>JAODKN010000093.1:13376174-13388688 GCA_026774425.1 Petrocephalus zakoni | reverse complement strand
CCCCCCCCCCCCCCCCCCCCCCCCCCCCCCCCCCCCGCCCCCCCCGCCCCCCCCCCCCCCCCCCCCCCCCCCCCCCCAGGCAAGCTCCATACACACAGAGCCGTGGTAATCAATGCAATAGATCCACTACACTGTTAAGATATTAGAGGGAAGGTAGAGTAAAATGACCTTTTTGTCATCCTTGAACCTTTATTATCGGTGCCTTACCCTTCTGTACAACACATATGAGACTCTCACGTCTGGTTTTGTACTGCTGTAATGCTGCATCCATTGAGTGCACAGTCAATAATAATCACATCATTTTGCAACTATGGCTCTCTCTGAATTGAATCCCTGAGAATACAATTTTTTTTTACATTTTCCCTACCATTTACACCGTTTATTCCCTTTCTCGTTACCTTCAAAGCCTACCTGCCCTTGAAATTTTCTCCCGGTGTGTAGCTCTGCAGGTTAGGACTCTCTGTGTAGAAGGTCACCAGTTGAAATCCTATGGCTTAGACAGTGCTCTCACCACTAGGCCCTAGAGCAAGGTCCTTAACCCAAACTGGTCTCAGGACACCATCTCACCCTGCTCTCTGGTCCTCACTTGTAGGTCACTTGTCTGCTAAAATAGTAAATGTAACATACATTCTTACATGCTGTGTCACTGAAATTGTTTGACTGTATGCTAATCCCTCTACCTTACACCAGCTACCATTCCAGGGTGGGCTGAAAATTGAGTACAGCTGCTCCTAAGCTTTTGAATATCCCCTATCATGTCGGTGACCCCTCTTATATAGACTATGTAAAATCTAAATTCACCACATACAACACATTAGATAAGCAATACATTGATCCTCTCCCCTATTGTTTCCTTGGGTGTTTTGACAGATGCTTATAAATGAAATTTATTACTCTATGGGTCAAAGAAACTTCAGGAAAACCCTTTTAGAAAATAATTTAGCTATAGATTAATACAGCTTGCCAGGTTTATGACTAGTTGGAACACATCTTTCATATTACACCACATCAATACATAGCTAAATCATAGTTAAGTGCATTTTTCAAACCATTTGCTCACATACATTCCCTCCTTGTGAAATTATTTTTCATGGGTTTGAAATGGTAGAGACAGTGCTCTTGTACTATTTTGGGTTCCGTAGAAGTGATGGTATGCTGACTTAAGAATAGGAATTTAGCTGTTCTATCAATATCTTTAGAAGCATGTATAACAATTTCAGCAAATATCAGGATAATGCTCTGAATGACCTAGCAGCCTATTTATTAATAGCAATCCATACCAATTTCTATGCAAGTCTTTACAAGACGTAAACATTTTTAGCATGTTTATATTCTGCTTTGGGACATTATATTTTTGTGTGTGCTTTTGCATTACCTTATTCATCTGGTTGCTTCCTTGTGCTTTTGATTCAATCAGTCTTACATAATCAAGGTTTCAGAAGCCCATTACTGCTAACATGTTGTGAAATAAACTTTTAACAACCCAGTATATTGAGACAAGGGGCGCAAATGGACATCCAAAATGTTTGAATTCATCAAGCTGTGTCGAACATCACAAACTACTCACAGCATGTGCGTCTGCACCAACGCATTCCCATTGACTCCCTTCATCTCTTTTGCAGGCAGACAGAGTAAAGTGCATGCATTCTTATTAGCCTACACATGTAGCTAGGACTATCTGCTATTTAGGCTATTGTCCAGGAGGCTGTTTGTGGGTGATTGGCAATTCCATACCAGAAAACAAAGTGACAGTGTATGTATGTTGGTCAGTGTCAGTCAAAATGTTTAGTATATTAAGCCATTAACCCAATCATGCCAAATTCCTAATCAAGCATGGCTGTGTAAGCTTAAACTTGAGACCTTCTGCTCACTGCCCCCCCCTTAAATAAATCTCTCCCATGCCCCAGTATTGAGTTTTATATGGTCCATTAACGAGGGTCTTGAAAGACCTATATGCTGATTTGCAGGAAAAATCTGGTAGTTGAAGGTGTTCAGTTAAGGTGTAGCGGACACAGCCAGTTTGGCAGTCTACGGTCTACAGAATTTTTTTGACTCTTGTTGTACCAGATTTCTTAATTAGATACAAATTAATCAAAAGAAAATGCTAATGGAAAAAAATTAAAAAGCCCAAATATGTTTCTGTTCATTGCAAGGTACATAGTGAAAACCCCCACAAGACTAGCTGAAAATGTACATCCACATATGCATAATGTGTGACATAGCTATGCCCCGACCCTGGTGGTGTGAGGAAAGCCCACTAACACCTGGACAGTTACTACAGGATCAGAGGTCTCAGGCTTCTGATCACTCAGGCCTGACTTTGGTCAGGCACCATATAAATCTGAGGGAAAAAAAGACTTGAAATTACACACTGATTCTGGGGCCAGGAGAAAGACATCTGGGTAAAATGTGTTGATGGAAGTTTGTATAGAAAATGTTGCATAAAAAAGCCTATATAAGGCAGGAGCCACAGTCAGAGCCATAATTCCAAAATGGAAAATGTTTGTGAAAGCGGCTCTCCGATCCAGGAGTGGTCAATGTGGCAGGATATCTCGAAGAGCGCAACATAAATCATTCTGTAAGAAACACTCTAGAACAATGTGTGGACAACTGCAAGGCTCTCGTGAATTAGTCCATGCCCCCATTACCAAAGATGATAGATGATACAAGGCATATGTGATAGATATGCAAGGCATAACAGGTAATAGTGAGAACTTGAACACGAGAGAATGTTAGGCTATCCTCCTAGAGCTGGAGATATAGGGAACTCATGCAAATGAGTTTTATAATAACATATTAAAACATGCTTTACTGGACTGAACCAACTTCTGCAAGGAAGGGGAGGCCAATATTTCTTCTTCATTGTGTGAGAGATTAGTAACTGTAGGAAGCATGTAGCTGCAGTCTTGGCTGGTGGTCTGAAAGAATGTAGCACATTCTCTTGGCTGGGCAGCAAACAGAATCACATGACCTGGGAATGGAAGGAAATAATAGGGACTTTATTCTGGATAGACGTGTAGAGAGATTTAATAAAAACAGAAGAAAGAAATAAAACAAAGAATATAGTTTTTCATTCAGTGGGGGAGAAATACACAAAAACAAAATTTTGAGGTATTGAGTCATGGAAAGGGTTATGACTGGGTTACACATCTGTTCAGTCTTATATAAGAATTTGGAATAAGCCACAGGTGAATGGAATAAATATGTTTGTTACAGGAATTCACCTTACTCTCAGATTATTTCATCATATGAGGACATAGAGTGTGCCATGACTTTCATTACTAAATAAATCTCTCAATCATCAAAATTGTACGCATGGTTCCTAAGGTTACCATCTAATCCATGTCAGGATGGACACTTTGAGCTAGGACAGGATTTGTAAACCACCAATTGAAAGGACCTGTATTTTACTTTTTTAGCACTGAGTTCCTGCTGTGTGCTGATTGGTCAGTCGCCTATAATCATACATGTGTCATTAATGTTAATGTGAAACAGCTGGTCTTTCAATCAAGGAAACTAACCAGTCAAAGCACAAGAAAAACTGAACTATTTAGCCAATGACAGGAGCCTTTCAGTTTTAAAGTAGTTTGTAAAACCTGAAGTAAATAAAAGTGTCCTCCCTGACATGGATTACGTGGTAACTATTGTTCCCTTTTATATAATATTGAATGTTGGTTGAACAGTCAACACCAAAAAACAAGCAGAAAACCAGATTTGGGGGATGTTGTCTATAGCACTGTACGGTGATTCTAATTAATTTTCATTGTTGTCTGCTTTACAGATATATTAAGGAATGCTGCTCAGAAGGCCGTATGCAGAGCCACTGAAGGAAAGTGGGGTCAATAGCCATGTTGATGAGATTTGCTGCTGCTTTTTGAAGAAGAAATATATTCTATTCCTGCAGCCTTGTAGATGGTGTGTCGGAAAATCTTCTTTGACTCAACACATTTGATGCTGAATAGTTGTTAATTCCACTTGGCACTCCTGCTGGTCCAACAACTGATACAAACCTTCAGTTTCTTCTAAGCCTTTAAAGTGTGACTGCATTTTCAGTATCAGGTGGACATTTTCCTTTTAAGTGACAAAAGTATCGCTCATACTCATGTAGGCAGGGAAATCCCTGGCATGTTTTACGTAAAAATATGCTCCTAAATCAAAGCGGGTACTGTTTGGCTTCAGCAGCTGTATTAATGGACACTTTCTAGTTTGTTTCTTATTGTGCAGATAAGGAAAAAAGCAGAGACTTCCAGCTAATGTTAAGCATTTAACACGTATATCCATCCATCTCAGATAGACACTGGAATTTATCCTAGAAAGGCCAAACCTGAAGGTGTCACAGTGTAAACCGCAAAGCTGCTCTACAGCCCAGATTCATATGTATTGTATTTCAATTGCTTTTTATTACCTTTTATATCAAGTATTTTTTGAGAATGTTCTGTTTTAGCATTAAGATTCTCAATAAACGCTGTACATGAGGTTGGTGTCTGGCTTACCTATTGTGTTACCCTAACGCAGCGTTTCTCAAACCGGTCCCCGCAGACCTCCAGATGGTCCACATTTCTGCTCCCTCCTAAGTGGGAGTAGGGAGGGTCTGGTGGTTCCTGAGGACTGGTTTGAGAAACACTGCCCTGGAGTGTCACTTACTTACCAGTTATCCTTCCCTGATTGCCTTCATGTGCCCCTCCTGTCTTACCCTGTTCACGTGAAGGTACTGTATAGGTGCTAGGCTGGCAGGTTCAGCATTACTTATGTGTGGTTTTTGCTGGTGATGTCATGTCTGTGGTTATGTCCTCTGCGTTCCCTAAGCTGTACGTGTCACTGGAGCAGGATTTCTCATTTACCTGGGACAACTTAAGCTAGAAGTCATGATAGTATAGGTAAGGAGCATTCCTATTGGACAATCATGAGTTCTAGCTTAAATTAACCCAACTATCTGAGAAATCCTGCTTGTCCCCCTGGTCTCCCTACATCCATGCCTGGCCGAGATGTGATGTTTGGCAACAAAGTGAATAGATCATACCTACAGTATTCAGTGGTAGATACAATGTTATGCACAGTGTACTAATCACAGTTAGATACTCATAACTGACATATTTATTTACTTTTTACGCCATCCAAATTAATACATCTAAGGAAATGTAATACTGTATCTGCATAATGATCACATTATTTCACATGATAAAAAAATAAAAAAATGCAATTCTACTGCTGTGCTAAAGAGTAATGTTTCATTTGAAGAATAGCTTCCATATAAGCAGTGAGGTGATAAGGGAGGGATAAAAAAGAAAAGCCTTCTCAGGTCATGTGTTCCTTTCTCCCCAGGATGAAGAAGGTGGATGTAAGTAGAAGCTGTAATGAAATGCAAATCCCCCAATAGATGACACTGAAATGACTGAATACACTAAGATGTATAACAAAGGTTGCACACTATCCTCTATGGATCTAAGGCAGGGTTCCCTAGTTTTGGTCCTAGAGGGCCCGATTTCCCCACTCAGATACACCTAAATCAGCTAATAATCAGGTGTGTCTGAAATATGCAAACTGTGTTGCAAAACTGGCCCTCCAGGACCGGAACTGTTCATCACTTTATGTATGAGTATCACAATACCATTTAACCATTTCGAAAAGAAAAACATGGAATATACTGTAGATACTTTACTAAGGCATCACTTTCTGTCAATGAAAGGCTATTTATCAATGTATTTCATGAGCTGTTGGATGACAGTTTGATTGCAGCTTTTTGATTGACAGAATTATGAATCCATCATTCAATTAATATGTTATGATGACATTATAAATAAAAATAAAAAAAAAATGTTTAGAGAATTTACACTGATACAAAGTGCCTGGAGTGCCACAGGGTGCTTGATGCCGGCCCCCTGGTACATCTGTGGATTTTGCATGTTTTCCCAGTTTTCCCAGTGTTCATTTCCTCTGGGGACTACACTCTTCTATCTTCCCACAGTCCAAAATGATATAGTTAGATGAACTGGTGTCTTAGTGTATAAATAAGTATGTGCCCTTTGATGGACTGGCATGGTAAGGAAGAGGGAGACCTCTTCCTTGTGGCCTATGCTTCCTAGGACAGGCTCTAGGGTCACTGTGACCCTGCACTGGATAAACAGCTATGGAGAATTGATGGATGCAGTGTGTATCTTTATATTGAAGGATTAAGATCGTGTTCCCCATGTAAATAAACAGAGTTCAACTACAGATCAGTCTAGAATGTCCTGAACCGCACTATTTAAAGAACCAACAGATGAGGTGTCCTACACGTCTTGTGTGATTGTTGTGTGTGTATAGCCTTGTTCTGAGTGTTACAGTGGGCTTTCCTGCTCTTATAAGCCTTTGAATGGTTTGAATGTATAAACCTGAAAGAAAACTGAAACTGCCAGCACTTTGGAACAATTTTTGGTTAGCTGTATAAAGCTGCCCATCAAAGCCAAAGTATGAGTACCACTGTTTAAGCGGTTCATTTTGAGCAAAGCCAGACTGCCGGCTTTTAATGTGTAGCAAAGAAGGATCGATGAAGTGAAACAGTGAGCCAAACACATCAAATGCCCTGCAGAGTGAGCCTTTAGGTGAAAGAGAAGTATTTTAGGAGGGGAGGAGTTATTGAAGGTGTAGTGCAGTTGGGCACTGTGCACCAAAAACAGGGGAGCCTTTATGGCATTCTGTCAAGTGGTGACTAATAGTGTCAAAGTAGAGCAGTGTTGTTTATGGCCACTTACAATAAAAAACACAATTGAATACCTTCTAATTAATGCCTCCCCAAAAGACAGATTCATGTTTGTAACAGCCATATTTCTCACATTTAAAATTGCTGCTGTACAGTTATTATGCTTTTATATTATTCACAGTGCAGATATAACTAAAACATACTTTTTCAAAGAATAATCAATTAGTTTTATAATATAATAATGATATTATATTATTTTATAAAATATAAAAAATTCTTAAATTAATAATTGCTTCATTATGGCATGCCTGCGGCCAGGGGTAATACATTACAATACTTCTGTGTCATCATTTCTTTTTGCAGGGACTTTGCTGACCGGCTCTTATGCTTACTAATAAACAAAACGTGTGCTTTCTCCTTGGTGTGTGAGCCCTAATCAGCCTGTTTGACTTTTTTTGAACCACAAGTCACCAAGCAACAGGGTGAAGGAGATGGCCTTTATGCTCACCACGTGACACAAAGGGGATGCTGTGTCTGAGGCGAGTCCAGGGTCTGAGCCTGCAGTAATGAAATCCCTTCACCTCTGGGATTACCCATCTTAAAAGCTCTCTCTCACACACACCCCTCTTTTCAAGCCCAATTTTTGTGCGGCTCCTGGGGAGCATCACTGGCGATTAGTTATGCCAAAAGAGGACAGACGGAAAAGCACAGCAATCAAAAGCTGGGATAACTGAGTCCATCATCAACTGGACCCAGGTTTTTAGCCTCCAGCAACATCTGGAGGAGGGATCCACATTTAGGGATTATCCAGGGTACTGACATTAGCCACCTCCTGGTCCCCTGCCTGCAACATCTGGAGCACTCGTGCCCCTTCACAAGGCGCTCTATGTACAACTGCATTTGGTCTTTCATACGATGTGTAGCTGAACACAGTGTGTGATTGTGTCTGTCAGTGTGCACACTGCGATGCACTGGGATCCTGCCCAGAATGTGCCCCGCTTCCTGCACTGCAGTCTCCCCATGATAACGTACGGGATAAGCTAGACCAATATCTATCATTTTCCTGGAATATGGAATACTACTAAGGTTCAGGAAATTATTTTTACTTTTCCTAGTACATCCATTATTATTTTTTTTTACTATCTCGTATTTGTACAGATCGATTGATTGGTTGATAAGATAGCGATTAAATTCCCTGCTCAGTTCCTTCGTAATGGTTCTTAAGCTCCTTGTTTTGTTGCAGATGTATAATATAATTATTTTCACCTGTCCCAGCTGCATTTGTTCGCATCTCCTGGGCTAAGGTATTCTCAGCAGGTTACTTTAACGTGTGATCTTTTCTCCTTTCCTGTGTCAGGGAAGTGCTGCATCTTTTCTTCTTGCGTAGAGTTTCCCTCTTGCCATCAGTCTGCCCTCTTCTGTTTGTGCCCTAGTATCAGTCGTCTGGGATGGAGTATAAAAATCACATATCCTTAAACTCCAGAAAAACCCCAAGCCCAAGACACATCATCAAAATACCAATACCAGTTTTCTAACTTTGTCCTTGTTGCTTAATTACAGTGTAATTGTGCCCCAGTCTACAAAACTGTTCCCTTAGCAACAGTCTTGGAAATCATTGCAGGAAGATGTTCTGTAAGTGATCTTATCAATATAATATGTACATGTGGCTTGCAATGGTTAATTGAAAAAGGAAGTTCAATAATTATTTTATAGCAAACTGCGGTTATATATGATGTTTCTGTCATCAGCTGTCCTGAGAATGACACCTATCACACCAATGCCCTCGGTTGAGTGCTGCTCCGCAATACAATGCGATGGTGGCTGTCCTGCTGTATACACCAGGCGTTCTGTTCTCATAAGGGCCTCATTCAACATGTTATCAGTATGCAAATGTCACTGCTTAGTCTTTGTCTTCTTGTCAGATGATTCCCCTGATGTATCTCCAGTGGTGCTCTGAGTGCCGGCTGAAGCAACAAACCTGATTATTATTATTTTTTGGACCAGAAAACATGGTTTGTCCGAGACAACAATGCATACTGTCATTATGGCAATTACCAGTCAAGAAGAGAACCGTGCTCACAACCATACTTGGGAATCAACAGTAGAGACCTCTTCAATCATCCATTATGCAACACTGCCAACCAATATGTTTGATGCTTTAAAGAACAGTCTCTGATTAGCCCTCAAATCATTTTGATTTTACATTACTGATAATGCATGGTTTGTATAAGGAATTACAGTATAGCTTCTACACAGGACACTGTAAAATGGGAATGTGAAAAGAATTCTATATAACCAGGAGAGATGCAAACAACACATAACGCCAAGAAAAGATTTAAAACCTCAGCCCTGAAAGTGCAAGGTAACAGAGCTACCTACTGTGCCTCATTATTATTATTATTATTGTTATTATTATTATTGTTGTTGTTGTTTTGTTGTTGTTGTTGCTGCTGCTGCTGTTACTGTTATTATTATTATGACTAATACAGATGTTGTCCCTAGATGGTATAAGTTAAGACTGTAAATTCCTTCTGCGTTTCACCCAATTCGTTCAAAGCAGAGTGCACAGCCACCAGGCAGCGATAAATACTGCTCTACTGAAATAAAATCCGCCGGATAGCGGGGATAATCGTTACAGAGGTAATGTTATGCGTGAAAAGAAAACCCCAGTAAACGTAAACTGACGAACTGTTGCTAAAAAAAAAACTAACCTGTGCATTTCTGAGGACTGTACTGTACAGGGCAATATCGATATCTACCCTGAAATTGACCAGCAATCTCAAAACGAGTACTAATTTAAAATATAAAACAAACATGTACGATATTAGTTATCAAACAATTATAATTACCCTGCTTACGGAGACAATTCTGTCAGCACAATTTCTTTGATTGCATAGTGGGGACTGATCTGCACATTCCACTAAGCAGCCGAAAGCGGCGATGACACCAAGCGAGTCTGCCGCACATAAGCAGCAAGCAACCCTTCTGCACCCAACGCAAAGCTGGCGTGGCATGGCCAAGTCCCGTACCCTCCTGAAAGCACCATCTCCGGACTGGCGATCTCCGGGCAATAGGAGCCGTCGCTGCTGATCTACTTCGAGACAACTTACAGAATTCGAGAGCGGAATTGTTTTCGCCGACAGATAAAGGCACAGTCGAAGTCATTCCTGCGCTGCTGCTGGACGGGCCAGTACAAGTTCTTAATAAGATCGCGGAGTTGAAAGTCGCACCTCGCAACTTTACATTACCATATTCTTGCAAATGCTGGTCGTGCTGCGAAATTCGACGTTTGACCATTTGACGCCAAAGAAAGCGAAGTACCGATAATTCGACAGACACCACACAATCTTTATAAAATACAGTGAAAACAATAATTTAGTTTCTATGTGGACCTGAGAAGCTGAATGCGGATGGTGTTAGGCGGTATGTTGGGAGAAGCCGGGAGCTCATTGCTGACTGAACAGTATCTTATGGGAGATCACTGAAAAGGAGGACTAAACATTGGGCATGGTCTTCTTCTTCTTCAGTGGTCCAGCTCAACTGTTTCTCGTTGTAAATCAGTACTGTGAAGGTCCGAGGAGTGAATGATCTGTCGGGATTTTTATCTCGTGGAAAACAATAACAACGTGCATAATAATAAAAAGAATAAAATAATAATAATAATAATAATCTCTGCAAAAAAATACATACAACTATAGGTGACAACATTGTGGGCATCACCATCTCGGAAGCAATGGACAGCAGCTGGAAGATAAAATAATCAAGTGTGTGGTTCCACATCTTTTGATGTACAAGTATGAAATGAAATAAAAAATATTTTTTGTAAATGTTTTATCGCCTGAAGGGATTAAAAGAAGTAGAACAACTGATATATTTCTATAATAAGAGCACCGTATTTGTTTTAGAGAATGTTTTTATAAAGGGTTTTTTTTGTTTTAAGAAGAACACACCAAGAAAGTTTGCGACTTTAAGAAGAGCCAAAGGAGGAACACCATAAAAATGTATTTCATCAGTCTACTACAGGTAAGTGAAAGGAAACGCAAATTTAAAACTTCGTTTCATGTAAGTTTATTTGCTGTTTTTGTGCCGATTCGTCTAATATGCCTTTGCTGTGCTTATACATACATACTTACGATTATACATACATAACCTACAATTAATAGTCTTGACGGAGTGCCACGGGGTCATAGTGCCATCCTATATATAGACATTGATCATTTCGTCCTCAAGCGTTCATGGGAAAAATAATTGGAAACCGTAATATTTTTTTCCATGAAATGTGGTTGTACTATTTCAGAATAACAATGCTCCGTAAAACACATCTCTGTCTAATATCACCACCTAGGTACACAACATGTAGGCTACTCCATCTATTCAAAATCATTGGTCGAGCCCCGGCGCCGGCATGTTCCGCGGTTTATGGCTAATTTTTTATTATCCTTCAAGTATCCATAAATAGGTAGTAGTAGTAGTAGTAGTAGTGACAATAATAGCAATAATAACTTATATTTGTTATTATTCATAATTTTTAATTACAAAATTATAACACGTACAACTAATTCTATGAGCAGGAATTATTTCTACTGCTCCACCTAAGTGAATTGCTAACAGTACAAAGCGATATTCATTTAGATGCTTAATGACAGATTACTGTGACGCCAGCGCGACATCACGCGCGGACCCAAAGCTGAGATGAGACGCTTTTAATTAATACCAGAAATTAAGAGGCAGCCTACATGTAAGGCTTCTAAGCTGGTTTCTCTCGAGCATATCTGGGTAAGTCTTGGGGAGAGCAATAATATTGATATTCAATTAAACATGGGAAAAGAATCAGGATTACGCACAAAACTTAAGGTTTATTAGAAACCTGGCAGTGTGCAACGCTAAATGTTCAAATGTTCATTATTTCAGGAGTTTACGCTTTTGAGGAAATAGTAATATTGCCAGTAATAGAATGGATTAATTAGCCTTTGCTAAATGAAAGCAGTTATAAACATTAAGTATTATTTAAAGAGACTTTTAATTCTCTCTGAAGCACATTATTTTCAGTGGTAGCTAATGGGTCCTGCTATATCCCCTTTCCAGTCCCCATTAGATGTTTGATATTAAATTCCTACATTGTAAATGGTTAAATGAGTTTTATTTTGCTGTAAAATCGTCTATGGATGGACCTCATTATCATTTCACCATATTCCTCTCAAAATGTGTGTTCATTTTCCCCCATTACCTAATTTAAATGCTTCCAGTAAAACATTTAGTCTTAAGACTGATGCTTCACAAGGTAATTGTTTAACTGTTATCAGTAATTTCGGAGCACTCTTTGATCCATCACTGAACTTTGAGCAAGTCCCTCACCAAAACTGCATTGTACCACCTCCGTAATATTGCTCCCCTTTCTGTGCCATTTCTATCCTGAAAGATGCAAAAACTGCTTCATGCTTTTATCTTGTCCCGTATTGCCTGTTGCAGTTCCCTTCTCTTTGGCCTTTGGCTATAACTTTACTAAAGCTTCAGAACTCTGCTGCTAGAATCCTCAACCATATCACTTGTGTTCTTTCAAAGTTACTCTGCTTACCAGTTCTGTCCCATATCAAACTCAAAATCTCCCCTAGAAAGCATTACATGGCCTAGCACCCCCTTATCTCAATGTTCTCTTGTCCCCTTACCTCAGTGCTCTCCTGTCCCCTTACCTCAGTGCTCCTCTGTCCCCTTACCTCAGTGCTCTCCTGTCCCCTTACCTCAGTGCTCACCTGTCCCCTTACCTCAGTGCTCCCCTATCACCTTACATCAGAGCTGACCTCACCCCTTAACGAAGTGCTCTACTTGCCCCTTGGC
>JAODKN010000093.1:13361031-13372623 GCA_026774425.1 Petrocephalus zakoni | reverse complement strand
AACAACCATGCCACATTCAAAGTCACTTAAATCACCTTTCTTCCCCATTCTGAAGCTTGGTTTGAACTGCAGCGGTTTGTCTTGACCATGTCAACATGCCTAAATGCATTGAGTTGCCACCATGTGACTGGCTGATCAGTAATTTGTGTCAACGAGCAGTTGGACAGGTACTGTATATCTAATAAAGTGGTTGGTGAGTGTATGTAGCATGTAAGTGGTATCAAATAGCAATTGGTTTGACCTGAACTGCACGTAGTACAGAAGCTGAGCATGTGTCATTGATGGCATGTGTAAATGTCATCTTTAGTTGTCAATAAAGAAATTATAGACTTATAGCTTATAGCCTCTTATAGCTCCGGAAAAAATTAAGAGACTGCAGCACATTTTTTGTTTCACTCATTTCTCAATTTATGGTTTATTTTATCTGTGTAAAATATAAATTTTTCTTGCAAACTGCAGCTTGGTTCTTCTCTGTTTCCTTTAATGAAGGGCTTCTTCCTCGCTTTATGGGACTTCAGTTCTGCTTCTAGGAGCCTGATACTAACTGTCCTAGCAGTGCATGTCACACCACTTAATGTTACCCATTTCTTTTGAAGGTTCCTTGGTGTCATCCTCTGATTCATGAGGCACTGCTGGACAAGTTTATGGTCATCTCTTGCATTAGAAAGTCGCTTCCCCCCCTCTACCTGCCAGGTTTCTGGTCAGTTTCTCGTGCTTCACCTTGTTCTTGTGTACTGATCTCATAGAAACTTTGAGCCTGGAATCAGCCTTCCACGCAATGTAACCTTCTTCTAGCAGAACCGGGATTAAACCAGGATTTAACAATGCAGATTTAAAAAAAATATAGAGTGCTCTCAATTTTTTCCGGAGCTGTATATACAGTACTAACATCTCCAGATCTAAAATTTGTGTATGTATACAATGGATTGTGTTACAAAATGACCTTTCAAATGATACATTAATATAATCCTGTTGGATGTAAGATGTCAATGAATAGTCAATGCCGTAAAACGTAAAAAACAGGAAAATGTCAACAAAGTAACTAACTAAACATGCTGTTAAAACAGTCCATTGGAATGCTGCATTAATTCTGACCTGAAATAAACTTCTGATTTTTTAAAATAATTTCAGATGGTTGACCTTTTCTGGTTTGTAGAATTTCAGGAGACATCCAAGGCATGAATAATATATCAGTATGATGCAGGTGTTATTAATCCAATAGTTCCATCAAGTTCTAGCGTGGGAACAAATGGCTCGGATGTTGACTCCAGCTCCCAAGTGCATGCAGAAACAGGGAGCTTTTCTGCTGCCTAGGAGCAAAATCTGAATCTGTTACTACTAATGTTTGAATTTATATTCAGTGAAAGTAATGTTGACACGTGGTTCAGTGTGATTTCCTGCAAAGCAAGTTTTATTCTGTGAAACATATTTTTTGCCGGAAATTATATTATGATGAAATCAAACTCGAAACAAATGTTTTTTTTTATTATTATTTGGGCAGATCAAACAGAAATATTTTATGTCAGCTGAGCTGAATTCTTACAGCCTCTTTTGTGTGACTTAAAAACATAAACCAGATTGTATCTTATTTATAATTTAATAAAAAATTGCAACCAAAAAAATGCTTTATTTTTTATGGCACAGTAGTCAGCACTGTTGCCTCACACCTCTGGGTCTGGGATTTGAGTCTCTGTCCTGGCTCCATGTGTGTGGAGTTTGCCTACTCTCCCTGTGTCATTGTGGGGTTCCTTTTGGGTACTCCAGTTTTGCCCCATAACACGATAAGGTGAATTGGAGGTACCAAACTGTCTGTAGGTATAAATGGTGTATGTGTCCTGCAATGGGTTCAATTAATCAATTAGTATATATTTATCACTGTTTTAACTACAGGGCCTACAAAGTGCTCTGTAGACATTTAAAAAAAATAATAATAATATAAGCATACAAGAAATTAAAATATTTAAAAAAAATGCCACCAGAACCAGTTCTCCATAGGGGATTTTAACCCCTAGCACAATGCAGACTCTAGTCCCTACCTCACCAGGGCCTCTAGCTCCATCCTGGGGGTGTTTCTCAATATACGTTCTAGACCATACTTGTGTTCTTGTGTGCCTGTTTTACGTCATCTTCCACTACCAAAGACCAGCTCCAACACTCAAGAACAGAAGTTCAGAGGTCGTTCTTGCCCCGCCCCAAAAGTTAAGGATACATCGGTTGCATCCTCACCAAACAAGACCAATCCCACGATCCATTGCACCCCAAGTTCATTCTTGGAAGGCGAGTTAGTAAGACAGGTCTTGCCAAGACTACAAGTATGATCTTTACATTCTTGGTATTGAGACACTCCCCGGGTTATTCCTTGCCTTGCACCCGTGACATCTGGGATATGCTCTGGACCCCCATGACTCTGAATGAGCAGGTGCAAGAAATGGATGGATAAATTCCATCACTTTCCCGGTATTACGAAGGTGTTATGGAGACTCTGTGGGTAGCATTGTTGCTTTACATCTTCAGCACTGGGGGTTTGCGTCTTGCTTCTGCTCTGTATACGTTTGTATGCCCTCTCTGTTATGTGGGCTACCTCCTGCGACCTAAAGATCAGTGGTAAGAAGATGGGTAGTTATTACTTTCCTTGACCCAGATCATTAAATGCAGTCATATGAATGTGACTGATTAGTTTTTGCCTCACTACTTTAAACAATCACTATTGTCTTAAACCACTTTACGAGGTTGTCATAAAAAATCAGCCCGAGGTGTGAATACATTGCAACTTACTTTATTTGCCTGTTAAATTTTATCTATGGAATCATTTACTGACTAATGGTTAAAACAGTGTGGTTGCCAGTTTCGTAAAATGTATTTTTTTTATTTTACATTTGGCACCCAATTTGAATTGTATATTATTATTGAGCTGCTATCCAAGCTGACACAAGTTTATTGAGTATAACATGCTACTTTTGGAGGAAATTGGCGAACTGAAGACATTGGTTTTTACATTACCAGCATGCTAATTATGCCTCACTAGACTTACATCATAGCCACATAATAAAATATGAAGTAAAGCACAGACTTAACAGCACTACACATGCATTTGGCACAATGCTTAAAAACAGGGTGTTTTGTTATTTTACCTGAAAAGCAGCAGACTTAGACCCAGAAGATTTTACCTGTAAGTTTCTGTAGACAACCAGGACGGTCTGTGTTTAAGGTCCTTCAGCAGAAACTTTTTGTTGGCAGGGGCTGACATTATCTGCACGTGCCCGCCTGTACCCACCCATGCCCACCCCTTAGTACTGAATGCTTAAGTTGAATAAATTGTTTGGATAGTGGATGCTACTGACAAAGAAAGCTAAAAGATTCCTGAAAAGGTTAATATGCAGTGACTCATACCTTTTTATGTTTCTTAGCAATACCACTTCTACGTGGGATTGGAATGACACTCATCTGAGCAGTAAGGACAGAGAGCGAGAGGATTATTTCTAACAGTGGACCTGATGCCTCAGTACAGTGTTTAAGCTGCATGCATATTGAAATTTCTTCTTAATGAATCATCTCCATGGCCCATTTAGAGATACTCTTTTACCCTAAATTGCGCATTTACATACTCTAATGATTGTGTGAGTGTTAGTATGTATGTTTACGTACCCTATTATGGGCTGCTCTCCTGTCCAAGGTGTTCCCCTACCTTGTGCCCTATGCGGCCTGGTGTAGGTGGCAGGCCCCATAGCAACCTGATCCAAGATAATCATTTGGGCGATGGATGGATATTGCATCATTTGTGCTTTATTAATGGCTTTTCACCCATCATATAAAAACCCACTACTTTACATAAATAATCATGTACTGTCTCTATAGGCAGAGAGGTATTTAACTTCTTGCCAATTAAAAGGCCAGAGTGCACATAATATCCCCAAATAAGAATCCATATCCAAATCTCAGATAAGCTCATGGTAGAAATTAGCTCTGATATGAAATTATCAATTTTCACTTCAGAGCTAATTTGAAACCCAACTATACCCAACTACAAATAAGCATTGTCTGGTATTGAATTTTGCCTCATTTATTCTGTCTTATGAGTATGTGAAATCTGATTAAAATATATTTCAGTTATGCATTAGAATATATGGGGAATATTTGTCATATATATCTTTTGTTTCAACCAATTAGTTGAGTATTAATACTCACAGTCACAGGGTGCTGAAGTACTAGGTTGAAATAAAATCTTGGTCTGGATTTTTACTTTCAGGACCTGAAATTTGTGTGTGTGTGTATATATATATATATATATATATATATATATATATATACACACACAAGACAAATGTATTACTGATTAGGTTATCAGTAGGTTATAAGTAATTGTTTGGTCTTATAAATTACTTTCATTATTTTTATTATTTTTATTACTGTGTTCTCTCAGAGGGGTTTTAAAACCAAATAGAGAAAAGCATGAATTAGGAATGAACAATGTCATCTGCAGATGTCTCAGTAACTCATGTAGCTTGTAATTCATTGATACCTGCTGTGGTCTCGTTAGCAGAATTTGCGACTTCACATTTCACAGCTAGCTGCCTGGTGTACAACAAGCAATGAAGCTGCTACTCTTTGTGCCAGCAATTTCTCAGGTGTTTCAGCTGTCAGTGGTGCTGCCCAGTGAGGCCTACAGACATATGCCTGCACTGTGTGGTCTTCCTCCTTCGGCTATGACAAAGTAATCTTCAGGCTCCATTGCTTCCAAGGAGATCACCGGAGATTGTTTCGATTGTTTCCATCAGGTCACAAGGGAATTTTGGATTATCAGCCATGGGGTTTGCTTTGGAAATAGCAATTTTTATGTTTTCATTACAGAATTACAAATACAGAGTTGCCTACTCTGGTCAGCAGAGATTTTCAGTTAGAGAGAAGTCTGCATACACTTGCATATGCATTTACGTGTCACAACACGTCTAATGTAGTTAATTTTGGAATAATACAGATTTGCTGTAAGGTTTCTGAAAGCGTGAGTATCACACAAGATGCATGAGAGTCGGTAACCCCGCAAATAATGGGGTCAGTTTAACGAGTAGTAAAATGTGTATAGTGTCTAGGATGCTAGCATGTGTACTTTATAGAAATAGAATATTTATACTGATTAAGCATGTATCTAGCACTGCAGAATTGTATTCTGAGGGGTCTGATTTTGAGTCTGAGTTCTCCCTATACTTGAATGGAGCTTTCGCTTCCCTTTTTCAGCCCATAAGTACTCGTAGTGTATTAGTATGTGATTAGTGATGGGCTGGCATCCCACTGAGACTGCCCACTGCCTTATCATCTGTGCTTCCTGGGATAGACCCACCTGCACTGCATAACTGTTTTGTAGATGAATGGATGTTTTCATGCTGAAGATTTTAGTATCTCTATTTAGAAAACTCTTAAATTTGAATAAATTGTTTGGTCATGGAGTGAGGCTTTCTGGGGCAATGCATTATTTTCATTTTGAGGAGGAACTGGCATCCTGTGAATGAAGGTACTTAGGTCTTTTTTAAAGGAGCGCAACAGTCAGACACAGAGGGGCCCATTCAAGGCTTATTGTGTCGCATATGCTCTTTGTAGCTCTCCGTGCTTGAGTGAAAATCCTTCTAGACAAGTAAGAGGCTGTTTATGTCAGACGGAGCAAGACGTCAGAAAATACAGAGATTGTCATATACATATTATATGATTACTTAATAGCATTTCAGAGTTGCAGAAAGTATTGGTTATTTATGATTGAGGAAGATACCAGGAAGCTGGTTCCAGAAGATCAGCACCTTGGTTTGATTTTATTTAATGCAACAAATCATGTTGAGAACAACAAAAAATAGTATTTAAATAAGTATTTTCATGCTTTATTACTTGCCTTTGGATTTTTTTTATATTACAGTCAGTCCAGCGTGGTTCAGGGTGTGACGTCACACGTTGTAGCAGGAATAACTAAGCATTGTCTGATATGGAGAGGGCTGTCCTAGTCCTAAGAAATCACTGCACTTTTGCCTCATTAAAAATGTGTATTCTGAGTGCAAACTGATCTAAAAATGATTACAAATGTGTGTTTATTAGAACGTATGTGTGATGATAGCTGCCGGGCACGGAACGGGGAAGCATGGACGGGAAGCCAAAGTGCCAGGAAATACGGGATTTATTGGGAATAACAGAGAAACGGAGAGCAGCACTATAAAACTTCAATGACCGGACTGGGGAAACAAACTTGAGCGCGGACTAAATACACAGGATCAACAATACAGAAGAAGAAACAGCTGGGAGACGCTGGAATTCACACAAGGGTAATGAGGGGGCGTGGCACACAGGAGGATCAAACGGGCAGGACATGACAGAATGGGGAATCAATGTTACATATATAAATTATGCATTGTATTGAACTAATATATCAATCGTGTTAGAACCAATTCCGAGTGTGTCATCACTCTTTGTGGCAGGAGTGACTGTATGTTTTTAACAGACCTTCCAACATTTTTAAAAGGATGTTGTGTTTTGTGAACATGTGATGTTCTGATGCCAAAGGGAATTGTGAAAAACAATAAATTAGCTGTGAAATAAGCTTGGTTGGGAATAAAATAAATAACATGACTGTTTGGTTGGAGAAAAAAGGATCAACGCTGAGGTTTGCTAGTGGGTGGGGGAGGAAATGAAAACAAGCATGTGTTTGTCTTACCATTCTCACAGTAGGTTTCATTACTGTAATAATAATAATAACAAGCAAGGGGTACCCAACCAACTTGAGGCAGACTGTGAGAGTGTTGAATGGCTGCCAAACAGAAGTATAGGACATGGGGAATGAGCAATAAATGACCAGTTTTCTTCCTTCATGGGAAATGGGGGCCAAGGCAGGACAGGACGCAGAGTAAACACTTAAAATAAATGAGAAGTTTTTGAGAGAGTCCAGTACAAATACAGAGAACCCAAAACGAGACCTGGGACTGGGTTATGGGGAGCCAAACAAAAGAGCTCACTCAGGTACATTTACTGACGTAACACAGGAAAGACGGAGAGGTGAGCAGGGTTACCGCCCATCATAAGACATCCGACTTCCATCCCAGCATAGAGCGTTACTCAGCATATGGGAAGCCAAACAAAGGAGCTCACAGAGGTACACTTACTGACGTAACACAGGAAAGACGGAGAGGTGAGCAGGGTTACCGCCCATCATAAGACATCCGACTTCCATCCCAGCATAGAGCGTTACTCAGCATATGGGAAGCCAAACAAAGGAGCTCACAGAGGTACACTTACTGACGTAACACAGGAAAGACGGAGAGGTGAGCAGGGTTACCGCCCATCATAAGACATCCGACTTCCGTCCCAGCATAGGTCGTTACTCAGCCCCCACCCCCCACATGGTCTGTTTTGTAGCCTAGCTACGTCACAGTAATGCCACTTGATCATCAGCCCTGCATTGCCAGATGGAAGAAAACAACCTCTCCATCCTTTGAGGGCTCTGTCTCTTTTCATTAAGCCTTGTTTTCTCCAGGCTGAATGCCAGGCATCTACACTGCAGACATTCGCAGTGTAGCGCTACCACATCCACTCTTTGCATCCTTTTTTTTAGAAGGGCATTTTTATTCTTAAGTTGAAAATTGAAATGTACGCATCTTTGGTTTTCGTAACTCACAGCTTTACGTTTCTGCTGTGTTTGCAGATTTTTGCCCTCTGGATGACCTTCATCTCCAGAGTGGCAGCGGACATTGCCTGCGATGCTCTGCTTTTGCTGTCAGGAAATATTTCAGGTGAGTCCCACATGGCACTCTACTGGAGACATTTTTGTGACAAAGCTGAACAGCTACAAGGGTTATCAACTTTTATTCCACAAGAGTAAGCACACGTGTCACACTGGCTACCCTACTATTATGGCATTTTGGTGATTTGTCTGACAGAGGGCTCAGTTGTGTTACAAACTTTTTCAGTGAAAATGGAATGAGATATTAACTTATTCTGATTCAATTTTTTTTGTTTTGACATTTTAATGACATTTCTGTCTTTCTTCCCTGTCATTTCTTAATCAGTCACATAATTTGACACACTCAGGTAATTTTAGGATCCAGTTGTTAGTATTCCATATTACTGCTGCCGATTGTCCTTGTTGGGGAAATCAATATCTCCAGGATTGCCAGGAGAATTGGCAGCCTTTACCCCGAACCTTTCTGGAGGAATTGAGCGCAAGGAAACTATGACCTTTGAACAGAAATGTATTGGTGTCAAAAAAAAAATGCTAACTATCAATAGGAGGTAATGAAAAGCAGTAGGGGTGGTAAATATTGGCCTTCTTAATTCCTATCTGTTTACTGTCAGCGTCAGGTGCATGACATATTACAAACTAATTGTTCCTGACATAATGGGGTTCAGGAGCCAGTGGCCCCCATAGTTATGTCCGCAATCAGCCTATTGATTAATCCATCTACATCAGTCAAGTTACAGTGTTGACTAAGCAGCTTTGCTGATAACTTGCAGTGCTGATCCCTTTATCTGAGTCTTGCAGTGCTACTTTAAAATAACAAATTCCCTTCTCCCTTCTGCAGGACATAAAGATAAAAATCATATATACCACAGCCACGTCTCACTGATTTGTTCTTACAATGTATGAAATTGTGGGCCTGTTTTACAATTTTTTTGCTTGTTTTAGTTAAATCATGGCCAGGTTTTGTTAAGGCTTTATTAATCTGTTCCCTTGTTTTAGTTAAATCGTGGTGGCATTTAATTAATTCGTCCCCGCGTTATATTAATACATGGGCACGTTTAACTACATAGCTTACTCATTGCCTCACACATCACTTTCATTTAGACCTCTAGATATCTGTAGATGCTGGACAGGTTTTAACTGATCAACAGAATATCAAAATATGGACCCCATTCTTAAAAGTGCAGTTAACCATTAAATGCCTTCGAATCTGTGTATCAGGACGTACGTGAAAAGGCCAAGGACATTACCCCCTGTGCCTCTGAGCTTTTTTGGCTTACTTAGTAAAGACTCTGTTCTTTTTCCCAGCAGACTGTGGCAAGCTTGCACTAACAATAAGTGCCAGCTGCTTAATGAATTTGATTGATTCGTATGCAGTCTTCACGAATAGATTGAACGGCCGTCTTATTTGGTGTGCGCCCTGATTGCTCCCCTATCCCACCGAAGATAAGTTCAAGGCTCACAGAAATCCCATACTGACTAAGCAGCTGTGAGATAGATGGAAAAATGATTGGCTGATTTAATCAATCAGTTTATTGACTTTTTAGTTGGTTGATTGGTTGATGTAATTAGTATTACACTAGCAAAATGATTTTGCATTTCAGCAAACCCAGGCATTTTTTTGTCATAAATTTGACTCCACAGTCTCCCCATCTATGATCACAAGAGAAACTGGCCCGACAACTTTAGCAAGGCTAGAGGAAGGGTTTCCTCATCTTTCCTGTATGACAGTAACGCACACTTCGAGTTTTTGGCCATGCTGAAAGATTCTTCTACTGCCATTGGAGTTCCTCTTTTATTTCTTAATGTACTTTAACATTAATGGAAAACAAAGATCCCTCTTCACCCCCCCCCCCCACCTCGGTCATTGTACGGGCAGCTGCTGGCTGAAATATCCCTGTAATGTGTTCTTTTTATACTCTGCTGTGTCATTTTAAAGGTAAACTGGAGCAACATTGTGTTCTTTTTAGAATGGAATGTATTTCACTGATTAAAAAGAGCAAGGGGGCTCGTTACACACGAAGAAGCTGACAGGCTATAATATTTGTCTTTTCTTTGTTTCTTTCTCATGTTTTACATGCTATTCACATAAACTCAGCCCTCTGATTTATTTATTTAGTTTATGGTAATGTCTACTGATTCAGTAGGGAGCGGCAAGGTTGGGGTTTGGCTTCCAAAACCACCTGCTGGCTTATTTGGTGTCAGGTTCAGTTTAATTTAATATGTTAAATCTGTCTCCCCTCATTTTCTCAGACAAAATCTTGGCTCCTTCACTGTTCCCATTGAGAAAATCATACGAAAGGCCTTTTCCATTGCAGGTTTCTCTCCCTACAAAGGCTGACAAACCCAATCTTGCACTTTCAAACTGTAGACTTTTTAGTTGCAATAGTTTTTTGTTTAATTATCAATCCCAGCTCAGTTGCTGTATGTCACGTCTAGTCCTTAATGAGGGATGTCCTCGTGAACCTCATATCATGAAACTGAACCCAGGTCAGCCATGTATTTTCGTATCAACTTCTTTGCTGTCGCTTCTTATGTCTGTAGTAGCTTATTTTCCTGTGAGACTGTCTCAGAAATGCATGACCCAGGTGCCACATACTAACCTTAAAATTCCAAAGGCAGTCTGCTAAACTAAACATTTCGACACTATGCAGCCAATTAATCTGTCAAGGACTACCTTTTTATCAGCTAAATTTAGTTTCGTCAGCCTATGCTAGATTTGTGCAAAGATTTTCTGTACTGTATATATGCATTTTATTCTCACCATCATTTTAAGTATTTGTCCATCCATCCATCCATCCATCCATCCATCCATCACCATACCTGCCTTTCCAACTCACAGTCTCATAAGCCTGTAGCCTGTCAAGGCAGGGAACAACCGTGACGGCATGCCAGCCTATCACAGGCATGCCTGCTGCTATTACTGAATTACACACAGATTTCCATAATGCACTAAAATGGTTTTTATGGTGCATTACTCTCTTCCGACGCGACAGCATAAGGGAAGTTAAAGCTATAGGATAATACATTTACGTGTTGGTTTAAGATGATTTGTAGCATTTGCAGATGCATTAACTATAGCATGAGGGCTGGACAAAATACCTTTCATGAGCTTGGCCGCATGAAGTAGGCAAACAGATAAATCTGCACTTTTCTTTAGTACAAATGGTAAGCAGAAAAACATAGCAGGAATAACCGCTGCTCATGCAAGCACACCTAATTGTTTTGACCTTATAAGAAAAAATACTCATCCTGGTTATAGGTCAATTAATTGTGGATAATGCTTAGCCGCGGATCAAAATATTTCCCGGTATTAAGCCAGGAATTGCACAGTCTCTCGGAGAAATGCAGCTTGTTTATGTGCTTACCGTTTCGGGGTCTCAGAGGACAAAGATAACGTGTTTGCTATTGCGCACGGCATAAAAAAGCAGGTGCCAGAAAGAAGAATGCCATTAGGCATAAGGCATTACGTTAATTGATCTGCTGCCAGTCACAAACGACCATGCACCACTACCAGAGATTTCCTCCTGATATTAAGGTAGATGCATCCTTTGTCCGGCTTTCCTCCTGTCTCTCTGTCCTTCTATAGTGTATGATGTATAGTTTGCAGTGTTCTGTGCAGCTGCTGGCTTGCATGTGGCCGGCCTTCCGAGCACCACACTTCCACCAAATTTCCATTGTTATGGTGACAAATGCTGCAGATTTATTTTCCTGCAAGTGTGTTTATTGATTCCTGTTGTTAAAGTAGGCTAATACATGCATTACTGAAAATGAATAAACAAACGCGACATTAAAAATAATTAAAAGTTTGAATTTTAAATATTGAATCACAGTGGGCATTTAAAATGAACAGTTTGAAAAATGCATAATTGTAAACGATAATG
>JAODKN010000093.1:13340055-13359209 GCA_026774425.1 Petrocephalus zakoni | reverse complement strand
GGAGACTCCATGGTCAAGTGGAAGAAAGTTCTTTGGTCTGATGAGACCAAAATGGAGCTTTTTGGCCATCAGACAAGGCGCTATGTTTGGCTGACATCAAACACTGCACATCACCACAAACACACCATCCCCGCTGTGAAACATGGTGGTGGCAGCATCATGCTGTGGGGATGCTTCTCGGCAGCAGGCCCTGGAAGGCTTGTAAAGATCAAAGGTAAAATGAATGCAGCCAAATATTAGGGAAATCCTGGAAGACAATTTGATTCCATCTACAAGAGAACGATGGCTTTTTTTCCAGCGAGACAATGACCTGAAGCATACAGCTAAAGCTACACAGAAATGGTTTGAAGACAACAAGGTGGATGTTCTGGAGTGGCCAAGTCAAAGGCCAGACCTCAATCCGATAGAGAATTTGTGGCTGTTTGCACCCAATCCCCACGCAACCTGACAGAGCTTGAACAGTTTTGCAAGAGAGGTTGGAGTAATGTGCAAGTCTGACTGAGATCTATCCACACAGACTCCGTACTGTGATTGCAACCAAAGGTGCATCTACTAAATACTGACTTGAAGAGGGTGAATATTTATGCAATCACTTATTTTACAGTATGTTACATATTTTTACTTAATTGTCATTATGTTGTAGAAATCAGTTTTCACTTCGACATTAAAGGTTCACTGCTTTTTTTTTTGTAAAAAAAAAAACTTAATTATGTTGATCATGATTGATTTATAAAAGGGTAAAACATCCAAGGGGGTGAATACTTTTTATAGGCACTTTAATTTACAATTTCTTGTAATGTTTTTTTCTGGAATTACAGGCTGAAAATTAAACACCCAGTTAAACAAGGTTAATGGTTTACACTGGTTCAGGGTTTTCAATATTTACACAACCAAATTGTTTAGTTTTATCATAAATGTTTCTCGATCTGTAGTTTGAGCACTCAAACCAATCATTTTTCAGCAGATGTATTAAAATATGTAGGTATTTTCAGAATCTTTTTTGAATGCTTTCTCAATGCATCAGAATTATTACATTTTGTCTTGCGTATAATGACACTATAATTAAAAAAGCATTTGTATGACTTTGGTGGTTAAAAATATACATTTTGCTAAATTAATGATAACAGCAATTGTTATTGGGTAGTCTTTTACAGTCTGAATTGTTGCATTGTTTCTGACATTTTATTGTCTGGTTTTATTTTATTGATTTTTTTTAGGGATTTAATTGTTTATTTTTTATTGTTTTTTTTTTTCCTTTAGTGCATTCTTTGGCTTCATGGAATCTGACAACAAGCAATATAACAGGTGAGTGTATTAAAATGGGGTTTCATTAGTACTCTGAATCTGAATTGATTATATAAAGAATTGAGTTTGCCAGGGATATAGGATCAAAAAATTCCTTCATTGTCATTAAAAAATCAGCTTATTGATTGAAACCCTCGTCTGCCACCAAAACGTTTACCAGTGTGAAAGTAAATATGAGAACGCATTAGAACGTGAACCTGTAACTGGCTGCAGACTCCATCGTCTCCATTACCCCATCATTAGCTCTCTCACCATCTGGCAGCAAAATGGCCTAATCACCTGACTGTTTATCACACCTGGCTGTCCCTCCGTGTCTCTACAACAGCAGTGAGCACTCTATGGAGCTCTGAGAAGATTGTTGTTATGGAAGCTAATCAAATAAGGGAATTTGAATTAGACAAATTGCAAATGGTTATGTTGATACTGAAAACAGTTTAAGGCATTTTGATTTCCCCTTTGCAGTTTGCTTGTACCATCGGTGCCTTTTAATTAATCTTTTGAAAGGTGTCTGTTTTCAGAAGGGTAATGCAGTCTACTAGTCAATCAACTGAGAGGATTAACACTAACTCACAAACTTATGTCCAAAGGAAGAAGTGGTACTGACATGTGTGCTAAAGACCATTCATACCTGCTGGGCAAAAAGAATATAATTTACTTTTAGAATTAAAACTGAAATAGAATTTTGGGCACATAGATTAATAAACTACTACGATATTTATTATTCAAGACTAGCCAGCTGTCCCTAGATTCTATGTAAAATCAATTTTGACTGGACACTTGGCTAGCGTGCCTCTCGACCCAGAGTTCATCAGCATTAGCCTGCATACCTGTCTTTGTTTTCTTTCCAAAAATCAATCAGAATTGATTGATCAAAGTCATGCCAGCCACCTCAGTTATCGATGCTTTGCGGTCTTTGGTATATTTTTGGTTTATGTAAGTGAACCAGAAAATTGGTGACTTCGCAGACATAGAGGACATTAACTGTGTGGGTGAGTGCACAGTGTTGAGAAGCATTGAAGCTAGTATGAACTGGAGTACCACAACTTTTATTCCCATGTTTTAAACGAATGGACCCCTCATTTAAATATTGCCATGGTATAATTCCAGTTTCTCCTCCCCATACTGCGCACAGGATTGTTCTGCAACACATCAATAGATGGAATAGGCACCTGCTGGCCCAGGAGCAGTGCCGGTGAGATGGTGTCACGGCCCTGCCCAGAGTTCTTCTACGGCGTCAGATACAACACCACTAGTAAGTTACCAAGCCTGAATGTAGGTCTGGAATTTAAAGTGTTCGTGAAAGTCCCTGAACCACATAGCTAGAGAAAGAATATGGTGAAATATTCAGATAGGAGAGGAACAGCACAGGTGGTCAACTCCACATAAGTGGTTAACTTCATCCTTCGCCTTCTGTGCAATTATTTGCAGCTGAAGCAACTGGTTGGCCCTATATTGTGTCCCCTGCAGCCGGTTTTAGATTTTTATCAGGATACTCTGTCAGCTCAGCCAGACCATTGGATTAAATAATTGTCATGTACAGTCCAGTGTGACAATTCTTATACCAGAAATAAACACCCATAGGACCACATTATAGAGACTTGGACATCGCTGACATGATAGTTCCATTATGCACCTCAGACGACAACAGAGCATGCTGGTCTTGCTAAAGGAATAAGTTGCCATCTGAGTCCCTGGGGAGAATCCTCCATTCTGACTCACTGAACAAATGAGCGACCATGCAGCCTCTGTCATGAAAATTGATCTGGGAGGTTATTTGAAGGGAACAAACCAGAGTCACTGGAATTTGGAAAGCTGTGCATCTTCCTTTTTGAATCCATAATAACCCCTCTGCTGAATTAGCTGTTGTTTTCTTGTCTGTTAGCATCTGTATGTGTGTGTCTGTCTCTCAGTGCTAATAGCATTAATAGCAGTGCTTCAAGAGACTTTTAAAGCCCTCCAACCAGAAAGCATAATCTGCAAATGTATTTTTCAGTGCTTTTATTTTGCATCACAACAACATCACAAATCATGTCATTCACTTAAAAAAAATAAAAAAACAAGTAAACTGACAGTCTAATTGCTAGTGCAACAGTGAGTGACTCAGCCTAGACATATACACTGTATATATTGTGGTATGTTACTGTGACCCTCAGGGGTAGTAAGATAAGATGAAAATGGTTTAATGTACTTATGTTTCTCAGAACAATTAAGAATTGAATATGGTCAGAGCAAGTAGAGCATAATATAACATACGACAATTAAAGCTTGTGTTAAATTTGTCACCCACATGTGACATCTGATCATTTCCACACACCAATGAATTTTTAAAAGATGATTACTGCAATGCTCCACCATTTACTAAACTTAAACTGTATTGCATTAAATGCACACTTCTAATTAAAATATGAAATTATTATATAGTACATTTGCTAGTGTACTTTATATTGAGTAAATAAAAGCAGACTCAGACTCCCTATGGGAGTGATTGGTATATTGGAGGCCTGTGTCTTCCATCTGTGATAGAGTAAAGTATAAATTGCAAAGGGTCAAGTGAGCCACCTGGAGTTACCTGTTACCATGGCAATTGGTCACCAGCCATGTGCCTACAAACACCTCTGGTAATGAAAGTTGACCATTATAGGAAAGATCATCTTCTTCAGCATTCTTAAAGGTCAGCTAGGTAGGTACAGAGCTAATGGAGGTTGTCTTTGAATTGTGTGCATACAGAAGTGGTTTTGTGACTGACTTGTGACTGTGTGTTTTTCATTTTGCCTGTAGCACAGCTCTACTACCAAAAGTCTTGTATTTTGTTTGGTTACTTATGGTTAAGGTTAGGGCTGGGAAGGGGTTAAGGGTGTTGTGATAGGGATTAGGGTTTTTCCCATAGAAATGAATGCACGGTCCCCATTTAGATAGGTACGTGTGTGTGGGGGGGTTTGCATACAGTAGATCACATTTGAGGACCAAAATGTCCCCAAAGTGTGGTAAAACCTGAAATTTCCCTACTTTTGGGAACATCTTTTTTTAAAAAATCTGTGAATGCAATCAAAAAACTAAAGTCTTTTATTTTATTTGTTTTATATTAATTACTTGTGGTTTGGGCTACGTAGGGGTTAAGGGTGTCGTGACTGGGATTAGGGTTTTTCCCATAGAAATGAATGGAAGGTCCCCATTTAGAAAGGTGCGCGAGTCTGTGTGTGTGTGTGTGCGTGTGTGTGTGTTTTGGTGTCTTTTCCTTCAACATTCTCAATAGCTAATGCAATTTTTGTGTAACAAATTGTTAAAAAACTGTAAATAATAATAAACAATCCTAGGTGATATAACATAACATGGACTCTTATCAGGTGCTTAACAACCTACACTACCAATACATACCATTAAACCAATACACCATTGTACAAATACCAATACATACCATTATCAAATGGTAGCATTTATGCCCAAGGTTCATTGCAAATACAAAACGTGTGTAAAACATACTGCTGTATTTTGTTTTGAGGAAAAGGTAATAAAGATTCCTTGTACTGTTATAGAGTTAAATAAGAAGCCTACAATCATGCCAGCTAGTAAGATTTGGCAAGTCCTCCTGCCACTGGAGAGGATGTTTCCAAGTCTACTGGCATAAGGGCCTAACGTACTAAAAGAAAGGATTAGCAACTAACTGTAAGGCTCAAAGTTAAAAATGCCCCTGTGTAATGCCAGTGGTTGGCAAGAGCATGTCCAAGTTTAATTTTACCAACAAGGCCACATTCAGTACATTGCTATCATTGCATTGTATGCAAGCAAGGGATTTTAAAATATCCTTCACACCTTTATTTAGTTTGGTCAGCACTCTCTGGATTTTCACATAGTACCCAGAAATCACCTGCTCAATTAAGAATGTCATTAATGCATTTGAAAATAAAAGGGAACATTTTAAATTGACTTGTAATTGGTGGAAAACCAGAGCTACTTCATTTTGAAAGCACATTGTCCCTAAATTCTTTGTTGCAATTTGCTTAATCAGTTACAGTGGGTAATGGAAGTGGAATCAGTTGGGGTACTTCCTCTGCTGGGCACCAGTAGAGGCAGATGGCAGACATAAAATCAGCAGTTAATGAAAAATGCAAGTCTGTGGACGATGGGAGGAGATTCCAGTGATTTTAGAGACAACTCATACAAATTGGAAAAGAGCACGAAACATCCACAGTCACAGAACTGGAGCTGGATACTAACCCTAAGCCTAGATCCTTTGATCCATGAAGCCTAGATTTGATCCATAACTGCAGGATGCAGCAATTAGTGCCACAGGTGCCATTTCAATTGTATATTTTTCCTGAGTTGTTTATTGGTACGGTTTTATTATTCATTTTGATTTAATCTGCGAGAAAATATGACAAATATCACATGGACAATACTGTCATGTTAACTGTATTTTTATATGCTGCTAGTTGGTATCATCTTTTTAATTTGTGACAGGTCTTGAAACGGGAGATATAATTTGGTGGTCGCTTCGCAATACAAGGCCTTGAAACCAAATGCTCAGGTCACCAAACAGTACCAGTGAATGTGTAAGATCTAAACATAAATATAGAAGCTACTAAGCCAATAGTAAGTGTTTTATTATTAATTAATATATGTGAAACACAAAATAAGTTGCAAAGTTTTTGTTCATTGCATCACTGAGATCAAATGCCATCCATGAACTGCAACTTATTCCACACCCCAGAAAACTTCATACAGCTCTGGAAAAAATTAGACAGCAATGTTTTTCAATTTATGGGTATGCGCCTGTGTAAGGTATACATTTTGTTGCAAACTGCAGCTTGTCTCGTCCCTGTTTATCATTGATGAAGGGCTTTGTCCTTGCTTTATGGGTCTTCAGTCCTGCTTCTTGGAGCCTGTTACGAACTTTTCTAGTAGTGCACTTCACACCATTTAATATTTCCCATTCATTTTGAAGGTTACATGAGGTCCTCCTCTGATTTATGAGGCATTGCCAGATAAGATGACCGTCATCTCTGGCATTAGAAAGTCGCTTCCCCGCTCTACCTCTGTAGTGCTGCCTTAGAAACTTTGAACCTGGAAGTAGCCTGTCATGCAGTGTAACCTTTTGCCAGCAGAGCCAGGATTAAACCAGGATTTAAAAATGCAGATTTAAAAAAATATAGAATGATCCTTTAATTTTTTCCGGAGCTGTATAACAGAAGTAAATGGAATGAGAACAGATTGATAGAAATCCTAATTAGAAATATTTAAAAATGTTTTTCTATATTTTATATAAACCATACTACTGTATAATTCTTTCTGTTGGGTATTAGCTCTTTTCCAGAATAACCAAATTTCTCTGAACTGTGACCTGAATGCTTTGAACAGTCCAGCACATCTGAAAAACATTATGCAGGAGGTCGTGCAGGTTCTGGAACTTAGTGAGTTTAATGGAGTTTTCTTTACTATGACGTGACCCAGTCGCTGCTGGACCTTTGCGAGTCAGGCCCCTCTCTCAGAGGGCCAGTTATACTGGGCAGAGGATGAATCAGTCACTCCGATATTATTAATTGCGGCCATCTTGACAATGGAATTCTCACTGCGTGCCAAGTTCATCCATGGGGTTTCATGTATGTGATTCATATTCTTATAAATCAATTTAAAAAAAAGCAAGAGACTGAGATTTGAGAGGGACACGGATGGGAAGGGAGGATGAGATATCTTGTAATCTTGCCAGTGTTCCTAGTCATAAATGCTTGGATCTGCCAGGAATATCTGTGCCAAATTCCATGTTCCTGTGAGTTTGACTTAGCAAGAGTTACAAAGGCATTTCAGTCTTTGCGCTCATTCAGAATTTGTGTGGACTATGTGAATTCCTGCATCTCTTATATTGGAAGCCTGGATATTATGAGCACAGAACTTCAAATCCATTTTAAAGTAGCTTGAAACTGCCATACAGATCAATAGGATTACAGTTGATGGGAGGCTGATTTGGATGGAAAATACTTTGCATAATATTTTGTATGTAATGTGAACTAAGGTCCTGGGGAAATGATGTCTCGTACTGTTGTATACTTAATATGTATATTACTAGCATGACAATAAAAACCTACTACAACCACTACTACTACTACTAATGATTTTTTATTACTATTATTATTCTCGCTCCCGCTTTGCTCTGCTTCCTGCTTCTCTCATTGTCATCATAGGGAAATGGATTCCTAGTGACATCTTATTAGCATTAGCCACTGACCAGACCAGCTGGCTAACTGGTATCTTTGGGGTAAGACCTCAAAACCAGGTGCATGTTTCCATGTCCCAGTTGGGAGTACAGTGACCAATATTCTCCAGTGTGGCATGTGCCCAGTTGCTAAGTCAATAAGAGGGACTCTCGGAATAAACCATGCATGTCTCACGCCGGGAGTTTTTACAGTCTCCTGAAAAGCCGCTGCCTGACTTGGGCAAAACACACCCGGGGTTTTCACCGTTGTAATGCCCCATTAACGCTCCTCTTTTCCCTAATGGAAACCTGTCTCTTGGAACCCCCCCCCTCAACACCACATGTATACAGACATCATGACCTCAGTGGGTGTGCTAGGTCTCCAGCCCATCTGAATATTTGGAGCATCCCCCGTCCCGGCGTTTAGCTGACCTCAAATGCCACAGCTGCGTGTAACACTTCAGTTGCTGACAGTCAAGTGAGCAGAATTGGCTGGCATGTGCTTTCTGAGGAGCTGACAGTAATATAGGCAGACTGGAAGCTCAGCAGACATGACCATCACAATTAATAATGCCTTTTAAAAGTGTGGCAATATTTAGAAAACCAGAAATAACAAAGGATGTATCAGGTCAGGAAGGCAAAACAACCCGAAGTACTTGGTGGCATAATGGCTAAGGACCTGTATTCAGTTTGTTGGCAGTTCAAACCCTTGTTTGTGATCTGCTGTTGTACACTTTATTGGGTGATTAAACCACACTACTCCAGTTACTATCCAGCTGTATAAATATATAAAATTGTAAGTAGAGTACTGTGGGCAGCTGTACCCAACAAAATAATATCAAAATCTTTAGCACATTCTGATTAAAAATACTTAACTTCTAAAAAATATTTAACATATAACCATTTAACATTTCGTCAACAAACTGCAAGTCAAGGGTAATAAATTGTCACAGTGGAGTTGAAGGCACTGGAACTGCTTTTTTAAACATCCAAAACTTCAGCACATTTGCCTATAAAAGTGATTGCCTGGAATCTGCAGGGATTTATGGGAACTGAATTGCACCTTGATATCTGTCTGCTTTTCTGGCCCCTGCACCGGCAGGCGGGATGTTTCTGCTCACAGTGCTGGGGGGGATTAGCCACACTGCTTCGCCGTCAGCACCACCAGTCTCTCCCCTCTTTCTTTTTTCGGACTTGTTTATTGCCGTTGACCCCACCTGATCCACAGCAGGGACTTGTTTATTGTAGTAATGGGCATGAAATCAATATGGGCCAGGGAGGGGGGGAAGGGCTTAGAGCCAGAGAGGGGATGACGTTCGCTGGACAGTGTCTTGTTCAAGGTCACGGGGAGCCGCCATCTACTCATCTCACATGTGTGGAATGGGGCGCCTCTACTCCCTGTCTGCCTGGAGGTCATCCCATTGCTTTGCCATGATTCTGAGGTGTCCCCTGTTTTACAAGCAATACTACACCATAGCAGTGCCTACGTAATAAGCATCTGCCTAGAACATTGCCAGAACAATCACGATAGCTGAGCGGGTCAGGCCGTGTTTGCCTTACTTCAGCGCTGAGGCATCCTAATGATCTGACTGACCGCTGTCCTCTGAAAGCACGTGTGTGAGGGACAAAAGGGTAGAAATGCAAAGTGTAATTACGTTGTAAAGTTGCACAAGGCTGGGATACTACTCCATTGTAGTGAACATATGTGAACACACGATGGGCAAAACACCGGTCACCCTACCTTTGGGTAGAACCATGTGACACAAACAAAACATGCAAGTTCCACATAGACATTATGCCACCCAGTCTTAAGCCCTTTCTTAAACACAATGTGTTTATAAACTAGTCAGATATCTAAATGATCAAACCACCAATAACAGGACATTGCAGTCAAAGCCTGGATGCCATGACACATGCAGGTGGCTCCATCTGGGCAAACAATGAAATCTAAAGCAGCCTCTTTTGTCCATGCAGATAACGTGTACAGAGAATGCCTCTCGAATGGGACCTGGGCGATGAAGGGAAACTACTCTCAGTGCCAGGCCATTCTTAATGAAGAGGTAAGGCAAAGGGGACCTGCAGCCACCCTGTGGGGGGGATTATCTCACCATGAAAAGTACTCAGCAGAAATGAAGTCACTTCTCCTGATTGATAGTGCCCTATTGCCGCCTGACGTTTGGAATGATTAGCCTACAGGCGGTGGTTAATGTATAATCTTCTCATTTCTTGAAGTTTACTTTGCTATTCAGTCATTCGGAAATACAACATTGAGGTATTTTGAATCTCCATCCAAGGCAGTGTTCTCAACATCAATATAGCTACAAGAGTGATTCCTGGTCTTAGACGACTATCATATGAGGAAAGGTTAGCTGAGCTAAATCTGTTCTGCCTCGAGCAAAGGAGACTGAGGGGGGATCTGTAAGATTCTAACAGGTTTGGATGCTGTTCAACCAAATAGTTACTTCAGCATTAGTTCAAATATAAGAACTCGTGGCCATAGGTGGAAATTAGCGGGAGAACATTTCAAACTGGATTTAAGGAAGCACTTCTTTACACAGCGGGTAGTTAGAGTATGGAATAGTCTTCCTGTTAGTGTAGTGCAAGCTAAATCCTTGGGTTCCTTTAAATCAGAGCTAGATAAGATTATAACAGCTCTGAGCTATTAGTTACGTTCTCCCCAAATGAGCTTGATGGGTCGAATGGCCTCCTCTCGTTTGTATATGTCTTATGTTCTTATAGCATAAAATGCTGAGTCCAACAATTGAGCTGTAACCAGAAATGCCCCACAGAGCCAAGGCTATATTAAGCCTCTGTGTTAAATAAGACATTTATTTACTTTTATCCAAAGTGACATGCAATTGAAAATGCAGGGTCAGCCAGTCCTTGGGCCATTTAGGTTTAAGGGCCTTACTCAAGGGCCCAACGGTGACATCACATCTGACAAACATGGAATTAGAACTGGAGACCTTCCACAGAGGCTCACACCTATGGGTGCAAACTCCAGGATTTTTCAGCGGAGGAAACTTTACATGGATATTTAAGGGAATTTTTGGGAATCATTGGGGAGTTTACATCTTCCTGTGTATGTACAGTTTAAGACTAAGTATACTAATAAAAAGAGGAATTTTGAAGATTTTTGGATGTTTTATTGAACAAGGACGCATTTCCCTTGCTATTCCTGACCACGAGCCCATGAGGAAGTCAGAGTCTGCTCAATCTGGAGAATCTGAACAGTCTAACGGAGTCTGAATCCACACCCTCGGAGTCACTGTCCACTGTCTGTCGAATTGTCACTAGTTTATCCACCAGTACATTTGTGAGCGTTTCACCCATCCAACGCCTTTCGCACATCCATGCATCCATCCATTTCCTGAAACCACTTATCCAGTTAAGGGTCATTGGGGGAGGTCCGTAGCTTATCCTAGGGGCTACGGGGGCGGGATGGGGAAGAACCTTGATGGGGCACCGGCCCATCACAGGGCACATTCACAGATGCACACCTATGGGCAAAAAGTCTTAGCATGTGTTTGGTCTGTGGAAGGAAACCTGAGTATCCAGCTTGCTAATTGATGAACTAAATTACTTTAGTTCATCCATTAGCCTGTTGGATGGATTACTTGAGGGGTAGCATACAATAGGGAGATGCCAGTTTTTAAATGCTTGGCTTACAGATCCAAAATATTACAACTGGTCAGCTAAGGATCCCAAAAATGAACGGAAGGCAAAATGCAAAGCATATGTAAAATTGTTCGACGTCAGTTGTTACCCACATGGCCGGGCAGAAGCAGTGCCGTGTAGTCGCAGCCAGTGGTGCACCTTGGAAAGGGCAAAATGGCCAGTTGCCCAGGCCAGCATATTCTGAAGGGTGCCAACAAACTGCCAGTGCAAACATTACTGTCACCACCCCCCATACAGTCTGGAGAAGTATGGACTTTTAGGATGGGAAGTGTTTAGGAACCCATAGTACTGGAAGTTCCCCACCCATTTGCAGCCCTGTACATACCACAGTGTGTGTTAGACTTTCAGGGTTAAGGACATCAAAGCCTGGAGTTTGTGTATCTTTGCAGAATAGAGCAATTCTCCTGGTCTCAGGTCTGAATGAGGATGAACTCGTCCTCTCAGCTGCTATGCTCTCTTCTTTCATGCTGCATAAAAGATATCCTGGGCATCATCCAAAAGCTGGTGGAAATCCAACTCTGGCACATGTGAAGCATGGGCAGGCATTTAGGTCTAACTTTGCCACGGAATCAGCTTTTCCAGCAGGAAAACACGGCTCTCTGTTGTGACAGCTATGTTCTGGCTACACAGCGCCTGGAGCCTCGGCAGCAGGTGTGACGGATCCACACATTTATCCCTGTCATCTTGCTTGCTCACTGCTGCAGGATGATGCCCCCCCCACTTTGATATAACACAGTATTGTTAAGGAATTCCAAGGAAAGCTCCAGCACTCAGAGAAAGCATGATGAAACATGATGTCATAATACTTTTTGGCTGAAAGGCATTTATCTTGTTTGTAGACTTTTTAGTGGAATATGTAAGAATCAATAAACCAGAAGCATCACTATTCAGCCAAACATTTACCATGTATAAAGTGTTTCTCTACCTCCAACATATATTCTTGTGCTGGTTGGGTCGAATTTGGCTTCCTATGCTATAAAAGCATGTCTATTTTTTCTGTACCTGAGCTTTGTCACCATCGACCTCCTACACTGTTGCTGCTTGTGGAAGCAGACAGGAATGGAGGAAGTTGATGTCATAAGATAATGACTCATTAGACAGCGCTGAGAGTTTGGAAGAGCAAGCTACTGAAAATGGGCTGGGAGCATCAGTGTGGTCCCCGGTGAAGTTCTGTCGGCCTGCTTACCAGCTCCGGGAGCTTAAGCTGTGCCGACGGACACTGTCTGTTTCGCTTTGCCGGTGAAGACAGCTTTGTGGCACTTATCCAAACTGAAGGAGATGCAGTGCTCTGCAAGCGCACCACAGCACCTAGGCTATATATAATTCTAGCTACTGGGCATGACAAGGTCAGGGTGATCTAATTCTAATTAGTCAAAGTTTTCAGCAATGCATACAAAATTTTAAGGATTTCCTTAGAAGGAAACAGTTTAATGTCGGATGATAGTAAACAGTACTGAAGAGTGCTAGACTAAGGGTGCTGTTAGAGTGATACTGACCTGTATGAATTACAACAAAGATCTCATGCTGTGGGCCCTAAAAAGGTTCCACGGTTGTCTGCTGTCACGCCGGGAGCGGGATTTACGACCCATAATGCAGGCTGTCGGGTTTGAGCCCTTCAAAGGGGCGTTTATTTGGGGTAGACAGGGTTGAAACAGGGTACAAAAGACGGGCGTGAGCGTGACCGCTAGCGTGCTAGGCATTCGCATAGACAAAGCATAGACACTGCATAGACAAGACCCGACGAGGGAGACAGGACGAGGGCAGACTAAATACAAGAGACGCTGATTGTTAAACACAAAACAGCTGGGAACAGGAGGATTAGCACAAGGGAAACGAGGGGGCGTGGCACACAGGAGGATCCGACGGGCCGGGCATGACATCTGCAGCCCCTGGTGACTTGTGATGCAGGGCTCCCAACAGTTTTTCTGCCGTCTGCTCTTGGTTCAAAAGCTCATGGGAGTTCTACTTACATGAAAATGTTCTGAGGACAGAATGAAAAATGATTGGTTCTCTATCTGAACCAATCAGATCTTGTATAAGATGTCAGACCAACCAATTATATGTCTTGGCCTTATCTCCTCTAGTTGCTTGGACCCGCCTCATCTACAATCTGATTGGTTATCTCTCTGAACCAATCATTTTTCATTCTGTCCTCAGAACATTTTTGTTTAAGTAAACTTCCTTAAGCAAAATAAAACTCCATTTATGCAGCAGTGCTGTTGTACCAAGTGAGAAGAAACGGTCGGCACACATGGAATGTGAATAACATGTATAATTTTACTTGTTTCATTTTAGAGTTTATCAATCATTATTTCCTCATATGTATTGCACAGAACTTCATTTGTGTGGGTCAAGCCTGTGGATTTGATTTAACCACCATTTCTGTGATTGTGGAATCTGTATGTTCTCTGCATGCTTTTCCTTCGGGTTCTCCAGTTTCCTCCTGCAGCCCAAAGACATCGGTGCAGTGTTTCCCAACCCAGTCCGCAGGCACCCCCAGACAGTCCATGCTTTTTCTCCAGTTTGGGAATCTCTAAAATAGTGTTTTTGACTGTGTGCCCTGCAGTGGACTTGCATCCAGTCCATAGTGTCTCCTGCCTGATGCTTCCTGGTCTACTTTTCAAATATATGTAGGAAGAAACAAAATATAGTTTTAGAGCTTTTCAAGGAGAATAAAAATTTATAAGAGTGACTGACTGAAGTGTCTGAGTCTGGATTCCTGGCATAGGCTCTATGATCTCCATGAGCCTGCACAAAATAATTATTAACGGATTAATGTATTTCTGACTTGTACAATTTACAGTATATGTGCTATCAGAGTGCATATAAGTCAAATTGTATACTTTTAGAAGCCAGACATAAATCAGTACCAATGTATTGAAAGACTGACATTTAGCAAAAGCCCCAAAGGGTGCCCTTGCCAAGTGAAGACACAGAATGGTTCTTTACTGGGGAGACAGAGATGCCTGTGGGAAGCTGGTAGGCTTCCATACTGCTGCATGCACTGACGCCTGCCTTACTTCCTCTTTCCTGTTAAACTAGCATGATGCTCTAATTTGATTTTGAAAGGGTGACATGGTATTCACAATATAATCGGATAATTTTCCAAAAGGTCTTTAATAACCAACATCATTTGACACACTGGTCTATAAATATCTTCATATTATTTACACTGCCGACAGACAAATGCTGAACCACGCTGCCAGGCCATGGTGATGTACTCTGATATGGCATGCAGTATTATTTTTCTTATTTTGCTTTCTTTTACCTGAAAATGTACCAGTGTCTTGCTGTAGTCCTCAGGATGCAGCACATTACTGTAGCTTAAGCAAATTAATTGCATTTGCAACACAATCCTAAAAGCTAAATTACATGAACTTAACTTGAACTTTACTCTATATTCAAATTTTTTTAATCATGCTGTATAATTGTAAAAACCTAAATCCTACCCCAGAACTTTGTTTCTTTTTTTTTTTGTTTTCATTTATTTACAGTTGTATTCAGAGTGTTGGCCTCATTAGGCTGCGTCAATGCTCAGTGTTGGTCACTCGAATCCTTGCAGAAGAGCAACTGCTGACTGAATGGCAAAAATAATCTACAGAACCTACAGTAGAGTTTATTTGTTACACTGCTTATAATCGCATTATGAAGTAAGGCTTCCCCCTGCTAAGTTTGTCTTCAAGTAGACATGCATTTTTCATGCAAATCTTTATAGCACAATCAGCAATCAGTGCAGCTGTATGGTGATGATGCTGTTTATGAAATTGCATGATTTTCCTTTAAGAACAGTGTAGTCGATTTTTCCTTGATGTTTGAGGACAGACTAAGGATGCCGGTCGTGCTCAATTCCCAGGTGGCGCCATGTGCTGGGAGTCCCTTTGTGATCGCAGCTTCATATCGTCCATTTTAATAGCCATATAATTCATTGGACTTGTGCCGAGCACATTACAGGAGGGCTGCAAAGCTGACAACACCCCCAATGGGATAAAATTACTCTGCTGCTAATAAGTATCTCAGTGTCTACTCCTGATCAAAGTCAGACTTCTCAGGCTACGGAGCAGCCACCAAACGACATTCGACACAGACTGCATTTGCCCTCAAAGACATGGAAAAGCACTTCACAAATGAGAGGTGTCAGGAATTGGATTGCCATTGGATTGCCCTTCACTCCTGCAGCGTGTAACTGCAGTTGATAAGCAGCCTGTTACATTAGGGTTTCTTTTACACACCTTTTACACAAATATAGTTATATTAAAAAGTGATCCCAACGCGTTCACCTGAGAATCAGCGCAGGCATTTGTGGGGGGTGACTGGTATAGTGTAGTATCCATCTGCATTAATTCCTACAAAAGACTACCCTCCAGAGCCTGGAATGAAAGCATGGGTGGGATGGCATAAAACCAGGTGGGCCAGTCGCAAAATGACTCACTTGGTGACAAAATCACACAGACTAGGGTTGTAAGAAAAACATTGATACACTTGAGTATTGCGATATTTCATTTTGCGATACTGTATCGATTTTCAAAAGATCGATTAAAATAAAAAAAGTTCATGTGTATTTGCAGTTGTCAGTGGTTCGCATTGTGTTGTATTTAACCTCTGGGCCGCTAGATGGTTCTGCTCAGTATGACACACCAATTGCGCCGCACTGAAAAGATCCGGTTCTTTGAATCATTGATTCGTTAAATAATAATACTTCACATATTACTTACGGGGTGGGGTTTGAAGTGAATTGCTGAAAACAATATCGTTTTTTGTATTATTTTAATAATAATATTTATAATAAAATGATTAATTATCTTTGTTACTATAGGCTACAAATAAATATACAGAACACAGCCAAACACATGCATAATAATCAAAAGTTTAATTAGTCAATAGAAACTGTACAAACCAGAACTCACTCATGGCAATAATTATTTATACAATACTTATTTATACAATACAATCTATTATTAATAGATTATTATACAACAGATGTCGCTGCATTACATATTCAGTGTAGGGCCATAGACTAAGCCAACCACCGAAACAATGAATCAATGAACCATGTGAACGAAAGGAACTAATGAACCAAGGGAATTGATGAACCAAAGAACCATGTGAACCAAAGGAACTGGTGAACCAAAGAACTGCTGAATGAACAAGTGAATCCAATGAGAAGGTGAACAAGAAGGCCTGGTGAATCAACGGGTCTTCTATTTCAGAGAATCTTTCCAAACTGCAATAACACTACAGGTCAGTGGGGGGCGCTCACATTGTGGTGGTCATTGTAGTCACTGATCTCAGGTCAGTGGAACTGTATAGTCAGTGAGAGATGCTTGGTGAACTTAAGCGTGACAGCTATCGGCTGGATGTCGTCACGGCTGTGTTTCTCATGCTGTTTAGTGATGGACTGCCTCCCGAATTGCTGACATGGACTCACACAAATGTTAGCGCTTAGCAGGAATTGAGCACATGCATATACAGTGATTCAAGTTCTTTTTGGCCAGTGAATCGGTTAATTTAGTTCACTTTAAAGATCCATTAAAAAAAACACGTTCGTTTGTGATTCACACATCCCTACTAGTGACATTCGCAGCCATGGCTGAATCTGAACGTGTTAGACCGGCTCCTGCCGCATACCAAGCTGAAGTGTGGAATCATTTTGGCTGACTTAATTTTACCCTCTGGAGTTGGCAGTCCCACCTGAGGGACCAAACAGAAATCTTGCCAAACCGTTTAAAAAAAAAAAACCTTGAACAGTCTACTTTTCAAATATATGTAGGAAGAAACAAGATATACTTTTAGAGCTTTTCAAGGAGAATAAAAAGTATAAGTGTGATTGACTGGAGTGTCTGAGTCTGGAAGCAGCGTTGATCGCCACCCATTTGCAAATTGTGCTATTCACATGGTAACAATACAGTAATCCGGCGGTCGTTACTGGATAAATAAATGTGAGAAAATGCCTAATGTAACTCCTACAAACAAGAGCACATGTCTGGCTTGGTGTTTACATTGACCGGCTACAAATATTGAACATAATCAAGATGAGTAAGTTACTTTCACTTTATTTTACTTCTGTCAGCTCCCCACAGGCACAGCATATTATTTATCATTTTCTATAGCAAAAACTTCTGCTCATTGTTTTGGGTTCATGTAGAGTAAAACTTCTCTCATAAAGCAACTTGCATGAACGCAGGCTGAACCTTCAGTCTGTGCAGCTGATTGTCGTAAAAACAGTCGTAAAGCTGTATAATATTGCGTGCCATGCAAAATTCGATTGTAATGATCATTAGGTAAGACTCATGGACGTTACACTGCCATTATTTTGGTACTTAGTCTAATTATTGCAGGGTATTTTATAATAGCAGCAACTGTTGTTACGAGCCCCAGTCTAGGGTTGGGGCGTAACAGAGTGAAAGGGAAAGGGGATGTGGAGTAAGGGAAGGATAGGCTGCGATGGACAAGGGAACACACGTGGAAAAATGGGTATTTTTTTATATTTTTCTGTTTTTATTGACACGCCACGGACACAGAACAAATAAACCTGGTGAAAAAGGAGGGACTACAGCGAAAACAATAAACAAAACTCAGCTTCCAAACGCAACCCAAAGCTAACTTACCTAAGTGCAGAGAAAACAAAACATAACAACAAATTCTACACCTTACTCTCTATCCAAACAACAGCGTACAGCATAAGCTCGCAAAACAAAAATTGCAGTCACTCCCTATGCACCTGACACACACATCGAACTTAAGAACATAAGAAATATACAAACGAGAGGAGGCCATTCGGCCCATCAAGCTCGTTTGGGGAGAACTTACACAGACATACACAGAGATCAAAGCATCAAAGTCCGAGGGGCACACGAAGACAGTAACCAAAAACCGGGCGAGAGTTTGAAACCAAATAGCAAGTAAACCAAAGCGAAAGTACAGACATGGGCAAAGCGAAACTCAGAAATCCAATAAACCAAACAAATCATACATAGTAATATCCATCAAAGAAAAGCAAACCAACAACAATAATCAATAAGTGAGCAGAGCTCCTGAGACAATAAATGAAAGAATAAAACAGGATGATTCGCCGGCTCAGACTGAAATAATATCCTGTTATAAGCCTTGCACCTCATAAATATCATGTAGTTTGTATGTGTACACATGTACGTTGTACTGTACTTTTCATGTTCTAAGTTACGGGCATTTCTTACTTACGGGCACCCCTTGGTCCCATTCTGCCCGGATAAGGGAGGTTTGACTGTATATTGAATCGTAACTCCGGTATCGTGATATGTATTGTATTGTCAGATTCTTCCCAATACACCCCTACTACAGACTATTTTACACTTTATTTTAAAAATCAAATTCCTGGCATTACTAAGACCTCATGAATAATGAGGAAGAAAAATCTATTTGCCTCTCCATAGCGCTGTTCCTCCGATTGATCTAAAGGTACTGTATTTATTGCCCTGAACCCTGAATGGGAGTTCCATCTGGATGGGCCCTCCCCTTGATCGACAGACCGTTTTAATGTGGGAATGCAACTGCTGAAATGAAAAAGCAGTGATCCCCCCCCCCCCCGAAAAAACACACAAAATACCAGGTATATTAACTGCAGATTTCAACCAAGCTGCCTGTTTCCTCAGGGCTTCTTCTCTTAAGCTTCCAGTTTCTTTCCTTCACATCAGAAATATTTCCCGCACTGTAGTCTATTGTAGTACATATTTTTGAAATTACTCTCTGGAAACGTTTTTGAATTCCAGAGGTGGAAATTTCAGATCCAGAAATTTAAAATCCGGCCCATGATTTTGTTTCAACCAACCAGTTGAATATAAAGAGTCTGTCACAGAGTACTCAACCGGTTGGTTGATACAAAATATTGGGCTGGATTTTTACTTTCTGGACCTGAAATTTCCACCTCTGGTGAGTGCGCATCAAGTCTGAGAGTTTCTTTAAGAAACTCGAGACACAGAATACAGTATTGGGTGGGGGGGGGGGGGGG
>JAODKN010000093.1:13308552-13330373 GCA_026774425.1 Petrocephalus zakoni | reverse complement strand
GTACCAGTTGTTTTAAACTTTTTAATTATTGCTCAGACTGTAGATATGGGCAAGTTTAGGCGAGTAGCTATTTTTGTATAGCCATTTCCTGACTTTTGGCATGTTCTCTTGTGTTGCCCATTTTGAAGAGTGGCTAAAAGAAATTCGCATCTGTGCCATGTCATATTTATACTCCAGGGAAACAGCAAGTCATGTATTACTAATTAGAAGTTCCTAGACACTCTGACCAACTTAAAAAAGTAAAGAATAAATTACAAAAATGGTTCAGTTACATTTATTTTTTTATAGGACTTGTTAGGGGTGCCAATAATTGTGGCACTGGATATTTTGTTATAAACAATAATTTCTTAATGTGGGGTTTTTTCCCCGATGAATAAATGTACTTAAATAAGAGGGAAGATTCTTCAAAAAAATTCAGTATGAGATTATGCTACTGCAATAAAAAATTAATTTCTTTTAAGGCTTTTTACACATCTTTACAAGGGGTGCCAATAATTGTGGAAGGCGCTGTAAATATAACCTTAACCAGGATATATATTATAATACATTATATCGTAGCCAAGCTTGATGATCCATTCACATGTGGGAGGGAAGAGCAGATATGTTTAGTCTGAAATTTACAGGATGTGAATGAGTGCAGCACCATGAGAAGCGGTTTGATGGCTGATAAAGGAAGCAAAGGCAGAGTTCAATAACCCAAGAGTTTGAATGTGAACGTAACTCAATGCCACCTTGGGGCAGCTGTCATAGCAGCAACCCTGCGGAAGAGAAGCGCCATCCATAACTGCATAGCAGGATGCTGAGGTAGCTGGAAAACAACGGCTGGGATTAAACATCACAGATGGCTATAGGAACAACAGATTTGCAAGGATTTGTTTCCACTGCATTCCAATCTGTTTTATAGAGGCTTAAGGAATATTTGACCCTCTTAAGCACATACAATATCCTTGTTTGATTGCTTACAGTATCAGTACAGTAGTCTAAGATAATATAAATAATACTATAATGCAATGACTATGTTACTGAATACATGCCAGTGTAATATTTGCCATTCTGTACATTGTTCACAGTTTACTTCAGTTTTATGTTTAATACAGAACCTTTAACTAAACATTTATCTTCATTGCCTAGAGTCTTGGGATTGCAACTGTGCAGTTGTAAAATTCCTATGTATATATATTAGATTTTAACCTCAAATTAAATGATGTTAGTGTTTCTGTTACCTTATCAGGTTATTCACACTTGCCCATGGAAGCCCATCCTGTGGTCTGTGTGGATCCAAATATCCCAGGGCAGTAACTGGAACACTGTGCTGAAAAATAGTGCCGTCCTTCATGTATGATTATTAAATATTCCTGGGCGTCCTGTGAAAGTGTATTGGTTGGACCTCCAGTGTCCTGGTTAAAACTGGCCACTGTGTTCCTTTCAATTCTGACCTCCTAATCATCCCCGCTATGGTGACTTCTCTCCTTCATCACCTTCACTTCTGTGTGGTGAGCGTCCTGGCGCAGAATAGCTACCGTCGCATCATCCAGTTGGGGGCTACACAGTGGCAGTGGCTCCCCGCTGGTTCAGTAAAATGCTTTGGGCGTCTTGAAAAGCACTATGTAACATTCATTCATTGAGATCACATTTTAGTCCTTTAAGAAACAGATCTGTTTTCAGTTTACGTAGAATGGCATGGGACTGGAAATGTTATTTGGGAATGCACAGACACCATTTTCTCACATGCCATGTGTCAGCTCAGATTCTCTCTTTATTTGATGGTTCTATGTCACATAATGATTGGCCTGATTAGAGTTAGTTAATAGCTATATGTATTATCTGCATTCTGTCAGCAGGTTTTTTTTTTAAGTTTTAAGGTGATTATAGGAAAACGGGGCAGGCAGGTGGTTTAGTGGTTAGGGATGCAACCACGTAATTGAAAGATGGCCAGTTCGAGTCCCCGTCCCACAATAATGATTAATCACCTTCACGTTAAAATCGTCATTGTTGACACGCGACAACAAAATGTGCTCTCTGCATTTAAACCATGTGAAATTGCAACACAGCAGAGGGCAGCTACATCAACGCCCGGGGAGCAGTGCTTGGGGGTTGTCATGAACCAGCAGTCTTTCGATTACACAGTCACGTCCCTAACCACTACACCACTTCCTGGCCCTGTCGACATAATAATGGTTAATATCCATAATTTTGTGGGCTGAATGAAGAACATGGGCATTCATTTCCTTCTGAGTAACTATAGCATTCTATAGCATAGTACTTGCATGATATAACCTACACATTCTCCAGTATACTTTAAATCACCACTATATTAATTATAATACAATGTAAATGCTATGTAAATAGTTGTTATATTGCATTGTTTAGGGAGTAATGAAAAGAAAAAAAGTCAGTACAGGATGAGGCCAGACGCAACCATTGTGGTACATATCGAAAGTATAAATAGCGAAAATTTAAATATAAATTTATGCTCCCTCTGCACCTCCACATCACTTAATTTGTGTGGATTTGGTGTGCAGCAAATTCAAGTTATGCTCTCTGGAACATGGTTTTTTTATCTATTTATTTTCAATGCATAGTGGGTCGAATTCATGCAGATATGTACTTGCATTATAATAGCCAAGAGGAAATGAAAGCAATTCAGTATAGTGCTAAGCGAGGGGCCTGTCAGCGTCCTTGTCAGCTTCTGCCTTGGAGAAGCCCACTGGTCATGTTTAAAGTATTAAGCCATTCTTTGCCTTATGGAATTCATTCTGTCTAATTTTCTAGTTACCCTTATTTTGACTGTCCTCTGAATAAAAGTAGACAAGCATGGCATTTTAGCAGTTACTGCAGGACCATAACCATATTCAGACATTTTTAGTAGTATCGTACTGTATATAGAAAACCCTTCAGGACCATAAACCCTATCACCCAGACCAGGTAAACTGTTCTTGATCCAAATTGACCTGAGTGTGAAGTTAGTTATTCCAGACGAGAGGTGTGTTTCAGGAACACCTGTAGTATCTAAGATCACTAGTTTTTCTCTGTTAGACTAATGATAGCATTTTTCAGACTCGTGAAAAAATGCTTTGTATTGTTCCTAAGAATCTGAAGATTTCTGTTAGTGGTTATACTTGGGGGGTTAGCCCAGTTTCATCTTGTGGCATTGATGAAGGGGAGGACACAAGGGGGCTGTTTAAATCCATGGAGGGGAGGGGGGGCGTATTTACGAGGACCACTGCAAGAGACTCCAGCTATAAAATGTAAAACAAAATTATAATAATCTTTGCCAGTTCTGCCTTGCAGGCATGAGCAGAATAAAGGCGGTGAAACAGGGACCAGAGCTGTGGGAATGAGTACCTCTTTCAGAGGCTCCAATCACACCCCTCTCCTTCTGCCGCACTTTATTGTGTGTTTGCTCATGTTGGCACATCAGATGGGTTGAAAAGTGTCTCCTCTGGGAGAAGGAGCTTGTAGTGTCCTTGTTAATAATTAGAGTATGGAAGTGTTTACCTCAGAATGGCCTCATCGACATTATCGGTTGCTGTAGGACCCCTTCTTAAGGACCTGCCATGTTCCAGGATATGCATGACTGTGCCTTTCTGTGAGTATCACGTAAAATCAGTCTATATATAGATTTGTTCATTAATATGGTAACACTTTATTGACGGGGCGCAAATACTTGGAACAAGCTTTTACAGTTTAAATGCTTATGACAAGTTATGTTGGCTGTCATGAAGGGCTTATGTTGGTGTCATGTAGCTGTCATAGAGCACCCTTAAGTAAAGTGTTACTTAGCATTTTACAGTATTATAGTAGATTCCAAGATGGCTGCTTTCATAAATTTCATAAATAAACTGCATCAGTAAGCCAATTTCCAGTTCACTGCTTTTCTGGCTAATGGACTTAACATCCTATTAATGGCACAATTAATTTAACTTCACATGGCATACAGGAGAAGCAAACTAGGAGACAGAAGTCCAGCGCACAATAACAGCCCTGCAAACCAGGAACAGTTCTCCAGAAAACAGAATAATGCACTAAGTTCAGAAGACAGAACAGTCTCGTCTTATCCTGATCTAGACAACAGGGTTTCTGCTGTGGCAAACGTGCACCCGAACAGCTGGTTCTAAGTGGAGGAATCTTACCACTGTCCTGTTCTGTTAGTTACTTGCTGCTGGAATTTAAGGGATGTCTGTCACGCTACCAGAGACTGATCAGCAGCAAGCCATGGGGAAGGTGGGAGCACATTACCTGCCACTAGTAGCATTAGTAGCAAGTTTGATTTGGTCACATTCAGTTACTTGGTTTATACGCGTTCTTCTCTTGGTCTGATTTCATCAGATTTTTTATTTTTTTCTTATCTGTTTCCTGCATCATGATTTATCCTGTCTGCTCTGGTTTTGACTTGTAGACTAATTTCCGGTTAAGGTTAGAGTCTTATGGCATTTTCACACCTATAGTTTGCTTTCTGTGGTCCTAATCTGTTAATGAGTTTGTAAACTTCTAGCGTTTTCCCCTCGTTTCAGTTTACTTTCTCACAGAGAAGAATCCAAGCAGCCGTTGACTGAACATTTTGAAAACTTCAGAATTTTTATGAGTTATTTTTAAGAGCTGACAAATGTAATCATCTGTCCAGATGTCAAGAAGGCAGCGTGCCTCGCTGCTAGACTGAGTAAGGCCTCGGTACATTTCTCCTTCTCCACATAGCTGCTTCTGGTTCTGCCTCATCCCAGAATGCAAAACATACCTGGCTAAGGGCGCTTTTTAGCTCAAACGGTTCCCATTGTTTGAGGTTGGATTACGTTCGCACCAGAAATGAACTGCTCCAGAGTTCATTTGGAATCGGACGCAAACGAGTGATTACTCTGTTCACACCAGCCCAAACAAATCACCCCAAGGTGGAAAACAAGCCAGAGTCTGTTTTAACCAGACTAAAAGGTGCTGGTGCGAAATCATCCTCAGATTCTGTTTTTCTGCAGAATCTATTCCTGATTTGACTGAGCACTTAAATCCCATCCAGCCAAATTATCCATGCACCTCTTAGTCAGCAGCACGAGTTTTGTAGGCAGTGAATACTTGTAAACCAGCCTGTTAAAGAGCAGAGCTCCAGGAACCATGTTGACACACAGTTTGAGGCCAGTGTCTGTGCTTCTGATTTTGAACTGTAAAGGTCTTTTGACAGCAAGTACAGGAGTATTTTAGGATACTAATCACAATTAGTCAAAGTAACGGTTGGCACAAATCATTAGGGACATAAGAGCTTTCTTCGATGTTAAAGTGTTAATGTTAAATTCACTCCAATGAGTATAGGTTAAAGAAAAGAGCACGATTAAAGAAGGATTTTATGGCTTAATACAACAAAGACATGGACTGTATGTTAGGTAGAATGGGCAATAAAAAAGAGTTGCTTCGGTCTCCACAACTTTTTAAGCTCAGCGATATCTCATGTGTATATGCAGTACACCACCCAAAAGGCATGCCTTGGAAGGCCTTGGTCAAAAAATGGCACATTGGTTCGATTGTGAAGATTAACAGATGGTCTACATTTAGTCAACATCCCAGGTCAACACTGATGCCGTAAGACTCGTAAAAGAATGCACAGCTTGATGTATCTTGACATAAATTGGGCATGGCAGCCTGCACCCTTGCAGAGGTCAACCTCTGGAAGGGTGAAACATTCTTATTCACTCAAGAAATGAAAACACTGGGCACTGGAAGATTGGAAAAGTACTGCCCCCCTCATATATCCCAGTTTCTGCTATTACACGTCCATCATGGGGTGTATCAACATTATAGGCTGGTGGTAGTGGTATGATGGCGTGGGGAATGTTTTCATGGTGCGCACTGGTTCCTTTGATGAATACGGAGGAATCTGTGAATGCTGCAGGATATCTGAATATCAGTGCCAGGTGCATCCTTTCATAGTAGAAGTGCATCTGCGAATAGACTTTTTCCAGTAAGATTGTGCCCTGTGTATTAAGATTATCCAGGAATGTTTACATGAAAAAAGTCTATACAGCTTAAGGCAATAGGCTTTCTATTTGTCAAGCTGAATATTCATGAGATGTAGAGATGATCTACCAGCAAGTTCAAAATAACCTTTTGGAAACATTGAAGTCAGCATGGGCCAGCAGTTCTCTGGAGTACTTTGAGCACCTTGCTGAGTTCATACCAAACTGATGCCACAATGAGAACTTGAGAGCCCAACTTAGTATTAGGAAAGAATCCGTAATGTTTTGACCATATAATCCAAATTATACCAGAGACCAGTTGTAAAAGTACTTTTTCAGAACTCCTGTGATGACAGTTTGTACCGTTTTGTACTCATACCTTACTGCATAATTGCATAATTCACTTTCAAAAAAAGGAAACACAAATGCAGATGTTCGGGAAAAATGATCTTTGACCTATTTAAAAATGCTATCTTTCTGGCAGCTGGAAGTTTTTTTCTAGAATTCACTGAAAATTAGGTTTGAATCTGACCAATTTTGTGCCAATTTTTGTTAGTATATTTGCCACTAGCTATGAACTTGTTGCCAATAACAACCACTCAGGAGATGGCCTGTACACACTGTTACTGCTAGAGGGGCACCATTACACTGTCCTCAAGCTTTGGATGAAATGCCAAGTGTTCAGTTTCTCAGAAAAAGAGGACAGGACAAATATTTCTTCAAGTCAGGAAAAAGACTCATCCTTTGCTCCGTGGAGAGCTGGAATAGACTTCTTTATGCCAAAGTGAACTTTAATTAACAGAAAATGCCACTGAGTTTAAAATTAATTGAAGTCTATTCATAAGGGAAATGTCTGAGCTGAGAATGATAAGGCCTGACGAAGAAATAAGAGACGTTGTGCCGGGCTGGGCATGGTCTGCAGGCTGGGAGCAACAAAAAGCAAAGGGCATTTATTAACACTACAAAGGCTTAATATTATAGTAGAACCAAACACACTGAATATTTTATTGAATCATAAACCAAGTGTGGTTAAAAGTAATTACAATTCCAGAACCTCTGAAATGTACATTATACATGTAACTACTGGCAGCCACAGGTACTCCCCATGAAATCAGCCAGTGCTGCTGTGTTAAATCCACAAATACGATACATCTTAAAGTTACTACTAACTATATTATGCAATTTTGTTGAAATGACTGCTATATTTGAAAACAAATAACAGATAAGACATGCATCATCCCAGATTTTAATTATTCTCTCCAAAAGGTACAGCTCCACAATTATTGGCACTCCTGGGAAAGGTGTGTAAAATGCCTTTAAATAAATTTATTTTGTATTGCAGTAGCATAATCTCACACTGATTTTATTTTTAATAATCTAACCTCTTCTTTGAGTACATTTCGTCATTGGGATGAAAAATGCCACATTAAGAAATAATTGTTTATAACAAAATCACTAGTGCAACAAGCAGTTACTATATCTGTAAATGTATAAATCTTAGTGAGCTACTGTTGGAACTGCTGAATGAACAACTAAGAAACAAATAATGAATAACACAAGTGAAAAGTTATGTTTGCTCATCATTAATTAATCAGGACAAATCTTTCATCTTAAGTAGCGACTATTTTTGTCCTTGATTTGTTCATGATTTGTATTTCATTAGTAACTGAGTTTCTACTAAGTATATTGTTGCCTTATGTAAAGTGCTACCAAGGTTCTGAAATAAAATAAACTGTGTCTGGGCTGAAAGCACAGGTTTCAGAATGTTAGTATGCATGTTGCCAACACTGGTTTTTATTTACTGTGGAGTTCTTTTTCGGGCCAAATGAAACTCCAGGATCCCTGAACGCAGAATCAAAAAGAAAACAATTCAGGTGTATTTCCTTCCCCTCTTACCAATCGATCCCTGAGGACAATGTTTCCCAACCCGGTCCTCAGGGACTCCCAGCTGCTCCACATTTTTGTTCCCTCCCAGCTCCCTGCCAGACAGGAAAAACATTTGGGCTGTCTAAGGGTTCCCGAGGACTGCACTGGGAAACACTGACTTGGGGAATTTGCACCCTTATGCCATGTGTAAGAAGAGCCTCTCATCACAGCCACTATACTCAGATCCACTCCACGAGTTTTAAAAAGCGGGTCTTCGAGTTTTGTGTTTCCTTTCCGAGCATCAGCTCGATCCTCTCTGGTTTTTCTTTAAATTGTGTAGAAAATATGCTAATGTGCGGCAGCTGTGTCTTGTTAGTTTACCTCCTGTTTCTAACCGTTCCGCTTAACTGAATGAATATCTGACAAGGTTCAGCCCAAATATCTTTCGGATTTTTCTCTTTATCGCTGCTTCACATCTCTACAACAACAAATTACAATATATTAATCTTTTTTTTAAACATGAGCTTCTGCTCTAGGGGCATGCAGATCTCCTCAGACACACAAAATAAAATTTAAACAAACTCATAAAACTCATAAAAGATCTCCATCATAGTGCAGGGGAAATGGGGTCTTTCACCATTAATGTGCTATGTATGTACTATAGCAACCAGGAACATCTTTAGATGTGACATCGCTCATTACTGGGCACTCTTGATAGACAGAGCCCCACAATCCCTTGCTACCAAGGAAGTTCTGGTTTAAAACATTTTAATTACGATGCAATTAAGCTTCCACAGAGAAAACCTGCAATTCATGATAAAAATGTGTATTCACTGTCGAGCATTGTGCAATCAATAACCTAGAAGCACAAAAGCAAATTAGCATCTTCAACCTCTTGAGGACAATGTAATAAAATGATTATACTCAAGAAATGTATTATTACAAAGCAAAATTTTATATTTTCCTATTCATTTTGACTGAACTGTAATAAGGAAATTGCCTGTGTTGTGTTCGTTTAGGAATATTACCTACATTGTTCTTACCATCCCATGCATATTGAGATTACCGTTTATTCACAGAACTGAGAAACCTGCTAATTCATAAGGCCATCCATCAGCACAGAACTATCATTTTCAGACAATAGTTTTCTTTTTGAAACTGTGGGTTGTGTAATGCTGTAATTAAGACACAATGGATGGATGGGGATGGGGGGGGGGTTGCACAGTAAAATCAAATCAATGTAATGTAATATGTGCATGGCAAACATGTAAATACAGCACATATTGCAGAGACCTACAGTACTCCCATTCAAGCGCTTAACACAAATACCGTCATTTGTTTTTAGCATCCAATGAATCTCCCTCCCGGATCAATACCCAGCTTGCGCGTTTTCTGTTCCTTGACAGGAGCATTCGATGCCTGAGAAACATTATTCACTGGAACCTGATTACAGCCTTCATCCTGCGAAATGCCACCTGGTTTGTGGTCCAGCTGACAATGAACCCAGAAGTACATCAGAGCAATGTGGTGAGTTTGGTGAAAACTCACCTGACAGTATGTTTAGAATGTTCTTACAAACACAGAATAATTATTTTTTTAACAGTGATATGTACCACATGAAATGACATAAACGTTAATCCATGAACATGGGAAAGCCTAGTCCTTAAATACAGGGAAGTGGTAGTAGATGTTGAAGTGAACCTGACTAATAATAATAATAATAATCCAATCTCAAACCAGTAATCTAGGTCAGGTTGTGGTGAGCCTGGAGCCTGTAAAATGAACACCAGTTCATTTTAGCCCATAAATCTCATACACTATGAGCAATTTGCGGGGATCGACTCAGCTAACCAGATGTTTCTGCACTCTGGGAGGAAACCCACATGAAAAACATGATCCCTAACCCCAGCGGTGTGAGTGCGACCCACTGACCCATGGCGCCACCTCATTACGAACAATTAAAAACGTGAAAGAATAAAGGAACAATTATATAAACTGTACAGAGAAACTTCCGCGAAGAGGCAAATTTGTCAAACAAATAACTGCTGGATAAATTCTTTTATTCAAGTATAAAACAACACCTAAACATTTAATTCAATTACACATTTTTGTTATATCTGAGCCACTGTCAAATTGAAATGGAAGAACTCGATGCTCTTCTGGTTGAATTGTTTACAGAATATCACTCAGAGCGGGTCTCTGTGACATCCCGCATAGATGTGCAGCACAAACACACCCTTAAAGGGCAGTATAGCTCCCCTCACATGTCTCCTGCCTTCAGATTGATAACTAGCTTCCTCGCGAGTGGAGCACACATTCCTCTCGGGGGCTCCTGCTGTGTGAGTTACTGCATGTTCTTCAGGAATAAAAGCTGGATAAATGAATGCTCTAGTTTCTGACATTCTTTATAGCCACGTTCAGTCTGCCTGGTACGAGGTGCTATTCCAACGCCCAGCCCTCGAACCTGACTATAATAAATTGTTTTTGAAAAAAAAAGCAGAAAATATACTGTTTTGAGATTCACCAAACTGGGTAAGTGCTTCTGTGGGATCTAGTATGGCATTTACAGGATCCTTAGTTAGTTAGTTACTTAGTTACTTAGCTAAAATTCTAAGCCATCAGATAGACTTCACCATAGACCTTAAAGTGATAAAGAGCTGTATTTTGGAAGTAGAGAATCTATGGTACAGGCTATGACTGCAAGCTACAGTGAAGCATGGTGAATGCTGTCCATAAATTATCCCTCGAGGCTATAACTCATTCAAGCTGTTACTAGACCTGCAACCCGCAGTCATTTTTTGCTTGGTTATCTACCAAAAAGTAGCTCTAATCCTCCAGTAATCCTCTTCATTATCTCATTTAGATATCCATGAGATTTATTGTTATTACGGCTTAGGTTTTTACCCATTTGTGGTTTTTGATATTTGCTGAAGTTATACAGATTTCTTGGCAGCAAATTGGCAGGGACCTTCCAGGAAGGCGAAGCAGCCATTTCTACATTCCAGAGCCTGCCCACTGCCAGCTTGATCATCCACATGGTCTCCCTGTTTATAATACATTTCTGTCTGTATTTCCTTCTCGCCCCTAAGATTTGGTGTCGCCTGGTCACAGCAGCATATAATTATTTCCATGTGACAAACTTCTTCTGGATGTTTGGCGAGGGCTGCTATCTGCACACAGCCATTGTCCTCACGTACTCCACTGACAAACTAAGGAAATGGATGTTCATCTGCATCGGCTGGTGTGAGTGGGGGGTGTCGCATCCATCCCGGACTTTCCGAAAGGAGCATAGTCAACCTGTAATCTCCCAATTGTGCTGTTGAGATGACAGTAGGAGTAATAGAAATTAGTGGCCCTAGGACAGTTGTAGGACCACTGTGAAATCACTATTAGCCAGTTCATTTACTTGAGCATTAGAACGCCTGGGGATCAAAAGTTTTTTTACACATATCTGCAAAAACAAAAACGCAGATTTATATGGTGCCATTTATAAATAATACATATATCAGATTCAGATTCATTGGAGAGATTTGACAACTTGACAGAGCAATAATGTTCCTTTCAATAACAGGGTGAGGGGAATACTCTGATTTTTTGTGACATATAGAATGTGGAATATTTTCTTTTTCTTTTTTAAAGGCATTCCGTTCCCAATCATTGTTGCATGGGCAATTGGTAAGCTGTACTACGATGATGAAAAGTGAGTTTGAATTCACAACTGTCTGTGTTATGAGAATTTTGCTCTCTGATTTGGTTATACGCATCAGCTTAGAAAGATAGATCATATTCATTAGTTGCTGCTGTTTACATAATTACATTTGCCAGCAGATTATTGGACAGTCAGTTAGCTCAGAGTGTGAGCTTGAAACGTCCTCTGTCTGCAGCATCTATGAACCGTGCTTTGAAAGCAGTGATTGCAGGAAGTTGGTTTTTCCGTGTTTTAGATGGCATTGAGTGCTGTGTCTTTAGAGGGATTAGGATCTTCACAAAGGCTTTGCCTTCTGATTTCTGCCACATTAGTTGTAGAATTTGTGGTCTCTGCGAATGTCAGGAAATACATTCGTGCTTTTCCTGTCGTTTTTGTCTTTTTGAAAGTTACTGAGAACCAACATATAATAAAAAAAATTAAGGGTGCTTTTTATTAAAGTTTGAGAATTAAAAATATAGCCTGTCACTGCTAAATGATAATAATTGACTTCTGTTGTTTAAAACCATAGATGCTGGTTTGGGAAGCGAGCGGGGGTTTATACAGACTATATCTACCAGGGCCCAATGATTCTAGTTCTGCTGGTAAGCCAGTGCACACGATTGTTTGATGCATTTCCATCTGAGAAGCTTTATTACACTGTATATTTTACTAATACCAGAGCGACTTTGTTTGTTTGCCTTTTGTGGTGTTTTCATGTACAACAAATGCTCTGCCTTTGTTCAAATCAAGTGAAATGCACAGGAATTCCAAAGATAAACATGGTTATTTATATCCAGGTTGCATAATGACATCATTAGTGATGTTTTATTATGTGCATTTGTTTTGTGTAAAATGTAGACTAAGAATAGAATAAGTTCTGAAGCACTGACTGAGAATTTTTATAACATTTGCTCCATAATGCTTATATATGAATGTATATGATGCTTATATATGATGTTTTTTGTTTCATTTCAGATCAATTTTATTTTTCTGTTTAACATTGTCCGAATTCTTATGACGAAGCTCAGAGCTTCCACCACGTCAGAAACCATACAGTACAGGTAAATCGATTCCCTCTATTTCAAGGCAGTGTGCCTTCTTTGCAAAATACAGTAATTCCAAAGAATTTGTTTCGGTTTAGCATCTTCATATGTTTAGTTTGCTGAGGATTCTAGGAAAGACCCAGCATTATCTGAAATGTTTGCAGAAGCCATTTTTCGATTAATGACTATGATTAATTTATCATGTTATTTTATTATCTGTGGGGCGGCATGGTGGTGTGGTGGTTAGCACTGTCGCCTCACACCTCTGGGATTCGAATCCTGCCCGGTTCCATCTGTGTGGAGTTTGCATGTTCTCCCTGTGCCGTTGTGGGATTTCCTCGGGTGCTCCGGTTTCCCCCCACAGTCCAAAGACATGCTAAGGCTGATTGGCGTTGCTAGATTGCCCATAGGTGTGCATGTGTGAGTGCCCCCCCCCCCCATCCTGGGTTGTTCCCGCCTCGTGCCCATAGCTTACGGGATAGGCTCCAGACACCCCGCAACCCTATTCAGATAAGCAGGTTGGAAAATGGATGGATGGATTTTATTATGTCTAGTTTTTCAACTTCAATGAATGAAGTATTTTCAGAATGGCAGTACTTTCATTATAGATTAATTTCATTAATTGCATACAGAATTCTCCTAGTAATTTGTCCTATTAGATTTCTTATAACAAGGACAATAATTCAAAAACAAACCACTAATGGATGTTAGCTGAGGTTTCCAACTCTCACTTTCTTCAGAAAAGCCGTGAAAGCTACTCTGGTTCTGCTCCCCCTGCTTGGAATCACATACATGTTGTTCTTCGTCAACCCTGGAGAAGATGAAATTTCGCAGATTGTATTTATATATTTCAACTCATTTTTGGAGTCATTCCAAGTAGGTTACTTTGTTTTTTTTAACTCAATGAAATTATTGATATTATAGAAAAATGTTTCTTTCATTCTTCTGAAGACTTCCTTTGCAAATTACCTGGTATCTGATTATGCATTGCACAATTAATTAATTACAAAAACTAATTAATTAATTAAAATCAAATTAAATTATTAAAATTAATTAATGATGCTAAGTCAGCTAAGCTAAGTCAGGCAACGCCAAAGCCATTTGTAGAGTAATTGGATCTTAAGACATATTCTTGAGTTTGGATGTAAAGTGGGCATACTATTCCTTGTGATTGCTGCCATTTGTCGTGATTTTTAAGGTAACAGAAGTACCGGGTTATTAAGGGTACTGCCTTGTATAATGGCTTGTACCTTCAGTAAGGTACTGCACATAAGAATGTATAATAAGGCAATTTATAGGTAGTGCAAGTAAGCCTGTGCTTGTGTGAAAAAGAATCTTTGCAGTAAATGAATAAAATGGACATATAATGAAATGAATACATAATACCCAACATTTAAGCATGTTTGTGCAAATGCATGCATATGGATTCGTTAAGCTATGCTTAATTTTTTTTTTCCTTTCTCTTATGTTAAGGGCTTCTTTGTGTCAGTGTTTTATTGCTTCTTGAACAGCGAGGTAAGCAGGTCCAAGTCCCCCCTCCCAGCCCGATCCCATTCCAATGCAATCTTGTAAATCCTTCAATGAGCATACTTCAAATCCGTTCCACACCCATCCATTTTCACAGATCCATAAGATACAAAAATAGCAGCCAGGATTACTATGTAACAGAGGTTTATTGGAATCAGGGGTCTCATTTATCAAACATGTATGAACAGTTTTTTGTGTTAATCATGCATACATACATTTTTACTCACAGAACAGTATTTATCATGTTTTTCCTGTGCGTAGAAATGTGCGTATATTTACGAACACTCCCAACTATGCGTATGCCCAAACAACTAGCGGCAGAGAAGCATATCTAAGGCAAACCAATTGGTACATCAGACTCCCACATAATTAATTATCAACCTAATTAAATTGACAAATAGAATGTTCTAATTATGTTCACACTAAACACAGGCAGATCATGCTTATGTCGAGGAATTATTCCCAAGTCATATAAGGTCCATGGCCAGTCTCATGTGGAGATATGCCTGATCGAGTCACGTCAGATTGCAGTAACATCCAAGGTTCATGGTAAATGATATACACTGATTGTGAAATGTGTGACAGTGAGTGAGTGTATTGCTTAGTGTAACAGGTGCTAATTCATATTTTTGTTCATGTCAGTTTTAATTTTTGCCAGGTGTAATGTTTGTGGTTAAAGTGCAAGCCCATACCTACATCTGAATATCTGAATAGATATAGGTTGTAGGGTTTTTTTGTAATACTTTCTATGAAGCCCATATTTATGAAGGCTAATGACTGTTCTTATAATGCATTGTAACACATTCATAATGTATTATAAACATAAATATTTATAAACATATAAATATTTATGAACAGGCATAACACAGCCTTGTTTGTCATGCATTATGAATGCTCTATGAAGGTCTCATCTATAATGCACTATACATACTTACACAGTGAATTATAATAGTCATCTTTAGAGTGCATTATAGGTGAGACCTTCATAGAGCATTCATGATGCATAATACACATGAGTATAATGTGTAATGCCTTTTTCATAAATAGTAATAACCATGTTTATAATACTTTATGAATGCATTATAATGAAAGGTATGTGTAAAGTCTTTCCATTTTACCTTACGCACTTAAATATATCTCATTATACTACAAAGAGTTTTATTTTTGCTGAGGATTAAGCATCTCCCAGCAAACCCCGCGACCACACTCCCGTTCAGCCTTTTTTATTTGCTGGCATCTGTGAGAGTGATGCTGTTAGGAGCCCCCTGAGCTGCATAATGCTGACTCAGACAGCTGATCTGTTAGAATTACAGGTGCAAATGGGTGCAGCCTCTCTAAATCATCTCCACAGCCACTCTATACGTGATGTCCTAAACCCTACAGTTCTCCTACAGTGCATTTGGAAATAAGATGTCACATTTATATTTGATGCTAAATGATATTATAAGTTATTGCATTATTTATTGGGTTGGTGGTAATTTTTGGCAAGATAGATTTACAGAACTTGCAGAAAACTGAAAACAGTCCATGTTATAGTTTCATAGTGAATATAAATATTTTATATACATTTTTAGTAGTCTCCTATTTTCCACATCAAAGACACTTGCACTGCTCTGCCATCAATCGCTGTAATGTAGAGGTTTGTTTTTAATGAGCCGATCAGGTGAGTGTTACAGAAACTGACTTAATCCTTAGTGAATACATGTTTAAAGAGTTTTTTGCAACAGTCCTCAGTGCTGTAGTGCCACTGAGATGTGACTAATCCTGTGTGACAGAGGCCCTAAAATATTTGGAACATAATTTGATTGGTCTGGGTTGGGAGTCCAATATGATAAGCATTCAAGGGGCTCAGAACCTCTAGTGACACTGTGACCTGTCCATTTTACATGACAATGAAGCCCAGAAGATTGTGCTGCACACCATGACTAATTTAAGGTGTATTTCACTTGTCAGAACACACAGATGGCTACCAAACTTTTTAAAGAGGATTTTTACAACTTAAGAAAAACAAATGCTTATTAGTAGAGGTTATAAAATGCTGTAACGTATTTTTTTCCACTTTAGATCAGCTGTATGTTAATTTTCCATGTCATACTTTGAACTGGCAGGCTAAGCAATAATCAAAGTAAAAAAAAAAGCAAAAGACATTATGTTCAATATTCAGCTGCAGTAAGATGTTATTGTTTTGTGTAGTCAGGTTTGATGAAAACCTGCAATCATTGTGACACACCAGCCCAGTGGGTATGTGGGGGAATGCTGAGAACCCTAAACCAGTTATTATTATTGTTGTCGTCCTTACTGGAAGCCTCTGTCTGGAACAGGCATGGAAACAATGTCAGTGACGGGGTCCCATTCTGGTGTGTTGCGTAGGTACGTTCAGCGGTTAGGAAGCGCTGGCACCGGTGGCAGGACAAGCACTCCATCCGGGCCCGGGTGGCCAGAGCCATGTCCATCCCCACCTCGCCCACCCGGGTCAGCTTCCACAGCATCAAGCAGTCCACAGGGGTCTGATGACGGACTGGCCCAGTCAGAAAACTAACCCCCCCACCCCATTCACCAGGGAACATGCATGCTGCTTGGAGCAGGGTACGGACGTCAGACGGCGCTCAAGTGCAGAGACACACATGCCATTGCAGGAAACCTTGCTGCACTGATCTGTACAAAAAGTATCAATAAATAGAGCTGAGATAAAAAAAAAACAAAACTCCAAATGCAACTGTTCACATAATGTCCTTAGAAATGTCCTCAGAAACCTCCTACCTTTTACAATAACATAAACATAAAACATAACATAAAAAGGGAAATAAGGTAACTAAGAACGGAAAGGTCTCTACAGTGTACAGGAAACACAGCAGACATACAGTATGACAGCGCTTCATAATCTGCAGCCAAATTGAGACCTAAACTGGAAGCTTGTTTTATTCATGAAAACATTACCTCTGTGTTTTACTCATAGTGGATGGGTATGCATTTATGTCATCTTTAAAGCCACGCCGAATCTATAAATGCAATTTGTTGGGCAGAAGGACATCACCGCCTTCATCCATCTGCCTGTCTGGTGTGGTGTGGTGTGGTTTTTGCATAACTGCGTAACTGTGGCTGATTAGAAGAGTCTCGCTCAGGTGTTTCTCCACAATTCGGCGATGAGCCGCGCAGAAAACGGTCACCACTGCTGTTGTCCTGGTGGGGAAGCTGATGATTCCAGCGTTGCATCGCCCATTGTCATGCATTCCATCACCATGATAATCCAAGGCACCTTCATTGTATAAAGAACATTCAGTGGGACACTTTGGAAATTTGGGAGTAATTGCATAGTTTAAGTTTGATGTCACCAAGCCTTTTTTAATTAAAACAGAAAAATGACATGTACTTTATAGAATATTTGGGAATTATGCACATTGAAAGTGGGGAGGAAACATTTATGTGGGTCACTGTACATAACAGAAATAACAGAATTATGTTCTGGTGCCTTGGACTGAAGTTTAGACTGATATATAGGGCAGTATATGTCCTGGCTTTTATGTCTATTTTGGTACTGCGGTACATTGATGGGAGGAACACGACTAGAGCCTTGAAGTCTGACTTATAGAAACTGCGTGGGCAGTGCCTTTATGGTCATGGGCATTGCCTTTATGGTCATGAAAGAAAATGACTGGAAATTTAACAACAACAGGATAGCATTATTTTTGGAAACTAATATGCAAAATTACCTATATTATTTATAGGTATATATAGGAAAGTAGTTTTTTTCTAGTAGAACTCTTAGTCGATCTGTAGACCACCTGAGTAATGTATTTGAGATTCTCAAATTATGGCTTTCTAGATAATTTCCAGATCACACATAATAAATGATCTGTTACCATACATACCATGTAGGCAGAGCATGTGCATTATTATTAGAAGCATGCTGCATTTCTTACATAGAAATTACCGAAAAAAACGATTTGCTTTAATTACCCATCAACACATATTCTTTTTATTATTAAATAAAATGTTCCCAGCGGCTTATTGCATATTGCAAAATATGCTCCAAGACACTCAGTGTTTGAATTGTAAATTAACATTTTGCTGTGCATATATATTTACAGTCAAATATCATCCCAGATGAAGAAAATCTCGACAAATAGGATATACAGTACAGAATGTGTAGCTGCAGTTGTTTTATTATTGTGATGCAACTATTTCTAAAATGGCTAAATCAGTACCTTTTGGGGTGGATCTGGATATTATCTAACCAAAATGTGACTTATTTGTTAATGTGATGTCAAAAAGTAACATTGGTATAATATCACTTCCAGATTTGGGATTTGCAGTATAGTATACAACACATATTGTAAACATTTTGTTTTCTATTTTTCTATCATTCAGGTCAGATAAAGAAATGCATATGAATACTTACTGTCCACTTCACCGCATCAATGAAGGAGGGAATTAATATGTTTATTAAAAATAAACATAACTGAGTAGTTGCCTGTAACAAAAAAGTGAGCACTGATTCTCACGGAACACAAGGAAAACTCCACACCTGGCTTCTACAACTCATAAAAACATTTACTTCACACATCATGGAGGTGACCAAGTATTCCCAATTGCACATAAAAAGTGTTTGTGTGATCTGATGTTGATGAAGCTGATCAATTAAACCTGTGTTCAGTAGTCAGGTGCTTGCTTTTGTCTCATCAGCCAAATTCAGCATTAGTCTGCAGTTCATCCAAAATCTCCTGACATCCATTCATTCCTTTGAATGTACCCTGCCGTTCCAGAATACCCAGAGCCTTGTTACATTGCCACAATGTGACAAATGCCTGAACTGCATTTTTACCCTGGAAAATTATGACAATAAATGTGAAGCATTGAGATGAAGGGGGAAAGGTATTAAAACATTTAACGGCCTTTGTGTCCTTGGAATAAGATCACCGGTTTTGTGAGACCATTCCATCAATCTGTTGGTTGATTATTAATGGCTGACAATGACTATTCTAATATATCCTTTGCCTCCAGGTACTGGTACATAGTGGTTTTGCATGACCTTCAAAAATTTTATTACGAGTTATTAATAATTTTAATTAAGAGTTATGTTTCCTTTTTCCCTTTTACATGAGGCAGCTGCCAGAAAATAAGCTGGACCAGTTATTTACTGGATTGATTCAGGTTCACATTTCAAATTGATTACACTCATGTCATAGAGGCTCGTCAATTGTGTTGGTTATAACTAGTCCCTCCAGTGCTATCATTAGCTGTTCAGGCACCTGGAGATAAATACACACTTACAGTAAGAGCCTTCTACAGAGATTCCATTTCAACAAACCCATGTGTTAGTATATGAGCATCATTTCTGTAACGTATTGCTAATCATAATAATGATATTTTTTTACAATAATGATTCCCATGGGGAGATTCTCTTCTCGCCTACCACATCTTGCTCTCCATGTCACATATGTAGGTGAGAGCAAGTTGGGCAGCTAGCTGCAGCAGCACCTATGGCGCTGAAGGCTAAGGGCCTCGCTAAAGGGCCCAGAGCTGTGGCTATTGTGCCAAAGCCGGGCCCCAGCCAGTAACCTTCCCGACTGAACCCACAGAGCCACTTGCGACACCATAATAACTGTGAGTCCATAGGAAACTCTCTTCTTGAGATATACAATTACATTTTCCAAAGAGTAGTTAAAAAAAATAAACAAGCAAACTGTTGTTTTCAGGAGTACCTAATATGTAAAGTTGTAAATGTGCAATTTGTGCATTTTAAATTCACATAACTTGCCAATTGTCATTTAATGGTGTTTATGTCACTTTTTTAAAAATTTGTTGTGATGGTTGTCATAAGAACACACTTCTGAAGGGATTGTTGTGTGCCTATTGTGTTCACTGTAAGACATCACCCTCATGTCATAATCACCATTCAGTTTTAATGATGGCATATCCATTATCACCTGATGTAGTGATTTCACTATAGGTCTATTGTTTTCTATAGTATGTGTATATGTAATATAAAAATGTTTGTATTTAAATGGTTGCCACGTATAGTAATTTTATATTTATCATGTATTTAAAAGTAAGGTTTTACTGAGAAAACACAGGGTCAGTTTTTATTACAGAAATACAAAGAGGAAAATATATTTAATTAAGAAATTCCAGAATGTGTCCTTGTAAAGGATATTTTATAGTGATTAAGAATCAAAAAGATTATACTCACACATTGTAGTCTGTATATGTAAACCTAAGTTTGTGTGTATGTGTAATCTTTAATTTCTCTTAATCATTACAAACTATTCTATATTCCACTTGCAACGGATAATCATTAATCTATGTTGATATATATATTTATTAAAATTCACATTTTGTTCCTTGTTTTTGTACTATTACTGTAACATATTGGGAAAGGTGAAATGTACAGAATGTATCTTGTGTAAAAAAAATAAAAAATAAAGTTTGAAAACAAAAAGTGGAAATATCTGTTTGATTTGTTTTATTAGCACGATGTTGGTTTGCTTTCCTCTTAGTGTCACATCGTAAGGGAAAGGAACAACCCAGTATGCGACTGTGCAGGCAAAACCCCTCACAGGGCATTTATTCACAGGCAAGGCAACAACAGGGACCCAAACTAAAACAACGGGCAGCATACACAATGACCGGACAGGGATCACAAGACTGAGACATACTTATATAGGAAGCTAATCAAGGAACGAACACTAGGCAATGGTGGTCAGTTAACAAGAGGGCAGGAACATGAGGCAAGACTAACCAAGGCTCAGGTGTGGATGATTAGGAGTCACGCCTGAGGGAAACAGGGAATAGACATGCAGGGCAGAGCTGGTCGTGACACTTAGCCTAACTGAAATGGGTTCGTGGGCTGGCTCACCTAGCCTCACCTCACTTACCTGGGGCAATGGTAGCGTAATGGTTAGGGACACGACTGTGTAATTGAACGGTTACCAGTTCAAGTCCCTAACCTACAAAAACCACTGAGGTATCCTAAGCAAGGTACTGCTCCCAAGCACGGCTCCCCAGGCACAGAATTATCAGCCCCCTGCTATGTCACATGGGTTAAATGCAGAGGACGCATTTTGTTGTTATGTGCTGTGGTGTATCAAGAATAACAATTAATCACTTTTTTAAAGTTAACACAACAATTTGGCTTTGCTAGGACAATTTAATGGCTGCTTGCTTTACAGATATATTCAGGCATGTTTGCCTCAACACCAGAACTGTCCACACAGGCTTCAACACCAAAGCTTACTGCATGTCACTACCTAAATATATGTTGATGTGCATCGACTTAAGAACTAGAAACTGGCCGTGACTGCAGCATGGGAAGGAAAACTAAATAAAGCAGAATAGGGTACCGAATACTGGGGGAGATTGTGATTGTGATTCAGCTCCTAACAGCCCTTCAAAAGTGCCATCCTGTTAAAGAAAAAGGCAGGAAGTTATACTCTGGAGGAGGTGAAACTGAGTTGAGGTACAAGACAGCACTATCAGTAACTATGTCAGTGAATCAATAACAATATAACATTTAAAGGTAACAGAGTTTACAAAGCATAAAAGTAAGACAATGGGACCTGCGGGAAATCAACCATATAACTCAAGCTGTTGTTCCAGTGGAACTTTTTGCGAAAGCTAGTGCCGCTGCTGAAGAAATTAAGGGGTTCCATCAATTTCTCTTTAATGCAATTATCTAATCAACCTAATCACATGGCAGTTGCTTCAATGCATTTAGGGGTGTGGTCCTGGTCAAGACAATCTCCTGAACTCCAAACTGAA
>JAODKN010000093.1:13263645-13278678 GCA_026774425.1 Petrocephalus zakoni | reverse complement strand
GCCTTAAAATTCAAATTCATGTGTTTTGTTGCTGTTTTTTTGCGTTTGCTTTTGTCACGTTTGGCCATTGTAAAAAATAACTCCCCCCCCCCCCCCCCCAAACTGACTGAAGGGTTAATAATGCCAGTGCAGCATATATAAAAATCAACACTAAAAAGCTATGTTAGTTGACTAGCTTTTAGACAGTTTGCTCAGACATGATCTGCAGTTCTTTCTGAAACTCTTCCCACAGCATATTTTTAAAGATTTATTTACCAAAGCCTGCAAAACTAATCAAATCCATTCTGGGTCTGTCATTGTAGTTTTGGAATTCTACCACTGGAGCCTAGTCCAGGAGACCCATCATACCTACAGAACTTCAACACTGGTTCTGTCATGGAGCCACCCCCACCTGGAGCGCCACAAAAGAAGGTAGATGCAACACTTATGTGTCATTCAGTGACCACCACAACAGAGGTGTTTCCCCTCTCCCCACCTCTTGTTGCAGTTGGATTTAATTATTATTATTATTATTTTTTAAATTTAATTATTTTCAGAACAGCAGAGTACCTTTCTAGGTCTTCAGTTGTACCTTATGCCTTGTTCCACTTAGCTCAGAGGTCAGAGCTCGGACTGTTGTGACCCCTGAGTTAACCGCATTCCAGGATAGGAAGTCTGAAAGCCATGGGACCTTTTTAAAAAGCTGGAGTTCTTGCTTAGCCAGATAACTTGTAGCAGGCTAAATTTCTTTCATTGCTAATTTGTAATGGTGTGTCCCTAATTTCTATTATTAGACTATCAAGCTCTGATAATATAAATGATGCAATGCATTATATTAAAATATTTGTATTTTGTGTAATTGCCCTTCCTCTCCAACTTCATACTTTCTTGAATTGCAGTCTGTTGCCCGAATTGGAACTGGAACAAAATCAGTGTTTGCACAGAGTGGAAACAGCAGAGATGTCATACCAGTACCGTTTAACCAGACGCAAACCACTGCCCCACAAACCAGGTGGGTGTGTCGCCCTCCTGTGACAAATGGGAACTGGGAAGGGGATTGTGATTTGCCCATTTAGTGTGTGTGTGTGTGTGTGTGTGATCCTTACAGACTCTGGGCTTACCTTCTGTCCATGTCTGAGACCTCAGATTCTGTGTTTTCTGTGTCAAAGGATTCCACTGTGCTACCTGCTGTAGAAGTTACTTGTAATTTTAATTGTTATATATTTTAAATATGAACGTCTGGGTAGTTCGTTGCTAATTGATAGTTCTCCCCTCTCTCTTCATTTCCTGGTGACTTTGGAAGTGCATCACCCCAAGTGCTAAGTCCGACCATTGCCGCGCCACCAAATGTACAGCCGCGGAGGAGCTCCAGATTGTTTACTAGTGCCAGTTCTACTGCCAAGGTACCTGCAGCTTATACCTTATTTATTGTAGTATGACTGAAACTATAAAAAAAACATGGTATGAAAAACGTAAAGTTTTTCAATGTTGAGAATCTTCCATGTCAAAGAGATATATGATGCTGTCAAGTGGAAGTATCTATGCATATCAAGACAAAGTGTTCAACTGCAGGAGAACAGCAAGAAGCTGAAAATGAAGTTTCCCACCAAAATCCCCAACCGCAAAACGAAATCTAAAACGAGCAAAGGTGGCATAACTCCATCTAACATGAACGACAGCATAGAGATCCTGAAGCTTGACTCGTCCATCCTCTCTGAAGGGAAGGCCAACGTGGTCACGCCACAGTTGCAGGCGTTCACGCTTCAGAAGGCAGCTGCGGGTAAGTGCTGCCATTTTGATCTTGATCTTGTTCCTGGCCTGTTTCCTAGAAAATTAGTATACGTGTAATATTATATGAAGAATCTAAGATTTTTGCCAGTCCCTATTCAGATGATATTCGATTAACTCCCATGCCCATGGAGAAATGTGTATGGAGCATGGTTCAAAATGGTTTTTCTTTCCACACAAGATGACATTCATTACTGCAAAAGGATAATGTAAAATATTAAAGTAGCTTGAAATATAGTAAATTTAATTGAAACTCAATTTAAATGAAGTGCAAATGCAATAGCATGCAGTAACATTTAATAGTGTGTTCCTTGGGCAGTTACGGTGATTTTATTTTTGCTAACAGAATCCCTGCAATACTTTACTGGCTTGTAAGCTATTCCATTAATTTATTTATGTACAAAGAGACATCACTCATGGCTGCAAGAAGATAGCTTAACATTAAAAATAGTAATAAGTACTATTAAAATGTACATAAAATTAGTAGGAGCTGCATAATCAGATTCTCTTATTTGCTGCTGCAAGTTGTGCCAACAGACACTAAGCAGTGCTGACAAATCACTTCCTATTGCTCACTGTCTATGGGTCATGGGAAATATGAATCTCTTCTGGCCCATACTACCTTACATCCCGCAAGTTATCCAGCTAAGAACGGGACCCCCCTTTCAGACTTTTAGAATGTATACACAAATTACATCTGAACAACTGAAAAGATGACATGGGTCTCAACTAGGACTGTCACTATTAATAATCATGTAATCTACTCATTTAATTTGATGATTTTAGTAATTGTTTATAATCCATATATTGCAAGGGATGCACACTCAGTCACACACGCCATCAATTTAAGCACTCCATTTCACTTAAGCTGCACGTTTCTGGACAGCAGAATGAAACCGGAGGAATGAAAAAGCACACACACGCGCGCGCACACAAAGTGGAGGTGTGCAGCGCCACTGCTACCTTCCCCGCCATTGTGCCGATATGACTGGCTTGCACAATGTGTGAGGATGGTGATGATGATATCGATGTACATGCAATTGTCACATTACAACAACTGTGATAGTCTCCTGTGTTACAACCATCAATAAGTTGTGCCAAAACATTTTTATTCATTCATAGGAAACCAAACTTGGCAAGCTTTGCCATTTTAATGATGGCTCCTTTTTCAACAGTATCTAGTACAGTTTTGTGTTTTTTTTAAGAATACAAAACTGTCTAAAGATTTTTATTTGATACATTTTTACATATGAAATGGCTTGATATATCATTATTGGTTTTATTTATTGTAATATGGTTTGCTGTGAAACCAGAAAAATGAGTGCCAAAACAGAATGTAAAGGAGAACTTTTTGCAGTGGTTTGTGGCTGTAATTTCACACCATACATTTTAACTTAAAAATATGTTAATTTAAAAATTTGGATCATGTGAAACGGATCAGCAGAGGAGCAAAACGCCCCTGAAAAAATACATATACACAATGTCTTATTTTGAATATGAGCATTTACCTGAGCAGGGTAATTGTTAAATACTTGAAATATTTGTTTGCATTTCAGGCACTTGGATGTTTAGTCAATTTGTATTTTTTCGAAGAGTTTTTTTTTTTTTTTTTTTTTTACATCTTGCGTGATATTATGATCAGCAGAGATGCACGTTTTATGTTTTTTGCCTTGTCAGCCGTTTTATGTGAATAAATGTAACCATACTTTTTAAAAGTCAGGACAAGGTCAGAATAAATTATTTCAGAGGAATTTTAATAATGAATATTATTTTTCATACCTCACATTATTGTATGAGTGTCTAACTAGAATGTCTACTTTTTAAGATGTATTGCAGCGATGCTTTGGTGATATTTTTCTGCTTTGCAATACTGACAGGTGACTGAATTTTCATTGAGGCTTTTTCAACTTCTGTTAAGCATCAATAATTGACAACTTGCAAGGTTTTGAAAAGTGAGAGCATTAATTCTTGAGAATATTTTATTTCTCTCTCCTCTAGATGGGCTGATGAGCCTGATGCGAGAGATGGGGAAAGGATACTTAGCACTTTGTTCCTATAACTGCAAAGAGGCCATCAACATCCTGAGCCAGCTTCCTTCTCATCATTATAACACAGGCTGGGTTCTGGGTCAGATAGGGAGAGCGCACTTTGAGCTGGCTGAATACATGCAGGTAAGAAGCTACCGTCTGCTTCTGTAGTCGTACTCTTTAAAGCTGTTGTTGCAGTACTGTCTGTATGTTGCCTTTTTAGTAACACTACCTTGTGCACCTATATGGTACCAACATAATGTATATCCATGCTATTGAGGTTTATGGCCCACAAAAACACGCTTGCTTCAGTAATTACTGAAGAGATGGTCAGTTTCCTCATGTCTTGTATGAAAGGATGTGGCATTCAAATACCAGACAGCAGCTCTGGTTGCCATACAGTGTATTGGCATGGACAACAAGGAGGAGTTGGTTCCTGAAAACAATTGAACATCAGTCATATGGAACTTAGCAAAGATTAGGTTCACACTAAATTAACCTTCTCAAAACGCTGGAAAGAGTATGCTGTTATTTTTCTGTTTTAGGTGGTATTACCTTTTAGGGTTATTTTATTTATTTTTTTAAATGGGAGATTTAGTTTAGGCTTAATGTTCATTAACTTGCAAAAAGTCTTAAAAACCACCATGAAAAAATCTTGATTAGACCATGGATCATTATCCTGCCTAAAGAAACCTTGGTATGTTTTTACCATATCACCCACCCCTACATCTGTTTTTAAACAGTCAACATTTAGAGTTGAACATAAGTTAACAAATGGTTGAAGGCTAAGGTTTTTTTTTTTGTATCACGAGTTCTCAAGTTCTAGTGATCTCCTCTTTGCAGGCTGAACGAATATTTTCTGAGGTCCGTCGTATTGAGAGCTACCAGGTGGAGGGGATGGAGATTTACTCCACAACTCTTTGGCATCTCCAGAAAGATGTAGCGTTATCAGCCCTATCCAAAGAGCTCACGGATATGGACAAGAACTCACCTGAAGTATGTGCCTAACCCATTCTCATTTGTGTAGGTGGCTGTGAGTCTATATAGCAGTTTGTGTGAAAGGAATTCCTGGTGATGCAATTTGTCAACTGGTGTTCACCACAGGCCTGGTGTGTTGCTGGCAACTGCTTCAGCCTTCAGCGGGAGCATGATATCGCCATCAAATTCTTTCAGAGGGCCATCCAAGTAGACCCTAGCTTTGCCTATGCATACACTCTGCTGGGCCATGAATTTGTATTAACAGAAGAGCTGGAGAAGGCACTTGCTTGTTTCAGGAACGCCATCCGTGTCAACACTCGTCACTACAATGCATGGTAGGGGGGCTTAATGTGTGGAGTTCCAATTACTCATTTATTATAGCATGTAGTGTCAAGAATGGCGCTGGATAAAACTCATCATCCCCCCTATAATTTCTCTGACTTCTTAGGTATGGATTGGGAATGATCTATTACAAACAGGAGAAGTTCAACTTGGCGGAAATCCACTTCAAAAAAGCCCTCAGTATCAATCCCCAGAGTTCTGTCCTCCTCTGTCACATTGGTGTAGTAAGTAAATGAAGAGGTCACCCTTAACCCATTTCCCAACAAAATTATAATGACAGTACATAGAAAATGAAAGTATTAGGAGGTGAACTTGAAAGGCTTCTCGAGACTTGTATTGCAAACATCTAAGTTCAGCAGAAGTGTGTGTGTGTGTGTGTGTGCGCGTGTGTTTGTGTTTTTTTTTTTTTTAAGTAAAATCCCATTCTCTCTACAGGTACAGCATGCATTAAAAAAGTCTGACCATGCATTGGAAACTCTGAACAAAGCCATTGATATTGATCCCAAGAATCCGCTATGCAAGTTTCACAGGGCCTCTATTCTCTTCGCAAATGAAAAGTACAAGGTAACACCTTGTTTTGACCGAAGTGTTTATCTACCATGCCGAATATTGTGCCCAAATGTTCTATAACTTATTTACAAGTTTGACTGTTTCTAAATGTTAATGGTGGTGTCATAAAAATTTCTGTGTTAATGCTGGGGTTTTCAGCCTTTGAATCAGAGACTGCCAATTAAAAATGGATCAGAGCTATGGACCCTTTTCCTCAACTTTGGAGAGTCCGGCCACTGGCGCCAGTGATATTAGAATTGTCATTTACCAATCAAATATTTGGATGCCGAAATGGAAATATTTGTATATCATTTCTTGGTTACATGTAAGGTAAAGTATTTCTTCATAGTCAAAAGCAGGGGTGCCCAATACATTGATCGCAATCGACCGGTAGATTGCGCAACATTCAAAAACATTTTTTTAGATGCCACATGATAGACGTGAAGGACGGCCAGTTTACTGTTGCTTAATTAAAACTTTATTACATTAGGTTACCATACCATCTACTGAGATCCCTTCTCTTCTAAAGTATCTTGGATCACACGGGTCACCAGGCAGAAAACGCAAATGTATTGCAAGCTAATGCAAAACACCAGCAAGCAAAGTGACCCAGCTAGCCGTCCAGTTTTTATCTCTTAAGAGATATGAGTGGGGGAGCCAGACCAAGTAAGAAACCAAAAACTTGCCAGTTCCATGTGGGATGGAATCACATATGATATTCAACCACCATAAATGTATTAAATTGTATTGTGCTGTAAGGGTTCATGCAATGAAGAAGGTTCGTAGATCATTTTGACCTGGTCACTTTAAAAGTAGCTCGCAAGCCGAGCGAGTGTGGGCATCCTTGGTCAAAAGTATTTCATCTACTCAATTTTTGCTCCACTACTTGTTTCTCACTTCTGGGTAATTTTCCAAGTAAACGCTGGTGCTTATGGTCCACCAGTCAGCAGCGCGTATCGCTATATGCCCCACCCAGCAGTTCTTGGTCAAGCGAAAAATACCTTCTCCGGAATATGGACTTATTTAAACAACAAAAAAGAGTTTCCTGAACTACAGCTGAAGCACTACAATTGGACTGCGTCCCTGCGGTGGGAACGCGACAAGTTCCTGGTTCCTGTAAAAAGGTCCTGCAGTGGGGAAAGCACTTGATGTCCCTACCTGGTAAAATTACAAGACACTTCTGTGAACCCCTGCAGTCACTGATTTTTTTTTTTTTAATTTATATACAGATGTTTTTTTTTCTCTTTTTTTTTATCCCTCAATAGGCTGCTCTACAGGAACTTGAAGAACTGAAGCAGATTGTGCCCAAAGAGTCCCTTGTTTACTTTTTAATAGGAAAGGTACTCACTTTTTTTTTTCCTGATGTAGTTGTTGCACTTTCTCTGTGCTGAAAAGTTATTTAATAACCGTTTAACACTTTTCTTGCCTGTAGGTGTATAAGAAACTGGGCCAGACACATTTGGCCCTAATGAATTTCTCATGGGCAATGGACCTGGATCCCAAAGGAGCAAACAATCAGATTAAAGAGGCCATAGACAAGCGATATCTCCCTGATGATGATGAGCCAGTCACTCCTGACAATTACCCTTATGATTCAGGTGAACATTTTTCATCAATTTTACCTAGTGGTAATGTAGGAGAAAAAATGGATTTAACATCTTAACTTATTATCTTGCTGTTTGGAAATCTCCTTTTAACCCACCCCCACAAGTTGGTTATGTTTTGCTAAAATGACTTGCTCATGAAAGAGATGTAAGTGGAATTCTCAGACGAGCGTTTACAACTGAACATTAGTGTGACTGTAGAGCAAGTATAGCTGCTGTTTTCAGTGTATGTTTGATGCAGTGAAGGACAATGTAAACTCTTTCGGTGATGTTGCCTGGAATCTGCAGCGGAGGCAGAGGCGGAGGAGTCCCAGGAGAGCAGCATGACCGATGCAGATGACGGGCAGCTGCACACTGCTGAGAGTGACGAGGTCTTTTAACTCTTACCGTGTAAAGCCAGAGTATTCGTCCGGGGGAGGAAAAAAACACTGCTGCTAATACAGTACCTCCTGACACATAATTTTGTGTTTATTATTATTTTTAATCATCTGTGGATTTTTTTTTTTAAGCCCCCCCTCCCCTCTGTGCCTTAGTGATCACTTGGCCCCCAACCACAAGGCACCCCCCAACACCCCTTTTGGGGGGAGGGGTGGTAAGAAGAATTCTTATTCCATTCACTCTGACCATATACTATTGAGTGGGGTCCTCCAGCTCCCTTGGGCAAGAGGGCAGATTTCACTACCTTAAGTTTGGGACAGTCCAGTCCTTAGGAGACAAATATATGTATTGAATTCATGTCTTATTTTTATTTTTTTTTTTTTTTTGACAATGCCATCTTGAGTTCTTAATAAACATCAGTGTAGGAACCTTGACTTGTGATTTTTCTGCAGAAGGCACATGAGTGAGGTGGAGTAAGAAACCGCTTTATGCAAAAAGGATGAAGGCTAGTGATGCATAGCATTTTAAAACGTGCTGTATGGGACAGTCTGAATTTTATCAGAAGTATATGAAAGAATAAGGGGGGGAATTACATGCATGTTACTGTAAGATACAATAGGCATGACTGATAAGATGCGATATAAAAAATTAAACCTGAGTAGTGGGGGATTTTGGAGTGGGGCGCTCTGTATTACTTACAGGGGAAGTAGTAGTGTTGGCACCATGACCGGTGACAGGAGTCTCACGATTGTTTGTTTGTATGTAGTTTCTCAGATGTATACATCTGCATTGGGTTTTTTTTTTTTTTTTTTTTTTCCCCCCCTTCCTCTAATATTCTTGTGAATGTTCAGATCAAACCCCCCAAAAATGTTTGAATCTACATGATAAATTCTTTGGTTCTCTTTGCCGAAACTTGTCACCACCGAGCAACTTAGCTGAACGATGCATTATGTACAATTTTTAAAAAGTCACTCGTCAATATTAATGTGAACTTTTTTTTTTTTTTTTTTTAAAGTGTTTCAAAGCAACAAGCTGAAGTTTGATTGGGCATGGTGTGAAAGTGACTTCACTGTTTTATGTGCAGAAGGAGTGGTTTTTATTTTATATGCAACTTGGTGTCTTATTAAACAATGTACAGTCTTAGGGGGAAAGGTATATGTTAATATACACGTACATTCAATTTATTTTAAGGATGTGAAGAAATTGCAGAATAAACTACTTTGAACAAAGCCTGAAAAGCAGTTTCCTGAAATATCCCTGGAATATGAATTTGTTTTCCCTTCTGATCTGAGGGGGAGAAATTTTATTTACAAACTGGTTGTGTAAATTCTTTCTATTTAGCACTGAAAATTTTAGATTTGTACATTTACATAAATATTCCAGTAACCATACTTTAATGAAAAGGTTTGATATTGGGTGCTTGACTCACCAAAATCATCTAATTATATAGAAACATTGTATTTTAAAGAATTCACATGTACTATGGATAAATAGGTTTAGATGCATATCATGGGATTTCTGTCATTTCAACTTTATCTAGTAGTTTGGTATAAAATGTTCATGTTTTGATTTTTATTATTGTTGCAGTGAACCTTTCACTACTGGGGGAAAACAAAATGGTAATTGTATGTGGTTTTTGAGCAGGGGATCCCAGTAGGACTCATCAGCTTTTGGGCATGTTGGGTTAGACCACAAGCACCTTTGCCAAGGATCAGGTTGTGGTTTTCTGGTATCCATACAGAATCCAGAGATGAAGAGCTACTCAGGCATATAATTGACACTAAATTGGCCCCGGGTGTGTAGCTGTGGTCCCACATTCCATTGCTTTTATTTTGAATGTTACATTGTATATATGAAAGCCCTTGATGGTAGAAGATCTGCAAACCAATATGATGGTCTAGTTGATGAAATAACTGTGCCTTAACCCACAAATCTCCTTTCCCTTTGATTTTAAAATTTAAAAGAAAATCATTTTAATGTGAAAGGTAGGAACAAAAGCTTTAAAAGTTTTTGTTCTGTTGATTTCTTGTGATCTTACTCACACTTTCAAAATGTACAAAAACCATTACTTGCTAAATTAACTTTAAATTCCAAAAGTATGTACGGTGTTCCAACCCCATTGTTGTCTTTATTATTATAGTTTGAACTTATTGGGTCATCTATAGGATTTTATATTCCCCATGCAGAGAGATGTGGGTATTTCACATATAGGCTGATGGTAGAAATGATATACCAATAACTGGCAAAAATAACCAGTCAAGTTTGAAATTTGGTGCCATCATTTTTGTTTTATGACCATGAATATAGCCCAAGATCACTTTGCTAAATACTCATCTGAACCCTCAAAGGCCTAAATCAGGGATCTCAAACTCCAGTCTTGGAGGGCCGGAATCCTGCACATTTTTGGGTTTACCCTCATTTAACACACCTGATTCTACTCACTGTGCTAATTACCACACAACACTTGAGTGTAATCATTTGCGATGGAACAGGGAAAGAATTAAGCTACACAGGACTCCGGCCCCCCAGGACTGGAGTTTGAGACCCCTGGCCTGAATGAACTGATGAGTGCCATTAGGTATTTGGGAATTAGCTTGTTTTCTCAGGGGTTTTGTCTGATAACCCAAGCAAAATAACTTGATTCCCATGGTCACACCTATTCTGATGTTAAACAAGTCCTTATGGTGCTACAGTCAACATAAAGGAAATTATATTTTGCACAGTCAAAACCTAGTTTGCCATTATGTTTGTCAAAATGTTAACCATTTCAAAGCCTCTCCTGAAGTCACCCCAAGAATAGCAGCAACCGTTCAACACACCAATGCATTTTTTTTTTTACTTGACCACTAGGGCAAAGGGTATGGCTAATCAGTACCTCACTGGCTTTTTAAATGAATTACTTTATTGAGCTGATGGTGAAATTAACAAATACATGGAATGGCTGTGGTGTCCCTGAAGAGAGTTTTGAGGGCTAAAGTGGTGTTGTTCTAGCTATGCCCTGAAATACCACTAACTATTTGGAGAAAAAACTACTGTTAGTTATAAGAGATTTGCACAATACTGTATATTTACATATCAAGTCTCTAAAATGTTATGTTCCAAATGTAAATTTAAGGGAAAACACCTACACCAAACTTGGGTTTTTCCAGATTTGGAGGTTTCTTGCAGGTCCTCGCCTCCCTTTCTGCAGTCCAAAGGCAGATGAATCAGTATCTCTAAATTGCCTGTTTTGTGTGTTTGAGAGAGCATGCTACGATGGACTGGCATCCCATCCACTGTGTTCCTCTCCCTATCCTGTGCTGCCTAGGATAAGCACCATCACCCCATGACCCTGTACTCGTAAGTGCTGTTAGAAGAGGGGTGGATTTCAAGACCTTTTTCATTACATTATTTTTGGTACGAGGGAACTAACAGGTCAGTATCAATCGTTCTTAAAACAACTCTACTTTCCTGGGTTGTTTTCTTGTGTAACCACTTTGTTTGATGCTAATGGGTATATGAAAATACCAAACTTAGAAGGGATTCCTTGTTGTATACATTTATTTGTAGTAAATACTTGTCTTTTCACTGGCAATTTAGTCATCTAACATTTATAGTGAGGATGATAATAATACAGTTAGGATAAGTAAGGTAGGGCAGCATACAGCAAATCAGAGACCGCTACGGACACACCTGTGAGGCCAGATTTGGATCCAAAGCTGTAGATGTACATGTTGTGACTGAGCTACCTTTTGCTCTTACAAACAGGGTAAATGTACACTATGAATAACTGTGAAGTGGTGTCATTATATATGCATAGAGCTGGGGCGCAGCTAGAAAATCGAAATGGTGACCTTGGAAGTCCTGCTTGGGTTGGCACTTTAAATCTGAAGAGCTTGCACGGCGAGGGAAAGATAGATTCAGGGTGCCCCAAAATGTATCAGGATGTCCATACCAGTCCCCGCCTTAGACACTGAAGGAGTTGGTTAATTTATATGAGGTTAATTAACTTTCACAATGCACTTAACCTTTTTATGTTAGGCATACATTACAGCGCATCTACTTTGTGCCACATTGTCCCTACAAGGAGTTACCCGTCACGTATTCACAGCAAGTAAGCATTCAAATCAGCTGTTCAGTATTTAAAAACTTGTAAATTTATACATTAAACCGATAGGACTTCTTGGTGATTTTTCACAATTAAAATGTATGCTAACCCACATGTATCTGGTACATTTCTTGTTATAGAACATGTAATTCACACACTGGAACTAAAGTCCCGCAAACTTTTATTTACACTTTCTGTCGGTGGCGTCACATCCAAAATTGGCAGGCATGTGATCCAATGGACTGCGTAGTTATGAAGAACAAACGAATCAGAACGCGAGGTGGGCGGGACTTGTTGATTCAAGGCTGGTTGCTCTGTGCAGGTAAGTGAATATGGTTTTCGCTTTCTGTCATAACAAAATCTCATTTTTTCTTTGTTTATTTAGCGACTGAGCCGTGTCGCGTAGCACTATTAATGCGGGAACGGAGAGATGAGTGTGTGGTAGATCTCATAGCATAACACGTTACTGCAGTATGTGTACTTTGCGTTCAAGTCAACAGGCCGAAATAGGATTTCTGTCAGCCGAAGGGATAAATAAGAACCAGGTAATAAATCCTTACGGAGAAATTCAACTTTTATAAGGCGCCTTTTAAACCCATTGGGAATGGATGGAGCGCGCTGTGCGCTACACCATATTTGGCAGCCGAAGTCTTATTGATAAGGTCACACCATTAAAAATGGCATATTGTGAGGAAAGGTAAGACACACAGGCCAGATGGCTAGACGCGGCTAGCTAGGAAGCGTCGTTTGCGGCAGGGGCCGTACGTGCAAGGATGTGGCTGCTGCCGGGGAAGGCTCCGGGGGCCAGATGATGCTTACATCCATTCTACAGTCACTTTCTCATCCGCGCTAGCCACTTGGGTGCAGGTGCCATTAAATCAGTGTCTGCTCATGTGGAGTTGTACGGGATGCAAGGCAGGAGGCCAATTTACTGCTCCGCCGAGTTCGGGGATAAGGCACATTTAGGCTTCGGACGTGAGGTTCGTCCAGAAGGGTTAGGGATTCGGTACACTCTGTCAATGCCAATGCGTGGAGCAGATGGCAATTTACTTTTAAGAGTTAAAACTTGTAGACCCAAACATACTTATCTAAAACATTGGTATAAATTGGCGAATGTGTAGAATGTTATATTTTGCCATTTGAAGTAACTACTTAATACATTTTGCATTTCAGTGTTTAAAGAAGTGCATCTGCTCATACAATGTAGTAGTCAGGGGTGATGCTGTCCGATTTAGTTGCCTCGACTCTTATTACACCGCATTTGTCCAAATCTTCGGCCACACGCCCAGCGTTAAATCACCTTCTCAAAAGCGTTCGCCTGCATCCTTGTTACATTCCCATATCACAAAGTATTCTCCCCCCTTGTTTTCTTTTTAGGAATTCATCACGAGTTTAACCTTACAGATGCTTGTCTATTCACCGTTTGGTCCTATGGGGAAACGCTTTTCGTAGAAAAAGATGGACTCTGTTTCCTGCAGGTAAGAGAACGAATCCCGAACGAAGGCGCAGGGGTGTTCTATATGTTCGGGGGAGGCGCTGTCTATGCACGGTGCGGGCGCCAGGAGGCGCCGCCGCTGTCTATGCACGGTGCGGGCGCCAGGAGGCGCCGCCGCTGTCTATGCACGGTGCGGGCGCCAGGGGGCGCCGCCGCTGTATATGCACGGTGCGGGCGCCGCTGCATATGCACGGTGCGGGCGCCAGGGGGCGCCAGTTGCCGAAGGTTCCGCCGGAGCGCTGCGCTAATGCGAGGGCCCGCCTTTTATTTTAATCGAAGGTCATCTTTGTTGACAAAGCGGAGTTACCATTCACGGCATTTTTACTGAACAGTTATTTTACTCTACGGTCAATACTACACGCTCCCAGTCGGAGCAGCCGGAATATATCCCCGTATTGAGCTATATGAATGCATATTGTCACTCTAGTGTTCCAGCGTGCGCCGCGCAGGCTTATAGCAGCGGGCTCCCCGCAGTGATGCCGCCGCCCGTATACCCAGTGTTTTCCGCGCTAGTGCGAGCTGTATGCAGAACGGGCGCTTACGGCGCCGCCTCCTACGCGTCCTTGTTTTCCGCTGCTGCCGTGCGGGACGGTGTTGCCGTATAGTCCGCCATGTGCATATGCGTGACCAGGGCGCCCGGGGCGGGGAATCGCACGGGAAACGGCCGGCGTGTGCCGCGTAATGTCCCCGAAAAGCCCGCCCAGGGACCCGAGCAGCTGGCGTCCATTGGCGGCCCCGTCCCACTGCGGTATAGCGGTGTCAGGTTCCCCCTGGCGGGAGACAAAGCGCTCTTCGCCTCTATAAGCCGTCAGACATCTTGGCCGTCACCCCGCCCCGAAGTCCTCCGTCTCACCCCACGCACCGTCATTTCGTTAATTAGCCGCGTTCGATTCAAATTTTCGTTTAAAAATTAAAATATATAGAATAAAAGTTGGTAACGGTGGATATTATTGTGCTTATACAACACAATGAGTGTTTAGGGAGCGCGGTTCGCCCGGCTCGCACTGAGCCATCATGGCGCGCCATGCGGCTCAGTTTCCTCCCCCCTCCAGCCCCCGATGCGCCTGCGCGCTCCCGGCGCCCGCGCGCGCCCCCTGGCGGCCGCGCGGCGGCGCCTCGCTCTAGCGGCGAGCGCGAGGAATGTCTCCCGCCGCGGCTCCGGCGCCCTCTGCCTCTCCGCCCGTCAGAGCCGACATCCGAGGCAGAGCAGCGAGCCGCCGCCATTTTCCCAGCGTCGCACTGCCGCGCACGGAGGAGAACGCGCGCTAGCTGCGGAGCGAGCGGCCGAGGGAGGCGCATTTGGCGGCGGCCGAGCATGGCGAGAGGACGGCCGGGGCGGAGAGCGCTGTGAGGCGGCCCGTTTTTCGGCGCTTTTGCGCGTTTTCGCGAAGCGCCGCTCCGCGCCCGTCCTTTCGCCCATTTCGCGAACCCGCGACGGGAGCGAGCCGGCGCCGTCGCACGGAGGAGCGGACGCCGCGCCGCCAGCGCTCCGGCCGGAGCGGGATTTATTCGCTCCGTTTTCCGGGCGCCTTTTGCGCTCCCACTTTTCTCGTTTTTTCTCCCCCGGAGCGCGGAGCGGGCAGCGGGGAGGGGGATTGTTGCAGAAATTCCCCCGGACTCCGCGCCTCATCACGTGGTAGGTTCCTCCTTTTTCCTTTGTTAGCCAGCCCCGCTAAACCAGCTAATCAGCCGAGTCAGCTAACCAGCTAACCAGCCACCCGGCCGGGCTCGGCCGCCTCCGGGCGCGCCATCCGGGGCTGGCATTAAGCGGCCGGCCGTGGGGATGCCGCCTTTTCCCTCCCTTTC
>JAODKN010000093.1:13231825-13250127 GCA_026774425.1 Petrocephalus zakoni | reverse complement strand
GTGTGTGTGTGTGTGCTAAAGCCAAATTATAAGTATTTGACAAAGGCGACAATCGCTAGTCAGTCAGTGTCTATACTAGATAGTATCTAAGCAATTCAGTCGGTACCATGAAAGAATCTAAATTCACTACCCAGCCCTGGTAGAAAAGCTGTTGGTCAAAGTCTAATATTTTCTTGGTGAAACAATGGCTAACACTCTTTTGATAACACATTAAAATGTAGTTTGACTGCAGTACTCTTTAATCATGATGCATTCCCATTTTTCCCCCCCTCTGTTTTCCGTAATATTTTTCTGATGTGGTAGTGGGAGCGACTACGAGAATCAACCATTGGTAGCTGAATAGACAGTGTATTCATGTGATGTGTACGTAGAACACAAAACCAGAGAATGTGGCACTCGGCCAAAGCAAACTGGGCCTATAATTAGTTTTATGTCCAGGGGGCAGAGATATAGGTCGCTGTCATAAGCAGAAATGTTTTTAAAGGACGACAATGTTCATTTGGCATTAATTTTAGCAGTACAATAGTCTGCTAACTAGTTACCATGTAAATCAACATTCTGCAGCGTCTGGCTAGTGCCTTTATACTGCAAGTCCTTTATTTCAAACGATTCTTCGTGGATTTCTTGTCAATGCAGTTGAACAGCACGACAGCTAAATTGATACCATTAGCTAACAGTTTAGCACTGTTAATGTTTGGGCTTGCTGTTTACATCTAATGTTAATAGTGGTTTCTTGGACAAAAGAAGTATATTCAGAAACTGCTACTTTCCTGTAGGGAGTGGTGGGGTGACTGTCTGGGTGTGGATGTTATGAGTGGATCTGACCCTGGTTAGGCAAGGGAGGTCTTTCTGTGGCAAGGAGGAAACGAAATAATGAGGGTGACTTTGGAATTGAGTAAAGCGCTGTGAGGTTTTGTTCTGGATTGTACATTGATCAAGTAAGGAATGCCTCACTCAGGATTTTAACTTACCCATGAAGTTTTTCACTACACCTGGCATGTCTCTCAGCTTAGAATTTGCATAGTTTCTGTAAGCAAATCTTAAGAGGCTGTCACTAATGTATCTTCCTTCGGAATAAATCCATTTTGCAAAGTTCAGATATATTTGTTTGTGGCCTGTGTTGCTTGAGTGGGATGTCAATAGAATTCTGATTGTATGAGGTTTTTTCTTTTATCCATTTCATCTTAATGAAATCCTTTACAATGGCACATTTTATCAGTCTGTGGTGAATATCATACTTGGGACATACTGGGGATTGGGCTCGTTATCAGCCGATCAGTCTAGTTATCAACCTTTGAGTTTCAGACTTTGAACCTCCGTTAGAAGTTATGGCACGCCGTACTGTGGTGCACCTGTCAGTTATCGATCCTGCCTGATGGTGTCTCTCTCTCCTGACAGGCTGTCCCCTGGCGAGGCAGTAGGTGGGTGGTGTTGGGCGAGCCTCGGCACTGGGAGAGCTCGCCACGCCCATCTCTCTGCGCTGCATGGCTGCGATGGCGCCCGCTCTTACCGACGCGCCAGCCGAAGCTCACCACATCCGCTTCAAACTGGCTCCCCCGTCCTCCACCCTCTCTCCGGGAAGTGTGGAAAACAACAGCAACGCCAGCAACATTCTGATCTCGGGCAACGTCAAACGCAAGGTTGCCGCCCCCCCCAGCGAAGAGCGCTCCCTGGACTTGCGGGGCAGCAGCAACACCAAGAAAGAAGAGCAGCAGCCCGTCGAGGGCCCCCCGACCCCCTTGGCGAAACTGCAGCCTCTGGTGGCCTCTTACCTGTGCTCTGATGTGACTTCTGTCCCCTCCACTAAGGAGTCCCTTAAGCTACAAAGTGTCCTCATAAAGCAGTCTGTCCTGAAGACACAAGGCATCCTGCCCAGCCCCTATTTCAGTGGGGACTTCCTGCCCCGGAAGCACCAGACTCTGGAGCTCTGTGGAGAGCAGCTGAAGAGCCTCATGAGCGGCAGTGGCCAGCCTACGGCTCCTCCCCCCTCACAAGTCCCTGTCAATGGCCTGGCCAGGAAGCCGGCACGGACCGGTGTTGACAGGGACTCTGCGCCCTCGCTCAATGGAGGCCAGTCGGAGGCCGGGAGGGACTCCCCTCCACGGGAGGCCGAGCCCCCCTCCGGCCAGGAAGCCCTGGCTTGCCGGACTCTCCACGAAGGGGGAGCGGAGCAGCGACCGCAGTCGGCCGGCCGTCCGTGTAACGTGGCCAGTAGCTCGGAGCAGCCGGCTGGCCCCGCTGCCTCCACTGTCGTCTCCACGGGACACGAGTGCCTTGATGTGAAGCCAGAAGCGAGTGGCAGCCCCTCTGCAACACCCACAAAGGAGAGTGAGGGGGCGGCATGCCCCTCGCCCGCAGCACCACAGGCGCAGCTGGACATCCGAGAGCGAACCCTGCAGAGCCAGAGTCGCCAGGGCGAGATCGAGGGCCGGCTGCGCCGTCTGCGGAAGCGACTGCAGGTGGTGCAGGCCAAGCAGGTGGAGAGACACATTCAGCAGCAGCTGAGCGGTCTCCTTCACACAGCTCTTAACAAGATGCCCAGCCTGGACGCTCTGCGCCGGCGTAGCCCGGCCATCCTCACACGCAAGGCGGAGGCAGCGCTGTGGCGGGCTGCGGGCGGGACGGGCACGGGCGACGGCCTGGCTCGCTTTCTCCGGGAGGGTTCGGTGCCCCTGGAGCTGGAGCGCCTCTCCCTGAGTGGCGTGGCTAACCTGCGCTCTGCTGAGAGCGCCTTCGACTCGGACGTGACGGAGAGCAGTTCTGGTGGCGAGACCGACGTGGAGGAGGATGAGCTGACCAAGGCAGACATCAACCAGTGCCATATCTCCATGTAAGTCATGTGACCGGCGGGGTGGGGCTGTCGCGACGTGATACTGGGAGTCAGACCTCAATTCAGGCTCTGCACAGACTGTTAAATTGGCCTTTTGACGCTGTGGGTTAACTTAATGAATAGTGTATAGTACTGATGATGCTTTACACGCAAGTACTTATTAGGAATTTAATTTTTTAAATTTGATTAAGCTGGTACAGAATTAATGGCCTCATGGTAAACGCAGTAAATGCATTTATGGGACTGTTATAAGCAAAACAGTCATTGGTCTGCAGGAGGTGCTGCTTCCAGCCATCTCAGCTCTGACCTCAGACTTCGGTGTTGCACTTGAGTGCATGTTGCTGTACTGATGGAGGGAAAAAATGGTGGCATGGAGAGGCCATGCTGCCTTTTTAACAGATCTGGAGGGACTTGAAATCTGTTCTTGTTTGTCGTTGGTTTCAGTCCTTAACTGCAGGACCAGTTCCAGGAATATTTAGTTTTTCAAATCCCTGGAAATTCATAGTCCTGGTCCTGTGGAAAAATCTACCGACTTATTTAGTCTGCCCACTTCTGTGTTTGTGTGTGACTGGAGGCACTGTTCTGTGCACAAACTGCACCCACACTTGGTTTGTCTGGTGGTGTCCGTGGACCTTCGCTCGCCTGGTTGGCGACCTGTGGGTGAGGCCACTGGGCTAGAACACGGTAAAGATCAATAGGCTTCTGGCTGACCTGCTTTAATTATGGATGGGGTAGGTAAGTTAATGGCTCTTGTGTGTTAAGTTGGCAAGACAGGTTGTCTTTTTCATCTGAAACCAGGTTAAAATGACTATTGCACCCACGTGTTTTATTTTGAGGGGGTGTCTAATTCCAGCATGTAGCTGGAGTATGTTGTTTGACCTAACTAGAAGTGGGCCTCAGCTGTATTTAGATTTGTAGTGTTTAGATTGACAAATCGTCCAGAGGATGAAGAATGGCTGCATTTGCCCAGTGTTTCTCCAGGCTCATAATTGTCTTTGGATTCTAAGGGATGGCTTGCATGCCCTTGCTGCTCTGTGCTGCATCTAGCATGAAACTTTTGGTAGTAACGTCCTGGTCTTTTCTGTGCATCTGATAGGTGATTAAATACTGTGAGGCCATTGAGGTCCTGGGACAGACCTTTTGTGTGTGTGTGTGTGTGTGTTCATCTGTGACCTCTCTGACGGCTATATTTTGTAGGTATAGCTTCATGCACTTTTTATTGGCCATGTTTCATTAAGGGGTGTCACAGGTGCAGGCAGTTGCCTGCTCGCAGGGGAAGCTGGAAGCGGCCTTGTCTGTGTGAGAACTGGCAAAGTAAGGGGCAGCCATGTTGCAGGATAATCCAGGCTCAGTGAGATGCTGTCACATGGTAGTGCAGCGGCGAAAATAATAGGCTTACTAACAGATTGTGACACGAGTGTGGCAGGATGCCGGCGGTACGGATGCACGCCGGCGGCTGTCCCTTTAAGGGATTGGGAGGTCTGCACTGTGTCCAGGTGCTGGGCTTACTGTACTACTGATGGTAAGAGGCTGCAGTTCTGGGTGATTTAGAATTGGCTTAAAAGGCATCCTGTTTTATGGCTTCCTGACATGAGAGCAGTACTTGTTTTGTGTCTTGAAAAACAGTCTCTGTGAACAAAAATCTAGTGAACCCCCCATAAAATGTATGCAGAGTGCTGGTTTGGAGGGTGCCAAGTGTGTTTACTGCAGCCTCTCACGTGATATTGTGCAGTGATCTTGCAAGGATATTTGCATCTCTCATTTCTCACATCTTTTCGCTTTGCTTGCCAAAGGAAAATTTCACACCTGCACCCCTAGCCCTTCAATGTGGAAGGGTTGTCTGTTCTTTGTAAATGTGGCGCACACTGAAGATCAGTGGTTTGTCATTCACCTATATCTTGAAGTGATTAGTTCATAAAGAATTAGTGTTCATTGTCAGTAATGCATCTTCAGTATGCATGTCAACATGTTTGGAAAGGTGCTGGAAACCTCTGTGTTGCTATTGTCCGGCATCTTGATGTACCCTCAGCCAGCAGGGCAGTCTGAAGGGCATAAACAGCCATGTGGGAGAGAAGGTGTGGCCTTACATCGTTCCTCTCTTCTGCCCTCTTTTCTCTTCCCCTTCACCCTTCAGCATCACATGCCGAGGCCTGAATTTCCTGTTTTTCTTCTGCTGAGCAACGTTTAGCTCCAACAGTGCACCGGAAGACTGCTCTTTACTTGAGGGACAAGATAGAGGCAGCCAGGTGTTTTGTGAGGAAAAGGTTTTCAGTTTTCATGTTGTCTAAGCTAAAGCAAAACTGTTTATTTGCAATTTGATTTAAAATGGTCATGTAGAATAGGTTAAGTTAAACAAACCGACATACTGTCTTCAAGTGCTTTTCCACTTTATTCAGATTTTCTTGTTAATGTATTTCAAGTATCTGGTTCATGAGTACAACTGCAGTGAGTCTTGATAGATGTCTGATTCCTGTTTTATGGGTGTCTTTTCCTGTGAAAAGTATTCCTCCTTTATTGTACTCATGGAGGGTGACGTATGTGGCCAGTCTAAAATGCATGCAAGCTGCTTTGATGAGGTACTCTAATTGTGTGAATTTTTTTACCATGACCATGATTTCGTTTAATCATCATCCAACACAGCATGTTTAACCAGACATGGCAAGTCTAATGCTTTTTCCGTCAGGTGTAAAGTTTAAATGTTTAAGTTTAAAAACGTACAGGACCTTATAAAAATAAAGCCGCTTGACTGTTTGAGATTGTTTTACGGACTCAGATCTGCTCAGCTGGACTAATGATTAGCAGTAGTTACAGGTAACCGGTTTACAACCTCCCTCTCCTTGTCCTTGGACCCTTCATCCACTGAAATTATTCTTAACAAATGAGAATGGGTGGTGAAATGGACATCCAAGGCCATCATTTAGGATGATGCTCGCAGTTCTGCTGTCGTGTATGCAGGGGCAGCAGGTCTGCATTTATATGTCTGCTTGTAAACTGATGTCCTGCTTCTCAGTGCTCTGAAGAGAGCGGTTTTGTTTCCTGTAATGGTTTCAGTGTCCCTAGACGGCTGTGTTCTGCTTGGGCCCTGCACGCTTCAGTTCAGTTGTCGGCATGTGTGTATTGGGCACTGTTTTTGTACGATATTAGGTTTTTGCTGACCATTAAATGGCTGTCAACTACAGGGTGGTACAGATGTGTACATTTGTGTTTGTTGGACATTAACAGTTTGAATTTTTATGTTCTAAAACATGTATTTTTTGATACATTAAGATAACCTTAACTTCAAGGGTGCTGCACAACTAAGTTTTATGTGATAATTTAAGTAATTACCCTTTGTAATTGTCTAAAATATTGACCATGTTGTCCATTTGCACACACAATGCACACACAATGTTGTCCAGTGCAGTGACACTTCCCCTACAACAAACCCGCCTTGCTGAAATCAGTTTTTATACGAAGTCTGTAGGAATGTTTTTGTTTTTGCCAGAGGAACCACAAACCAGAGAACAGCCTCATTACAATAAAACCTAAAATAAACGGTCCATTTTGTTTAAATATTAGTCTAAGTGCCAAAAACCTAAATACTAATAAAGTAATTAACCCAGCAGCTTCCGAAAACTTTTTTCCTGCAAGTGCTGCAAAATCTTTTTCAAATAGCTGAACAGCCTCATTGGCTAGAATGGACTTGCATGCAAAGTGTTCAGTGGGTGTAACTGCAATGATTTGTGCTTGTATGGAGATGTGGTTTGCCTTGCTGGTTTAAAAGTTCAGGTGTAGAATAGTGCAGAATCATTTACTTCCATCTGAAAACTCAGGAATAATTTTCAGAATTGAGGGTCAATTTTTGTGCATTGTTGACTATGGGCATGTATTTAAATTAATGCCAAAGGTAGTATTTAGAGTGCAGTTGTGCTACACAGATGTGGAATGGAAAAGGCATTTTCTGAGTAGTAGTTTTGCCTCTTGGCACTTCAATGCTTTGAATTTTAGTGTGGGATTGTGGATACTGTGCATAATTTTATCAATTCTCACAAATCTAGCAGTTATAATACAGGAAATTCTTGCGCATACAGCGATGTCTGATAATGGTCAGCCATGTTTTACTCACTCGCTCTCCCTGGCTATAGGCCTACAAGCCTTTGTCACTGCCTGATCTGTACCATCCCTCCGGCTTGTACTTTGCTGTTCATGTGTACAAATTCATTATACTTTACAGCATATTTTGCAATGGTGCCCGATTTTGTACCGCTTTGCTCTGCGACCTTTTCACTACCCAACCTGTTATCATTTATCAAAATAGTCTTCTTCTGGGAAACACTTGCATCACAACTGCATGGTTCCAACTATATGCAAGTTGCAACTATGTTTTTGGGAAACATACCCCTGACCCCTTTGATATTTATTTTCATGACATCAGGCTTGTTTTATGGACTACTTGTGAGCAATCACGGAATGGGATATTCAGCCAGATATTTTGATTTTAGAATTCTTTGTGTACTGTAGTAGAAATTCTGCACAGCACCAACACTTGTTTTTGTGTGTGTTTGGATGTTGTTAGGTATCCCAGTCACAGTGTACTGACCCTAAATGTCCCGGACAGCTGCCACTATTATGCTGCAACAAAGTCAGTAGATTATGCAACATGGCAAATGGCTAGGGAAATTTATTTTTGTCCATTTTTGTTTTCTGAATCCACTGATTTGGAGTGATATATGGCTTCAATAAACACAAAATACACCAGACTTCATATTGCAGTTCAAAGAGAACCAAAAACTAAGTGTCCCAATATACCATGTCGCTGGATAGCAGCAATTTCAATTGATGGAAATATAAAGTAATATTTCAGATATGGGATATTTAGATGATGTTGTGGGAATATATGACTAGGGTGAACACTTAAAATAACAAGCAAAGAATGCATTTCCCCCCCTTTTTTTCTCTGCTGAATCATTTTTCAAAATAATCACCAGCAACCAGTGTAGTTTGCTGTAAATGTAGATGATGTTGGAAATGGTATGACGACCAGATCGGGCAGTGCCAGAAAATATATGATGCAAACATGCTCGACTTGCGAAGTACAGATGGGGCATGTGGTACGGATCGGCTAGTGAAAGCCCCCTCTACGTTGCAGCATCTCTTGCTCGCATACATACAGATTTCTATGACGTGAGCTTGAAGGCATGCAAACTTCTATTATTGAGTGGAATGGGATGAAGCTGCGGAGCCAGCATGCAGGGAAGGAGTGGAGCATGGAGACGCGAGAAGAGGGAGCCACGGAGAGAGACTGAGCCCTGATGTCTCAAAGAGATGGCCAGTCAGACAAAAGGAGAGGCAGACGACAAAGTACGGCATTGTACATAGTTCAGAGAATCCCCTAAATTGGAGGAGAATATCGAAATGCTTTAAAAATGAATGTCAGGCCCTGACTTGGAAGCCAAAGTATAACATCATCCATGGATCAGAGTGTGATTGTGCTTCCATAGAATGGAGAATACTTGTCCTTTTCCTGCTTACCCATTTCCCAGTATTGAAAGTGCCATGTGAAATGCAGTATTTTTAGGAGAAATTCTCCCTCCCCTTTAGAGGTTGCGTGAATGTGTGCCTTGGGTTAACCGTTCCGTAAAAAAATGAGCTTACAGGGCCAAAAGCAGTCCTACCGCCAAGTGGTACTCTTTTGCAGACTATGGTGTGTGCAATGCTATACTTTTACAGACCAAATTGAGTGGTTAAATTCCTGTCAACTTAGTTTATGCTGTTTATGCTATTTAGATTTATTTCATGGATTTGTTATATCTGCATGCTGTTCACTGTGCTCCCTAGACCATTTCGGATTGATTTCTTATTATGTGTTTAACATGACTGGAGTTATCATGAGTGAACATATGAGCTGTCTTGGCTGTTTGTGTACAGCACTCCTTTCAAATTGTTGCTTTCTTCCAGATCCTTGGTTAAGGTTCAGGCTTAAAGCTTCTGCTCATTAAAACTCTGGTGGTTTTCATTTCCTGTGTTTCATATTTGGTTTCCTGTTCATGTTTGTACCTTGTATTTAATACCCTTAAAATAAAACAGGTTTCATCCATTTTGTTCATCCTCGTTTGTTGTTTTCATTCAGACTGAAGTCATTTAGGTATTTGATGGAAATTCTTTGAAATGGCAACTATCCATCCATCATCTTTTCTTATGAGCCCCTTTCTTTGCCTGTGTTCCCTGAATTTGTTAGAATTTTTGCTTTTGGTTCATGTTTATCCTAGCAGTTTACTTCAGAAAGGTGTGCTGTGGTTTGTTTCTACAGCAGCAGAGCTTTTTTTCTGAAACACAGGTTTTATAACATTTTTATGCCTCTGAGAGCTACCTCTTTGTATGTGTTGCTGTTTTCTGTGATAAGCTTCAGAGAATTTTGGCAGGTGGGACAAAATTTCCCCACCACTGACAGGGGGGGCCTGCAATATACAAGCTTCCACCTCGCTTATATAAAGCTGCAAAGATCACACTCATGTTACATCAATCAGGGTTTTTTTTCAACATTTGCGGTTTCATTTTAAGAGTAGCTAAATTTAAGCAGTGATGGAGCCATGCTGAGGACAGGCATGGTGGGTGGAAACCTGTGACAGTGACCTTGAATTACAATTGGTCCATCTGATGAGAGCCTGTGCATCCCACGCCCCTGCGCAAGCTGCAAGCAAAACTCTTGGGTGCCAAGCTGCATACTCGGTGTGTGAGCTTACGCTCTTGTGTGCATGTGGGCAAATGTGTGCCTCACTGTCACCTTCAGCAAGCTCAAGCCATGTCCTGCACATTGCCATTCTAGCCCTTAGCACTGCAGCATTTTTCACCCTTCTGCCAAGAGTGCAAGTTGCCATCTCCACTTTCTCTTTGCATTCTTGTTTTTGTGGACTGTGGTCTTTCCAGTTTAGTCCCTCTGGCTTCTGAAATGATCCTTGTTCAAGTTAATACTAGAACCACCAGTGTTCGATCGACCTCCTTTAACCTCCAGCAGCGATGCACTAAGGCATATCATACCTTTTGTGTTTGCTCATGGGCCATTGCATTAGCATGCCGTTCACCCATCAGGGAAGCACTGGGACAGACGCTACAAGGCCCCATGCTAACTTTTCCAGGGCCACTTGTGCTCCTAAGTTAAAAAATCTGGGAGCACTGTCAGTTATGATTTTTAAGCACTTCAGCTTAATGCATCATCATAACATATTTTCGCGAGGTTAACAATGACACACAAAACAGTTAAACTTTTTTGTTATGTTCTTATTTTAGAAATCTTTCAATGTTTTACCCTAGATCACATTACAATTAACACTGTAATTAAGTCTGATTTGTTAATGAATGCACCCCTACAGTGAATGCCAAAGAGATGTTGTTTTACTACGGCATTCCGCTTCATATGCGGGTTTCCCGACACAAAAAACAAGGAGCCTGCAAAAGATATAGGGGCATCCCAGCAAAATAGCACATCGCTGGCCTTCTCTTATTCAAGCCACTAGAAATTCCTCAACGAGAACTGAGTAACTCACACTGTGCTTTTTGCTGTTTCAGGTGATTTTCTTAGATGTTGAAAGTCACTCACACCAGTGTGCCTGAATCTTTTCTCACGTTTACACACCAATATTTTTACTCGCATATGCGAGTGAAATGGGTGCACTATAAAGACCTGCGGTAATCCTCGTAACTGCAGAGTTACTGTCACCACAAAAAGGCATAAAGCCCATAATACAGACGTGTCTGTCTTGTCTTTTTGTGCTCACTGGTATAAGTGTTGGTTTTGATAATTAATCTTGTGAAATTAATCTTAATCCCACTCCAGTAATAAAACTTTCACTTAAATATTAAAGGAGTTGATCCCTAATTTCTTTACATTTCATTTCAAATAATAGCATATTTTAATTTTCACCTGGGTTGATTTGTATACAACATTAACTTTTATAGTTGAGTAAAATTCAAATCACTTAAGCTACATCTGTTAGGAATTTGACATTCACTGTCGTTGGAAATGGCGGTTTTAATGTTAAAACTCCCATATCTACAGCTAGAAACCCCCCAAATTACTAAATAATAACATGGAAGCTGGAGGTGCCTGTAAACGTGTAGTGTGGGTGCACTTGGGATGCCAACTCTGCAAGGCTGAGTGCTTGAAGGTGAATTCCTTAAACTGTAAGTTTTCGGAAACCAAACCGCAGCTTGCTCTTTGTAGAGCTCTGACTTTGTTGATGCTTCCGGATCTCAGGGGAGGTCTGCCGTACCTTCTGCCTTGTAGGGGATGCACTATTAAAAACAGTGGTTCTCTAGATAGTAGGAATGAGGCTCCCTGGAGAGCAAGTTGCCATTCAGCCTTGCCGACCCGTCAGATTTCCATATATTTTGTCATAGCAGGGGTATGTGTGGTAGGGGTTGAAGGCGAGTTTCTTTCCATTTAACATCCAGGAGACTCTTGCCACTGGGATTGTGGATGTCTGTGGTTTTTCTGATGTTAGTGGCACACTCCTAGTGATGTACTGCTTAAAATAGCCCTATCTCTGCTAACCTGTGGCTGAAGATGTCAGCTGTGTTAATTGCTGCTGGTCCATGAAAGATGCTTTTAACTATTTTTTGTGCAAATGAAAACTATCGAATGCACGTTCATTATTTGTAATTGAGCAAAGGTCAGCTTTTACTCGGGTCTTTCTGACAAGTTAACCTTGTTGGCAGCATTCTTTAGCCTGTCTGCAAACATTACTGTGGTGTTATGGGTTTCTCTGCAGAGACTCTTGCGTTCTTCTGTCTCAGCAAGATTCTCTGTCATTCATTTTGTTCTGGGTTGGGGTGGGGGGTCACCTATACCTATATATCAGCATGGGAAAATCAGCGGGAGGTCACACGCCCATCTCTGTGTTAATGTAAGGGATTAAAATAGGCCCTTCTGTCCCACGGCAGGTTCTCAGCTCTTGCTCTCGCTAATTCTTTTGGAAGGCAGAATATAATTTATCTTCTAATTCTTTTAGATTAAAAGTTCTCGATGTCCTCTGTGGAACAACTGCATGTCACTGCAGCCTGTGCTTTCCGAAGCCCCAGTCTTTGCTGCATTTTGTCCTTCCATTTAACATGCATGAGTTTAATCCAATTCTAAACATCTCAGGAATTCCTCTTGATGGTGTCAGTCATGGCACTATGGTTTCAAGCTAAAATTTTAAGCAGTGAGTTCTCTTCAGTAAATGTGGTGCATTTTCTTTTTGCTTCATCTTTATGGGCTTCTATTCAGTGAGTTTAATTAAATACTTCTAAATTAACATAAATGTCACTATCAGTCTCAATCTGAACACGCATAGTTGATTGTTAACTAGGCTGCGGATTGGAGCAAGTCCTAGCAGCACACAAACAGCCCCTTGCCAGACTGATTCAGGAAGCAGCGCATTGTGGGTGTGTGTACGGAGGTGCTGGGGGGGTGGTGTTTCCTGTGGCTGTGAGATGTACGTCATGCTCCTGCATCACTACAGGCTTGGCGGTGATATTAGGGCTTGTAAACACGGCAGGAGGACTACGTTGCAACTGGAAGGTGGCCTAGATTTGGCCTTGGCAATGTCAGTCTGTTTCTTGCACTACCTTCTCCTCCATTTGCTCTGGATGAGCCTGGCTTTACCATGGGTGAAGAGAACAGTTCATCAAATGTCAGCTGTTTATTGTGATTATATATTTTAAAAAAAGTTTATATATGTCAAAGCACTTGCTTACTCGGGTTAGGCAGTGTAGCCCCCAAGGCTCTTGGGCCAGTGTGGATGCTTGTTGGAGCTCTGCACAGGAGATCTTTGTTAGCCCCCCTGGCAGCATCTGTGCCTGGCAGCTCCCGCTGTGTCTGCCACCTCTCCCCAGACCTCATGTGCTTTGAAGAGGCGGGACGTGGGCCCAGCTGCTCGTCCGGGCCCGTCAAATAGCCAGAAGCCACGTTGTCCCCTTTTGGGTCATAGTTAGACAGCCTTAATCATGCAATTCCTGATGCTTCTAAGGGAAGGAACAGATCCAGCTTAACTTCTCCAAAAGCCCCCTTGGCTCTTGGTTATTAACTGCACTCACGCAGGGGAACATTCATAGAAACTTGCAAATTAACATTAGTGTTTTTCTGCCTGATCCTTACAGCTGCCAACTGAGATGTAACCCTTTGGGGGTTCTACACCCATGCTACTGCTCCAATCACCTGTGCGTGTGTGTAAATCATCTGGTCTACAGGTCCATTGATTTTGATCCTGCCAACAGAGCTGTGACCTGATTCTTTGTTCAAACAGGATTGATTTGCTCCACCCTAAGCCCTCTCCAGGTGATGATTAAGCAGGCAGCATCTGAGCTGTGCGGTCTGCATGCTCTCGTAAAAGCTGTCCTCAAAACCAGAATGTTTTTTTCCCCCCATTAGTTGAGTAATTTTCCAGGACCACCCTAGCATGATTCATCACAACAAGGCATCTCCCTTCTTGTTTGCGTTGCATCTACCTCACATATTTCAGCAGGACAGAAGTTATCCAGTCATTTCAGCTTCCCCTCTCACCTCTTCAATCATATTTGCAGTCAGTACTTTCCAGTGTACACACTAAAGAGATGTGTGTGTGTGTGTGTGTTATTGTTTATTTAATGGTGAAAGAAAAAGGATTGGTGTTTCACTGTGAGGTCACCCCTGTCTTCCAAGACCTTTAATATGTGGGTGAAAGTTTTGAGATTTAATTGTAGTTGTTAGTACGTACCATTTGAATTTTCAGGTGGAGGGCGTTGAGGGCAATGAAGATTAAAGCGAGCCACCACTGCTGTTGAAGCTAGCTCGCACCAGCTTCAGTCTCTGATAAATAATGGATCATGCATTGCTGTGAGTGCGAGTCGGTGCCAGCTGCAGACAGAACACAGTGCTCTATGGTCGTCTTCATTGTCTGGCTTTTGCATGTTGCCAGGTTGACTTGTGGAGCATGAATATGATTGTTTCAATGTCGGTGTGTTTTGTGTTTCTATTGTGGTACTTCCCTTCTTAAATAGGCAAATTTATTTGAATCCCCAGTCATGACTGGGTTAAAATGAGTTGCATAGCAGATGGCTGAGATCGTGTTTCAGTGTTTCATATTAAATCCAGTTTGTGTTGGCTGATGAACACCTGTATGGTGCGAACACTGAAGTATCAAATTTCCGTCCTCCTTTAAAGTGAATTTGGATTCATTTAGCTATTCGAACATTATATTCAATTCTAGTTAAATTCAAGACTCAAATCAATGTTTTTATAATAAGCTTGATGGCCTCATTAAAGGTAGGTTAGACCAGGTGACCATCACAGTGACCTTTCAGTTGAAATTTGCTCTATTTTAATTACACAATTACTTATCAAGCTATTAACGATAGAGGGCCTGATCCCTTCTAGCTTGCCTTAGTTGCTTCCAAACTGAAGACTCCAGTATCTGTCTATATGTGCACAAGGGGCCTTTGTCAGTTGTATTTCTAGCATTCTTATAGTAATATCTTGGGTATTTTTACTGTTGAAGTGGAATTATGGTAAATGATTTATCTTATTACCATGTGCCCATTGAGCATGCTCTCTTACTGTCCCGTTTTCATGGCATCGCGGCACCATGGAAAAGGCTGCTCGGACATGCATCCTCGCTTTTCCCAGCTGCTCCGAAATTCTGGTTCACTGTCCTTCACAGCACTTGCTTGACCGTTACCACAGATGCAGCAGCATTGCGTTTTGCAGCAGGAGCCCATTTTCTCGAAGGGCAATCCTCTCTGAGTTTCCTGGCCGGTTGGTGTTCTGCTGTTGCATGATGCCTTGACTGCCCTCCTATTGCTACTTTCCCCCTGAAAAAGACATTTTTGGCCCTCATAGTTTTTTCTGAGTTAAGTGAAGTTAGGGACCAGTGCAGGGGATGGTCTTAGCCATTAGCTGTGTAGAGGTTTAGCCTGCTGTCAGAAGGTGCACTCATCAATCCTGCTGGAGTGATTTTTCATAGCATCAAGAGAAAGTGGGTGCAGTACATCGTGGCATTTTGTTTCGAGTATTAGTGCAGTGATGTTAATAGGAATGTCTCACATACTTTGCGTTTTAAATTTGTTTGAAAACTGCTTATTACATTTTTGTACCTCTCCAGTCAGTATTGGTGAAATTAGTAGCACACAGTGGAATAAATGTATAATGTAATATTAGCCTTCAGGCCCTCTAAGCTAGGTGCTAAGCATATGAACTAGGAAAGTGATAAAAATGATTTGTACCTTTGAGACCCGTGCAGCTTTTCTCCCGTTTGCAAATTTATATTCTGGCAATCAACAGTTAAAAAATAACTGGGTATTCCATGGCCCAGGGCTGGTGAAACTGAAAGGTCAGCCCCACCCACATTGAACCTGATTGGTTGAGCTATGCAAATTTGCTGGTCAAAGTTCAATTAAGATGAACTCGTGAGAAATTGTCTCTTGAAATTGCTCGGTTACTGGATTTTCGCAGCGCCCCAGCTATAATAGAAGTGAATGAGGTGAATATTTTTTGCCTTAGTTTGACCACACCTTTAATCCCATTAAGTTCTAAAGACTTTTTGAATTATTGCTTCTCTGAGCACAAAAAGTGATGAGGAATTAATTTCCGTTTTGGTCTGAGGAGGCTGCTTGGCTTATAGAAGGGGATGTGTGCCATTATGACAGTGTCTGCTCTCTCCCCCCTCTGTGATTGGGGAAACACCCCAGCCCTCACATCTGTGGACCCTGAAATGAGCTGGGCACCAGGTGCTGGCATTGCTGAGGGCTGCGAGACGTGTGCTGCATCCCCCTGGGTGCTGAGGGAGCACTCCTGTGTGTATTCTGAGCCCAGCCTGGAAGGGGGTTTGGGTGGGGGCGGGCGCTGGTAGTCAGGCAGTCGGCGAGTTGTTCCTCAGTGGCTTCCTGACTTTCAATGCCTCGCTTAAAAAATGTTCTTGTGGAGGTTGCTGGCCACACTACGGTCACTGGAGCCATTACAGTCCCACTGTCTTTACCCTTTTACAGTTACTGTAAGGTGAAATGTTTCCTACATAAATAGCCTTATTCACCTAAAACATCTTATTACTAATAAGTAAACCCACAGATTCAGAATCCAGTTGTTCAGGGTTGTAATAAGCTCCCTGGGATGGATCTCTGCCTCTGCTTCAGACCATGAGGAAAGGGTGCCTCATTGCTGCTTGTGAGCCCTGCCTGCCATCATTTGCACTGTTAGTGTGCTTTTTCTCATTCTCTGCAGGATGTTACTGCAGTCTTGATGTACGATATGAGCTTTCCCCCTTTTTTGGAAGCACTGGCAACACTGCTTCCTTTGTCCCCCCCAATCGATGTGATGGAGCACAAAAGTGTGACTTCACCTGCTGGGAAATGCTCCCCGTGGCATCTGCCCTACCTGGGCTCATTTTCCTAACTAGACTGGTCCCGGCCAGCTTGTGAGACCAGGCCAGCCCAGCCCTGAGAGTCTCTGGGGGAATATACCTATTTTGCCCCACGTCTTGCCAGCAGCCTAAGTAAGCAGGAGGTTGAGAGGAGGGGTCTGTGTCCCTCTACCTCTGTCTTGAATTGTAGGCGTGTCAAGTTGATAATAAGAAGCAGAGTCTCCTTCTTCACAGGGACCCTTACCAAGGGAAAATGACATTTGTCTGTACAAGCTGGTCCTCCTGGACCATTCGTATGAATTCGCAGGCAGCTGAGAAGCATGTGAAACGCTCTGGCACCAGCCGCCCATCTGCTCTTGGGGCCTTGGGGTGAATGAGTGTCTTTGGCCACTCCTGCCCGTTTGCTAGGAAACGGAGCACGTCAGCTTGAAGCCCGTCTGGACTCTGGCTGTGTATGCCACGCTCCGATGGAACCTCGACGCGTACCTCATCTCCGCACGCTGTGCCCACATGCATAGCGGTGGGAGGAGCCGGCGGGAATGTGCTGACGAGGAACTAGGAGTACTGCTTCTTGGTGCAGGGTGGGAGCATGGGGGGATGCCCGTGTGTCCATGGAATTCCATGTCCATCTGCTTAGCCATTTCCCATAGGACCACAGGTGGCTGTTTTCCTTTTTTTGTTGTAATGGTCTATGGATAGGTTTTCAGGCTAGTGTGATTCTTGGTTGGGTTTATTTATTTTGTTTGAATCTTCTCACCATTCCCCAGCAGAAACAGGCAGTTTCTGTACTGTATGACTCCTTCCCATCCCCCCCACCTCCCTCCCGTGCCTTGGCTGGGTCATGTGACACAGGGGGCGGGCTGTTTATTTTCATCACATTAAAGCCTTTGTTCTCTGGGAATCCTCCCTTTTGGAGGCGGAGAAGAGGCGGCCTCGTTCTCTCGTGGAGAGCCCCACATCCTCGGAGCAGAAGAGGCTCTGTGCTTTGCCTGGCCGTTTTTGTGGGCAATGTCAGATGTTTCCCACCTGCAAATACTGGCTGTCACCTTCTCTCACAGCCAGTTCTGTGAATGTTTATGACTCTTTAAAACTCAAATTATGAAAAAGTTGGACTTGTCACAAGTTCTCTGTAATTATAGGTTAATTCCTTTTTTTAGCACTGGAGGCTAGAGAGGCGCTCTTGTTTTTTGTTTTCGGCATCTTGTTTAGCACCATAACACACCGAAGCCCTTATGCTCATGCTGCCTCATCCTCATACACCGAAGCCCTTATGCTCATCCTGCCTCATCCTCATACACCGAAGCCCTTATGCTCATGCTGCCTCATCCTCATATACCGAAGCCCTTATGCTCATGCCATGCTGCCTCATTCCGTCTGCGGAATGGCGGGTTCCTCTGCTCACCTTGGTGCCTTCCATCTCGCTGGACATTTTTAATTATTGTGGATGGGTGGATCTCCGCTGTCCTGTGACCTGCGCAGAGTCTGGTTCAAAATGTTAAGTCAGGGAAGAACTGCGGTGTGGCCACTTGTCAGCTTGTGTATGCTGCTGCCATAGTGAGGTCTGAGCACTGGGGAGGGAGCGCCCCCTGGGGGCACGGCTCTTGTGTGGGGAAAGGGGAAAAATTCTTTATTGTACGCAGTTCTTAATTAGAGGGGTCTCCTCTATGCAATAAAGATTAAGGGCAGGAGGTGGGTCCTACCTGTATTTAGCTCCCTGAGACCTTGTGAAAGTGCCTTCTGTCCACGTCTGTCTGAGGTTGCTTTGCTGCTCGATCCAAAACGGTGATTATGAAAAGGACTGGATTCCCCCTCCCAATATTTAAACTGTCACAAAGGTTAAACTCGCTGTATCTGTTATTTAAACGGCTGTTATCTATGACAGTTAATTGAGGGGAAATATTAGCATTTTTCCTAATGATTTAAGGTCTGTGTCCGTTCTCTGGGTCGGGACACTGATAATGAATGGTCCTGTGTACCCCCTGTCTGTCTGAGCAGCGTGTGCGTGAGGTAGTCCCGTGTACCCCCTGTCTCTGAGCAGCGTGTGCATGAGGTAGTCCCGTGTACCCCCTGTCTGTCTGAGCAGCGTGTGCGTGAGGTAGTCCCGTGTACCCCCTGTCTGTCTG
>JAODKN010000093.1:13191532-13215947 GCA_026774425.1 Petrocephalus zakoni | reverse complement strand
CCCCCCCCCCCCCCCCCCCCCCCCCCCCCCCCCCCCCCCCCCCCCCCCCCCCCCCCCCCCCCCCCCCCCCCAGTGGCTGATCATGGAAGCCGAGTACTTACTGGAGTCCTCAAGCTTTATGAGGGAGTCCCCCATGGGTAGGAAGGGTTCAGAAGGGGTCTGGGAAGACTGTGGTGAAGTGTCAGTGGGGGTGGGGCCCAGATCGTCCCCGTTTAGGGGTTCGTTTTTCATGCCCCCCTCTGCCTTCTTGCCCTTCTCATTCTACGGAGGAACCCCACCATGGCGAAAAACATGCATCGTCGTTAAATAACCAAAAAACTGGCATGGGTTTAACAGCAACACAAAAGTTAAAACAAACCTTAAAAAAAAAATGGAGGACGCGTGACACTGGAAGCCAAAGAAGAGTAAACAGAAGCAGGAGAAGCAAAGCGAGGCAAACTAAGCACAGCTTTAGCTAACTGTCTGGCCATCACTCGCAGGGGAACCTTACACCTTACACAATACCAGCCTACTCTCCTCCTTCCACATAGATCAGCATGCTGGTTAAGCAGCACTGCTAGGAGGGGGCTGTTCATGGTAATCCTGACCCACCCGTGATGTAAGGCTAAGACACTAGAGACGGATGACTCCAAACTGACCAAAATTGGAAATACATGATCGGGGCGAGGATCCAACCTGTCGTAGGCGCCCACAGACTACACAGGGACAGACACCCTTCTTAGCTACGGTTTCAAAGCATTCTGCACTTCCATGGACCGTCCCCAGACAGCCTCTTCTTTTTTTGCCTGTCCTACTAGACGGTGGAGGCACAGATGGGATTCCAAGTGGCAAACTCATTTCCAAATATCCTGACACCCAGCCACTGAACTCTACACGCTCACAATCAGATTCACTGGCCCTAGGACTCCAAGGGTCTCTAAACTAATCTCAAGCGCCTTGATCTTGGATTGGTATTTAGAAAACATGAAATTAAAGGCAGTGTAAAGTTAGTCGTGTTAATTCTATTGCCCGTTTTTTTAAGGGTCCCAATCACAGGTTTCCTAAAAGGCAGCTTGCGAAAGAGAAGCAGAGGTCCAGGAGGAACAGACAGGCAGCGGGAGGGGGCACAAGACCACTAAAGACACAAGACGAAGGGTATCAGAAAAGGGGGAAAAGGCAGGGGGCCAGGCAGCTAAGCTGGCTGGGAAGGCTGCAAGCCCTCGTCTGCTTCCCGTTTAGCCCAATCTTGGCTGGGTGGACAGCCATCCAGTCTCTTGACTGGTGCCTCTCCCCTGCATAAATAAGAGGCCGGCCATCCATGGTGCTCCTTCCCATTGGACGTATGGCTCCAGACGGGATCTTGGACAGAAGCAGACTACGCCCCCCCCCCCCGTCCAACCATGCATGGGCACGACCATATGCTGTGTGCATGCCACGTGTTCGGCATTTACACGCGAGTGTACTACAGCCGAATGCTCCCGCCTCGGTGGTACAGCACATCTACCAGCTCAAATGCCGTCCCACCAGGTGTCACGGAAACGTTCAAGCTTGTTTGTTTTCTGTTTTGTGACAGGTGCTACAGTAGGAAAGGTCAGAGTCGGCCATGCAACGTAGTGAGGAGGCCTTTGGAAGCAGTGCCCAGGAGTCGGGGAAAAAAATCACGTCAGCCACCGGAAAGGAAGAAATTATGCTTTTTTTCCAGTGCTGACCACTCAAAACAACATATTGTAAAGTATACATAAAAAGCTGAAGATTACGGTGGCTTAATTTTAATAGTTTGCAGAAGCCTTCTGATAGCCTTACCTTCCTTTGGCCTCCACCAGCCACGTGCCCAATGTTGTCAAGAGAGCCGACCTTTGACTGGCCTTTGAAATCCAGCTTCTCTGTCTTTATTTCGATGTTGCCACCACCTTGAATTTGGGGGGGGGGGAGGCGGGTATCGAAGAATATTTTCAACTGCTGTGCCTCAGAGAAAAATGCTTAAGCGCAATAACAAATTAATAGGACATAAATCTCAGATTATAACCAACGGTCAACCAACCTACCAAAATGATCACTAAATATTGATTCCGTATTAGATTAAGACATGCACATTACGCCTTTCAATTGTCGTAAATCTCTTACATTTGCCTTTAGTATCTCATGCTTCACCTGTTTGCCAACTCCTGTCAAGCTCACTGAATGACTACATCACAATGGGAAAACATTTTATCACGTTTGTGCGTATCTGTATGCTCTGTAATTAAAATATTAAACGACAGCCGCATTAGTGAACACGGTAAGATACCTGGCTTGTGTCGGATGTTGTCCTTCGAGCCACATTTTGACTGAACGTTGCTCAAGTCCATCTTTTTGTGAACAATTTGAATCTGGGCAGAATAAGGAGAAGGGATGACAAATTGAAAGCATTAAACATTAACCAGAGAGCAGACTTTCAGGAACGCCAGGCCAAAAGGGGCATGCAGAAGACATGCAGAGAAACCCACACATTTTCTAGGCTGGCCCACTAGTTCTGTCGCTAATTCTTTGGGGGGGTACGTTTTGTTTCTCTCCACCATTGTAAATTGTTTTAGAATGAAAAGAAAGGCATCATGTGGCAGGGCCTAGAAGGTCACAGGTATTGTTTCATATAAATGATTAAAAACATGAATAACAACGTGACGGAACTGGCAGAAAGAAATGGAGTTTTAGGCGTCCAATTTGCAGAGAATACAGCAGTGCATTCCTGCCATGGCCTGACCACTTTCTTTTCATTGCTGAGCGAAAGAAGATGTGACGGTAGGTCCTCTAACAGTGTGGAGACATGGAACACCCAGTGATATTAAAGACAGGTGAAAAATGAGGGGGGGGGGGGGGTCAAGTACCTCACTGCAGAAAAACTTAAAGATAAGATTGGAAAACACTGAAACAGAAAAAAACATGGTAAAAAAATACACCAAACCCTTCTAGATGCATTTTTGTTCTTTTCATTTTGTTGCATTTATTTTATTACACATTTAATATAATGTTTTACAGTTCAGCTTTTATGTTTAAGTATTGTTATTGCAGGTCAACAATATATGCTGCAAAAGCTTTGTTATAAAAACTGATGTACTTCATCATCCATCAGTTAGTTACACTAATTGAAGAAATTAAAATATCATACACATAAAAGTGTAGGAACTAAAACAATGGAACATATTCCTCTGAGAGCTCAGAAATAATCAAGTTTATAGTGCTTACGAAGGGAGTTACTGAAAATAAAATGGGTTAAATCAGAATAATTTGAGCCAACATCAGGAAATAACCATCTTTTAGGGGAGATGTCCATGACTATTGTACCTCCAAAGGATACTGGGTGACACAATGAACAGGGAAAGCAGTGTATTCGATCATATCCAAAACGGTTACTCGCATAATCTGCTCCCTCTATCAAACTTCCTTAAAGCCTCGCTCAGGAGCACCGTTCCGTAACATTCCTAAGCATGCCACACAGACTGCCTGTCCACGCAAGAGGTGGAAAACTCATCCGTCACTGAAACAGCACCTTTCAGCCAGGCTTAAAAATACTACTTCACACTGCTCTTACCAGAAGACCTTTTTATACCTAGAGACTTCGAAATCTTCCACACCTATAATATACATTGACATATTATAAAGATTTTTTTTTATAGAACCACTACTTAATTAGGCGTAGTCTCTAATGAAAGGCTTAACTGCAAGGCCAGTAGTAAAAACCCACTTACAATCACAATACACCTTAAGGATGATGCTGCAACTTTCCAAGGAGATCAAGCACCAAAGTTACACTTCAAATTTAGTTTAGGAAAGTGTGAATACCAGGAGATACACAAAAACAGTCCAACATGGTATTGCAAGCTGAGGAGTTTAAGGCCGGACAAGAGCGCAGTGGTTTTGCAATCATCTGTCAGTCTCACATGAGAGTGAGGTCACTCCTGGCCCAACAGTTGACCACAAAACATAGGCACTGCCCCCCATCAAATAGCAGGGAGAACAAACAGCCAGTGTTCTTTACTCTAGATATCCACACAGATGCCACCGAGGTCTTCTGTACAAAGAGGGACACAAGGACAGTGATATTACTGAGTATTAATTTTAATGGTATGTCAACAAAGTTTGATGGCATTATTTCACAATGTCTTTAGTGATGGAGCCCCAGAGATTACAAGGACTTGGGGGGAGAGTCGGGGGGGAATCACCATGTTTGGCAAACCAGCTCGTGTCCCCTGTTTTGAGGGACACACCAACTGGTATGATGGCATACATGATCATTTCCAGCCCATGGAACTGTTCTGCTGACCCCCCGGCAGACACACTAACAGTGGGTCCAGATTCAATGCTACTCAATGCATTTGACCAAGCATGTCATGCAGGGCCAACACAGTGGAAACTTAGATATGCATCGTACAGAGCGAGAAGGGCTACTACAGGTTTGGGGAGGGGGGAAAAAGACACCCAACATACAGGCAGGGGATGGGCAGAGATGCTCTTCAGTCTGTAAGGATGATGCTCTCTGTGCTGTCATATTAGCCAAAAAATATATACATATATTTACAAAATATTGCCTCACTTTTCCCTTGACTTCTGCCTTAAATTGTTAATTTTCTTTTTTTTTCAGAATAATTGTTAGTGGGGGCTGGTTCATTGACATTCAGTAGCTAATGATATAGTTTTGCTCCCTGCAGATATGTTTAATCAGCCAGTGTGAATGACATTAAATTGTAAGCCTGCAGTCCAAAAACAGAATAAAATCCCTGTTTCTTCTTCACCATTTCACTATTCGGTAAATATGCCAAACAAACCAAACTGTAATGCAGTCTCTCCCAAGCACACCTGTGACTGCGTTACACATTACAGCTGTTGGATGGCTGAAGGTTCAACTTCCACAATAACATGAACGGCCTGACAGCTTGTGAAGAGGGGAAACTTACTTACTAATTGTAATTGTACCAATTGTCTACACTTGTACAAAATGTCTAATTGTGATTGTAAAGGTTTTCCCTTTCTGAAATTATTCTGCAGAGCACTCCCATTCTAACTGAACACTGCCCCACTGTGTGGGCTACATTTGAAAAGTCAACCCCAAACACGCTGGTGAAGATAAACATGAACGTAATCAAGCAGGCTTGAGCGCTCTGATTAAAATTATCTGCAGGAAGCAACCATGTGAAAATTGGTTCTGAAGCTGAATGTTTTAAAAAGTTAGATTTGAATTGGTACCAGTGGACAGTGCAGCCATGACCAGTTTGAAGATATTCTACCCAAAATAATGACATATTTAAGAGAAACATATTATACATATTGCCTTGTTTACAATATATTTACAGTGACATATTTACATAACACCAGCCACTGCAGTTATACAACTGACTGATACAGAAAAACATCCCTACAAATCCCTGAAACGCTATAAATATCTTGGATTTAATAAGGAAGTAGTTCCAAAAAGGCTGAATCATCCAGATTGCTTTCTGATACTAAACACTGAGAAACAGTGGAAGTGAATAATGCAGAAATGAAGGCAAAAGGCATAAATTTGATCTTGTTTGACAGTTTAAAGATTTTAATTTTGTTAAAAAATGTATACAGCTTTTTTCAAAACAGTATCATGTGTTTCAATTAAACTTTTCAAAATATTTTTTTGACTATTTTTGAATATGAGCTTAGCGTAATATATTTAACACACCTGGCACCAGAAACCATATTTTCATCTCGATTTATTAAAAACTATATTAGTCGTGCGATAACTGAAAAGTGGTCAAGAGATATCTGGATAGTTTTGGGCAGAAAATCCTCAAAGATGTGGCCCGGGCAGCACCCGTGATCATAACTGTAGGAGGACTCAAGACATGAGTGTTGAGCTCATCCCCTAGTTACTCACATTGCCACCTCCAGGAGTATGCTTGAGATTATCTTTGGAGCCACACTTAGACTGAACAGTGCTTAAGTCCATCTTCTTATTAGGAATATGCACCTGGAAGAGTCAGAGGAAGGGCAAGAGGCCGTTATTCTAAGATAGACGACAGGCAGCGAAGCTGCAATGAGGAAGCCGTCCTGCACGTACAACTAAAGACACTGAAGGCGCTAAATGGCGGCTGATTACAGACTGTAATAATGACACCCAGTGTCAACAGAGTGACTGCTGTAGCTTGGGAGAAATTAATCAAAAAACTAAAGTTCGGTATTTGGTTTTACATTAAGGACAACGGTTTCTCAGGGCTTAGCTCGCTTGGCTGTGTCCCGGCCCATTTTAGACACTGCGGTAATTCCAGAGAACATTGTTTAGTTAAATTTAAAACTCTCATGCCATATTGACTTACAACCCTCTGAACCCGAGACCTCGTCCCAAATGGCCGCTCACCGATAAAGCTACACAAAAATGTTAAACTAGCAGTAAGCGAATTGGCTGCACTCATTAGCTACTCAAGGGTCAAGACAAGAAAACGCGACGCTGATTACTCACATTGCCACCTCCAGGAGTATGCTTGAGATTGTCTTTGGAGCCACACTTAGACTGAACACTGCTATAGTCCACCTTCTTATCAAGGATCTGTACCTGGAAAAGGCAGAGGAACAGCAAGAATGAACGTCATCCTCCATGAAACAGCAGCCATTTTGAGACCACTCTTTATAAAATGCCATCTTTTTATTAAATGTGACTACAGTGCATGTGACAATTCTCGGGAAATGCAATTGTGTGAAGCCTAAATTAATGTGACTGATCATGCAGGTTCTTTTACTTGGAGTCCAGTTCACTCAGGCGACAGTATGAAGCTGTCCAGGAGAGCAGTCTGTGATTTTGAAGGTGGAGGCTGAGTGTGGTCAGGACGAGAGGCTGCAAAAATGCTGCTCTTACCCGCCCTCCTCCTGGCTGGTGCTTGATGTTCTCCGTGGAGCCAATTTTGGACCTGACGTTCTTCAGGTCCGGCATGGGGACTGCGGAGGCAGGGGTGCGGTTCTTCATGGAGCCCGGGGACTTAGGGGGGGTGCGCACCACAGCCACCTTCTTCACCTCCTTGTTGACCCCAGCGCCGGGGGTATGGGCGCGGCTGGAGGGTGACCTCGGGGTGCTGGATCCACTGCGGTCTGGGGTCTTGGGAGAATCTACTTGAAGAAAAGTGACATTTTTGACAACCTGTTTAGAGTTCAAGGAGTACTTGTGGTTCTGGAAAATTCTACTATGCTGTATTCGGTCCGATCTGAGACTGACTGAACAAAGTCCTCCATGAAATTGCTTCAACATAAAAGGTCTATTGTATGAAAAATCTACTCAGGACCAACCAAGGGTAAGATAGAGTGGTTAAACGAACCTGTATAATCGGCTTAATGTTGACACATACCGCAAAGACAGACTGCGAAATCCAAAAGTACAGACACCTCTAAGACTGCCAAACATTTTTCTGTCGGTCTTGCTCTCCCTTGGACTGCTCGTCACCCCTTAACCCTGTCCCTTTAACTTCTACACAGAAAATGTTAACCAGCAATATTAGTTTCAGAAAACTGCCTGAACTCCAAATCACCAAGACTAAGTTAATCGTTAATCGCGGATAAAGTTCTTGTGTTTGGTTCACTTTCCACATTCCAAGCACACGTTTTTTAGGGCATGACACCATCCTCTTTGCACAAGTCAGAAATGCTTAAACTGCCATGAAATATCAGGTACTATATTGTAAGTTGCGGCGATTAACAAATTTCTCCCTGACACTCCTAACCCAAAATGGGACATAAAAAGTATTTAAAAATAGAAAAATTCACCATTATAAGAGGTCTACTGATCCTAGCGAAGGAGAGACACGTTACATTATATGTGTTTGTGTTTCTATATCTAAAGGCAGTGTTACTATTCCTCCTTGGATATTGCTGCAGGGAAAAATTCCATTTTTTGAATCTGCACCAGGACTCCATGATCTTCATGTGATATTAAGCAGCCCGTCTAACTCCCTCAAATGCATTTGGAGAATTGGGATTTTGCTTAGCTTACAGTTCTGTGGCTAGTCAGCTGATGTGCGTCGAATGGAGAGCTGCCCTGAAACCAGAGAGCTGCCCCTGCCAATACACTGACGTCACACTACCCGAATCACACCCAAACAAATTTCTGCCTAAATGAAAGCTCATTGGCCAAGAGTAAAAAAGAAAAATAAAATCTGGTATGTAAGAAACAACAGGCTTAATTTTAACATTTAACATTAACATTGAATACATAATATTTTAATACTTCTCCCACTTTACGTAATAAAATTTTCATTAAAGCTACCTGTGATGAAAAAAACAAAAAAGTGAAACTAAGTGGCCTGCTCTGTCCGGTTTAGGGCTGTCACTATTGATTATATTAATAATCGAGCAACCTACCAATTAATTTGATGGTTAAATCAAGTAATCCTTTATAAATGACATAACATAACATATGCATTGAAACAGGCATGAGGCAGGACGAGACCAGCCACTGCAGGATACATATTCACACACACGGAACTCCAGATCACTTAAGATGAATATTTTTGGACAGTGGAAGGAAACTGGAGGATCCCCTGAACAGCCGCACACACCGGGTGAAGGTGGGACCCCCACGCACAGAGCGGGGCTGGCCGTCAGCAGCACTATCCACGACGCTGCCTGCAGTACTAGACTTGCATGAGGTAAATACCGACATCAGTATATTGCGTTCAAACATTTTTACTCAGTAATAAGAAACAAGATTTAACAAGCTTTACAATTTTTATGATGGTTCCTTTTCAGCATTATCTAGTATGTAAGCGTTTACCACCACTGCTTTTGCGCGAGCTCTGCATGCACTCTCCAAGGCAATCGTAATTATTCTCATCCTCGCTGCGGGACTTGCTAAGAAACAGTGTGGCGCACGGTCACAAAAAGACACCAATCTGGTATGTAAATGTGTGGTCTTCCAAAAGAGATTATATCGACCAAAAACATGACTTGCTGGCCCTGCTTTGAGTCTGTTGCCACACCAAAAATAAGTTCTATTTGGCTATACAGTTCATTTTCAACTCTAAATATCACAAACAACTTAAAATCACATAAAAAAAATGATACCTTTACTATATGCTATTGCACTAGATGATGTGCCTATGAGATGGAGCTAACTGTTAACCTTAGATTTAGCAATGATTATTTTAACAGACAGGAATCACAGAAAGTAAATTAAGAAAAAGAATTTAAGTCACTGTGATGACAAATACAGGCTAAACTACTTCGAGAGGCTAAATGGCACATATTTGTGGCTAATTTCACATTATTGGGTGAATCTGTCAAACCCGAGTGACATCTTTTAAGACCTAGTAGAATTGCAGTCATGCTTTGGTGATATTCAAGTTCGGCTTTGCAATATTGATGGATGACTGCATTTTCATTCATTTTTAATGGAGTGCTATCTCTCAACTGAGGCAACTTTCGCTCTTTATTTGGACCCTAGTCCGCCGTGTGCCGTCTTCCTCCTGCCATACTGATGAGCAATCGAGAGGACAAATTTTAAAATTGAAGCTTTTTTTTTTTAAATCAAGTAATCGAGTTTAAAATCGAGTAATCGTGACAGCTCTAGTTCAGTTACAGAAAATCTATAAGCCCAGTTTAAGCCTTCTGCTGAACCCAACCCCCTCTGCCAAACCACAGGCCTTCTGTTACATTTGGCATTTAAACCTAGCTATCAAGGCTCACCGTCAGATCCAATGCACATCCTCAGAGGATCTTACACACCCAGGACTGTAATGTTACCATTATCATCATTTGTTGCTCCAGAGTTTTCTGACTTCCATCTTGGAAGAAGCTGCATTACACAAAAGCATTTTACATCAAACTATACACGTCTGGTCATGACACATCCTAGCCGGCTAGCTGCAGGAGAATGGGAACATGTACCAGTCTGATTTGGGGCCTTGCCAGGAATTCTGGTCCCTGCAGCATGGGGTTTGGCTCCAGCTTTTCCGTCAGCCACCTGTACAGGGAAAATGCCATCACTAAGCAAACAAGGAGCACTAATCCACGTGCCAGGCGGCCGGAGCACCTCTGCTGCTTCTGTTTCAGCCAGGGCCTCCTTAAGCTGCCCTCTGCAATGATGTGCCCAAGCATCCCTCAATCTGCAGACATTTTACGAGGCTGTGAAGGATGCCACAAAGTCATGTTTAATTTCATCTCAGGAGAGGAATGATTTGTGGACTGTCATTTATCAAAAAAAAGGCCTCACAGACCTACTCAGTATGCGGGTCCAATTCTCAGGTTTTGCGATTCTTGTTGGCCTTTTTTTGGCACGGGAAATGGGGTTTAGGGTACGGACAGTAGGGACCGCACATCTGAAGATGAATCCATAGGTGTTCTGGGTAATGGAACACATAAGCTGGATAACCGCTTCATTTCAGCACAGTTCTTAATCTTGGGATTTGGGTTGCCATTTCTACTAATTTATACATGCCTTATGTTACGTTACAACGTCCATTCTACAGAAATTCATCTACTTTCATTACAGCAACGCTATGTTATGTTTATGTTATCTGTAGGCAAACTCAAACTAAATGAATATTACAAATGTAATATTATGCACCGGACTATTCCTAGACCCTGCTAGTCACAGTAAAAGCTCTAAGCCTTGAAGGTCTTGTCAACATGATCACAATGTGGATTAGGCCTGGGTCTGAAATTAAAAGGCAAACATGAAAAATTGGGAAAGACAGCATGAGGGGTTGGGAGGGGAGGGGGCATATCCCTGTGGTGCATGGGGGGCAGCCTCTCCACAAGCAGTGGAGGTCAGGCCTACATCATACTCACCTGTGGCCTGGTCCCACCGGGCCCTGCACTGCTGGTTTTAGCGGCGGGCCTGCTAGTGGAGGAGGCCAGGGGCTTTTTCGAGGGGCTCGCAGTGACTGAGGAGGGTCTTTTTGGGGTGGAAGTGGGTCTAGATTTGGCAGGTGTGGTTGTGGGGGTCTTTACATAAAATAGGGAGGGAATCAACATAAACAACAAAAATTCAAAAGCAAATTGTTACAAAACAAAGACCATGAATATGAAAAAGCCACACAAATCAATACTCAAAAGATAAATAGTATTAGTGTGAAAATAAAATTACAAAATGGCGTCAAATGACAAAAACCGAAACCTACAAAAGCTCATAACATAACCAACAGAAACATGGATATGTAAATATAAGCAAACATAAAAAGGGAAAATCTCAAAAACATGTGCTTGTATGCAGGGCACAGGCTTAATAGCACACAACTGGTGCAAGATGCCACTAGGATGACTGGATGTGAGCCTGAGTTGTACTTCACAGCCCACTACTTAGCTCTCCTAACTCAGCATGATTCAAGCTGAGGACACGTCTTCCTAAGCCGTCCTTTTCTGTTTGAGGCCAGCACTGACAACTTACCCCTTCAAGCAGTCAACATTATTCAAAACACTGTCCTGAGTGCTTGCACCATTAAAATGAGGATTGCTGTGGCTGGTTGCGGTTTGCCATGACTGCCATTCCTAAGTCTGGCACCTACCTTCTTATCACCAGCGGCAGAGTCTTTCTCACCATCAGCCTTGGGTTTAGCTGCAAAGATAAAACAAAGCGCACACACTAGTACTTTGGACTGCACTTCCGGTGCCCCTTTTAAAGTAAACACACAGTGTTTACGTTGGTGTCTGTTACGAAGGACTCTCTCAGGAAGATTTCTTCCTGAGAGAAGAAATTCACAGATTCACAGTTATTTCAGTTTTTCTCCACTTGTGTAATTCTTTTCCACTGTATTGCATCCAGTGGAGATCTTTTAAATAATATTGGAGCGTCTCTCCCAGTACAATACAATTTTGCACTAAATAGCTGTACATTTTTACTGTACTACAAATATTAACGTGTACAAGCCCTAGTTTGCATTGTTTCTGCATTTACATTGATCACACAAACAAAAACCTACTTGCAGAGGGCTTACTTTGAGGGAAGAAGGAGACTTAAATTCAAAAGCCCTGAGCATTTAAAGAAGCTCACCAGCAATATCTATTTTTTTTGTAATAAGTAGATATGTAGAAGTTTAGAGGAAAGAGTTGAGGGTGACTACAGTGTTCGTTCTTCCCTTCAATGCAGTAAGGCTTGGGAAGTCTAGAGATGTGGCTATAGGCTACCAGAAGAGCAACATTTAATCCATTTATCATATGAATAATTTATAGACCAAGGATGTTGGGACACACACACATTATAATCAGATCACTTAAAAAGAATCTAATATAAACCCCTGTGTGTGCTTGGCATATTTGCTCTGCATACTCCAGATAAGGAAAAGAGTATCACTGGCTGCTTGAAGTCAAGTAATATTGTAGCTGTCTACAGTCAAAGGATAAGATAATCGGTTTGACATTAAAAAAACTTGTGAACCTTTGCTCTCCTTGAAATATGGCTGAGGCGATCATATAGTACTGTGCTGGGCACAGAGGGGAATGCACTACTGATGAAAATATGGTTTTAGTTTGATTCATTTCAGAGAGATAGGATTGATTCTTTTTTTTGCTTGATGACTTCTGTAAAAGGAAAGTTGGAACTTTTCCCTCAAATTAAGAACTCGACCACAGTCCCCATTGGCTGTGGGGGGTGGGAGCATAAAGAAACTGTGTGTTAGAAGGGGGTTGTGCAGCCAGGGCGTGGTTTTCAGCAGAAGGGACGGTGGACGCCGTGACAACGGGAGTCAGGGGAACCCACACATGCAGTGCGGCATGCAAACATCACTGCCAACATGGACAAACAAGTAAATCACACAGACAAACCACGGAAACAGACAACACAAACGGAGAGAGGGGCAAAAAGACTCAAAAGAAGGGTAATGGTGACCACAAGCAACCCATCTCTTCAACCGATGACGTCTATCTGCAGTGCACGCTTATGGGAAAGAGCAGCCACGCATAACTCTGAAGGCTGCTTTGGGGGAGGGGGGAAACTGTGTAAGAAACAGGAGAGGAGGCTGAGAGGGAACTGGTGAACAGAGCTGAAAACAGACCTTTGACTGGAACATTTGATTTTCTGTCTATGGAAGCATCTTTTTGGGGGGGTTTCTGAGATCTGGTTTTAGAAACAGGAGGGGCAGCAATCTTGGATGGAGGTTTCTCCTGGGTCTTCTCAGGGGGGAGCACAGTTCCTTTTTCCTCATATGATGAGACATGGCCACTGCCTGCAGACTCGTCTGTGGCTTTCACAGCTGCTTTGAGATCTTCATCTGACGTCTCCATGTACTCGTCTGCTTTTAATGGCGCCACATGTACTAGTTCAGAAAATCTCCCTGGGACTCCAGGGTCTTTCTGGGCCTCGCTCATAACAGGGCTGTCAGGCTGTCGACCCGGACTCAGAGATGCTTGACTTGCCCCCTTGGGTACCACGATGGGGGAGGTGGAAGACCAAGGTTCGGCAAAGCACGTCTCTGGGTTTTTGCTTCCGGACGGCGACTCGTCAGGGCCGCTCAGTCCACCACTGAACCCGTCCTGGTTGGCTGGGCCTTGAGGTTCGGTGTAATCAAAAGACAGCACGCGCTTCTTGCCTTCGGGGGACGGCGACAGCCCAGTGGCAGGGTATCCGTCTTTGTCTTCCACGTAGCCCACTCCCAAGGATGAGAGATCTGCTACCACAACACTGCGGATCAGCGACGCTCCCGAGTCAATTTGCACCTGGCCATGGCTCTGGGAAATGGTGTCTTCCGACTGCCTCCTATCTGCATCTGAGGAGAACTCCCGCGGAGAAAACAACACAGACCCGTTCGTTCCCACATGTTCCAGGCTCCCAGGGCTCGTAAGGGAGGCACAGGCCTGCTCCGCCTCACTCCCATCTTTCACCAGCGCGCAGCTGCCAATCGGGCCGGCTCCTGCGAGGTTCAGTCTCATTCCTGGGAACTCCTCTAATGTTTGGAAAGCAGAATAATAGTAACATCCATAGGGTAACAGTGAGTTAGCATCACCTCTGTCCGAACCGGAGCAAAAGAAAGGACCCCAAGGAAACACGACTAGACAATGGCTAGTGGATGAACGCGCCAAAGGCCTCGGCAACATTTCAGAGCAAAAGAAATGTCTCTTACAAGTCTGCAAAATAAATCTGAGCTGAAGGCTCCATTTACAAGAAGCTTAGCCAGCCGATTTGATGCCCAGCTTATAAGCAGCGTATTCTGTAGATGCCAGCATATCTGTTTCTACAACAAAAATAAGGGTCTGCGTTTATAAATGCAGCCTGCAGCTCAGAATGAAGTGCACAAAATAAAAATATAAAGAATAGCTGAAACAAAAGCACATTTAAAACCTCATAATATACGTAGGGATTGCAGTCAATAACCCTCCCTGACCAGTCTTGGATTCTGTACAAAGTCACTTTGATTTGCTGTTAACCACAATGCCCTTTGTTAATTATGTGTCAGGCTGAGAAATCAAATTCAGCTGGGCTCAGACATGTAACACATTCTCCGTCTTCGGCAAAAGGGGTCAATATGCCCTAATAAGTGCCGTCTCATTGCTTTCGGTCTTTCTGCAGACTGAACTGTGACTTGCAAAACTGTGATGACTATCTGCACTGCAAACGTGCGGCCCAAACCCATGTGGGTGTGCTATTCACGCCATACCTTGATCAGCCATTGCAGTAGGGGCAGCCATGGCTGTATTTCCGGCTCCTTCGGCCTCTGTTTGATTTGGGGTAGGGAGGGGGGGGGAGACCATGGGGTCAGAACTCGGGATTCAGAACCCACACCACCAATTTGCACAGTGCAGAGTGCCCAGCTTTGCAGACATGCATGTAAATAGCAGCATTTTCAGGCTTAGGGATCCGCACGGACCAACCAAAGCTACAGATGGAAACCTGGTACCCCCATGACTCGTAGCATGAGCTCTGTGGAAGAATTTGAGCTCCCGGATCATCATTACATGGCTCCCCCAAATGGTCATAATATCCAACATAGCAGAAAAGTTGCATAAGCTCCTCCATGCCAGTGCTTCAGAGCCTTTCATTTCAAGGCACAGTAGTGACTATAGGGTGATATAACTGAAGGGGAAACCACAGCATCTCTCTGGGTGAAGGGCCGTTCGCACGGGCATAAGCAGTGGCTTATCGACTAATAATAGTAATTACAAGAGTAATGAAAGTATCACCGTGTCTTACAAGTGTTCTCGCTCAAGCGGAAACATTAGCTATACCAAGGTCTCTTAATGGAACATGATTGATGTGGAAATGCACAAAATCCTGGCATGCAGGACAGCTGGGCTAGATTTGCTGCAGAAGGCGCTAGTGGCACGCATCTGATCCTCTAAACATAGTTACAGAAAGGTGTCTCTGTGGGGAACACCACTGAGGAAGGCGTGGCACTGGCTGAATCAGAGAATGCCTCATCTCCCCAGTACTGAGGCTCCACCACAAGCACAGTGAAAGCAATGCTAGGATTTAGGTGCTAACCCAGAACCCCCTATGGCACCCAACACCACAGAAAGTGTTCTACTAAGCAGCCAAAAAACACTTATGCTCTTGCAAGAGGATGCCCCAACTGGCAAAACAGCAAATTAACATATACCCAACACAAAATATAACAAAAAGAGCTCACAATTAATATGAATTGATTTTAAAAACAATACGTGAATTCTAAAATGGACTGTCTACATGAATAACAGTCATTATGGTGTTATTATCCTTAATTGTGTATTTTTCTTTGCCACTGAGTAATCTACTTGTTCTAGGGCTTCAGTGGTTTGATACAAAGTCATTCATGCACAGCAGAGCCTCAGTTTAACCTGAATGCCTTCCCACATACAGCCATGCAAAGCTTGAGGGAAGAAAACCAATGTGATTATTCATGGCTAAATGGGGGGGAGCTAAGCTCTGAAAGACGCTACTTTCCTCGTCCCTCTGAATCATCACTATCTGGGGCCTCAAGCTTCATTCTTACTATTCCAATATCTTTTATGCCAGTCCTGAAAGCAGGGGCACCAATCACAACATGAGAAAATACAGAGTCTGAAAACCGGGATTAGAAAATGAAATGCTAGCTAGGCATGATGACATGCATTAGGTATGTCTATTTGTATTAAGTCATTTTGCATTTTCTAACTGCATGTCAACACTTTCATGGAACAACCAACATCCATAACACAGGAATTCACATTTTCCTGGCCTAGTAGCACTCAGCTGCATTAAAAAAAACTAAAACTAAAATATGGTTGAATGATAAGCAGCAAATTTCTTTGGTAAAACTTCCTGTGTTCTGCTTTGAAGCATATCATCCTTGTCTGAATAAAATGTGCCAATATACAATGGCATAAGGGCTAATGTGGAAAAAGACGGGTCATACAAAATAGCTAAATATGACAGAAGCTCAAGCAGAAAAGCTACCACGACACTTTGTACACTTGAACTTTACTGCCCAATTAAAACTGTTCTCCAAGAAAGACCTTGATTTAAACAAAAACCAAAAAAAAAAAAACAAAGCATACTGTAATCCCCAGAAAACTTTGTTGCCATGTAACTGAAGTTGAACAACAAGATTAAACAAAGATTAAATCTGTGTTTGGAGGTTCAAAGCATTTAAGCTGCAAAAAAAGGCATTACATATTTATGATTGCAAACATAAAGTAGCTACGCGATTAGAGGGCGACTGATCGATCGGCCGGCCAAAAAAAAAGCCTGTTTTTTAGCATATTACAGCAGTCATCTTCCGACGATTAATCAGATCACATGGCTGATATAACGATGGCTGCCCTGATTTCCTCAGTACTGTGCCATGGTCTATCAGCACCTCCAGCAGTGACCCAGCACCTCATAACACCACCACAAAGCCCAAACTACCTCAAATTTTTAAACGTAAATGTCAAGTTTAATCAAGTTTATTTTTGTATTACTTTTAATATGCTGCACGTCCTTGTTTAAAGTGTGATTAATATAATTTTTTTTCTTTTCTTTTTGAATGTTATTAATGTGAAATAAATATTTAAAGTTAAGCAAAAAAAGTTACTTCAAAAAAATTATAATTAGTTGGGGAGGTGGGGGGAGGAATCGGTCATCAACGACCCCCTAAAATAAATAAATACATAGATTATGTATTGATTTGTCGGCACTGGCCACTCAAAAACCCATCGGTCGACCTCCAAATACAATACTGCAATAAATAACAAAAAACAGCAGCGTAAGCAGAAAAAGGAAGGGTTTTAAGCACGCCAGCAGATACTAAATAAGGCAGCTGCGCTGTAATGGGGCGTACCCAACTGCACCTCCTCACCAGAGGGGGCGCTCTCGGGCTCAGCAAGCTGAGACACCGCTTCCTCTGCTGCCTCCTCTTCTGAGGGCTCCCGGGACTCTACTATGGAAGAAGGAAGTTTGTAGTGTTAGAGAGGGGAGAGCTTCAAGGGATGTCCTGAAGAGACCTGTATGCACAAATGGTTTATGAGACTAATGCAAAGGTAGGTCCATAGCAGAAGGTAACACACAAAGCCTCTTATAAGTTCATAGAAGACCACCTAAAGTTTTGCACCAAGATAGTTAGTGATTGTATATAGCACATCCGGATGGCTGACTGTGCTTTGCAATAAACTTCTGTTATACGTGCCGTTCTTAACCCATTATGGCACACAGAAGTATACACAACAAATCAACTCAACAAAATATCAAGGGCCCAGCAAGAGAACATGGAGAGTTACTGGACTTATCCTTGTGCTATATGCACATGTAAATATTTGCAGCTTCACTCTTTATTAGGCAGGAATTCAGAGTTAGAAATTTAGCCAGTCAGCCTTATCTTTGAACTATGGAGCTGACTAGCAGAGACTGCCGAGTAGACCACAATAGATTATGTGCTACAACTTTATCACCATGACACTTGCACCTTACACCTCTTGTAACTCACCAGTATGTGTGAAAACCTGCACACACACCCAGCGTGTTTTCATAACAAATAGTAGCACCCACATCCACCAGGTGATGATTGAGTATGACCGCTGAGCTACAGGCAGAACAGCTCTGAAACGCTCGATCGACACAGAAAAGTGCCAAAGAAGGCACATTATACTCAAATATTAGTCTTGATTCAGAAACACCAAGGGCATCATTAGTCCTCTGACGTAGACTTCACAAAGCATTATACATTACCTAGAATATTAAGTGCCTATATAGCCGAAAAGAGATTCCGGAAGGCATTTGTAGAAGGGTTATTGAAGCTCATCAAACTGTAAAGGGTTACAAAACCATTTCCAAAGACTCAGGCTTCCATCAGGCCACAGTCAAGGAGATAGAAATACGGAATAAATACAGCTCTGCTCATTAAGAGTGGGCGCCCCGCCAAGGCTGTAGCAATGGCATGCAGCAGATTCCGTAAACAAACGACAAAAAACCCTAGGATGACAGATAAGGACCTGCGGACATCTACTGGGCCTGATAACATCTTTGTTTATGAATCTACCAGTGAAAGAGGCTAAACACTGAATGAAAACGGTGTTCAGGGGAGGTCACTACAGAGAAAACCACTGCTTTATATATATAGAACAATATTTGAGGCAAAAGTTGAGCTTTTTGTTAAATACAAAGCATTACGATTTGAGAAAATGCTACATGATAACCCACATCCCAACTGAATTTCGTTAAAGCAGTATAATTGTGTGGGCGCCAATCAATTCCAAGCTGCATCCTAAAACTCTATAGCAGGATGACAGGCTGCCTGTCCATGATTTAAATCTCAGAAGAAATTGTATTATACAGCATGACAATAATCAAAAACACAAAGTGGCTTGTCTGTGTAAATTTGATTCATTAATATGACCTAGATACAGATCAGATTAACATCTGAAGAAAATGCTAAAAGAACACACATCTATAAAAGTGAAATTAAACGAAAGATTGAAACAAGCCTGCATAAACCCACAATCTGATTACTCAATTTGGTATGTTTTCTCTGAAAATAACACACTGTCGTCACCTAATAAAGCTGCACCACGGAGAGACGGGGTATGACAAATGCACTCAAATTTAGCCACGATGACGAGGCAGCACCACTAATAACTCGCAGTCACCCCTCTTTAGCAATCCGTAGCCAAGGTGGTGCCAGAGGGACAGAGGCACTATTAAAGGTGTATGGCGGTCGAGTTGTATAACAGGCGAAAGCATGAGTTCAGTCAATGAGAAGAACTGAATTCCCCCGCTTGGGGGTATTTGTGGGTAATGTACAAACACAAGGCTACCCTAACCTGCCATGCCAGTAGTTTGAGGTCAGTACATGACTGCCTTTGTTTGAATAGTCACTTTGTTTGAAAACACCTCAGGAGCAATGCAGCACTTATGTCCCAATTAATGCAGGTCAGTCACATCCTTTGCCTTTCTGCCGTCAGAAAACGTCTTAAGACTTAATGTAGTTAAACTAGGCCAAGGTTTAAGTAAAACACATGAATTATGTTCACGAAACCTGTAGCTGCATAAGATTCACAAGGGTTTAATCTAACATGACCATCTCTGAGGGAAGCTGAGGGCTGAACACACTAAACATGCCATGTTATCACGGGTGTCTTGCTCAGTAGCTCTGGTTTCCTGGCTTGTCCTTAGAAACAGACGTGTGCGTGAAAGGCTTAGCGGTCAGTACGGCGCAATGTGAAAGGCCGATTGTTAGCCGGGTAACACTGCATGTCAGCAGAGGGGAGGGAGGGAAGGCACTGACCCAGATGCTGGGATTACAGAAAGTGCAGCTGCGATGGCGAGCTGGAGGCCAGGCAGACATGTTTTATTAAGATTAACAGAGAAAGCCAGGGGGACCTGACACTCCCTGGGTATTGTGTGGAGAGTCATGGTCATTTATGGATGCACAACATCACAAAAAAGATCACATGTCCCGGATACCACAGTCTGCAGATACATAAACAGGAAACACATAACACAGAAAGCGAGGAACAGCCACGACATGCGGCAATGTCGTTTTATTTCCCGCTTCTTAAAATAAAAACAGCGGATGATTGATATTTTATTCCACTTTATGCTGAGAGGATGATGAGTTCATGGAAATGCTGGGACCAAAGCGCATCACCATGAGCCAATCACAGTCCCCCAGTCCGAATGACCACGCCCACAGCCTGCTGCTTGCCATTGTTCCATCATTACGCTCACAGCACCTGAGATGCTTAGCTGCAGTACTATGGAATTAATCAGTCGTGGATTTCTGCAGTAGATGTGTGTGTGTCATATGCTTACTCCATGGATGCCAAAGTTTCCATGGCGATCACTGACCTTTCACTGAAGACACCCCATTCTCTTTGACATCCTTGCCCCCCTGGTGGGCATCTTTAATGGTCATGTCAGCCACAGCAGCGGCCATGGTGTTTCCAGAGTTGTAGCGCAGGGCCACGTTGCTGGGATCGGAGTTCATGAAGTCCTGCTGCTGATCCATCGTGAGACGAGTTCAGGCTGTAAAGAGCCAATGCAACGTGCTGAAAATGCAATGTGGAAGTAAGGCATCCAACAAATAATTACTGTGCAGACAGTCACGGCAAACATTTATGTTCAGCTCTGTGCTTTACACATTTCTTTACCAACTGCAAGAGTTCTGGTGAGACAACCCAAAAGAGTCCAAGGTAAATATATTACAGGTGATCTAAAGCCAACAGTCCAAACAAAAACAAAAAAGTTTCTGGTTAATAAATGATCACTTCCGTCCGCTTTCACTACATAAATTAAGTCAAGGAGGCATTTCTACTACTCACTCCAGGAAGTTATTTTAAATGAGCCAAACCAGAGCAAAAATCTTGACCGTTTCTGACCAAACATCACCCGGGCGCTGGTATTAGCAGTTTGTAACGGCACGATCCAATTAATCATTCTGGGTTTCCTGAGGCTGCCTGCCAAACACAGCCATTCGAGAAGAACTACTTCCTTCTACTGCGACAGCTGCATCCTGTTTTGTTTTTTATTTTTTCCATTTTTTGCACTCCATATAAAGCGACTTACGAAGTCAAGCTCGACGCAATTCGAGCAGCGTGCCACTGTGTATCTGTTTAAGTAGTCTGGAGCGTGCGCACATTTCGGCGCTGAAACGCTGCCCCTCCTTCCTGTGCAGTGCTTCCTGTCGCCGTAATGAGTCAGGAGGGGGAGCTAACCGCACTTTTATTTTTTAAACAAGGCGCGTAAGCGTGTCAGGTTTCCGCCAGTGACCTGCAGCACAGCACTGTCAGACACAGTGATGCTTTCGGCCTATTTTGTGCCCATTTTGCCTCCAGCCTTCAGTTGCGTTGCAGAAAATCTTTCAGCAATGTCCAGCAAACAGCCTAATAGATGCACAAGAAGTTCCCAAAATCAAAGCTTGTTTTTCACTTGGCCAAAGTCCACATTTAGACAACCAATGCCCGTGCTTGCCAGTATGGACAAAGGCAAATGATGCTCACTGTATTGGTAAAGCTCGGGTAATGCCTGTTTAAAAATGCCTAACCGGAAGTGCCATGAAGTGACATGCGGAGACTACGCTCACGTTCAGATAAATCCCCTCAAAGGAAGCACACGCCCAGCCCTCCAGGGTTTTAGCCACTAATCGTTAGCTAACATTTAAATAAGCCTCACTTTGATAGTCACTGCACAACCAGAACAGGTACAGGGGAGGTTTTGAAAGTCTTCAGTTTAATCAAACCGAGCAATGTCCAGCCATCGAGGTGGAACGCCTGAGAGGCACACAAAGCCAATTATACCACCGATTAAACCGAAGCTATTCATATAATGCCGTCACATCGGTGCCATTTTAGTCCAGATCTGCTTAGCAGGTCAGCAGAGCCCTGGGTCCCTCTCTCCCTTTTCCCCGTAATCACAGGTGACATGCAACCACAGCATCGGTGATAAACAGGGAACCCTTCACCAACTCTTAGATGAATTTCCGTTGTTAGGGCTGCTTTATACAGTGCCTGCATAAAATTTTGATACAATGGTATGATTTCATTTTGGATAAATTCAAATAGATCTACGAAGCACATTCCTGCAGTTGTCAGCATCCCTGCACCTTTAATATAAGATCATGTGAAATGCACTAGAGCAAAACTGGAAAATTACTCCATGCTCCCCCATGCCCTCTCTCATTCCAGGTTTGATTTACTCCATACCGTCTAAAAGTAAGGGTAAGAAAGGACAGGAAATCCAAGAGGATCGTCAATATTTAGACTATGTCCACCCTGAGAGCCTGGCCTTTACTGGCCACTAAGCCACAGAGCTACGACCAATCAGAGCGAGACTGAGCACAAACCCCGCCCTTAGCATGGATTTGGTTGGAGGCGGCTCACGAGAAATCAGCGCATGCCTGTCTCCCATCCTGAAAAGAGAAGAAAAAAAGGAACCCTCTTACGGTGGCCTGATAGAGGGCAGGATGCGCATGCTCTCGTGCCCCGGCACACGCCCCCATAGCAACGGTGCGTTGAGCTCTGCAATGTAATGCTGCAGACTGCAGGGACAGGCAGGCCAGAATGACCCTACCCACCCCACCCTGATCAGACTGCAGGAACAGGCAGGCCAGAATAACCCTACCCACCCCACCCTGATCTTCCCTGCCAGCTCCGGAGGCTGAGCAAAAATGCAGGATCTGTATACTGTGGATTCACATTAACACTGCTCACAAAGAACACAAAAAATGCCTATAAAAAAAAAATAGTTCGCAGACAGATTGTTTTCAGCGGCATATGTGACAGAAGTTGTCTCCTACCACTCTTATTTTGAGAGCTGTTATAAATTTAAAAAATGGTGCTGCAAGGCTTATGTATCAACGAAACTGTCACACCTCTGGGTGGACAAGCAGTCATCACAAACTCGGGGAGGTTGTTCCTGCTCCCCTGTACCCTACTCACCAACAATTTCCTCATATAACCCCAGGGAGAAAGGCTTTCTTTGTGAAGCTGGGACAATTTTAGTCCCACAAGCAGAGCAGAGATGACTGAGGCCAGTCCAGGTCTTTATCCAGAGAGAATACAGAGCGGATTCAAAGGCTGTTATTATTAAAACCTCAATACAAGCCCAGCCATAACAATCCAAGCCAAAAGATGCAAAACGATCGTGCCAGACGTCCTGTGAGCTTTGTACTACATCGCAGCATTTAAATTTTAACCCCCACAGTTATTCCAAAGCAAAACCTGGCTTTCAGAAAAGCAAGAGCATCCCAGGCATCACTAGTACAGCAGCAGCTGAAACGGACCAAAGCTAAGAAACGGAGCCGGTGGGGGCGACAGCACTGCACCATCACAGCTGCCAGGGAGAGGCGGAGAGAGAGAGCGGCGAGGGGGGGGGATCAGGAACAAAGAAGAGCTAACCCACGGATGGATCAACGGTCCCCCCCATCAGAAGCCCTTCCTCGCTAACAGCAAGTGGCACAAACGCACTGCCAAGGAGGGCAGAAATGCCGCACTTCAACCTCAGCAGCTAGGCACGGTTTTATTTCCGAGAACTTAAACGGCACAATGCAGATCGCGCGCTGCGCTAATGCTACCGGTAGCTAGTCGTTAGCAGTGGCTACGCTCGCTAATCGTTAGAGAGAGAGGACCTGGAACGCGGTTATGAGGTTACCCGCCAAGTGGGGGAGGCAGAGTCCGACCTCTACGGCAGGAAGGGTTTGCAAGAGGCCAAGCGAAAAGGGCAGCGCATGAAATTCCTGGCCCTTGGTGCGCGTAGGGAGAACGAGCGCTTGGCAAGCAAACTGCTGCCTTCGAGAGAAAATCCACAGAATGGCGGGGGGTGGGAGTGAGCGAGGAGGAGAGGATGTGGAGGCACAGACACTGGGCTGTAGCACCATCTGCCTCCATGTCAGCACAATGCCGGCGAGTGAGCACGCTTTCACATGGCCTCAGCGATGTTACATCCATGTTAATGGCAGCACACGGTCCAGCCTCCCGCCTAATAAAAAAAATCCCATAAAAAATGGATTTTTAAATTCTCCCTGCTCTGCTTACCAAAAATGAAAGCTTCATACCCCGCTACTCTGCACCACGCATCACGCTTGTGATCCATGTATCACGGCATTTTCCCTTTGCCGGAAGCCGGGCAAACTGTCCGTGCAGGGTGACTTTCGGAACAGCTCTGCGTGATCGACAGGATTTACAGAAGCTGTTTTAGTAAGAATTCAAGATGCGGGAATGATCGGAGCATGTGTTTCGTTCAGGCACCGAAGTCAACCCACATGCTGCAACACGGATACAATTTCTCATTTAAAAAAAAACAAAGCACATCTGTTCGACTGTGCCCAATTGGGCACTGCTCAGAAGCCATAGGAACTGGTGGGGTTCTGACTCATGCTTTATTTTGATTGGGTTAGGGAGGCCCCACGCACGAGTGGGTCTGGGCTGGATGTGGTTCATAGCACTGTGGAGCTACAAGGAGCCTGAAACAGCTGCCAGCCAGTGCACGTGTGACGTGACTGTGCCCCCTCCCCCCCACCCGGGGGGGGGGGGGGGGGGGGGGGGGGGGGGGGGGGGGGGGGGGGGGGGGGGGGGGGGGGGGGGGGGGGGG
>JAODKN010000093.1:13174952-13191432 GCA_026774425.1 Petrocephalus zakoni | reverse complement strand
ACCCTCCACTGCATGAGACAGCAGGGCTCGGTGCATGGAGAGGGCCCCTCGTGTTAGATCACCACCTCCTAACCTAACCGGGGCTCAGGTTACAAACAGCCCTATTTCACTACAAGTAAAAGCCCAGCTTAACTAGGATAACCAAAGTTTAAAGCTGATGTCTAACCATGGACACGTCACTGGATTCTCATTACCCTGCATAAACTCGGCACTCATGGAAACTGACCATTAGGTGGACGAAAAAAAATTTAAAAATAGCAGATCAGGCTAGGCAGTAATATACTGATAACATGTCCATGAATGCCATGTGAAGCCTATCAAGTGGAACACCAAATGGAGATTATAGTCTAGCAGCAGAACTAGCCCGCGGGCTTCTCCAGCACATGCAGACTCAGCTCTGTTGAGCTGCATTTCAGCCCCTGCCAGGACTCTTAACAGTATATTTAAATTCTCTATGCAAAGTTCTATGTATGCCCAGTGCACACAACCAAGGATCTCTCTCTGCCTACAAAAAACTTTCAAGGAGTCTTTACAGTAAGTCCTCTTTAATAAACAGAAGCATCTAAGCATTTTAACATGATTCAGCAATACATAATTGATACACTATTGATATAGGTAATAGAACATCCATGAGCAGTTCCCAATGCTCTCACAGGATATTTTGTTATTAATGTTTAAGGCACTCATAATACCCCTAATTCATATGTCAAAATCAATTCTGAACTTGCAATAACTGTAAACACCGAGTTTCAGGACAGACTGTCTCCATTTAAAGAGAAGGGATTAAGAAACAAATTGTCAGAATTATACCAAAATGGGGCACTTTAAAACAGCTCCCACCTAAGGCCCCTTCCAGAGAAGGCATTCAGTCTGTGTAACACCCCCAGGATGCCAACACACTAAAACAGGGAACGGGAACAAGATCAGAGGCAGGAGCAGGAACATACACGCCAAGGCAAAGGTTACCAAAAACATCATGATATGCAGAATTTAGTGACATTTAATAACATCTGTCTAACATATTTCACTTCAGGGATGAAAAAAATTCAGCACATAGGCATCCTCCTAGGCAAAACCACAATTACACTGCAGAGACTCAATGTGGCTTGATTCCAGCTTGAGCTGACTATGATGCAACCTCCACGCCTTTCAATAAGGCTCTTATGGTTCTTTTGCTAACACAACAGAATACAGAACTGGTATTAGGGAGCCCACAATTAATGTTAAACGGCACTCCAATAGTACAGAGGTCTACAGGACTGTGTGTAGGCTAAGCTGTTCACCTCAAACGGTCTTCACATGACTTAAACTGGAGCTCTAACCTGGTTTCTCCAGTCTAATTACAGCATGCCTCAACACACTGCTTAATTCTACAGAAAGCCCACACTATGAATGGACGGGTCATTGATGGCTGCCTCCTTCAACACTGATGTGCGGCAAGCCGGGTGAGGCAGCACTCTGAGAGCCCCGGACAGCCCCAGCAACTCTGTCAAAGTGCATAGAGGCAAATGCACAAAATGGCACAAAACCATAGATACAGTATACACACAAAATATCTCCCATCCTCTTCAGGCTAGGAACAAGTTGGACCCTCAATGTGGAAATACTCCCCTATCTCCATTATGCTCCCAAAATGGGGGTCCTGCATAAAGCTTCCGAAATCCCGCTGAGCGGAAAGCTATTCCAGCTGGGCTGAGTGTCAGCAAACTTTGCTTCTTTCAGGGACAGCCATGCATCGGACATTAATGTGTGCAGCAGAGTGAATCTGAAGCTCACCACTTCCCTCGACAACAGATATAAGCAATAGGAACAATAAACAAACATCGGCCCTTAAGCAGCATTACAAGGCCTCCGAAACCAAGCATTGTTACTACACTGCAAGGCTGCTGTGTGGCCGAAGCACCCCAAACTCCGCGTAAAACCTAAATATGTCAACCATCATATGTTTAAAACCACAAAGCTTATTTCCTAAAGTTTAATACGATAGGCAATATAAGATTCCCCTGGTGCTTTCTGGGGAATTACTGCACTTCCAGCTAGCCTGGCCGCCTGGTGCTGGACAGTCATCCCCACAGCTGTGCAGCACTGGCCCTTGCAGCAGCTGCTGTGTGTTCTCACTGGGCTCACTGCAGCCTTCAATCAGGCCCTGGTGGGTCACACTCCCATAGACAGCGGCCCGCTCTCTGAAGCCAGTCATGCAACATTACATTCATCTGCTTTGCAGCCATGTTTTAAAGCCATTTACACAGCTGGCTGTTTCTCTGGATCCTTACTCAGGGGGACTACATCAGGAATTCCAGCAGCTCATGGCTGCAGAGAAAAAAAACCAAACAAACAAATGATGCCCAATAGCCGTTATAATTTAGTCCAAGTACAATTACACAACAGAAAATCACACCTTTGACTTTTCTGGTGTCTATTTCTTTGAAGTTAAATGAAATAGTGATTCATAGTAACTACCATAATCCACAAAGTATGACATTAGCGACTGAGCCAATAAAGATCTAAAGCATGTTTGGGGAAGTCCTCTAATTGACAAGTTTAACTGAGTTGTGTAAATCAAATTTGTCCTGATTAAATTACACAGACATTTGGACGTCAACTGCAGTGGTCTTTTAGGGAGGGGAACAGTGGAGAGGGTCCTTATTCATTATTCATCATCATTATTATTAATATTTTGCAAAAATTATGAAAGCCAAAGCTTTCAGAATTCCAAGACAAAAAAACTGTTTCAAAATTATTATTGATCTGAAACCTGACGATTAATTTAAAATACTATTTAAATGGACAATTTCTCAGATATCTCAGATAATCCCTAGCTGGAAATGTATAACTTAAATGAAGAATTTACCTATGACATTTACCATATGAAATTAACCTACTAAGGCGTTACATCTGTCTATGCATTCTTTTTTGTCCTTCCAAGAAAAAAAGGCAAGTCTAGCCGGTTCTCACGCAGTTCGCCAGAACGAATTCTCTAATCCGAAAACAAATATTTAAATACGAACATAGACATACTAAAAAAAAAAACATGCTGAAATGTAAGGCTATTGTGCTCTTTAAAATATATATACATAGGATGTTGGTGTGAGCCAGCAAGCCGCATGCCATGCCGCTCTCCTTTGTCTGACACCTAGTGCATGCACGTCTCCGGCGTGTACACTGGGCACCGAATTACAGAGTCGCCGGCAACTGTAAATCACCGAAGGCTTCACATAAATGTCCGTGGAATATTCGGCTTTACCGTGCGGGAATGCTGGAGAGAGACAGCCCGGTCCGCGGCGCGGCGAGGAGATGATGTGTGCGGAGAAGAAGGGAGGGGTTCCTGCCGGGCACCTACAGCCCGACGGCACGCGCCGCAGTGCTCTGCCGATCTCTGCCGAATTCTGCCGATTTTACGCCGAGAACTGAAGCATTCGAATATTTCCTGCGGCTTTTAATCAACCTCGAGGCAGCCTCCCTTTCCCGGTGTCCGCGCACATGCAGGGAACTACATGCATAATCCGCAACATGTCTTTCCTGCATGCCACTGGGGAGGGGGAAAGAGGTGTGTCCGTAGCCATGGGAAGGGGAGAGAAACGATTCCAGAAGATTCATGCTGACCCGCCCAGATACAGCAGCACTTATACCACATATATTACCACACTATTACAATGAACGGTTCGGCCAGGGAGGGGGGGGGACACACAACCTACGGCATTTTATTGCATTTCCAAAGGGAGAAAGAAAGAGACGCACATGCATGTCAGCGAGCATCGGCTGCAAGCTGCACGGGTGACGGTGCATGGATGCGGCACGTAAGACGCACAAAGGGCCCGCGGATTAGCGGCCTTTGTCTAAGGCGATCGGCACCAGCGATGCCCCGGTACGCGCCGGTCCCGGCATTAAGGCGGCACCGCTCCCCGGCAAATTAATAGGAAATACAGCGGGGGGTATAACGGGATCTCAATCCCGCATGCAGCCCAAACGATGCGGGGTGATACGGCGAGCAGCCCGGTCCGCATCAGCACCATTGGCGGCGGAAAGCAGCGCTGCCCCCTCCCCTCCCCTCCCCTTATTCTTATTCTTCTTCTTCTTATTATTATTATTATTATTATTACTGTTATTTAGGAATCAGCTCCGCGGCCCCGGTTCCGGGCGGGATGGCGGAGCTTATTCGGGCGCCGGGGGGCAGAGGGGGGCGGTGTACCGGGCAGCGGCTCGGAGCGGCTCGGCACACGGCTGCCTGCGCGCCCGCAGGCGGCTCCGAGCAGAAGGCATCTTACGCTAAATGTGCATCAGTCCCGTCCGCGGTAATACCTGCACGGGGGGGTTCCGCCGGCACGCCGGTCTGTCACGCAGGGCAGCCCGCAGGCCCAGACCTCCCCCGCCCGGTGCCGGAGGGAGCGGGCTGACATGACAGGCGCTGCCGGCGTAACCGGAGCTACGGCCCCGACACGCGTCTCCGCCGGAGCCGCCGCCTGTCCGCGAACGCCGCCGCGCATCGGACCGCAATCCGGGCTCCGCGGAGAGGCTCGGGGGTCGCGGGCACCTACCTGTGCGGCGGACGGTGTTATTGTCTCTCCGGCTGCGGTGGCTCTGAGCGGACGGGCGGCCGGCGGCTGCAGTTCCCGAGGAGGCCGCGAGAGGGCGGGGGCGCTGTCGGGCAGGGCCGCGCCAAGGGGTCCTAAGTGTGTCGCTCGGAAGGGGAGGAAAGGAACGCCCGACTTCTGCTTTTACGGTGCTGTGCAAAAAGCCGATTTTATTTCGGGAAATAGCAAGGCTACATTTGAGGTGCCACAAAAATACAAAAAAATTTTTTGAACAAAACTAAGATATATACGGCCCTAGAATATGTAGGTCTATAATATGGTTTGTTCCATTTTTTCTATCCGCATCGTAACGATTGGTAAATTATTATTAAACTGAGTTAAATATAAGCGAAATTAAGTCCAGTTAATCTGCCCTTGGGAACACAAAAACTAGGTCATATTTTTTCTAATTGTCAGTTTCCAGTCTGTATCAGTCATGTATTAAAATTATTTAAATGTGACTTTTTAAGAAAGGACAAATTTACTGTAGGTTTCTTTTCCTTATATATTTAAATGGATAGAGAGAACCTTCTATTATGGAAGGATGGAACAAAGGGAGAAACCTACACTGACCACACCTGTTATTGATCTGACCGGTCTTTCCCAACTGCTCACGGCAGAGGGCGCCAGCGAGTCGCGCACGTCTCGGGCGTCTGTTCATTAAGTAAGCGTTTCATTGGCTGGTTGGTTTTAAAAAAATCCGCTCACCTACCATCTTCCAGTCTCCCCCGAGCTGGCTGTCCTCTCCTTTCAGGTCTGACGCCATGTGATTCTTAACCCACTTTGTCCTACATTACTAAGACTTTGTGGGGGGAGAAAGTGGCCGAGAAGCATCCACCGTGAAGCTGACCAAATGTGGATTTTTCTTATAACTGACGGCGAAAGATAATAAACATGTTGAACATCCCAACAATCAATGGCCTTATAACAGTACAAGACAAAGAGATTGTTGTTAAACCTCGTAAGGCCCAAGCAATAAATCTCCACTTCCAACTTTAATTTGCAAAGCCTCGTGTAAATGGTACGCGAGCTGTCGCAGTTCTGTGCTTCTGCCCGTCGCTGCTGGGATTTCATGTGAATGTCCTTCACAGGTGGCAGAAAGAGTTAAACTTTGCATGGTCACAGAAGCCCCGGCAGAGGGCGCATGCGCGCGTCTTAATCATACTCGGAGAGGTTTCTAGAACGTGCGGCCACTCGCGCGCCCGCTAGGGGGAGCCGCACCACATGTGAGAATGGCAAAGTTTAATTGGTGGAACCTTAAATAAAATATGTTCATTGTACTGTATTGGCGGTTTTACTGTAAACTACGCAGAGGAAATTTAGTGGTCGCCTGTGTCTAGATTTGAACGTTTTATTCCTCACGAACGCTTTCGTTTTACTGCTGATGACACGCTAGGTTGACAATCGATGCATCGCGTTTTATTGAGAGCTGTGCGAAGGCACACATCCGGGGACTCGGCCGCACGGGCGCCGCACCTCGCGCCGCCCCTCGCGCCCGCCGCTGCGCGGAGCGGAGCGACAGAAAGCGGCAGCGCGCATGTCTGTGCATAGAGGTGCAAAATCGCTTTATATAGAGGTGCAAAATCGCTTAACCATGTGCTCAGAGTACAACAACAGCTAGCGACGTGGCACATCACTGTACATCTTAAATTATCAAGGCTCTTGTGATTCTTGTATCAGCATCGCATCATTTATGCCAATACTTAATGTAAATGGAGGCATCCTTTCCCTGAATGCTTCTGAACGAACAGTGCGTTATACTGCCTGCTTTGTTCATGCACAGTGCCTTTATCCTTTAGCAGACAGCGCAGCCCAGCCCAGCTTGTTAAACACTCCGCTAAAGCCCCATACGTGCATTTTAAATCGTATGAGGGCGGTACGATTTTCGTCTGTTAATATGCAATATAAAAAAGGCGGATGCTTTGGAATCTGTTTCACTGAGTCGCTACCGCAGTTTCCCCCGTTTGCTGCAGGGATGTTCAGCGTCGATGATGGGTATAAGAAGATAAAAGATAAGACTGGGGTACGGTGCATTTATCGTCTTTCCAGGATATAGAGCAATAAAATCGAATCGTCATTTATTGGAAATTTTGAATTAATTTACAAGTAATGCTTTAAATTTGCATATTTTATTTTTGCTGTAAGCTCGAAGCGTATAATGAAAGATTTGAAAACATTCTGTTACTTTCAGGTAGTAATAATAATAATAATAGATTTTATTTGTAACGCACTTTACAATTTAAATAAATCTCAAAGTGCCACAAAATAAGACATCCTAAAAAGCAAATAAAACACCTAATCAAACAAGCAATTAATCATGTAATCTCACGCCATACAGTACGTCTTCAGCACATTCCTAAATGAGGAATATTTCTCAAATTGGCTATTATTTTTTTGAATGGCATTGTTTGGGGACTTCCATCATAACAAATTTATTTTGTGAGTACAAGGTAAATTGGGATTATTCTGATTTAAGGGTTTGTGATTGACTACCAGCTGCAAAGGTCTGGCTGATAGTGGATCACAGGTAAATTTTAGGACAGAGATGCTGTGTAGTTTGAAAGGAAAGACATTTTATCTCGGGCAATTGCAGGACAGTCATGGTGCTAACCAAAGCAAAAAAGCATTCCATGCCCAGAATCTGTGTCTTCCCCTTTATTTGCAAAGCACTGCATACAAGTACACTGGGGACGGGCCTATCAGCAGACCTCATCTCTAACAGGCCAAGGCTACTGTGCCGCCGTGGAAGGCAGAAGCTTCAAGGTGACCCTACACTTTTGGGATATTCCACTGTATGCACCAGTTGGGGTCTGTTTAAAGCATTATGTGTTCGTTTTCTTTTGAAATTGTACTTCTAAAGGTAGCACACTAAATGTATGCTATATATATATATTATTGGATATATTATTGGATATATTATTATATATATATTATTGGATTCCATTTTCAAGTTCAAATTTTTATAAGACACAAGAAAGCAATTTGGCTAATGATTGGTGAACTGAAAATAGATTTTTTTGTATGTGATATTGAATTAGGAAACATGTTCATTATACATTCAAAAGTATGTGAAACCGTATGGATGTTTTTTTTTTTATTATAATCATTGAAATGACTTTTATTCAGGCACAAAAAGAAAGAATTATGCATAGCTGACCGAGGCTACAGGGAAATGCATGGCTAATGGACAGACAGTGAGCAAGCTTGTAAAGGCGCACAATGGCAGCATTATTCTGCACTTCTTATGGTCATTTATTTCTAGATGAACATCTTCATGTCTGGGAGATTTGAACTGCCTGGTGGTTAGATGTTTAGTGCCAGTGAAGATCCTACACAGGAAAACAATAATTTCACTCTTGGTTTCTCTTAAAGGTATCAAGAAAATCCCTAGAATTTATTAAAAGGATATGTACAATTTCAAGTTAAACTTACTTCCACATTCAGCCAGACATGACGTGCTTGACGAAAGCTGATAAAGGGACATTAAAAGATCATCAGATGATGTTTTGTGTTTTTGCTTGCCAAGCATTGACAGATGTGACTGTGAGTCTTACCTTCATAGTTGATGCAGCCATTGACGTCTTCCTGGCCTGCAAGCAGCTGTTCCACCTCTCCCTCGGACATCTTCTCTCCTGTCAGTAAATGGCTTGTTTGGCAACGGGGGTCATTTTTCAAGTTCACAGGAAGGATCAGCCATTAGGTTAATACAGCCCAAAGGGGGCATATGAAAACCAAAAAAGAGCCTTTTCAGGGGGGAGTAAGAAACAAATAAAGTATGGTTGTGCAAGGAGATTGCTTTCACAAACTGAACAATGTCAGGGTCTGGGCAACATTTCTGGGGGTGAGACAGGAGGAAAAGAAACATTTCTAGCTTTCAAAGAAAACATCAAATAATGGACAGCATCAGTACTGCCCTCCAGATCACACGGCTCCTCGCAAAATGGCCATGCCCACCACCCCATCAACACGTCATTTAGGTTAGAACTTCACAAGTAGCCTTTTTAGACTAATCAGCTCAAGCTAAAATATTAAGTCTACAGAAAAGGCTTTGGCAGCCTTCTAGGTGGAAACGCCTTCTACTCTTTTAGTTAATAAGATAGCTCCCCGTACTGGCCAAATGTACGGGGCAGGCAGGTGGTGTAGTGGCTAAGGATGCAACTGTGTAGTCGAAAGATTGCCAGTTTGAGTCCCCGGCCCGCAAGTACCGCTGAGGTACCCTGAGCAAGGTACCGTCCCCAAGCACTGCTCCCCGGGCGCTCACGTAGCTGCCCCCTGCCGTGTCACTATCTCACATGGGTTATAAGCAGAGGACACATTTCGTTGTTGCGTGCTGTGGTGCGTCAACAATGATGATTAATCACCTTCCTTCACGCTAGCAAACTGTAAGTCAAAGGATGCTGTCCATCTGCATTTGTTCTGTTGATGGGTCCACCGTAAATGGATGGTTCCCTCCTGATACCCGTCCACATGACAGCCTCCTTTTTACTGGCCCAAATTCCAAAAGGGAATTGTGATAAGGGTCGGGCATATTTGGCTGACTTTTTGCTATACCATGCTGTACCCTAAAGTTCAACAAAAGAAAAATGATGGTAGGGTTAGTAATACGGCCAATTAACCGTTGTGACGTTTTGACATTTAATTAGCTGATTGTTGTCTAAAAAGTGTACTCCTGCATTGTTTTTCTCAAACTTGTTCTGACACTTTTGTAAATGCATCATCATTACACATTGAGAAAAGAGCTATCTGACAGAAGACATGTAAACGAGTACAGATCCATCCATCTCCTTGTCAGGCTCACTGGGGCTTGGAGTATATCCCACACAGTACAGGGTAGGGCAGGAGTGCCCAATCTTACCCGCAAAGGGCCGGTGTGTATGCAGGTTTTTGGGATAACCTTTAGATCAGCTGTTCAAACCCAGGTGTGAGGACTCCGGCAAATCAGTCCTCTAATCAGTAACCTAATTAGAGAGTTGCAGCAAAAACCCGCATATACACCGGCCCTTTGCGATTGGCCTCCCCTGGGGTAGGGGTACATGCTAGCCCATCACAGGGAACATACTCAGTGGGCAATTCATGTATACTGATCGGCCTAACTGCAGGTCTTTCGACTGCAGGAAGACACAATAATACCCCAGCAGGAAAAGCACCCAGCACACAGAGAAAGGACACTCTATGCACACCCAGGGCAGAGGTGGGACCTGAACCCATAATCCTTGTGAGATGCAGTACTGCTTCTTATTGAAACATCATGCCATCATTAGTAACTGTAGTTACTTGTGTAATAGAGCTTCCTCTTTTTGTTAACATATTTAGTTACTTAAATGCCAAATATCAGTTTTGTCTGTGATTTCATGACTGACATCGCTCAGATCTGTACCAGTTCACTTTTTTCGCTGTCACTGATTGTTATTCGAAAATTGAAAAGAGTGCGAGTACACTTTATACACTTTATGAAAAATCAAGCTGAACATCATTGACTGAGTCTAAAAATGTAGCTTTTTGCCTGAATAAAAGCTTCTACTGTATTCTTAGGATGCACAGCAGTTGTTGGGTGTGCAGTGAGATGAAGGACTCACCCAGAGTGGCCAGCACGTGGCGAAGCTCTGCCCCCATTACTGTGCCATTACCCTCCTTGTCAAACACACGAAGTCCTTCCACAAAGTCCTCAAAGGTGCCCCGGTCCTTGGACTTGGACACGTACTGCAACATGGGCAAGAAGGTCTCGAAGTCCATCAGCTTGGTGTTCATTTCTGTGTTTGTGGGACAGAAGGTTATGCTGCATCCCCCTCAATATGTCATGATTCAGGACAGTTGAAGTAGTAAGTAGTAATGTCCAATCGTCCATTTTCTGCAATCATTTGTCTTATTTTGGCAAGGGGGTGTCCACAACCTAGGGGCACAAGGCAGGGAACAACCCTGGATGGGGTGCCAACCTATTGCTGGGTGCACTCACAAACACTTTTGGACTGTGGGGGGAAACCAGAGTACCCAAAGGAAGCCCCACAACAATGCAGGGAGAACATGAAGCATAGTCTGTTGTGTGTATTGTGTGTATGGCTGCTATTTTATATAACATATTTATACATTATATAAAAGCTGAAATTATGTCATTTAATGCTGAATCCATGAATATTTGTGGCCAAAGTGAATGAGACAGCATTTATGGATTTTCAATACTGCTCTTCTGTATTTATGATGTTGCAAAATATAGTCAAACCCATCGGTAATGCTTCTGTCTATGAAAACTAACAATTGAAAACTGGATTTGATGCCTAATAATTATACTGACTCCTGAAAGGAATTTTCATACTGACACATTATCTTTGCTTACTCATGCATCAGATACAAAGTTATTTCTAGTTATTGTGAGTGTTATGTCTTTTAATGTTTTTTTTTATTTGAGTCTTGAATCCATAAGCCTTTGGCGATCAGACCAGCTCTTTACCCAGCACACAGACTGTAGCTGATTGAGCACACACCCTCAGCTTTGGTTTTCCCCAGGACCTTCATGACCTCCCTGTGTGTTGGATTCTGGCCCAGGGCCCGCATGACGTCCCCACACTGGCCATAGGTGATTTTTATCTCACCCGTGGGAGTCCTGTCAAACAGCATAAAGGCCTCCTTGATCTCTGCGTGCAGAGGATTGATAGCATCAGTGAGAGAAACAGCAAACATGAATCTTTTGACACCTCCACGAGAAGAATGCACTTGGAGCTTCTACAACAAACTTTACCTCAATGCTGTATTAATAGAGTAAGCATTGTTATATGTAGACTCCTGAGAAGGTATTTGTAGCTTTGCTTACCTTCAATCTGGTCTGCATTAAATTCAATCTAGAAAAGAATTTGGAAATTCTGTTGAGTACTTTTACTGTGTTAAAAGTAATTTAAAAGCATCCGAAAAGAGACCTCAAACAAAATTAAATGAGATATAAACCAAGTAAAACGATAGGATATGTATAAATGTAATTAAACTATTTATATTACATGGTCCACTAGCTAAATGTACTAGTACTAATATATTTATTGGTGTTCTCGGATGTTGGGTCTGGCTCTATGGGTTTGGGCTCTGTGCCTGTAAGTGCACGGTCACCAGTTCAAATTCCATGGTTGGCAGAGTGATGTTGCTATTGGGCCTTTAAGCAAAGTCCCTTAACTCCAATTGTTCCAGGGTCCGGTTTACCCTGCTTTCTCAAAACTATGTCACATAAAAAGCATCTGTTCCATCAATGTAAATTTAGCCTCTCGTTATTGGGAAAATAACACTCTGATTTATATTTATGGCTGGTACTTGACCTTTAATAGGTTTCTGGGTTCGCTTCTCTGGTAGAAGTGAGTTTGTCAGGCACTATGTGATGTCTGACATATAGCTCAGGCCACCTCCTTTCACCTCGATGAAGATGCCAGGTGTTGCCTTCTCAAGGTCAACTTTGTAGAGTGACTACCACATATCTTCCCTTTCTCTGGCTCTAAGAATAACACCCCCTTGCCTACAAGGATTAGTATGAAATCAAATATCTCAACATTGATCCCAAAGGGGAAAAGGTGGCTAATTTAAGAACAATTGGAATGCAAAGATGTAATTCGATTGTCTAAATGGGAATTTGGTGACCTTTGCCTGTGAATTCCAAGTAGGTGAGCATCCGTAACAGAGAATTAATCATTTCCTCTTGATGAATGAAAGCCAAATTGCAGCCGGCTCTAGGTGAAATATATCTCTCTTCTGGTCATTTGTGTACTTCATCAACGACTCATATATGAAAACTGTACACTACAGGTTGTCTGCTGGGTTTAGGGGCATTATAAAGGAGCAAATGGAGCTTGGGGTCTTATGTAGCCTGTTTTCTGATTTTTTATATAGTAAATAGATACAGAATTTTCTGCCACACCAAGTCTAGAAGCCAAAGCAGATAAATGCCCCCTTTCACACATTGACTTCTACACAAAATAGTAATCCAGAAGAAACTTTTATTCAGGCAAAAATGTATGTATTGAATGGTAGGAACATGCTTAGTGTCTCAGAAATATGTGCTACACTGTTTACTAAACCAGTCGCAATTTATAGAACATATGTGGGTTTTACACTGAAACTTTTAGACCGACAACAAAACTAAGCTGCTAAGCTGCACCCAGAACTCAAGCCTTCGGCCGTTTGGCCTCGTCTGTACCTGTTAGTCACATACGATGTAGTGAAACCCGTGTCCCTATCTTACCCAGGATTGCTGCAGAGGAGTCTTAGCATGGACACGCTCCCCGTGTGCATGTCGCACCTGGAACACCTGCCAAAGGGAAACTCACAATGACACTCTTCGGGTCGAAGTCGGGCTCCTTGGACGGCTCCGGTTCGGTGGCGGGGGCTGGCTTGGTAGCTTCTTTCTTGGGCTCTGGCTTTTTGGGGGCCATGGCTATGTGAGAGTATAGAGAGGCGGCTTTAAAGGACAAAATACCCCTCCCAGTATTATATACCTACTTTGTTGAGTGGGGGGGGGGGGTCATTCAACACTGTTTACTAAAAAAGGAGAGGAAGCAGCAGCACAGAGGGCCACTTTGGGGGCTGCTCCCATTGTTATCAGCTGCTGTTAAGCTCATCTCTTTATCACTCCACTGTTAGCATTATCCTTTCTACCAGGGGAATTAATTTTTTCTGATAAATGCTGAAGGTGCTAATGATGTATCAAGGGGCAGGGGGGACAGTAAAGGCAGAGCTCTGATTGGGGAGTCGTGACAATACCCAGGGGATGTCAGACGCCAGGCTGCATAGCACAGGCTCGGTCTTTGCAGAGGGATTTTAATTCCCCAGCCATTCATTTTAAGAAATGTAATTTGTGCTTCTTTTCTTAGCCAAATGTAAGTCCCACTGGCTAAATGTGGGATATTAGCCTTGACTTACAGTGTACAGCCCCACAGGGTTTCTCGAGGAGTAACGCAGGGATTCCAAGTGCAGGAGGGTGGACAGTCCCTGGGGGGGGGCAGCTGCAGATATCTGTGCTGAGGGTGGTGCAGCTGTGTCTCCTTCCTGTTGCCTACACTTGCGGCACATTAACACCCACCCCCTCAAGCCCATTTGTGAGAGGAATGGCTGTGAGTGTGCCATGTTACAATCTGGGATTTGATGCCTACAAGTAAGATCATTTACAGGACTTCTCCGTTATTTTAAGTGTAAACATTTATGTCAAAAACAAACACTTCAATTTCATGTCTTGCGTAACAACAATTAAGCAGGGGACAGGAAGGACTGAAGCAGCGCCTGTCTGGATGCCCGCTGCACATTCCTGCAGCATGTTCCAGCCACATCACATCTCCCTGCTGGAAATTGTAAAAGTTACAAAAAAAGATAAATGAAACTTATCAGCACGTTCCACGTTCTTTAAAAATGTAGCTGAAAAAAACACCATCTGGTTGTAGAGCTTGTGTAAAACTTGATACATTCGGTGTCCTGTCTAATATAGATATGTCTGAAATATTTCATTTCAACATTTGAATGAGACGTATTTCTGGAAATATTTTAAAGGAAACTACTTGCTAATGTCTTTGCTGAGATCTTTTAGTTCCCATTGCACATACACACCAATGAGATCTCCTGGAATTAGTGCTCCTGTTCCCATGGCATACGAATATGCTGGAGAATGGTTTCTGCTGTAAACAACAGAGATATTTTTTTCAGTTTCCTCTGCTTTTTCCTGGTGTTCCCATGCTAACATTGGCAGGTTATGAGAGACGTATGACTTAGGATTAACCGACAGAAATGTATTTTACTTTTAAGACAAATGTGACAAAAGCATGACAAGGATAACATGACAGGACGGTTATGAGACATCTACAGCGCAGAGAGAAAGAGTACACCATCAAATACACCAAAACCAAAGATTTAGCATTTTTGTGGTTACAGTCTGTAAATTCCATGGATTTAACTGGCTTTGTTTTGCACACAACAAAGCACAAGAAAGCAGTGAAACCATCAGTTAATAAGAAAAAGTCTTTAATCATTGTTTTGATGATGGGCTGTGTTCAGTTTTCTTTAGACGTAATGTTTAGTATTTATGCTAAAAAGTACTGCTTTTGTTTCGTCTGACCACAAAACCTTCTGAAAGTGTGTTGCAGGATCCAACAGGTGTTTCTTCAGTGGGGACTCCAGATGGACCTTTGTGAGAAATGGCTTTCTTCAGTATCAGCCAGTTGTGTGCAATATCTTTGATAGTGTTGCATGATTCACATAAGAGTTGCCATTGGATCCCTGGTGGCCTCTCTGACCAATCATCTTCTGTCCCAGTCATTTAGCTTTGATGGATGCCCTTTGGCAAACTGTGGGTAGTGCCATGCACTTTCCACTTCTGAATCATTGACTTAACGGCACTTTAATCTATCTTCAAAGCCTTGCCAATGTTGCTCTTGCTATGGATGAAAATATTAATTTTTGTATGGCATAATAATTTTAATTTTAATTACTCTCTAACCATTAAGAAGGCAAGGCTTTGTAACTGATGATCGACTTTAGCTTCAGATTCTTTGGCATGACTGCCTCTTGGAGCGCTGTTGCAAAACTAGTAGCAAAGAAAGAGTCCTAGTGAAACAGATTAGTCCCTGCATCTCTAATAAGATGTTTTCAGCTCTGTGCGGTGACTCCCCCCTCTCATGTGCATTTAAGTGTAAGCTTTCAAGTCCCTGTCTACATATTTGGTCACCTGGTTGGTGTGGTCAGGCTACTGAAATACACACATTTCCCAAATGCCTAGGTTTTCAGTTTCTGCAATATTAGATGTCATGAGAATATGAAACAGTGACAGAAAAGTTGCTTCTGAAGCAGAGATCCTTTCTTGTGTGCATGTTGTACAGTGCATACTTATTCATCAAGGAGATTACCTTGCATGCAGCTTTCACATTGTCAAAGTATGATTTCATATCTTCAGGGTGATATGATCCATTTATACATGAAACATAAGTGTCCTGCCATGCACAGACATTTATTATGTTAGCTTGCCCTACCACAGGGGATGTCAGTTAACACAAAAGATTATGTTAAAGCAGAGGGTTGTAATTACTGTCGTTCAAGTATACTTAGGTTGGATAAAGATACAATATACCACTGCTATGCCACTGCAATAAATTACAATACTTATTACCTCCTATTAATTTATGTAGGGCCAACATAAACATTGTAGAGCTCAGAAATGCATGGCTGTTTGTTGATGGGGGGGGATAGCTCACATGATCCAAAACATACAAGAAACATTGTATCCCATATTCGTTCAAAACGGGACACAAGATTTTATTTTTCAATATGGTCCAGTTCTGGCAAACATGACGCTATTTGTATTTTCTACTACAGATATATTCTCAGTGGTTAGAATTGTTTTAGTGGTTAGAATGGGATATAAACATTATAAAGTCAGTTATCAGTTCAGTTCTGTTCCCAGGGTGCAGAAGGAGTTGAAGGCCCTGCAGGCCTGCACACCTGTTTGAATGACTGTTGCTGTTAAACTGTAGGAGAGACCAGATCAAACAGCAAGATTGTTAATAAGATTCTTGTAGCCCTTCGTAAGACTCCAATCGGGATGGTAAACAGAACCATGTGACCTCAGGACGGGAGGATGGAATGGGGATTATATTTAGGTTCGGGAGTGGAGTTGAATTTCATGAAGAATGAAAACAGAAGACAGCCATTTCATCACAAGGTATATACTGAGGACACAGACAAGATGGACACCGGGTCCTGGAAATGGGAACGCTTGTAGTCAGGACGCAAGCTTGGGGGTGTGGTCTAAGGCCAAGAAACAAAGCAAAGGTCTGTCCATCCATCCACACATTGCTGAATGGATTCATTGCGCTACCTTGTATGTCACTCTCCCACCCAGCCTGATCTTACTCTACAGTAATAAGAGACTCTAAGATTCAGGGTTGGACTATACATTT
>JAODKN010000093.1:13151143-13165880 GCA_026774425.1 Petrocephalus zakoni | reverse complement strand
GTGTGTGTGTGTGTGTGTTTTTGACCTTTGATGGTTTGGCATACCCTTCAAGTGTTACCGCGGTGTGAGCCCTGTGCTTCCTGGTTTAGGCCCCGAGTCCCTGAATTAGATGAGTGTTTATGTGAATTTCAGGGATACTAGAAAGTAGCATAGACACATCACATGACAGGCAGGGCTGCTGAAGCGGACCACAGTGTGCACAATGCACTGGGCTGGTGGCAGACAGACACGGTGATTAACAGCTTACAGGATATATACCTAGAAATGGGACACTACTGTCCTTCACTGCTGGTTTAGGTCTGTCAGCAATTCTGCTTAAGGAAAAATGAATCAAGGAAGGTAAATGCTAACATGAGGAGAATGAGTAATCTCTTGGCCATTGGGATGGCAGTAAAATGTAAGGCAAAGCAGTAATCTAAAATCCCACAAAGCTGCAGACCATGAATATTAATTAAAATTAATTAAAAACCTGTTTTATGCTGCAAAAAAAGTGGTGAGTGACTTGATTATATCCATATATCCGTCTTCCAACTGATTATCCAGGACTACATCACAAGGCTTATTGATATATGACCATTTTATTTGTTGTGTTGGGAAGGGATGTGACAGAGCTCGTAGTTCCCAGTATAAGTAAACTATTAGTAGTAATAAAAGTTTGTCCATATTTGTCCATATTAAAAATCTTTGTCCATATTTGTCGTTTAGTGCATAGACAGATCTCAGTAACTGCTTAACAAGACTAATATTAGTTATGTTCAACCAGGAAGCATTCTTTTTGCTTCTTAGTATAAAACTATGGTTATGTGCCTGCATTTATGTAAGAATAAAGAAATTGCAACATGGATTGAATCTCATTCATAACATGATGAACACATTCTTAGTTTTACACAGTGTATCATCAAAAAATCATTTTTGATGAGCTTTTCAAAATGAAATAAATCCATGATATATACATTTTCCCCATAACCTTATACTTTATAAGAATTTGGAAGATGGATGGAGAGGTGTATGGATGTAAATGCAGTACTGACTAAGTGGATGGCAGATGGACGGATATATACAGTCCATTGGGATGGTACTAACAACAATTTGATCAATAAATGCATATGGAGTTAGCATAATTCTTTTTTTTTTTGCTTGCATCAACGTGAACCTCTTTCCTAAATGAAGTTGTTTGTATAAATAAATAGGTGAAGGTCAAACACTGTCGTGAGCTTGGAGCTGAATAAATGAATGGTCTAACGTCTATTTTTTAGCAGTCTTAGTATGTGTAGACAGCTCAGGTCAAGGTTTGACTGTTGATGTCATCTGACTAAGACCAGGAACCTCCTGCTGTCAGAACACAGTACTGTTCTAATGACGTATGGGGGCAGGACATGCTGGCTGCCTAAGGGGTGTCAAGTGCCTATTGGACACTGGTTGTTGCTGGTGGCGATTCACTTAGCATTTAGCATCTGCGATTCACTTAGCATTTAGCATCTGTGAGTCACTTAGCATTTAGCATCTGTGAGTCACTTAGCATTTAGCATCTGTGAGTCACTTAGCATTTAGCTCTTCTGCATGTGCTTCTCCATCATTAAAGATGGGAGATTCAGCAGGATCAAAATGTCACACATTGATGGGATGGGGAAGTAATTGTTAGCTTTATTTTAATAATAAAAAAATTGGACACAGTATTGCTTTGGTTATCAAGGTTATCGGCTAGGTATGATTGATGAAAGTGAATGGGAAAATTTAGGATAATAACATGAAAAATTAAGTATCACTGCAGGAAGTCTTGATCAGTTACTCTTGACTGTGCCCTGGGTTTAAAAAGTTGCCTGTCAAATCTTTAATATAACTTTGTAGTGTTGAGTACTAAGTAACTGAATTTTTCAGTTGTTACTTTGAAGATTTTAAGATGGCTAGTTATTTTCAAGTTAAAATGTTTAAAACTAACTTAGCCTGATGACACGTTATATTTATCTTTATGGTTCTGTACCCATATTCTGCATCAGACATTCAGAAGCACTGCTATAATTTGCTTATCCTTGTTGTTCATAAATTCGTTTCTGGTTGCTGTTTGCTAGCCCCTCTTTCCTATATATGAACATATCTTAGGACACCAGCTGCTATTTTAGAGCTGTAAATAGTGATGCAAAAGGCTGGCACTAATTAAAAAACCAGCAAAATCCCATTAATCACTTATAGCAGTTCTGTCTTTATAGGCCAGATTAAGTTAACTGTATCGCATTGAGTGAGTTCATACAATTAATGTCCTAAACACCTCCTAAAGTTTTTTTCTATATGTGTGTATATATATATATATATATACAGAAACACACTAGATGCCTTCCCATCCCCCACTGCCTTGCTTGAAGCCTATGAGAGTGTCTTAAAATAAGAGGAGAAACCCGCTTGGGGGGGGGGGGTAGATTAATGGTTGACAAGAATGACACCGTGAACTTTAATAGTTGTGGGAAAATTGCACAGATGTCCATATTTGGCAGGAGACTGGCAGAAGCTAGGGGTTTCGGAGGACTGGAGGTGCAGCCAGAGGTTAGGCAGGCCAGCGGCAGTGCAGCGGCCGGCTGAAACGGGCTGGGCCTTTTGTGAGCGAAGTTGGCACACGGGGCTGTTTATTGGTGCAGCGTGAAGGAGTGCAAAGTCCTGGCGAACCAGGAATGAGCAGAGCCGTAATGTGGGCTGTGTAACCTGACACCTCGCTGTGATTGCCAGCAACAGCTGGGCAACCACCGTGTGTGTGTGTGTGTGTGCGTGTGTGAGTGAGTGTGCATGTCTGTGGGTGTGAAACCTGTGTCGCACCCTACCCTAAAGTGTTGTCCTCATTGGGCCCCAAAAAAGGTGACCACGCACAGTTACTATGACCTCAGGTGTATAACCATATATATATATATGAGTGACAGAATATAACAGCCCATAATTATATTTTCATGCAGATATAATGATTACAAATAATATCGCTATGAAATTGTGTGCAATTGCAATTGTTTCTAGTAAATTATATGTTTTGTATACAAGGCAACTCTCAAATTACGTAAATCCAGATTTAAGCAAAAGATGCTATCCAGGAGTCTATGGAAGCATTCAAGCAAAAAGAGACATACACTGAAAATATGGTTAAACTTTATGTTTTCATTCAATATGTGTTCTTTGGTACATATTGCTAGTATGTTTTTGGCTTATGTTTTTTTTTTGCTGTATCTTGAATGCTATGAGGCAAAAATTGAGCTAACAAAATTTGACTTACATAAGGGTTTGTGGAACGGATTACTTCTGTAAGAACTGCATTTATAGTAATGTCTAGTGGGATGACATTTCACAGGCCACATAAATCTAACAACCATTCAAATTAAAATTGTGCCATACTAAAGTTTCCAGATTATATTTGAATCCCTGTAAATTTTTTGCAGTGAGTAAGAAACAGGCATGACTGGGTGGATTCAGTAGGCTTGTGGCTCTCAGTTATTCTTTCTTAAGGAAGCAAATGTCGTTGAATAAATGACCCAGATTATGTGCTCAGAAAATGCCAGGAAGGGGAGGGGCCTGTGGTATCCTTCTCTGTGAGTAGTCCCAGAATGCAATAGGCCTTTGGTGGGTGGGCGCAATGGCACTATAAATGTCACCATGTGTTGCTGGAAAAAATGCATCTGAAAATGATTAATGTAAAAAAAAAAGTTTAAGTTTAGAGTTTAAAATAGTTTATTATGAACAACTTCCCACCCCAACCACTTGCTTGTTAGCTGCCAGAATTAGACCTGTACAGAATAAATAATTTTGTCTCCATAACAATGAGCAATGTCAGCTATTGTGAGATATATGTTCAACTAATGTGTGATATGATGTACAGGGGCAACAGGAGAGCTTCACAGGTGCTCTGGGAAAGAAGCACTTAACTGAAGGTGATGTGCTGCTTGTTGCTATATATGTTTCTGAGTATGTTTCAGTAAATCACTTAGAAGATAAGTGTCTGGATGTAAGTGTTAGATATTTGGAATTCAAAGACATCACAGTCCAGTGTGCCATTACTTAGAAGCTGTTACGTAATGAAATGAACCTTGTTGGGGACATTTTAAGGTCAGCTAATATTCAGTCAGTCAAGGGCCAGAAAGTTAGTGAGTTAATGAGATGATAGACACAATGGGTCACGTCATAAAACGTGTTGGATTATTAAGGGAATGCAAAGAAAATAAAATACTTGAATGAGATTGTATTCTTAACATATTTACAAGTGTAATTGTTTACTCAAAGCCTCATTTAATAAAAATTAACCTAATTTTAAGCAAAACACAAAACTACAAAAATGTTATATTTTGACTTTTCTAACAGATAATGCTGGCACGTAGTAAAACAAGCCCTGAATAAAAGGACTACAGAAAAAATATTTCAAATTAAGAGCTGTTTCTGCTCCTAACTTTCAAGGAATTTCAAGGAACAATATGCGTGTACTCAGAATACTCAGTGAGTACTCAGAAACTGACACATATCAACCACATTCACTTATAAGCAGGAGCCTTAAACAGGGATGAAACTTAAGGCTGAATACATAGACATTAAAACTTTATAACATGAGTGCCTTTCACACCTCAAAATAAGCTATTTGGTAATAATTCACTTTGCTGGAAAAAAGATTTTTCTTCATGTAAAGATATGCCATGCAATTATAGATTAGAAAATGTATGTAAAAAAAAACTTTTATTTTTTATAAGTAAAAAAACTTTTTTTAACGTTACATTCCCATCACCACATTTATAATACTGATTTTAAATGTCTGTTGCATCATAGTGTAAATGCACCTGTGTTAATAATTTATTTAGTCACTGTAATCATAGCAGTTTTCAAATTATTTTGTAAAATTTTAAAAAGAGCTGTTGTTTTTTTAAAAAAAAAAAAGTGCTTTTAAAATATTATATGTATTCAGTATGTTTTACAACATTATTTCCCAACCCAGTCCTTGGGGACTACAGACGGTCCATGTTTTTGCTCCCTCCCAGCTCCCTACTGGACAGTCCACAAAAACGTGGACTGTCTGTGGGTCCCCAAGGACTGAGTTGGGAAACATTGCTTTACAGTTTAAAGTTAACAACACTGGAAACTGGGTAAGCAGACAGGAATTTTAAAAGGAAAAAAAGGAAAAGTACCCCCCACCATACTGACCAAATTACCATCCTCTGTTTCCTTGCAGTTTATCGTAACGAAATCCTGGAGTGGTGCAAGCTCTTCGCAATGCGAAGATGGCACCCCTTCTCTTCAATAACAGTGATGCGTTCCACCCCTTCACCTTGGAGTCCCTGGCTGAGATTGAGAAGCGGATTGAGGAAAAGAAGCAAGAGGCGACTGGGAAGCAAGATGAGAAGGATGAGGATGAGACAAATGGGCCCAGCAGGGACCTGGAGGCTGGCAAGGCCTTGCCCATGATCTATGGAGAGACACCACCAGAGTTTATGAATACTCCCTTGGAAGATCTGGACCCCTACTATAGCACACAGAAAGTCAGTTCAGAATGCATGCCACCAGAGGCGGTTTTAGGGTTTGAGGATGTCGGGGGCTTAGCCCAGAAACTGTACCGCTTAATAAAATGGTGACACTGACCATGAGCGAGACTAAAGTTACCAGGGCTACAGTAAGAACATTCAGGGCTTAAGTTCTGTAAGCTTGCCCACTGGTACCACCCACGCAAGCCACCACTCTCACCTTGCACACCAACACCCAGCATGTCCAGTTTCTAACACAAGAAATATTATGGAGTTCATAGCAACCATGCAGATGCCACCATTCTAGTGGAAACCATGAAGGAATAGTGCATGCATTGTTTCTGTTAGCCCACAAGCCCATATACACCAGAATATATATAAAACAACTATTGCTAAAGCATAGTAATCATGACATTCATTGCTTTATTTATAAATGCTTTCTAACAAGTTTCAAGAGGACCAATTGCATTTAAAATTGGATTCAGGTAATGAGCGGCCAACTCTGTACACTGTATGAATGATAATATTAGCTAAATGGGGCAGAAAGCTATGGTATTTGAAGGAACAGATCCGGGTAAAGATGTTGTACAGTGAACAATATATTTCAATTTATTGGTGGTACAGACAAAATGTTACATATTGTTCTGTTTATAAAAAAAACCTGCAGAAATTGCACTTGTCCCATAGCTCTGATTCTAAACATCTTCTCCTTTTCTTGCAGACCTTCATTGTCATCAGCAACGGGAATGTAATCAACAGGTTCAATGCTGAACCAGCTATGTACATGCTAAGCCCAATGAGTATTGTTAGGAGAGGAGCAATTCGGATTCTCGTACATTCATATCCTTCACGCTAAACTCGTTGTGCACGCATGTGTAATTATAGTTAAAATTTGAAACACAGGTAATTTTTCTTCTCACGGGAATTCTCAATTTACTCTTTAATAAATTAGTTCATTTAAGAGAGTTGTTCGGCGGTAATGGGGTGGGCAGGCTGGATGTGTATCCTTTAACTCCGTATCAAGCTTTTCACTATGGTCATCATGGCAACCATCATATTCAACTGTGTGGTCATGACGATGAGCGACCCGGAGCCATGGACGAAAACTGTGGAGTGAGTTCAATATTTTTGTCGGCTCTTCTTGCACTTCTGCTGTGGTTCATACACTCATTGGCCAATAATGTACCAGCCAAGGTTGCTTTGGTTGACTTCAGAAAAGAAAACAAATGAACAAATACTGTTCGATTTCTGTGTTACCCAAGTAATGTAGCTAACACCTCAGTTTTCATATAAAAAATCTGTAGTCTAATTTTGCATCAGACTGTAATCTATTAGCATTCAATTCCATGTGCTGATATTATACCAAATATTTGATTTTCTTTTACTGGGGAAAACTATGATCTAATAATAATAACAATAATACTAATAATAATTATTCTTATATTATTCTTATTATAAACAATGGTGTTTTATTGTCTCTTGAAGAAAATTGACTGTTACGAATATCATAAGAAAAAATGGAAAAATGGAATTAAAATGTCTTGTCTTGTAGGTATGTGTTCACGGGTATTTATACCTTTGAGGCGTCAGTTAAAGTCGTGTCAAGAGGCTTCTGTGTTGGTGACTTTACATTCCTTCGAGATGCATGGAATTGGCTGGACTTCATTGTGATCAGCATGGCGTGAGTATTCATCTTGTCACTTTTCTTGCTGAAGAAACATCTGCTAGAGCCGGGACACTCAATAGGCGCACTCTGGTCCGCATCCGGACCCATGCACAATTTAATCTGGAACATCACCTAAATCGGAATGCTTATTTAATAATCTAAACAAGATTTCAATAGTGCACACAATCGGAAACGACTTTATAGTGCTAGAGGTGACCGTCGCCTTATCTGGCAGTGCCCCATAAATTGGGGGATGACCTTTAAAATGAATGGGAAACATTAAGTGGTGTGAAGTGCACAGCTAGGAAAGTTAGTGACAGGCTCCTAGAAGCAGGACTGAACTCCTATAAAGCAAGGAAGAAGCCCTTCATCAGTGAGATGGGAAGGAAGAGCCAGGCTGCAGTTCACAAAATTTTTTTTCATTTTACACGGATGCATACCTATACATTGAGAAGTGAGTGAAACTGAAAGTTTTGCTGTGGTTTCTTAATTTTTTCCAGACAAATGTATCAGGATTGTGTCAAATTAGAATTTGAAATATGCAAGTCTCTTCCTCACCAAACTATTCTCAAGAACTTTCCATTACATTCTTGCAAATACATTAAAGTGAGATATATTAGTGTAAACAGAATTTCTTACCACACTTAAACAAGCATGCAAAAATTCAAGACTAACCTTAGCAAACAGTTAACTTATAAAATTTGGTCGATCGATCCACTGGTGTGATACCCACTTCCTCCGATGGACATGAAGATATTTTTATTTAACAGTTTTCTCCAAAGTGGCATACAAGTGATAAAGGTTTGGATGCCAGCATTCGGCATCACTGGAGCAGTTGAGGTTAAGGGCCTTGCAATCCAAATGTCTCCGACCTTCCAGATACAAGCACAGATTCCCCTGACCTACATGCTACCTCAATTCAAGGCAACGTGTAAATTATCACTGAGAAAAATCCAGTAGTGTCAAATATAAAGCACAATCACTGCACCACAAATGCAGATTGGAGTGGCCTGCTGTGTGCGTTTCTAGGTGATTCACCTTCCACAATAGGCATGGCTTTCAACCTGGGCTCTAATGCTGAATTTCCACTAGGTGGCCAAATTGTCTAGTCTGCCTGCTGTTAGCTGCCAGTAGGAAGATAACATTCTCATTTGTCTTCAACTCTAAACATGGACCAAATGTAATTATCTAGCCTTTTGTAGAAATTTGACTGAATTTCACACGAACTGAATAAATGTATGTATTTTGGTTGTGTTCGCAGGTATATCACTGAGTTTGTTGATCTGGGCAATGTGTCAGCTCTGAGGGCGTTCCGTGTGCTCCGAGCCCTTAAAACAATCACTGCAGTCCCTGGTATGTGCTTCAGACTGAAAAAGAGGCTTGTATTAATACAAACTTCAGTGTGGTTGGACGTAAACAACTAGAGGTTAATGCAAATTTGTGGAAAAAGTTTAGTTTAAAGCAACCAACAATGTAGTATTTTGTGTATGTCTTGTGAGAAATATATATTAAGCTATCCGACCCCGTTTTCCATTGTAAGCCAATGGCATGGCTGTGGATTGTAAAGCCTGAGAATATCACCATAACAGGACAAATGCCATCTGCCATGTGTCTATTTGCTGGGCAGGTTTGAAAACCATCGTGGGAGCGCTGATCGAGTCCGTGAAGAAGATGGTGGACGTGATGTCCCTGACGGTGTTTGCCCTCGCTATTTTTGCCCTCATCTCCCTGCAGCTCTTCATGGGAAACCTCCGTCAGAAATGCATCTATTGGCCCCTACCCAACAGTACCTTCGATAATACTTCCTTTGACTTTCACCAGTACATCAATGACGAAGGTGACTAATCTCTTTTTGTTTTCTTATTTGTGGTAATGCTACAGCAGAGTTTTATGGGGGATGATCACAGCAGTTGACTACAGATTTGTCATTTTCCCAGGTATTACATAGCCAGGAAAACACTTGATTTGATATATAACCTTTTCTATGATGTGCATAATGTTTTTATGTATTTTTAATTTAATAGATAATCAGTACTTTTTGGATGGTTCCAGAGATGCTCTGCTCTGTGGAAATAGTTCTGACGCTGGGTAGGTGTATTGGTACAAAAACTGACCTCTGATTCTATGGTACTGATTTTTGCATTGCACTCAGCTGACTCTAACTCTCTGGTACTGATTCCAACTGCGTTCTGCTAAAACCAGCTTGACAATAAATACAGCAACAGGGTGTTATTCCCACCCTTAGAGCTGTTTATGTCTCAAACCTTACTAATATCAAACCCCTTTCGCACAGGCCACGGAATTAATGGGCCAAAATGTTAGCAGAAAAAGAAAAATTTTATATTTTAAAGCTGTCTAGCTGTGTTTTGACTATCCACGTTAATGCAGATGACATCTTGCTTATGGTGTATTTTAAGGGAAAGCTTATTTCATTCTCCCATGCTACATCAGCTGCTGTTCAGACTGACTCTTCACTACTGCAATGTTGACAGGAAGTGTCCAGAAGGATACACATGCATAAAGGCGGGGCGGAACCCCAACTATGGCTACACTACATACGACTCCTTCGGCTGGGCATTCCTCTGCTCCTTCCGCCTCATGACACAGGACTTCTGGGAGAACCTTTTTCAGCTGGTACTCGGAAACTTCTAGATGGAGACGCTCTGCCACGGTTATCGAACACGAGCATCCTATCGAGATCCCCAAACAGCATTCAGTCATTAAAGCTGTAAATTCATATTCGCTCAAAAGAAGGATAAGTTCTTGACTGATGTCAGATGTTAATTCCTGTGTTTACATGTAGGCAGTAAAGCTTGACTGGGTTAGTGAGCTATTCAGCCATGTCACTGGTCAATTTGATTAGGCACATATTTTTTGAAACCTATTAAAAAAGTGTTCATAGGCAAATTAACTTATTAAAAAGCACAATCTGCAACACTTCTCTAAGTATTGCATTTTGACTGACACAGCCAGCTAACGCAATTTTATTTGCAGCATTAGCGGTGTCATTTTCCTAGTAGGTGTCATTATCCAAAGCCACATAAATCAAATTCTACCCATTTCCTTAACTATATATTTTACTAGCATATTTCTATGTATTTCACTCGGTGGTACAACATTGGTAGCTCAGCAAATTAAGTCTTTTGTTTTGACTCTTTATCCTTTTAAATTTAAACATCCATCCATCAATCTTCTGAAACCACTTGACTTATTCAGGGTCACAAGCCTATCCCCGAGGCTACGGATGCAAGGCAGGGAGCAACCCAGGATGGGGGGGCCAGCCCATGGCAGGGCACACTTACACTTACGGGCACAAGGCAGGGAGCAACCCAGGATGGGGGGGGCAGCCCATGGCAGGGCGCACTCACACCTACGGGCACAAGGCAGGAAGCAACCCAGGAGGGGGGGGCCAGCCCATGGCAGGGTGCACTCACACACCAGTCACTCACACATGCACACCTATGGGCAATTTGGTAACTCCAATTAGCCTCAGCATGGTTTTGGACCATGGGGAGAAACGCAGAGTACCCAGAAGAAACATGGGAGAACATGCAAACTCCATACACATGGAATGTGAAGTATTTAAAAAATAAGGGTAACAAATTCACCAAGCATGTCTTCAGAATGTCAGAGGAAATGGTAGCACCAAGAGAATAACCCAACTCCACACCGAGCATGTAACAAGAACCTACTGAGCCATTCATTCCTGTGATACCATTGTTGAAAATCCATCCATTTCCTAACCACTTATCCATCACAGGATAACTGTAGGGCACACAAGGCACACATACCCTGGATGTCACAGGGCACATAAAGTCTAGGCAGCTCAGAAACACCAACATACCTGGACTGCAGGAAGATTTGAAGACTTGAGTATATGGAGAAATAACCATGTGAATCCATGTGAATGCAAAGGAATATGCAAACTCCATGCATGCAGGAATCAGGAATAAGATCCACAGTCCTTTAGGAAGACAATGCATGGCCCTGTACTTGGTTATTAGTTAGGACCTGGCATCTCATAGGCATGGGGAGCTCCAGCACTCCAGATCTTTATATAGTTATATATGTTAAATACAGGGATCAAAATAGTTTAGGCTCTACTGTTATAATTAAATTTTTTTCACAGCTGGCACCCTACACAATGACTACTGCTTGTCTTTTCCTGTAGTACTGACAGGCTTTGTCTTCTGCAGACGCTGCGTGCTGCAGGGAAGACGTACATGCTCTTCTTTGTGGTCGTCATATTCCTGGGGTCCTTCTACCTTATAAACCTGATATTGGCAGTAGTGGCCATGGCCTATGACGAGCAGAATCAGGCCACCTTGGATGAGGCCAGGGAAAAGGAAGAGGAGTTCCAAAGACTTATGGAGCAGCTCAAGAGTCAGGAGAACCAGGTTAGCAAGTATGAGCAGTGCTGAGAAACAATGGCTTATGTTTATTTGATTAAATATATGATGGTGTGTGTACTCATTACCAGTCAGAGTTGAACGTAGAGGTATATGCCGGGGTGTTACCCTCATTCGTTCAGGTTGAATGGAGTGAAATATAACGATAACACTTTAGTTGAGAGGCCACAAATCATAGTAGTACCTCATTGACTACTGAAGTACTAATCATGAACATGAATTAGTTAATGATTAACTAATGAAGTTCCTGCAAAGAATACATGAATCGTCATGATTTATTAATGATGAAGTAACGCATAGTTAATGGTTAATTAATGCATTTACTAAGCATGTATTATGGCATTATTTGTGGCCCCTCGACTAAAGTGTTGCCAATATAACTCTGTGCAACTAAGTATGCATTGATTTACTACGATTTCACTTTTGCACTTGACGACAGCTGCAAAACAGCAAGATGTCACTAGCCAGCAAAAAATCCAACAAAACAGATGGCGCCTCAGAACATGGGTTTGCTGATGATGAGTGTAGTGTTGGAGATGATGGTGAAGTCTCAAAGAGCTGCAATGGCAGAGTTATGTCCAGGCAGATCCTCAACAACATCTCATCCAGTAAGGAGGTGGGTAACAATGAAAGCGGCTATATAATCTATTTATATAAATCTTTATAAAGTTTACAAGTCAGTTCCTTGTCTGCTAGTTACCTTCATCTTTTGTTATTACTAAAATGCAGTTTACTCATATCTGCATAGCTTGCAGTTGTACAGTTTAGCCATTTATATTGTTTTATGATGCAACTGAAGGTATCCCGATAAACAATCACTAGTTTTGGATTCTGGTATAGTTACTTATATAATAAAAATAATAATAAAATAACTGGCACACCCCACACATGGACCTCCACATTCTTTACACAAGGTGTAACATGCTTGTTCTGTCTCTGGGCTGTGCAATGCTGCCTACTGTCCCTGTACACTGTGTCTTCCGAACTGTCAATGAGTCTACAGCGGGGGCGTGTCTAAAGGGGTGGCATGGGGTGCCACCAACCCCCTGGAAATATGACTGTGGAGTGCAGAGAACACACACACACAGACCTGCGTACCTTTCTAAATGGGGACTATCCATTCATTTCTATGGGAAAAACCCTAATCCCAATCATGACACCCTTAACCCCTACCCAGCCCTTAACCTTAACCATAAGTAACCAACCCACATAGTTTGTTGGCATTTTTACTTTTGTGATTCCATTCCCAGATTTTTATAATATTGAGGTTATTCAAATGGGGACATGAACAAATGTCCCCAAAAGTAAGGATGCTTCAGGTTTTACCACACCTTTGGGACATTTTAGTCCCCAAATGTGATGTACGCAAACCCACACACACAGCAATAGTTGTATTAAAAACAAAATAGGTTAACTGAGTAGTTAATTCCTTTGTGATGTTTTTGTTTAGTAGAACAAAATCCTGTATTTGAATAATTGTTAAATTATTAAGAAATTGAATTAGAATGAAAACACCAGATTACCTTTTTAATTATGTTCTATTGGTACATCGGTCAATAATAATAATAATAATAATAAAAATAATATCTATCATGCTCAGTGTTTTCCGAGCTAATTTTCAATGCTGTATTTATTCCTGTTAGTATTTTCTGGTTTCAAATGGGTCCCCCATTGGTGCTCCCCCCTGTGCCACCCCATTTTAAAAAAATCATAGAATTGCCGCTTGCATGAAGCACTGAATAGAACGCGAAAGCAGCCTGAATTCTTGTTGTCTCTGTGTATGTATCTGTACTGTACAGTTTGTTGATGGCAAGGACAAAGCGGACAAGTGCTCCAGGGGATCCATCCCCAGCATCGTCTACCTGGAGGAGCAAGCGCAGAAGAAGATAAGCGGGAGCACGCTGAGTGTCCTCACCGGCGCCATAGAAGGTATCACCAGTGATTCCTCTCTGTTAGTTACCATAAATACATCCGGCACCCACCCTTTTCCCTAATGGAAAAGCCAAAAACACTTGTTTTGCCCAAAGAGAGGAAGCTTCTGTTTTCAGTTTTACTTCACAGTTAATTTATCAAACTGTTCTTCATGAATGTTAAGAACATTTACCAATCAGACTTCAGGCTTTCAATGATAGAACAGCCTTGGGACCCCAGCTGGCAACCTAAATCCTAAATTCATTACAAAATCCGTCTGCCGTAATATAAAAGGCTTTCAGTATTATGCTTTATTTATACAAACAAGGGCAGTGTTTAGTCTGTTGGGCACAAACTTATTTTTTCATTATAAAGTATGACAAAAACATATAGTCTGTTTGCCATCTTAAAATCACTGATCTAGTCCAACATGGATACCATTTCAGATGTGTAGTGTTTATGAAACACATGAAGTTTCCAGGTGTCAGCATGAAATCCGCATGGCGTAGCTGGGACCAGTGTTCTAACATGAAATGTAATTGCCAAGAGTACGATGTTCTCAGATTAACGACAAGTAAGTGCTGTGTTGTTTGAAGGGAACAGCCTGACCGAGGCAAACACATTGGCCCCCATTTATCAAGCGTGCGTATGGCAGAGAAACGGGTGTACGGTCAACGCAAATTTCGGGATTTATCAATTTGAATGTGAGAGTAGGATACACAAAGCCCACGCCAGCTTTCAGGTGGTGTATGCAGTTTTCTGTCAGTGCGGACTCCTCACTGCAGCAGAGGAGTTCAAGCTGTGTCGGAGAATTATTACATCAGAACAGGTGAAATGATTATTGCGTGTAATAAAATTGCACTTCATATTTGTAATGTACTAATTGTACTAATTTACTTTTTAAATCGTATTCTGACAGACAAAATACATACTGCATATTTTTTGTCTGATTCGACAAGTTTAGAGTTAGAAGATTTTCATAGATCCACGGATGTTTACTTGCACACACAGATATTACTTGACAGTTACTTTACCCCATAAGAACTGTATATATTACATATTTTTCATTATCAGTAGTGTCGCACATCGCAATCCATTTCCTATTACTCGGAACTTGAAAATTTCCAACTTCCTAGCTTGTGACAGAGGACCACAGGCACACTGGATGTCTCCCGTGTTACACAATGAATTAACATCCTGTTCACAACCAGTTTGCAACAAATTAACTGAGTTGAATGGATTATTAATGCAAATTTGTGCAAGGAAATGCTAATTCC
>JAODKN010000093.1:13127087-13138994 GCA_026774425.1 Petrocephalus zakoni | reverse complement strand
TTCCCAGTGGAAAACCCCCCAAAAGTGAGCTGAACTGAACCGTGCCGTACCGTACTATGCAGTGGAAAAGCGCCATATGTAACTGAGGACCCTAACCCTAACCCCCACAGACCAATTTATTCATAGCATGTACAACATACAGGTAATCCCCGACTTACGACGGAGAAGCATTCCGATGGCCCCGTTGTAACGTGGAAACATTGTAAGTCAGGATGGGTTTTGAAACACCAAAAACACAGGAAAAAATACGCACTCTAACACCTAGACAACTGAACTCTGTCAATTGCGGGCGAGAGTGAGGCATCTCATAAGGCGGGAGATGAGTACATCCTGGCAGCGTCCCAACATGCCGTACCGCATACGCTGCAACGTTTGCCTGCCGCGCGAAACTTAAAATATTTATTGAGCAATATTTATTAATGTTGTCGTATCGCTATGGTATGGCTATGTATATGGTTCACTGTACAGCCCTGAAAGGATAATGCTTTCTTGATCTCCCCCCCCCACTTCCTGTACTGCAGCGTTGTGCCCTGGATGGCATCTCTGAATGCAGCACAGTGGACTATGTGCCCCCTCCACCACCGCCAGATCCGGAGGATGAGCAGGAGCCAGAGCCTGTGGAGCCTGAGACCTGTTATACTGATGGTGAGGTGTTAGGCGCCAATGCTGCCTGGCTAGTAGAGGCACTTAAATCAAAACCTTATGAACTGGATATACATTGCATTCACATGTATGTATCTCCTGCAGACTGCCTCAGACGCTGTCCTTGTCTGGTGCTGGACACCTCAGAGGGCAGAGGGAAAGCCTGGTGGAACCTCAGGAGAACCTGCTACACCATTGCGGAGCATGACTACTTTGAGACCTTCATCATCCTCATGATCCTGCTCAGTAGTGGTGCCTTGGTAAGTCTGAGGAATTTTACATCCTATAGCGGCAGAAGTGTTACAAAGGTAATGTCAAAAGGATGTTTACATAAAATTTTACATAAAACCAGATACAAACCAATGCAAAAGCATAAATACCCAGTTTTTATGGACAGTGTCCCCTGCTGGGACAATACCATGTACAAAAACGAAAAGTATATATTAATGTATGCTCAAAATATAATTTTCAGTTGACTAACAATATTAAGCTCAGATCCTTCTTTTTACATTTTTTCCAGGCCTTTGAAGACATATATCTTGAAAGACGTAGAACGATAAAAATCTTGCTGGAATATGCAGACAAAGTCTTCACCTATGTTTTTATTATTGAAATGTTCCTTAAGTGGGTGGCTTATGGTTACAAAGTATACTTTACCAATGCCTGGTGCTGGCTGGACTTCTTGATTGTTGATGTAAGTTGACTTTTTGTGCAAAGATCTAGCAGAATATCAATTTTGTTTACGGTATATGCTTACGGTATAGTTACTTATTGTCACATTGATAAAGAAATAAAATCTTGAGGTGAATGCAGGGAATTTAAAGAGCTTGAAAAAAAGAAAATCAGAAAATGATTACTCTAATAATTTGTTGGACCTGTTCTACATCAGATGAGAAATTTTTGCCACTGTACTATAGTACAAAATATGGTATAGTACAAAATGTATTTTTGTTAATAGAATGAGGTAGATTGAATTAACTAAAATGTTCTTCTTAGGTTTCCTTGGTCAGTTTGGCAGCAAACTTAATGGGCTACTCTGAACTGGGGCCCATCAAGTCTTTGAGAACTCTTAGGGCTCTCAGGCCTCTAAGAGCCCTGTCCAGGTTTGAGGGAATGCGGGTGAGTCAACGGGGGCCCTGCTCTTGCCCACACACCAACACTTATGGCAAAACCTGAGGGTTCTCGTCATCTGAGCTCGCATGTTTAGACTGTTTTGATGGTTATACAATGAAAGTGTGTTCTATGTGCTTAGTGCTGATGTTTATATGACCTAATACAGCAGCAGGCAAGTGGTCATAGGTTGCTGGTTTATGTCCATGGAGGTACTTAGTGGCGTTAGCTTAATGTGTTTTTTATGGCGAGTCAAAAAAAAAGCAACTCACAAAGCCAGAATTTGCAAATTAGTATATACAGTTGTTATGTACGATAATTCTGTGCGGAGTCTAAATCTTGTAGCATAATATTTGGCAATTATCCTTTCCATGGTACCCATTTGTGGAAACCCTATTTGCAGTTTTGTTTCGTTAACTTTAAGGAAATAATTTGTGCAAAAATGTAAAACAGCTAATGTAACCTTGATGAGGGATGAGGTTGACTAAATCACCTGACTTAAATGTATGAATATTTAAATAAATTATATAAAATGTGAAAAAGATAGATTAGAATAATTGTAAACAATATAAGCATTAACTAGAGCATATAATAACTGGGTATTCTGACCCTGCTTTGACCTCTCGGCTGGCAGGTGGTGGTGAATGCTCTGGTGGGCGCTGTTCCCGCCATCTTCAACGTGATGCTGGTGTGTCTCATCTTCTGGCTCATCTTCAGCATCATGGGGGTTAACCTTTTTGCCGGAACGTTTTATCACTGCCTCAACACCACAACGGGGACGATGTTTACCATTGATGTTGTAAACAACTATAGTGAGTGCATGGCCCTTATGCACACAAATGAGGTACGCTGGGCCAACGTCAGGGTCAACTATGACAACGTTGGGATGGGTTACCTGTCTCTCTTGCAAGTGGTGAGTGACCGTGTGAGATGTATTTCATAAATAGCCAACTGCATGTTGACTATATGCATGCACTTTATTAAATTACTTCAAAAATACTGGTAATGCAAGGCATCAAGTTCTTATGGGTCAGGCAAGAGAGAAAGTTGTAAATCTACATTAATCAATTAACCAAAAAGGCATCAAGATGCAGAGCACTACCAGAAACCAGAGAACAAACCAAAAATAACAACGGGAACCAATCAAATGTATCCAAGTTTCAGATATAGACAAAATTTAAAAAAAAACTGAACCATAAAATCAGAAAAAGACTGAAGCATCCAGAAAATCGAACCACAAACGAAATGCCGAGACTAAGTAGGATAAAATAGGAAGTGTAGGACTGAGCAAGGAGATGTTGACCAGAATGAGATTAAATACATTGATTGCTGGAATTGGTGATTAGACATTGGGATCATCTGGAAGTGGGTGTAGCCATGGTGAACAACCTGACATGTAGCAGTTGAGCTGGATTTCGGATTGGATTAGCTGAGAAGTCCTGGATACAGCCAATGGTGAGATCAGACTTCATCAGACTTTCTAAGTCTGGGACCTAGATTGGGACTGATGGAATGGAACCAAAAGGCTAGCAAAGATTAGGATAATACAATGTCAACAACAAACAAAGGGGCAGATGGGACTGGACTTGGAAACACACTTGGACTAACAGGACATTTGAGAGGGCTGAGCAGATTTGGTGGACCACTGGGACCACAGATTGAACTGAGAATCACAAATCAGGCAGGGATGAGGAGAGACAGTGCCACTTTAAGGTAGCAGAAAAAAGGAACAGGACTTTGATGGTCCAACAAGAGCTGGACTGCTGTGATGCAATAGACTTCTCTGGGTGTCATCTGATGCTGGATATTTATGATTCAACTTTTGGATGAGGGCTGGCTCAAGGCTACAAACTGATAATGGGAGTCCAGGAGTGCATTGATAGCGCATATTGCATCCCCATCCAGGAGTCACATAACTGTAGGGATGACAGGAGTAGAAAAGAGTGCAGTACTGAGTGCCTTCAACGGGAAGACATGCAATCGTAGGTTAATCCTCAGATGAGCTGATAAATGGAGACAGTAGGTGACAAGTGAAAGGTGGGGCTTATGAGAGTGGGATTGAAAGTAGATATTCCCTGTCAACTGCTTTGCTCTGTAAACGGCTTGGCACATAAGTACTGGTATTTGGTGTCTATTAGCCTGGTCCCTTTTGTTTTCATTCTAAGAGAGCCCCAAAATCCGTTATCACCAGCTGGAATTCTGTACATGTTCATCCCAAGGTAGATACTCATCCCAAGGTAGATACTCATCCCAAGGTAGATACTCACTCCAGTCATACTGCCTATTAGAAACACAAAAATGCAGAAACTGACCCAGTCTGAAACCCACTAAAACCTGATGGAAGAGGCACTCTGCAAGTTCCATGACAAAGAACAGAACAGGCTAATATAAAATAGGCTTAACCCTTATCTCCTCTGACACGTCCTCTGATAAATACCCAAGGAATGACACAGTATGTATACGGTGTGCAGGAAGAAGTGACACTTTATTCTTACTCAAGCCCTCTTCCAAGTCAGCCTTAGACACTGATATCTCGTCATTCTTGGTGATCTATACCCTCTCTATACTAGTAGCACAAATAGAGAAGGATGACCACCCTTCCTACAGATTATGGACCAAATGAGACACTCAGAGTATAATCATATCTTTTTTTTCTATTCAGTCAACATTCAAAGGCTGGATGGAAATTATGTATGCAGCTGTCGACTCACGTAAGGTAATTTTATTGTATATGTGGTTTTTCATCGAACGAAGATCAAATAGTGTTAGTTTACGTCACGTGATACAGAATGAACTTTTATTAAATGCAGGTATTTGGTTTTAGATTCTTTATTTTCCAAAAGTTGTTAGACACTGTAATGTGTATAGCTCTTATTATGGGGAAACTGATCTTTCAATTCCTCAAACACCTACAGGTGGGTCAGCAGCCCTCATATGAGGCCAACCTTTACATGTACCTGTACTTTGTCATCTTCATCATCTTTGGGTCCTTCTTTACACTCAACCTCTTCATCGGTGTCATCATTGACAACTTTAATCAACAAAAGAACAAGATAAGTATTAATTTGCCCCTGTGATTGTCCAAGTTCTGTAGCATTGCAGTATTATTTGATGCATGAAACTATATTTACAGTCTCCAGGACAAAGTTCTGTCAAGAATAATTGTTTTTGGTTGTGTACATGGGAGGAGATTGCTTTATGACGGAAGAGCAGAAGAAATATTATGATGCTATGAAAAAACTTGGCAACAAGAAGCCAGCAAAGCCCATTCCAAAACCACCGGTATGAACCTCTATAACATACTCATGAGGAGAAAAAACAAGAATACCATTAGACTATCAAATGACTGGCAAACTAATGCATGATACATTCCATAGAAACCGGTTTAACTGACAATGAATTTTGCCAAATGGGGTAATCGTACATTTTTTCTACCAAATAAAGAAAAAAATCCAGTTAGAATTCTGTTTCTGCATTCATCATTCTCACTGTCTTCTGTTTTTTTTTACACTGCTTGCTTGACTTGGATGTGAAGGGCAAAATACCAGGTTTGGTATATGAGTTCATCAATCAGCAGCCCTTCGACATGTTTATCATGGTCCTGATTTGCCTCAACATGGTGACTATGATGGTGGAGGAGGATGACCAAAGTGAAGAGATGACTGACCTGCTGGCCAAGATCAATGCGGTCTTCATTGTGGTCTTCACCACTGAGTGTACACTGAAGATGATTGCACTGAGACAATACTTCTTTACCATTGGATGGAATGTTTTTGATTTTGTTGTGGTCTTTTTCTCCATAGCCAGTAGGTTCTTCTTTTTTTTTAAAGTTTGGCAAACTTTTGGAAAATAATGTATACCTGCTGAATACTAAATCACACAAATGTAGTTTGGCTGGCACATTGAAAATTACGAAAAAAGGATATTCATAATATTCATATTGTTTTATGTTTGTTTGTGTTTTTTTACAGGCATGTTTTTGGCAGACCTAATTGAGAAGTACTTTGTTTCACCTACCCTCTTCCGTGTCGTCAGACTGGCTAGAATTGGACGAGTTTTGCGTCTAATTAGGGGAGCTAAGGGTATCCGGACACTGCTGTTTGCTTTGATGATGTCACTTCCTGCCCTCTTCAACATTGGTCTCCTGCTTTTTCTAGTTATTTTCATCTTCTCCATCTTTGGCATGTCTAACTTTGCCTATGTAAAGAAAGAGGGAGGAGTTGATGATATGTTTAACTTTGAGACATTTCCGAATAGTGTGATTTGCTTGTTTGAGATCACCACCTCAGCTGGATGGGATGGACTCTTATTCCCTATGCTAATCAGTGGGCCCCCTGACTGTGACCCTGATATAATAAACCCTGGTACCGATGTGAAGGGGAATTGTGGCAGTCCAGGGAAGGCAATAACATTCTTCTGCAGCTATATCGTCGTATCCTTCCTGGTTGTGGTGAACATGTACATTGCAATCATTTTGGAGAATTTCAATGTAGCCCAAGAGGAGAGTGGTGATCTGCTGTGTGAGGATGACTTTGAGATGTTCAATGAGACTTGGGAGAAGTTTGACCTAGAAGCCACCCAGTTACTGGAATATAGCCAGCTCTCTGATTTCTGTGATACATTGCTGGAACCTCTGAAGATTCCCAAACCCAACAAATTTAGACTGGTTGCAATGGACATTCCGATTCTCCCTGGAGACAAAATTCATTACTTGGACATCCTTCTTGCCGTCACAATGGAGGTGCTGGGTGACACGACAGAAATGGCTGCCATGAAAATGAGCATGGAGGCTTCGTTTATGCTGAACAATCCAACTTCAGCAACTTGGTTGCCTATTGCAACCACACTGAGGCATAAGGAGGAGCCAGTATTTGCTACTATGATCCAGAAAGCCTATCGCAGTCACTTACTTATGCGGTGCATAAAGCAAGCGTCCTTCATATCCCGTTCAAAGAAAGGGAAGCTGAGAGCAGATGAGGAACCACCAGAAACAACTGGACTTATAGCTAGGAATATGAATGCACTGTTCGGAGGTCCAGCCCCCAGTCAGCCAGCCGGTGATCCAAAGCAGCCTGCAGATCTTGTAGAGGTCACTAATGAGGTGGTGTTGCAGGCCGCACCATCTCAAAAGCCCTTCACCTATTCAGTCAATCTGAGCCAATCTGCTTTATAACAAAGAGAATCCTCCATGTGTTGGGAGCACGCTACTGTCTCCCATTTGGAGGTTAAAGGATAATTAATGCAAGTAGGGCTCTCTAGAGCAAGACTAAGACTCTACAAGGCATTCATTTGCAAAGGTTGCACATAGATGGTGTAACACAACCGGGGTGCAACAAGTGATGAAATTCAACACCAGGATAAACTGGTTTTGGAATTTTGTTTTGCATTTCGGTCAACTTTTAGCTGGATTTCTGCTGGTCCCTGGTAACGTCTCGTGCCAGGTGAAGTCAAACACCACCAGTCTAGTATGTTTCTTAATTCAATTGTTTTTACTAATTTTTATTATTTTATTTTTTAGACCACAGACATCAAACAGCCGAGCAACCATAGTAAAACACCCCGTCCTTGCTTATACATATAATGATTTTCTATATATTTACTCAAGAACCTTAATTGGCACAGTTCCCTGAATAGTTTCTGGTTCTGCACAAAAGACGGCTCCGGAACCAAAAACCACCAATCAGTAGTAAGAGTCATAAATGCATAATCGTATTGTTTTTACTTTTTATTCATAAATAGCCCAAAAACTAGGATTCTTCTAAACCAACCCAAATTATTATTTAAGTTTAAAGTTCTTTTTAGGACATTTAAAGCATGATGTAGATGTAGAAGACTAAAGCAAACATCTAAAAATAGTTAACAAAAATGTACAAACTGGAAACCCCAAAGGATCAAAATATTTCTCTCAGGCACCTTCCAGTCAACTATTGATTGCTTCATGAACAGTGGGGCTTGTGCCCTCCTCAGTAACATCTACAGTCTATCTCATATCACACGCTAGGTTAATGACCATAAGATCATGAAGATTCATATACAGTCATGTACAATCATTATGAAAACACTACAAAGTATTGTTTTTAATTTATTCAATACACAGGGCCATGAAAAGGTTGTATTTGTTAGAACCTTAAGTAGTTTTCTTGTGAGATGAACCTGTTGATATCTATTTATAACTGACAAATGTAAGTACTAAATACCTCTATGTATCTAACGTTTAAAAATGATGAATCTATTCCAATATTTAACCTGTACCACGTTGCTTAGACATACATTTTTTATAGGGAAATTTTTCAGTTGCGATTATTACCTAATTCATCTAAAGCAATTATTGACAGTCATTACATTGCATGCGTTCAGTTATATATTTACATATATAGATTATTTACCCTTATATTTGTATAATTTTTAGTCTATGTACAGCATTACAAGTGTTATAATGTTGTACAAAATTAATCCGCTGCTCTAATCTGAATAGTGGACGATTCGGTTTACTAATTTAGTAAGATGGATGAAACTACACACCATCATAACATAAAGTCCCCGAAGGAACAAGTCATGTAAAATGAGGCCATTGGGCCATGAAGACATCTCGTATCGTGAGCTAAAAAAACAGTGCAGAGCCTGGCTGGTGGTTCACTTCTGGACTTCTCTGACTATATATATCATGAAAGTTCCTGACCATGCAGATGACTGCATCATCCCTAAAGCCCATTAATTGTGAAAGACTTTCATAACACTTTCTGTGTGGGTCTGGCTTGCTTTTAGTAGCATATACGCAATGTCCCGGTGAAAGCTGTTCAATTTATCTAATTTAATCAATTGCCTATGAATAAATAAAACACTAATAAAAGGTTTCCCTGATTGGTAAAGTAAAATAATTCTTCACTTTATTTATTGTGAAATATTCCTTGTGATGATCCCCAATTTAAGGTTGAAACTTTGTTCATGTTCTTTGTATTGACTGTGTCTTTTTATGTGTTGTGCACAGAGTGTCAACCTGTAGGTGCAAGACATACTCGTGAACTGTACAGGTGACAAAATAAAAAAGTAATATATACTATAAATACAGTTTAAAGCCTGTTACTGTGTCCATAACATCCAGTCCAACGTTCAGTTCATGATGGAATTTCTGAAAATATGGCTAGAAGTACTCAGTATTTTCAAAATTGCAAGCTGTGGTGTTCAAATAATGACCGTGTAGCAAAATGTATGAAAACTATTCTTTTCAAGCTGTGCATTAAGTCTTAAATTAGAATGTCTTGCATTTAAGAATATATCTTTAAATAAAATAAAGTAAGCACTTTTGGCAGATTCCTCGTAACTTCCTTCATCCTAAAATGGCTTACTTTTCATGCTGATGTTAAAGTACAAGTTACCCACCAAAAAAAAAAAAGGTGTATGGCATTGCATTGCATGTTCGATTCAGTCCTAATTTGTGGGCCTTTTGTACCAGTAGAGAAAGTGAATGCGACCATGAAGGTGTCACCTGGACAGTCGAGGCCGGAAGGCCACACGTTCCGGCCGCCACCTTAGACATTAACAACAAGCGTGTACATTATAGAAACAGCATTTGCTGTTGCTTACAATTGTAATGAACTGAAGGTTGCTTTCAAAGCCCAGAACTGTGTGGGATTAATGTTGCCTGTACATGCTCTAAAATTGATCTTTCTAGGTTTTTAAGTTTCTTTATAATATCCATATAAAATATTCAGAGAATGTACCATTTAACCATGTTGTGCGAATGAAACATTTTATGTGGAATACTTACAAGGCAAATATATGTATATGTCTGAAATATGCCCCTTGTACTGTAAGTAGTTTTTCTCCGCCTCGTATTACTGTGGCATTTCAGAAGTGCATGGAGGTGTGTCAATGACTTATTGCACTTTGGTTTCTTGTTATCAAAATGCTTTAAAATCAAACTTCTGTTTCCTGATCATATATCCCGATCGCGTTGACGGAGTTTCTGGAGTAAGTTTCTGTGTTCTCAGTTTTTCTATTTACAGTATTTCTATCTCTCTTCCTTCTGTATATTCTTAGCTTTGGTTATCGTGTAATTCGTCGGTTGCCTTGGGTCTTAGCGGCCATGCACGCTCCGCTGGCAGCTTGGAACAACTTACAGCCACTATTTTATTGTCGGCTTCAAGATGTAAGTGGCCACACGTAAGGAGCAGGTTCTGTGTTTGAACCAGTTGTGTTTGTACTGTATTCATTCTGTCGTCCAACTTGTTCCGTTTGTACGAGTGTGTCTGCCTGTCAGAGACACAAGTACATTTTCACATATACAGTATTATGCAAAAGTCTTAGACAGGCAGGGAAAATATATAAAACTGTTCATCTGGGTAGTAAGTGTATATTTACTAAGAAACAAAACATGGTTTGACACCGAATTCGAATGTAAGCAAGTGAACAGTAAGAAAAGCTTATAAGAAATTATCAAAAATGTTACTCACGTTACTCAAGTGCATGTGCATATTTGATGGTTACAGCAAATACAGGGGTGATTTTAAGAGAGGTTTTGAAATGACTAAGTTGGTACTCTTTGGCAGACATAAAATCATTCTTTACAGAAAGTTTTACACAAAGATGAAAACCATTTAAACAGTTTCTGTGGCAGCCTAAGACTTCTGAACAGTACTGAATATTGTTCCTCAGCCTCATAGCTTGAAACGGGGCGAAGGAGATGTTTAAGATTATGTGCTAACTGAGGTTTCAGCAGTGGAGCTCAGAAACAAGATTACACCTGGTTAGGGTGGTTAGATTACCTCGTCCTAAACCACTCGGATAGACGTAATCAGTCTAAGAAGGACTGCAGTCCCAGATTGCAAAGCGGTTCCTCATTTCACAACAGCAGGAAATAAAAATGGAGCAGTGAGTTTAATTAGCATAAATCAGATAAATTAATAAAATAAATGAAAAAAGAAATAGTGTGTAATTCATTCTCTGACTTGTCTGCTTGTCTTGGGATATTACCTAAAGCGAGTCATTGTCTGAGCAGTAGGCAGCCAGACACCATTAAGGACACCCAACCTGCCAATACTGAATCCGTCCTTAATTACTTAGTTTAATCTGATGTTGACCATCAATTATAACAACACCAGGCTTCCTCCAGGCAATGTGTAGGAACGAAAAGAAAAAAATACAGAATTTGTAGGGTCTGCAAGCATCTGAAAAAGTTTCAGTTTTATTCTTATGTCTACAGATTGACATTGTAATATCATTTACGACAATGCGTAGACCATTTAGTCAGAACAGACACCTTGCTGCATCAGAGCTCTGGTTTTTGCTGTGGAAAAAAAACATTAAGTTTTATCCATATCACAAACTAACGGCGGTCCTCCAACTTCCTCACAGTTAGTATTATTGAAATGTTCACCCATCCATCCAAAAATATTATACATAAAAGTATAGCCATAAAGGGATGGTCTGATGACTCAGTGGACCCCAGATCCTAGGCATAGAGTTTGCATCCTATCCTGCTCTCCGTCATATGAATTTCCTACCATGCTACAGAAGGGGTTCATTGCATTGGGGTCTTTAAATTCTCAATAGTGTGTGAGTGCGTGTCCTTGCATGTGAAGATGACAGGAGGAGAATGCGGCTGTGTTGAAGTCATGAAAGCCTAGGGAGCCACTTCCCTGTGCGGTGAAGCCAGAAAGCTGACAACACAACTAACAAACAAATTCAACTTGAACCGTTTCAGTAACACACTGTAATGTTGGCACAGGCAACAATACCACCCAAGGAATTTACAATGGCCAGAATGAACACATGCAAAGCCCAAAATACAGCACACTACCAGTACAAATACTGCTATGCACAGAGGTATGCCCAGTGGGGCAGTAGAAGCTATATGGTTAGGGATGTGTGCATGTGCTTGGAAGGTTTCTGGTTTGAATCCTGGACCAGCAAGGTAATGACAATAAATCACTCTCTCTTAAAACGCATATAAAGATCTTGTTACGCTGTCCAAATCGATGGTCCTACACAAACTACACTGAACAAAAGTATAAACGCAACACTTTTGTTTTTGCTCCCATTTTTCATGAGCTGAACTCAAACATCTGAAAATTTTTCGACATACACAAAAGACCCATTTCTCTCAAATATTGTTCACAAATCTGTCTAAATCTGTGTTAGTGAGCACTTCTCCTT
>JAODKN010000093.1:13063740-13085185 GCA_026774425.1 Petrocephalus zakoni | reverse complement strand
TAGAATTAAGGCAGTTCTGAAGGCGAAAGGGGGTCAAACACCGTATTAGTATAGTGTTCCTAATAATCCTTTAGGTGAGTGTATGCTGTGTCTGTTAGACTACTTTTCTAAGACTTTAAATTACTTCTAAATTACTGCTTCATTCCGCAAAAATTCTGCCTACATATAGACTTCTTTTCTGAGTTAAGCACGTTATGCTCCTAGATAAAAACAGCTGTTTATCAATGAGAATGCGTAGGTTTCTTGTACATGTAGCAGTCCATGTCTCTCTTGAAGTGTCTTTTACACCAGTCTGTTAACTCTCTGGGATTTTTATATTCACGTGTGTCGTCCGAGTAAACCTCAGTGAAAGATTTTTTAAATCTCATGGATTCTTTTAAGTATGTTCAGTCTGTGAGAGTCATGACACATGGACATGCACATATGAACATGCACATATGAACATGCACATATGGACATGCACATATGAACATGCACATATGAACATGCACACTGGATCTTGTTCTATCACACGGTTCACTGTCAGTGACGGTGAAATTTATGTCGCCTGCTTTTCTTGCCACGTGCCTACTTCCTCCTCCGAAAGTTTGCACTCAGGCTCGCTGCTCTCGCCGATGAAGCCAACACCTGCCAGCCAGATCACCAGGGTTTTTATGAATGTCCCACACTTCAGCTGAGCACTGATGGTATAGTTAATTTGTTTAAAGACACTTGTTCTAACATCTTGGACTCTGCTGTTCCGTTTACGGTCAAGCACTCCAGACCTAATCCTGAACTGTGGTTGAATGATCCCATGTGCGTCTCAGGCTGGCACATAAGCAAAGCATGAATGAAAGTAGAAAAAAAGACAAGCTTTTTTTTTTTTTTTTTACATTTTAAGGGAATGTTTATCAAGTTATCTGAAAGCTGCTATATCTGCTAGAACAATGTACTTAGATGTTATTGCAAATAACTTTCATAGGCCCGTAGTTTAACACCTATTTCTTCTGTCCCTGCGTGTCCTAACAAGTTTTCAGGTCTGTGAGGATTTGTACACCATCTCTTCAAGACCTGTGTATCCCTTTCATCAGTTTAAAGCTCACTCCCTATTTAGCAGATATTATTTGTCAGCTTAAACCCTCAACCTGTAATTCAAATTTTGGACCTTGTACTGTAAGTACTTAATTATAGTCCCGGCATATTTTGAATATTCTGTGGTGCATCCTTAAACAACTTAAAACAGCTCTACGGACAAAGCCAGATTCTACGGACTCAGGGTTTCAGGTAAAGTTAAACCTTTTCTTTCTGTAGCTGAGTTTTAAAAATAAATGTATACTTTGTCTCCTCACAGCTAAACTATTGTAATTCATTGTATACTGGAGTCAACCAGTCATCATATCATATCAGACCAATCTTAGCCTCTCTTCTCCTGTTCACAGGATCACTTGTAAAATGTTATTGTTTGAATGGTTTAGTCGTTTTTTGTCTCTTATACCCTATCATTCTTCATCCTGATCACTTAGATCCTCTAACCAAACGTTGCTGGCCCTGCCAAGGTCGAGATTTAGGCTCAGAGGTACCTCCTTTGCGGTAGCTGGCCCACAGCTCTGGAATAGTCTAGCCCTTTGTATTAGATCCACACAAACTTTGGTCACATTTAAATCCAGACCAAAACCCCATCTTCTCTCCTCGGCTATTTAGACTAGTGTGAGAGTGTTTGTCCTATTTATTTACTTTAAAAAAAATCTGTTTACTTTATAAATAAAATTAATTGAACTTGAAATTGACATAGGCCTTAATACAAATATCAGTAAATTTTATATAGGATAAAAATACTTAATTCCTGTGGGGAATTATTTTTTCTATCCCATCTTGCCCTGCCTGTGAGACACGGTGTCAGGATCGGTTTTCTGGTTGTCTGTCATTTCCATCTTTAGCCAGCAGATGTCGCTGGCCATCTCATTTCCCCCCCTCTGTATTTCCCTAGGTCATCTCACAGTTCCTGTTGCTTTATACTGCTTCCTGAGCCACTGCGTGGCTGAATGGGCTCAGAGTGCAGCTGAGCACCTAACTACCCTTACTGTCATGGGTGCTGGACATTTTGTTATCTGTTGTCTTCCCCAGGTTAATTATGCTTTCATGTTCATGTATTTCAGTTTCAAGTCTCAATTTATTTGTCATATGTACATTAACACAGGGTCAACATTACAATAAAATGAGAGGATACCAGGAAGACGAGTTTCTCAGCACTTAGCATAGAGGGAAAATAGAAATTAGTTTAAAGAGTAAGTTAGTGTAATACTACGAAGTATTAATGATTGCACTTAAAAAATAATTGCACGTTACCCGTAAGCGTTGTACAGTTTTAAGTGTAGGAGATAAGGAGTCTGAGGGCCTGGTGGTAAACGCTGATGTTGAGCCTGGCAGTCCAAGCAGCCATGCCACTGCGTCGTCTTGCAGATGGTAACAGGTTAAACAGATGGCATGCTGGATGGCAGAGGAGCTCCCAAACCAAACTGTAATGCAGTCCCGTCAGTAAGCTCTCAATTGTGCACCAGTGGAAGGCGGAGATGATGCTAGCATTCATGCCGAACTTCTTCAGCCTCCTTAGAAAGTAGAGCGTCTGGCGAGCTTTCCTGACCATAGTGTCTGTGTATGTTGTCCAGAAGAGGTCTTCTGTGATGTCCACCCCAAGAAACTTGAAACTGCTGACCCTTTCAACTGCAGTATCATTGCTGTAGGTAGGCGGGTGTATCCCCATGCCATCTCCTGTAGTACACTACCATTTTCTTTGTTTTGCTGACATTCAGATGGAGGCTGTTGTCCTGGCACCAGCTGGTTGATGCCTTCACTTCCTATCTGTATGTTGTCTCGTCATCGTCCGTGATGGGGCCCAAGCTGATTGTGTCATCAGCAGACTTGAAGATGACGTCGGAGCTGTGTTTAGCAGTACAGTCGTGAGTGAACCGGAAGTGCAAGAGGGGACTGAGGTGCAGCCGTGCTCAGTATCAGCGAGGAGGAAGTGTGACTGCCGAAACTCACCACCTGGGGCCTGCCCATCAGAGAGCTGAAGATCCATTTGCAGATGCAAGTCCCCAGTCTGAGACCATCAAGCTTGGGGATGAGTTTAGAGGGGACGATGGAGCTGAATAGTGAATTGTAATCAACAAAGAGCATCCTGACATATAGTCGTCCCTCGTTTATTGCATATAATCCGTTTCAGACTCTACTGCGAGTCTTCCGCGAAGTAGGATTCTTTATTTATAAATCGAATATTTTCATAGAGCATAGAAAACCTGTTTATGGCCTTCTAAATACGGTTTATAACATTATTAGAGCCCTCTACACATGAAACAACACCATTTAGTCACCATTACACTCGTATTATGCAATATATTAGACAAAATAAGAGAAAATAAGACATAGTAGATGTTACAAATATCATATTATTGTTATTATTATTGTACATTTAATTACACACACACAGACAGTTCTTACACAGAACCACTAACCTATGAAAGTAAGAAGAAGCAAAAGGCTTAGAAGAAGTAGCACGTTTAGGAGCCATCGTGGGGCTTAGATAAAAGTTCTCAGAAATCGCAAACAAAGATGCTTCCGATGCGTAGCGATGTAGAAGTGTGTATGTGAGAAATGAACTTGCGTGAGGCTGAGCCAGTCAGTGGCCGGGATACGAAGAGGATATAACTGACTCAGACAACCGAGCAGGCACTTTCGTTTTCACTGTCTCAGTCAACTTTTTAATGAACATACAGTACTGTATATACTTTAATGAGCACAGTACTGTATACACTTTAATGAATAAACAGTACTATATATACTCTAATGAGCACAGTACTGTATATACTTTAATGAGTACAGTACTATATAAGAAAAAACATTAGGTTACATTACGTAACCCCGGTTCTCTTTCAAACATTCGCTCGGTATCTCACTCTGGGATACGCCTCTGGCGTGCCTGACCACGGAAGCACTAATGACACCACGTCCGTCACAGACGGACCAGTCACAGCCGTAACATGGCAGCCCCTCCTCCCCATATCTACCGCTGCAGCCCAACAGAATGGCATTCTCAAGCATGCTCTTCCCCGTGCAAATAAATGCAAGGAGGGGGAAGTGGTGAGATACGTCACTCATGTTATCAAAGAACCGTGGTTATGTAATGTAACCTAACATTCTCTTTCAAACATTCGCTTGGTATCTCACTATGGGAGAGATATAGACAACTCCCGTATTGCATGCTTTCTGAAGCCACACCGTCCGTATGGACGCGGAAAAAACTACCGTACGTGGCACTCGAACCGATACCCAGGACTGCGTACGACAGTGATGGCGCCGTGACGTCCAGTCGGTAAAACCTAATGAATGTGTGCGGGGTAGCCCAGCTCGCAGCAGCACAAATATCATGTACCGTAATACCTCTAAACAAAGCCCAGGAGGTAGCCAGAGCCCTGGTGGAATGAGCCCTCAAACCCGGCGGGGGCCGTAGACCCACGGCAATATACACCAAGCGAATAGCGTCCACCAGCCAGTGGGACAGACGCTGAGACGAAACAGGCCTACCTCTGTGAGAAGGAGCCCAGGAAACAAACAGCTGGTCGCTCCTCCTAAAGCACCTTGTCCTGTCGGCGTAAATCCGCAGCGCGCAAACGGCACACAAACAATGCTCTTCTTCTGAAGTAAATGGCGGCAGGTGAAAAGCCCTCAGTTCCACGGCATTGCAGTTATATGCAATGACCTTAGGAACAAAAGCAGGGTTAGGTAGCAGCATAACCTTAGCATTACCTGGGCCAAAGTGGGTGGACCGAAAAAGCGTGGACCGAAAAAGACGGGTGGACCGGAAAAGCGTGAACCTCACTCACACGCTTCTGCTCAAAAACGCGCCATTTGATGTCACACAATGAACGCGTCGAGGGGGCCCTAGCACACTGGATGGTGGCAATCACCTTGCAGGGAGGCCATTCGAATCCAAATTCAGCCTCTCACGGGCCAGACCCAGAGAGCTAGCCGGTCCAGGTAGGGGTGGAGAATCTGCCCGCGCCTGAGACAGGAGATCCCTGGGCGGGGGGAGAGGCCAGGGCTCTCCCGACAGGAGCTGACAGATCTCCGCTAACCACAGTCGCCCCGGCCAGTAGGAGGGCGACAAGGAGGAGAGACAGCCCGCTCTCCCTCACTCTGGCTTAGGTGGGGGATAGCAGGCTCAGGGGCGGGAAGGCTTGAATGACGCTACTCGTCTCTCTGACAGTGTAGTGCAATAGGATGTAGAATTTATCTGGAGACCGAGATATTCTACTGTCAGAGAGGGCACCATCGAGTTCTTGGTTAGATTTATTCTGAAACCCAGACCGGTGAGGTGGGTTACTAGCATCGCCATGTCGCTTACTGCCTGTTCTCTCGTAAGAGAGCAAAGCAGGTAATCGTCTATGTAAGCCAGTACTCTGAGACCCGAATGTCTGTGCGGGGTCAGAGCCGCTTCTATGCATTTGCTGAAGACACGGGGAGCGAGGCTGAGCCCGAATGGGACTGCGAGGAACCCGTAGGTCACACCGCAATAGGCAAATCCAAAATATTTCCTGTGAGCAAGATAGATGCCTATGTGAAAGTAAGCGTCCTGAAGGTTGACTGTGGTGAACCAGTCCCCTGGACGAATGGAGCGAAACAGGAGTCTCTTGCGCCTCCATTTCCTGCAACGCGGCAGTCGGGAGGGGGCTCGGAGCAGCGAGCTCCTAAGGTTAGTATCCAGATTGGCTTGCCTTAACGCATTAGCTAATGATGGATATAGCTCGCCTTGACGCGTAGCTAATTAAAGTAGCTCGCCTCAACATGGTAGCTAACAAAGATAACTCACCTTAACGCGGTAGTTATACCTGAAAAGACAGCAAGGTAATTCCGCTATCTGTTTGAGATAGACAGGTCGCTCAGCACTGAGGGGAGCAGGACTTACTGTGGGACCTGCGTTCGGCGACGTATGATGTGACGGCTCGTCAGTGAACACTAAGCAGGGAACAATACTGTCCTGGAGCACTGTGGAAAGCTTGTGGTCTTCACAGGGAAGAGAGCGAGAATGCCGTACCGGTGGGCTGCAGCGGTAGATATGGGGAGGCAGGGCTCTCATGTCACGGCTGTGACTGGTCCGTCTGTGACGGACGTGGTGTCACTGGTGCTTCCGTGGTCGGACACACCAGAGGCGTATCCCATAGTGAGATACAGAGTAAATGTTCGAAAGAGAACTGCGCTAGAGTGAAGCCGCGAAAGTCGAAGCGCGAAGTGGCGAGGGACGACTGTACATTCCTTTTCTCCTGGTGGGTGAGAGCAGTATGTGTTGCCAGGGTGGTAGCATCCTCCATAGACCTGTTTGTTCTGTAGGCGAACTGAAAAGGATCTAAGCTGTCAGGGAGGGAATTGTGGATGTAATTTTTGAGCAGTCATTCAAAGCACTTCATGATGACTGATGTCAGTGCAACAGGGTGGTAGTTGTTCAGACAGGTGACTTCTTTGCTGTTTTCTTGCGGACGGGGATGAAGATGGTTGCCTTGAGGGAGGTGGGAGCCACAGAATGGCTCAGGGAGAGGTTGAAGATGTTGATGAACACTTCTGCCAGCTGGTCGGCACAAGCTCTGAGAGTGTGGCCTGGAATACCATCTGGCCCGGGAGCTTTGTGGGGTTTGACCCTTTTGAATGACCTTCTCACATCAGCCGTTTGTAGGATCAGCAGTGCCACCCCACTGCCCACATGAGGACATAGGGGATTTTGTTGGCTGCATTAAAACTAGCATAAAAGTGTGTAGCTCATCTGGGAGCGACCTGGTGGGCTGCATACTGACTCTGTGTTCCTTTTTGCAGTGCATAATGCAACATAGTCCTCTCCATAAGCTCCTGGCAACAGAGCTGTGGAAGTTGGAGTGCACTTTTACATTCCTGATGGACTTCCAGAGGTCATAACTGGCTGTTTTGTAGGTGTCAGGATCACCTGAGTTGAAGGCACAGGTCTGCACTTTGAGTATAGTGTGAATCTTACTGTTGACCCAGGGTTTCTGATCTGAATACGTGCAGACTGTGGCTTTTGGAACAGTATCATCAATGCACTTTCTTATGTATCCTATGACCGAATCTGTGAATTCACTGATGTCTCCATCAGCTGCGTCCTTGAACATCTGCCAGTGATTTGTCTCAAAGCAGTTCTGTAGGACCCCCTCAGCCTCGCTGTTCCATTTATAGATGTCCTTAGAAAAGGTTTTTTCCTGTTTAAGTCTCTGCTTGTAAGCAGGTAGCGGTAGAATGGAGCAGTGGTCTGCCTTACCTAAAGCACGGTGGGGGAGGGGTTTGTAGCAGTCTTTAAATGGGGTGTAACAATGATCCAGCATCTGATCACCTCTGAAAAGTAATGTGCTGGTGTATTTTGGGAGGACCATCTTCATGTTGACTTTGTTAAAGTCTCCCAAAACAATAAATACTGCCTCTAAATATGTGTTCTCTACTCTGTTTATAATGCTATACAGTTCATCCAGAGCCGAAGATTATTCACCTTGTGGGGAGACATAGACAGCTGAAAGGAGCACTGAACTGAACTCTCAAAGAGGTAAAAGGGTCTAACTTTAATGGTCAGCAGTTCCAGAACCGGAGAGAAGTGCGTTGCTAATATGCAGACATCCATAGCCCATGAGGAGTTAAACATAAAGCAGACACCTTCTCCCCACGACTAGCCTGAGTCCTTTGTTCTGTCTTGCCGGTAAACCGTTAAGCCCTGTGTCGGCACAGTCTGGCAGGGCTCCTGCCGTAACTCAGTGAATGCCAAAACACAGCAGGTTGTTTGTTTGGTGTGAAATCTGTGCACGTAGCTCATCCAGTTTGTTGTCCAAGGCCTGAGCATTGGCAAGCAGGGTGCTAGGCAAAGGGGGCTTGTGGGTTCTCTGACACGTGCGGCTCAGAACTCCAGCAGCCTTCCCTCTATGTTTTGTGTTCCATGTTCGGTGTTTTGTGCCTTTGTTCTTGATTATCCCTGTTACCTGTGTAGATATGTAGATATTGTTTGCTGTTCTTCTGAGTTCTGATTATAATAAAGTTCTCTGTATGCGTGAGACGCAAATGGATCGTCATCCATCGTGCCCCATTGTAACACGGGATTCAATCCTCACAATCTCAGATACAAGGTCCTACCTAGTTAAGCTGCACGCCATTGACATTTGGCAATTTGAGTAACATAACAGCACCAGAGCAAGTAAGTCTGCTGGCTTTTTGTAACGTGGTTAAAGAAAGAAATAGCATTATGAATGAAGGTAACGTTTCAGAAAAACATACCACTCACATCAAAAACCCAGGCTGTGGTGGAATTAATTTAGAATAAAATTATGGCAAGGTTGCCCCATTAACTCATTCTACCTCAGCCTGGCTTTTTAATGTGAGCTGTATGTTTTTCTAAAACTCCATTCATCCCACAGCTGAAAGAATTCTGCATGCAAGAAAGGGAAACACTGTCTTGGTCAACCGGGAGACAGTTACAAGAGACATCTGTCTGCGCTGTTTCTGCCAAAGGGGCAATGCAGTTACTGTATTTGCTATTCAAATCAAGAGTGCATATTTGTACATTTTTGGAGTAAGTTGCTCAAGTTTTTTTTTTTTTTTTGATAAACCCCCAGGACGGGGCTACAAGCCATGGCAGAGCACAGCCACACACATCATTGTACTTTTTGTACTTTCATGGGGAGAACATGCGCACATATGGAGCCGTGGCAGAGACTCGAATGCTGTTCCCAGAGATGTGAGGCAGCAGTGCAAAGCACTGCACCACCCGCCCCCTCAGGGATTTCATTTGTCTCCAAATGTTGGGTATTTGGATATCCTTAGAAAACCACAAAATGCCACCAGTTCCAGGTTTTACAGGCATGGCACATCAGTTGACATGACAATCAGGTTTGTGTTTTAATACTTGCTGGGGGTTTTCCAAATAACTGTAAGATGTGTATAAGGACTAGGATATCGGACGTGTTGCTATTCATCCCGTTGTCAGCTGAGGATGAGCCGTTTTCTGTTTCAGTGACATGCTAGAGTCAGGGAAATGCTGGCTGCACACCGGCCAGCCGGTATTATATCGCATGCAGGGAAATGCTGGCTGCACACCGGCCAGCCCGGTATTATTATATCGCATGCAGGGAAATGCTGGCTGCACACAGGCCAGCCCGGTATTACAGTGTATATCGCATGCAGGGAAATGCTGGCTGCACACAGGCCAGCCAGGTATTATATCGCATGCAGGGAAATGCTGGCTGCACACCGGCAAGCCCGGTATTATATCGCATGCAGGGAAATGCTGGCTGCACACAGGCCAGCCAGGTATTATATCACATGCAGGGAAATGCCGGCTGCACACCGGCCAGCCCGGTATTATATCGCATGCAGGGAAATGCCGGCTGCACACCGGCCATCAGCGGCAGCCTCTGCGCTCGATCCCCACCACGCTGCTACGGGCACGGTGCTGTTACAACGGCGAGCAGTGACAATGCAGCGTCAGAGATCGGGGGGGATGCAAGGAGCCGGCCCCCCCGCCGTATCAGGTTGGCCAAACTCCCATGAAGCCTTGCGCCCGGCCGCCCGCCCAGGATGCTCCGCAAGTGCGGCGTCACTTAGACGGAAACAGCTGACTGCGGGTCCGTAAACAGGCTGCGTGCGTGCGGCGCCGCCCGCCGCTGTCCCGGCACTGCCGTCCCTTATACACGGCTTAATAAGCGACGTGCGGAGAAGCGCAGGGCGAAGCACGGAGCAGCGGCGGCGAGGAATGGGGGGATGAGTAGGGGATCTGCGCCGGGCTGGCGTCTGCGGGAACAAAGGGCGCTTGTGCGCCGCCGAGGCGGCTTCCGGCTTCCCCGCGTACCGCCGGCGCTCCGTGTGCGCGGCTGCAGGTCCGCCTGCGAGTGCATCGTCCGCCGGCTTCCTGGTGCCGATCACGGAATTGCACGCACGCGGGACGGGTTTGGGTGACACGGGCTCACGGGGTAATCTGCGCGCTCAGACACGTGATGGGGACGGGCTGGGGAAGGCGGCAGGCTGACGTGGGGGCTATTGATCAGGCAATGTTCAGTGCCGATGGGCAAGCTGCCTAAATAGCGTCTCTCCTGACCGAGTAAGAGGTAAGGCGTTACGTTACATTTGTTCTGCCTTATGTTTGATTATCGCCGACATCTATTTATGATTTAAGTGAATTGTTTAGTCTGGTACGTTGCTGGTGCTTCTCAGATCGTTTCTATGGTTATTCTTTGTTATTCTGCATATATTCATATAGTAAAGCCTTTGATTATTTGCATAATTCGTTGAACCCGGTTTTGAATGGGTGGGATCATTGAATATTACTCACTTACACTGGTCAGGTGTAACACAATGTTCCATTTGGCATTGTGGAACTTGGGAGTGGAGCTTTATGCGTTACTTCTGCGCTACTGAGTTGGTGTGTGTCTTTGTGTTTGTTTCCCTGCCTCCCGTTGTCGGCTGAGGATGAGCCGTTTTCTGTTTCAGTGACATGCTAGAGTGACCCGTCAGCAGCAGTGCAATGCTTTCTACTCAGTCTCCCGAGAGCTGGCCTGACCCCAAAGAAGTGAAGCAGGTACGCAATGTCTCTCCGAAACAAGTCTGTCCAAACACGGCAGGGTCATGCTTTTTGAGCTGGTACTGAAAACAGGAAGATTTCTGATTTTCGTGGGCAGATGAGGCAAACAGCGGAACATAATTGTCTGGAACTGACTGCCGAGTTTATCTTCCATCACATAAATATCCTTCTCTGTGATTAACAACTTGTGTGATACATGGAGAACTGTGATATGATAGTTTACTAAGCAGTCTGTAGTTCATTTTTTTCAGTCTTTAGTCAGGTGACCGTAGCCCCTGTTATAGAATGCTGTGCACCCAGTTGGAGGGAAATCGAAACAAAAACTAGGTATACAAGTTATTTGGCATTTAAAATTGGAATTGTTTACTGCTAACAAATTAGCAAAGATTCAGGTCATTGTCAGTACATCACCCCATAATGTGCAGGTCAGCAATCATGTGTCTTGACCTTTTGAGAAAATGCAACATTAGTCTGCAACATGCAACAAGCTCTGAAGGAAAATAGCGTATTAGAAAATCAGGGTAAGGAGGACAAAAAGAGAGACGAAGGAGAAGATCTGCCGCTTGATTAGTTACAGTATGTTTTAGGAAGTGGTGACCGGGCTTCCTCAAGCCACCAAAATGTCACATGCCCTAGCTGTGGTATCACCTGCCCACCACACTAGCACCCGATTTGAACATTTAATCCTGTTGTCTGCTTCCCCAGTGGATAAAGAGCAAGATAGCACTGTCGCTGAAGGCGTTGCAGAAACGCTGCATCACAACGGACGCCGTGGTGACCAGCGAGGACGCTGATGCCAATCTGCTGTGCTGCGCCCTGGAAGCGGTCTTTGTCCATGGCATTAAGAGCCGGCACATCCGGGCAGAGGCTGGCGTGCGGAGCCGGAAGCCAGGGGCCCGGGGGCCCCTTCCACAGCCGGTGTTTTGGAGCCTGCTAAAAACCGTCACTCATCGGTGAGCTCAGACATCAGAATTAAAAAGGGCAGTTTCATTATAAAATGTTTCCTTCATCTTCAGTTTGACACAGATTTGTGTTTCATACAGATTTTAGTCAGTTTTATTGTCATGCACACCTGGTGAAAATCTGATTGTTCTGATTAACAACTACACTACCTAATATTAATATATTAATATTATAGTATTATGATAATATGAATATAATAATATGAAATTCTTAACACTGTAGTCTTTGACAGTCTTGAAAATGTGTACAGATTAATAATTATGATGGATATATATAAATATACATAATATTAAGCTACAGACTATAAATCAGATTTAAAATGTATATATTTTTTGCAACTAGTTCATCCACTCCTCCAAGTTCAGAAATCCATTTCCTGACTAGGATCTCAGTCATTCGGATGAGCCGTTGACCATTCATGAACAACGTTGTGGTATTGCAAAGTCAGGGGCACTGAAAGTATAGGTGAAGCCCCAAATGGGTTAACTGGTGTGTTGTTTTGAGCCTTTGACAGCCTTTTCATTCACTATAGCCCACATTTGCATGTGCTGTGGTCATGCTCTCTTTAAAAGTGATTTTTCTGAGGGGCCTTATTTTGGTCCCCACTCTATTGTACCTGGGTGTCGTCTCTCCGTCTGAGACCTGCCTTGCCCCCACAAGGGATGTGATCCTGGAGCTGGAACAGCTGAGCTTCATCAACACAGATGTTGGCCGCTGCCGGGCCTGGGTGCGTCTGGCGCTGAATGACGGCCTGTTGGAGTGCTACCTGGCCTCTCTGCTGCGGGAGGACTCCAAGCTGGCCAGCTACTACCAGCCCAGCGCCCTGATGCTGGACCCTGAGGAACGGGAGGTGCTGCTCAGTTACCTGCAGGGCCTGACCTCGCTCTCCTTCCAGCTGTCGTATAAGAGCGCCGTGCTGAACGAGTGGACTGCCACACCGCTGGCACTGGCTGGCCTCTGCCCCGCCATCAGTGACCCCCAGGACACCCCGCAGCCCCCCCCGTCTGCCGGGGTGGTCTCCCCCCCACAGGCGCCGGTGTGCACGGAGTCGTGGGACACGGCGTCGCAGTCCTCCGGATGCTCGGACGCTGTGGAGGTGCATCAGGGGCTGGGGCACAGGAGGGGCGTGGGGAGCAGGGGCCAGCTGACCTCCTCCAGCCTCAGCCTGGACACCATGGGGTCCTCGCAGCTCTCCTCCAGCCTGAGCTCTGACAGCCTGCTGCAGGGCAATGGCCACAAGAGTCCGAGTAAGGAGGCATGGCCCGCGGACCTGGAGAGGACAGCTACTGGGGAGGAGCCCGGGAGGGACAGGCCGCAGTGAGTCCAGCTGGCCAAAGGGGCTTACACTCATACTTTCATCTGCCTGACTACTTACAGTTCATAGTCTAGTTGTAGGGACAGCATTATAAAAATCTGTGGCCTTTTTCCTGTTACTGGTATACGCATAATACTCATTAGGGGTGTAACGGCAATAAGAAAATATCACGGTTCTATACAAACCTTGGGTTTTGGGTTCAGGGTTTAGTGCACTTTTTGCCACATGGGGGAAACCTGAATTACTCCGGAAATGATGTGTTATTAAAATTGCAAGGATAAACACGATTGATAATGGTTGTAAACCAAACGTAAGGCAATGCGTCAGTGCATCTGAATAACAAAACTTCAGAGAATTCTTATTTGCACATTGTAAAAAAAAATATATAAAATAAAGTCGAAATCAAACGATAAGACTGTACCATGACCATGACAATGATAATGACCTTGATCTTGTCTAAATTCCATGTTTTTATACTCTTGAGTGCTGTCACATATCTGTAGTGATAAATACCCCTATAGTAATTTTTTTAGGCCGGTCTGAATTTCCTGCCAAAAGTGCCTTGAATGCCACAAGGAGACTAACCTGCAGAGGCTGTTTCTGCTCTGGTTGCACACACGTTCAGATGAGGCCGTCCCAGACACGTTAGCACGGCGGTTGGGTTCCCAGTAACATGCCCAAGTTTGACATAACCGAGTCATCAGACAGTCTTGTTGTTATTAATGGCTTTCTTTCTCCGGTGCTGATGTAATTTACTGGGAGACCAGTGATGTTCCCAAACTGTCGATTCCCTTCATTTCATTGTGCATGCCAGGCTGCAAGCGGCGAGGTCACCGCAGCACGTTGCATGCATACATCTGGTACATGCCTAGGTTATCCTGCTGTTGGTACTAGTGGTGGCCGTGTATTATATGGCTCATGTCCGTTTGCAGGCCGCGTCCGGTGGAATATGGGAACGGCACCCACTCCAGTCAGGACTCCACCCAGGACGACTCCTGTCTCTCCAGCCTGCCCCCAGACCACTTGTCGGAGACGGCGACGTCCAGTGGTTCGGATGCCGAGATGCCCACTGCGGCTCCGTCTGCCCCCGAACCCTCCGTGCCCCCCCAGGATGAGGAAGAGCCAGAGGGGGACACGTCTCCTGTCTCCCCCGCCGTCCCCAGTGACCCCCCAGACACTGAAGAATTGGAATCCCTGCCCGTGAGCGAGGTGCCCCCAGATCCTGTGCCAGACGGCCCCATGGGTGGCCAGGAGCCTCCGGTGCCCAGCCATGCCAGGGAGAACCTCGGCAGGAAGGCATCTGTGACCTCGCTTCATTCCCCAACCTCTGGCAAACCTGTGAGTGCCCCGCCCCCCCCGCTGCTTCATTAGACTGCCTTTTCCCTGATTGGTCCTTACTGCTCAGTGGTAGTACTGTTGCCCACAAGTGCGGAGTCTGCATGTCCTCCTTGTTTTCAGCCTGCATTCCAAGGACGCGTTTCATGTCTCTAATTTGCGCATCCTGTGTCTGGGTGTGTGCATGTGTGCCTTGTGATGGGCTCCAGCCCCCCCGATCAGGATAACTGGTTGGACGGTGGATAGATAGGTGGCACGTCAAATTTCTGATTATACATGTCCAGTAAACTGACTGACAGTAACTGACAGTTTTTGCTCTACACTTGCACCTCGTGTTCTGTTGCTGTAGCATAGCAACCATAATGTCACCGGAAGCATGGTTACGAAGCATGGCGGAGCAGCCATGCCTGACCCAGCTCTGAGTTGTTGCTTTGCAATGCCTTGCCTTCTGCGCGTGGTCATCCTGGCTCACGGTGATCGAAGGGTGTATAGAAGAGCCGTAACTACGCCCTGGGTGTGGGTCCTATGGCAGGCTCCTGAATCTCAGCACTGTTAGCCTTCTAGGTAGCAATCTGCTTTACACCTCGGCCATGTCGCTCCTCAGAAATGGTCCTGGATCTCCGAGGATGACTTCTATAAGCCACGCCCACAGGACGGGACGGAGCACGACGGGGCGCCTCATATCGACACAGACCTGCCGAACGGGACTCTGGCCCCCCCCACCCCCGTGGAGCCGGAGCCGGCTCAGCCCGCCCCCAGCGTGGTGCACCGCAGGCAGATTGGTGAGCGTGTCCGTGCGCTGTGCTCCCCTCTCCGCACCCTTCTCGTAATAACGAGATTTGTACGTTTCTACTTACCCTCTGATTCGGAGCCTCCCCTCTCAGCTGTTCTGCCCGTCACGGCTCCACTTCTGTTACGCATTACTCCAATCCAATACAAACGCATTACCAGATAGCTAAAATCGACGTTTGTATACTTCTGCGTTATATGCATATGCATTTTTACTGTTGTATGCATTTTTACTGCAGATTGGCTTTGACTGTGTAATATTCCAAGCAGCAAGGCTGTGGGATTCTGGTAACTTTGGTCTAGAAATGTTTAAATGTCTTTGTTTCTTGCGCTTTCACCAGGCCCCCTTTCTCACCGTACACCGACGCGTCGTGTGTCTTTGCTGCAGACAGGAGGAACCAGTTCCGTCTTGGATTCAGACATGGGTCCCCATTGCTAGTTCTCCTTCTGTTTCTGCCAATTGTTGACATCGATTTTGCCCTGTAGGAAGCAAAACTCCTAGCATTTGCCCCTTACGGCTTTACTCCTCTTCAGTTCAGGCTGAGAAGCTGTACATTATCATAAATATCGTCAGTTTGGTAGCAGTAAGGACGCAGTGTGTGTTTGCTTGGCGGCTGTTGCTAACATCACAGCAGAATTAGTGCTGTGGCTGCTAACAGACACACACACACACACACACACACACACACACACGCACACTACTGTGCAGCCTTGGCTACTCGCATGCCCCCGTCTAAGGAGATTCCGTCATTACCAGTTGATCCACTTCTCACAAAAAAAACGAGAGGAGAAGGGGTGGTGCCCGGAGGCTTGTTAATGTCAAAACCCGCCTGGCAGACTTTGAAGCCTGTGTGCAAGGCCACTTCCCCCTCCAGAGCTCACTTGGCGATATCGACACCTTACCCCTCTGTGGGAGTTCGGAGCTTCCTCTTTACAGCACGTGTTTGCAGTGTGATATTCAGGGTCCTCCACAAACACGTCTGCCATTCTTCTGCTTTACACTGCGCAGCTGTTGTGTGTATCACCTTTCTTTACTCATCTGGGCGGTAGTATGAGGCGCTGGCCGGTAGTATGAGGCGCTGGGCGGTAGCATGAGGCGCTGGCCGGTGGCATGAGGCGCTGGGCGGTAGTATGAGGCGCTGGCCGGTGGCATGAGGCGCTGGCCGGTGGCATGAGGCGCTGGCCGGTGGCATGAGGCGCTGGGCGGTAGCATGAGGCGCTGGCCGGTGGCATGAGGCTGCATGTGCGTTGTGTCCTTCCAGGCTGTCCTCTACTTTGGGCTTTTGTCCTTCTTGCCCTTCTGCTTTTCTGGTTCTCTGTGATGTCCTAGATACGTGCTGGGAGGGTGGATGGGTGGGGGGATGAATCCAGTTTTGTATGGCTTTTGTCATGCTTTACCAGAAGAGTTCTTTCCTCATTCTTTACCTTCTGTATTTGTCACGAGTTTGTCATTCTGACACCTTTCCCGAGATGGTAGCATTCTCCCCTCCATTTGAAACAATTCCTTAAAGTACTTGAAGCTCACTGCTCCTCATCAGGCCTTCTCCTGATTTCAAAGGCAAAGCGTTCATCTGTCTTTTAATAACTGAAATAATCATTTTTGCGTTCCCACAAGCCTCTTATTTGTTTGCCTTTTTCACCAGTGAGATGCAATCTTCCTCTTCCCTCATCCTGTTTTCTGTTCATTTTTTTTGTTCTTTTCTGTTCTTTCATGGGGAGTGCTTCTGTATGCGTGCGACCTGTCAGTATCAGCTCGTGTCCGGGCTGCACAGAGTCGTGTCCATAGCCTTAAAGCCGCGGTTCATACTGACGTGGATTTCGGTGTGAGGACGTGAGGCAGTGGGCTCCTCTCATGATTCACAATTGCTGAATCCAGATGGAAATGGACGCTAGTGTACAGTCCTGTGACTATTATAGTGAGTGACTCCCTTTTGACACAGTTTGGCATTCTTTCTCTTTCCACAGTTAAGTTTAGCACAAGACAAAGATTAAGTAGGAACAACATTCAGAGACCATTTTTAGACCTATTTTCCAATAGTACTCCTTCCGATACATGTGCAGCCTATTCATGGTGTCCGCGTCTTTGTGTCCCGCACTTCCTGAGAGTTGTGACCTGTACTAGATGGATACTTGTATGCATAAATGCATACATACATACATATACATATACCTATACATATACATATACATATACATATGCATGCCCACCAAGACGTTCATTTAATAGTCAAAGACATGCATATAACCTGAATTTAAACTTACGGTGATAGTTTTGTTTTTTTGACGTGGGGTTTTGATAGTTGCTGAACTCTTAGTAGGCTTAGTAGACTAGTATTGTCCACATATCTTGTGCAGGAAACGGGTTCCCTGGATGAAGCATGCAGCTTCTCACAGGCATTGGAGGGTGAAAAGCTTTCGCCTCGCTTTTCCCTCTTTCCCGTCCTTATTTTTGACGACACGGTTCCAACGTAGCAATCACACTTCCCCCTCTCATGAAGGCTGGTCTGCTCCCCATCCTCCATCCCACCCCCTGCAGGCCTGTCCAATCCCTTCCGCGGGCTGCTGAAGCTGGGCCACCTGGAGAGGCGAGGCACTGTGGGTCTCTGGTGGAAGTATTACTGTGAGCTGTCGCCCTTTGAGCTGCGCTTCTACCTGGACGCCGAGGAGCGCGACTGCTGTGACAACTGCTCCCTGCTTCGCTGCGAGGACGTGTGCGCGGCGGCCGCCGACGGCCGCTTCGAGCTGGCCTTCCCCGGCAAGCGGCTTTTCCTGCGGGCGCCCTCCCGCGACGAGGCCGAGGATTGGGTAGACCGCATTGTGGAGGCCGTGGCCAAATGCCGGCCGGCCCACCGCGACGAGCAGGGCCGGCCAGAGACCGTCTCGCCGCAGGACGCCGAAGCCCCCGACTCCCTGTCCCCCGTCCTCAGTGATGACTCCCTGGAACCACTCGAGCTGGACTGGTCCCGGCCCGCGAAACTGGAGCCAGAGGCCATCAAGGAGGCGGTACTGTACCTGTCCCAGGATGACCGGGCCTGGATACCCTTCGTCTTCTCCCTCTCCTTGGAGGCTCTGAAAGCCTTCCAGGTGCAGGAGGACCACAAGGCCCTGCGCTATACCTATCCCATCGAGTCCATTCGGGATGTGGTCCCAGACACCTTGCTGGGCAGCCCCGCCTTCTTTCGGGTGCTCACAGCCCGGAACACTCTGAAACTGCGGGCCGAGAGCGAGGAAGAAGCCCGCTCTTGGAGGGGGCTCATCCGGATGGCCCTGGACTCCTACCTGGAAACCTGTGACAGCGGTACTGCCGAGGGCCCCCCTGCAGGGGGCGGTAACGTGCACAGGCTGGTGGAGCACAGCCTCAGGGAGGACGCGGGGCTGCTGGCCCACCTCTACAGTGTTCCCACTGAGAAAGGGTTGGACGCTCAGAACTTCAGGTGTGCAGGTGGGTTCAAGTGATTTGCTGCCTTCCAAAAATGCAATGACCACGAGTTAAATGTTTAATAGCTACGTCGATGACCTCACCCACAGAAACTAAACAAATAGTAGGACAAGGGTTTTGCCTGGTGACAGAAAAAAATGGCAATTCTGATTGGCCAGATTGTGTGTGCTTGTTCAAATATCAGAGTGAAGTAACGTAGCACTTGTCATGATACCTAGGCGTGTAAAGCGTTTCATTTGCAGGTCAAAGGAGTAATTCTGTCCTAAGAACACGGCACATTCGCTTTTGCTCTGTATTCTGTTTTATCACTTATTTGGTGGGAACAATTTTGCATCGCAGCTCAAACAAACAACAACAAACAAAAACATTTATTTAGAGGCAATGAAAAGACACAATAATACAAATAATAATAATACAAAATGAGTCCTTTGAACCCAACCAGTGCAGACAATCTCCTAGCAGCAAACGCCCAGCTGACCCCATTTTGGGTCTGCTTGTGTCAGCTGTGTTTCATTATTTAAATGTTACTGCCAAAACAAGTCTCTGTAAGCATGGTACTTTGGTTTCAGTGCTGTGTATGTGGACACTGAATAGACTTACTATATTAAGTATGGGTAGGACACTTTGGTTGCCACGGCAGTACATAGAACACACAGGAGGCTGTAAAGAGAATAAGTAAATAAAATGAATGGCCTGGAAGTGAATCACGTCTCCTGTCGCCCTGGTATACAGTTGGCGGGAGGTGAGGGAGATCCAGAATCATATGGTCTCCAGTAGCATCTCATGGCTCGTTGTGTTGGGATCTGCGGATGGCTGGAGGCCCCATTGGATCTCCTGCGCGGGATGGGCAGCACTGGTCATGGGGGCAGACTGCTAACGGGGTGTCCCATGTCAGTCATCCTGACCCTTTCATGATGTTGCTGCTCTAGCACAGCACTACACGGCCTTCAGCAGACTGATAGAACATTCCCAATACGTTGCAGCACACACTAAAATACTTCAGCTTTCTTTAATAGGCTAGCGAGTAGTTCAGTTGTGGTTTACAACCTGCATTACTGTCTTTGCTTAATCGTAACATAGCACGGGAGACATTTTGATTGCAAGTACCAGCTCTGAATACAAGGGGTCCTGTTCTAAGCCATTTATGCAGCAGGAAGCTGATGAATTTGGAAGTTCTGAAGAGTCAAATGTCTTCAAATCAGCACTCCCTGACATCACCCATGCACGTACTAGCTGTTTGCAATTCCTATAACGCCAAAGCCATGTGTGTTTGCCTGCACAGGTTGCTGCCGGCCAATAGGATTCTCCTTTGGGAAGGCCAGGCTATGTGAGTTCTCGGGCCAGCACTACTGCGAGTCCTGCCACCACGGCAACACTGTTCTCATTCCCTCCCGCATGGTGCACAACTGGGACCTCATGCTGCGAGAGGTGAGCCCCCCCCACATACCTCTGTGGGATCTCCGTGAGCGGCTTCCCCGCGACCATCCCAGCGTCCTGTTTGCCAAAATTGGCTTACTGTCGCTGCTTTTCTGTGTTCGTGATCAGTCTTGCTGTCCTGCCCAGTCTTTTTCCCCACGTTTTCTCCATCATTTCTTATTTCCATGCTGCATGTTTGGAAACACAAGTAGCGGTAGTCAGTGGTTCTCTAGTCCATCCACCTGCAACCCTAGCTGTTCTCCGTGTTCCCCTACCAGCATGTGTGACTCAACTGTCATCATCAAAGGTCTGAATGATTAGCAGAATAAAGTGGTCAGATGGTGGTATTTATATGCTGGCTCTGTTCCACCACTATATTTCCTTATATTTGAGTGATCGTGTGTCATATCTCCACTGGAAAGATTTACCCGTACCCTGAGCAAAGAACATCGAGGTCCAAGTCATTGTTAAGTAGTTTCCTCAGTGGAGCCTTGGAGAGGTAGGATTTCTCCCATCTCATTGAGCCATGGGTGATGGTGTACTGGGGAGAGCTACAGCAGATAATTGGGTCTGCTTGGTGACTATAATATAATGAAACAGGCTTGCCACATATTTGCAATACATTGCTCTTAATGTCAGCGTGTAGCACACCAGCCTCTTGGCGCACACCAGGAGTCTCCCTCATCTTGTTTCACCTTTTTGCCATGATCTGTGTTCATTATTAGGTGCCATCAAATCCATCTCGACTCCTGGAGCCCCTACAAACGGCATTTCCATACAGATGGCATGTTCCGTCTTCTGTCTGGGGCTTCCATGGCATGTTTCCATGTCCTGAAGTCCTTCTGCCTTGTAGCTGGATATCCTGATATCCTGGAGATCGTCTTACCAGCATCTCCCAAGCACTATGCTCCTTCTCAGTGTACTGGCTCTTCTCATAATTGACTGAGATACAATAGCTTGTCTTTCCTGCTTCGGGGGAAAGTTCAGGCTGATATGGTGCAGAATCTGCTTGTTTTTCTTTCCGCGTTGTTCGTATTTGTCGTTTATTTACCATATGCGTGTCGTAACGCTGTGAGGGTTATTTCCGTCCCTTTTTGTTTCCATCTTGACTTCTGCTTTCATTTTCTATTTTGCTTTCTTTTGTTAGGGTTAATTGTTACAGGTGTGTCGTTTTCATTCTCTTTCCTTCTGCTCTGTGCCCGTTGCGGTTTTCTTTGTGATGTTTCAGCTTTACATGTGCTTGTCACCGTACTTTTGACACTGTAAAAATGTGTCTAGCGTTTCAGTGCTTCACCAGGAGACTGCATATTAGTGACTGTATTCAGAATGCTCCATTTACTACAAAAAAGAGGAGGAAAAAGGGATTAATGTCATTCTTTTAGTGGCACAAATTGTACTTGATTTATTTTAAAGTTACAAATATATATTTTGTTAGTAGAAACACCGGTAACAAGAACAGTGCTACTGCAGAATAACCTTAAACTTGGACTGGTTGGGTAGAGACACTTTAGTAAATCAAGCAGGGGGGGGGGGGGGGGGGGGGGGGGGGGGGGGGGGGGGGGGGGGGGGGGGGGGGGGGGGGGGGGGGGGGGGG
>JAODKN010000093.1:13036797-13053227 GCA_026774425.1 Petrocephalus zakoni | reverse complement strand
CAACCCACCGCCCAACCCCCCCCCCCCTGTTGCCCCTGCCCCCCCCGCGGACTTGGGGGGGGTGGGGGGGGGGTGGGGGGGGGTGGAGGTAAAGAACGAAAGTAAAGAAGGAGAGAAACAGGGAAACAGAAATGTAGTTAGTTAAAGGAGAAGGTACAGAGAGAGAGAAGGACCTGTGGCTGTAATCTTGGATTCTATTGCAGGACTGGCTAGAGACTACACTGCAATGCTCAGGATTCCACACACACTACTGCGATTGCTGCATGTACCTCCTACTTACCTCCTCTGTTCTCCAGGTAGCTATGTACTCTACTCCGTCTCACAGTCTTTCTTTGTTGGATATGCTGAATATGTTTATGTATTACACTCAAGGTTAGTTTATCCCTTTTAGCCAACTTGTCCTTACAATATAGCAAAGGTTTAAGTGACAGCAGCAGTGCCCCAGAGTGACAAGTGTTGCACAAAGAATGACTGTTGAGGGAGCTTTCCAGAAGCAGTGTGGCTGCGATGAGCGTGATCCGCAGTGTCCCTGCCGACATGCTGCCGACGCGCCTGTGCCGGCGTCCCCTCTGCTCGATCGGACAGGCAGGCAGCTCGCTCTATACCCCACCACTACCTCATCTACCCTGCCTCATCCCTTCTTTCAGAGCCAAACGTGTGCAAGCCTTGGAGAGGGTATTGTCAGCTGTCAGCTTTATTGAGGTTTAGGACATTCTTTGACAGATACAGAAAATCAGTGACTGCTGCTCATATATTTGCTCAAACCTTGCTGTATTTTAGTCAGAGCAGAAGGATGTCATGGTCAAAGAACTGGAATGACTGAAAGATCACGCGTATGTATCAGAGGGAAATATAAATTGGTGATATCTATTCTGTAATAATTCAGATAATTATTATTATATTTGCATTACATACAAATGGGTTGTCTTGGTCAAATTCTGATTGAATTTAAATTTAAAAATACAAAACATTTACTCTAGTTAATCTGATCTGATTTCTTGCAGCCGATTGACTAATTTTGCAGTGACCCGGCTGATGTTCAGCGTCTAGTGAAGACTTAGAAGTGCCCCTTTCCCTAGCTGTGGTGAGATTGCTTAGGAGTGCTCTTTAAAAGCTAGGACAGGCAGAGGCCTGAAAGTGCTATCCCAGCTCGTCTCTAATCAGGGACGTCCAATCAGGAAAACAGCACAAATTAAAAGATTCAAAAGAGGAGGGAAAAGAGAGCTGTATATCCAAACGGTGTAAAACAAATCATGGCATCAGTCAGCGGATTTACCAGTTGGAATTGTTCCCTGAACACTCCAAGGAGCCGTGGTTCCTGACTAATACTGACTTAAACGCAACTTGTTGGTGCTCGTATTAGATGTGGCAGTTCTTGGAAGGCTTATGTTAGAGTGGCATTTCAATGCCGATGTCTCATTACATGAGAAGCAGCTGCAGGATAAAAAGACATTGGCCTGTTTTGGCTATGTTCAGTGAATAGGTAGCTGAGAAACGTTGCTGGGAACCCCATGGTGCCGTCTTTACCTGACACACAGCAGCAGATGGATAGGCCCAGCCTGGCCCGCTCACCACTCACCTTTTTACCTTCCCACTATGCTAACTGCTCATCTTTGAGCAGAATTAAATAGTTCCAGCTTTCATAATCCTCTCATAATCTCCTCGGTCTACACTGAAATCAATCGTTCATAGATAGTTTTGGCAGAATGAGAAAAATAATATACACGGGAAGTGATGTATGAGACATGTACATACAGTAAATGCATATGTTACAGAATACCTTTGCTTTTAATTTCTGAAATCAATCCATTCCAACATAAGAACAATAAGGCATGGCGTAAAATTCTTGACAGAAAAGGGTCAGATTTAGTCTCAGAGTCAAAACCAAGATGTTTATAATATAAGGTTACGCCATGCTAATGTCGCTCTGGGTGAAGAGTCGCTGCAAAATCATGACAGAGCCTTGCCTATTGGCTGAGGTGTCTGTCGGCCATGTTTGTGTCTTGCAAAAGGCCATATATGGAGAACTGAGATTGCAGGGTGAGGCAGACGAGATGCTCACCTCCGAAGTGACAGAGGCTTCCTGTGCCATGGGTTTCGTGTTTTTTGAGCCTCCTGGTTTCTTAGCCTCAGTATATGCAGCAGCTTGCAGCTTCCTGCCACAACCAACTCTCACACACATAAAACCCACCCAGAGCTGGGAAACACTCAGACCGATTGTGGCGAAATCAATGAAATGGTGTAAGTGTCTGCTAAGCAGATTTTAGCTGGTCTTGAGCTGATTCATAACCCCTGAAGCAAATCTGATTTGATGCACCTTAGTACTTAGAATATCATATTATATCATTGTAACCCTCTCGCCAAGCATTTCATGGTACCCCAGTGAGGACAATGTAACAAACTAAAAAGGCGTAAAGGAGACGCCGCAAACGCCACCAGCAGTACAGCACAGCTATTTTACTGGGCTCACGGACGACACATGCCAGAATGTCAGAAATTTAGCACTAAACAGCGCCATCTATCTGCCAACGAGAGTTAATGCAAGTTGTTATTTTCTTGAGACTGTTGAGTGAATAGTAACTGGTATATATGCAGCATTTAAAGTGTAATTAGAGAAGGAGCATGGCTGACAGTGTCTCATGTTGTTTCTTTCTCTTTAATTTACAGTTATGACCTGTCTCAAGCCGTGACTGTTAAAGGCAATATCTTAGTGGGCAAAATGTCTGCTACATCCAGCCAGGACCTGGTGCTGGTAAAATATGAGTATGAATACAGGGCCAGAGATGGTATGGTAGTGTCCATCAGGCCCGATGAGAGATACATCTTACTTTGCAAAACCAACGACCACTGGTGGCAGGTTTGCAAGGACAATAACACCAAACCCTTCTATGTCCCAGCCCAGTATGTTAAGGAGCTCCCTTCCAGTCCACCCTCACCACTTTACAGTACCCCCTTTGCTGGCCATGTAACCAAGGAGCAAGTGAAGATTCATGTGGATTTGCCCAACCAGAAGCTTAATGACGTCGTCATCCGTGTACGCCAGTCTGCAGACTGCGGAGCAAAGCCCGAGACACGCATGTCCACCTTTGGCATCCCCCAAGATATCCATGATTTAGCACGCAGTCTTACAGCCCCCAGTTTAAGTGAGAGAAGAACTTCAACTATCTCCTCTGAAAACTGCTCACGGCACTCAGAGAGCTCTGGTTCCATCCTCTGTGTTTTACCTGGCTCCCAATTAGCAGCAGGTGACTGTCAGAATCTTCCCGCAAAGCCCCGGGTGCCCAGTTTCAACCCAGCAGACCCTATTGTCAGATCAATAGAGGCAGAACTGGCAGATTGGCCCATTAATAAAGATGCTAAGCAGAAAGGATGTGAGAAATGGACAGAACCACCGACAGAGGATAGTCAGCAGTCTGGCTTACAGCAGGAAACAGAGAATGTTTACGAATCAATAAAGGACACCACGGACATGGAATTACAGACCTCAACGCAGGCTGAAAAGGAGCCTCCTGTGGCTCCCACCCCAATTTCTGATCCAGTTTCCATTCCAGCTTTGAATCCAGTTTTTGATCCAGTTTCAGCTCTCATACCAGTTCCAGGCCCTGCTTCTGCACAGGTAAAGCCCGCTGATCTGTCTTCGCCTGCTGCTTGCATAATAAGCACAAAAACCACATATAAACGTCTACCTGTTTGTCACAGAGTTGATGCAGCACACGCTGCCTGCTTCTCCCCTTTTCTGTGTTTTGCTGCTATTAACAGATGTAGACAGGCCTGGAAATGCTGATCGCCCACTCGCTTGAGGCAAGTCATTTAGACAAGGTGCAGGTACAAAAATGTAAACCGTAGCCCTCTGGCTAGTAAAAAAAATTGCATGGCGGACTCAGTGTTGCCAACTATTTCCAACAGAAAGTCGCTAGATGACGTCATATGTTAGTTTGCATATCAATGACGTCATTGGGCCGCGGTCACGGTCAGCCAACAGCCACCACATATGGCAAGCCGTTTTAGCTTTAATTCGTTTTTAGATGATATCACAAATTCAGTTCTAACTAGTTGGAGATGCACATTCCTGATATCAGAAATTCAATTGTTACTAATTATAATGTGTATTTCTGATATCACAAATTCAGTTACAACTAGTTAGAATGCTAATTCTTGATATTCTTGATTGAGAAATTCAGTTTTACCTAGGTAAAATGCCAGTTTGTGATATTGTAAATTACATTTTAGCTAGTAAGATTCAAAACGATTTTCTCATTTATTTCAGTTTCTTATATCAGGAATTTAAATTCAGCTAGTTATAATTCCAATTTCTGATATCACAAATTGAATTTTAAGTTTTAATTATAACTAGTTACAATTGCATTCCTGATATCAGAAATTGGATATTTAACTAGTTAAAATTTTATTCCGGATATCAACAATGGGCATTTTGACTAGTTAGAATTTCTGGTATCAGAAATTGGAATTATAACTAGTCAAAATTCAATTATAACTAGTTAAAATTGAATTTCTGATATCAGTTAGTTAAACTAGTTAAAATTCCATCTCCCACTGAAATACATGAGGAAATCATTTTGAATCTTACTAGTCAAGATAGAATTTCCAATATCAGGAATTGTCATTTCAACTAGTTGAAATGTTGAAATTTCTGATATCAAGACTTAGAATTCTAATTAGTTGGAATTGAATTTGTGATATCCTCTAAACGACTTGCCATGCCACATTGTGTTCACCATTCTCCTACTCTGTAGCCAATACTCACATAGGGTACTGTATTTTAATGCAGCTCAAAGTATCTTATAACTTATCTGTTACAGTCATGCTAATTTATATTATAGCTAGTCGCTTTTAGAAAAAAAAAAGTCGCTAGATCTTGCGACGAAGTTGCTACGTTGGCAACACTGGTCGGACTACATTACACCATGTAACAGTTTTTGTGTCTGTGAAATAACTATTAGTTCCTGTTAGCTTATATATCCAAATGATAGAAAGTAACTTTCATTTCAAAATAACTTTGATTTTGTGGTCAAGTCATCAATAGTTCAGAACACACATTAGATAAAATTAACAGCCTTTGCAAGAGACTTAAAATTTTTTACAAAATTTTCTGTCCATATAGTCCGATTAAACTTAAAAATTACATCCTTATAGACTGATGATTGTAAACTAAGTTACTGTCACAAACAAGACCCCTAATGTAGTCCTCCATCATATTCTCGTTGTACTGTCCTCGGTATCGACGCTCGAATTCCTTGAGATCTTGGTGGAATCTTTCTTGTTTCCTCTTTCTTCTGGAATCCTTCCTTGTTCCTCTGAGTACGCTCCCATGTTCATTTTAAAATTTTGTAGATGAGCATCCAAGATGGGCACCTTCAGCGACATCCTACACCCCATAGCCTGATAGTTCCTTACTAGGGTCTCTACCTGATCCACATAATTCTGGGCCTTATGATTTCCTTGGAATTCCCGTAGTACTGCGATGAAGCTGCTCCAAGCTGCCTTTTGGACTTCTGTGAGAGTGCTGGGAAACTGCTGACACTCCATGATTTCCTTTATCTGTGGTCCAACAAAGATACCAGCTTTTACTTTAGCCTCAGACAGCTTGGGAAAGAATTCTTATAGGTATTTCATGGCTGCAGACTCTTTACCAGCGTCAGAGGGAAAAGTTGTCCAAATACTCTAAACTTTCTGTACAGTAATCCGTTAAGTAAATACCATGTCAGGAATCCCAGCAGTCCCTGTAAGGTGTTACATACTTCAGGTTTGGTAAACAGCAAATTGCTGCTGCTATACAGGTACTGCCATCTGGCAGCCATGTCAGCGACATCTAGCGATATATCCGACTGATGTTATAGCAATTACATTGGTGTATGTTTAGACTTTATATATACAACAGCTTGGCACCATAACTTAATGCCATTGAATGACAGAATTATTAGCAGTGACTCAAACAAGGTTTAGCTGCAGTGATGCTAAACTTATGGCCATGATTGTATACAAAATGTTGGTCAGAAGAAAAACTAATGTTTTGACTCAATGGATGACTGTTACTAGTTGCTTTTGACCCAAGCAACACGAAAATAACATTGTCTTGCCAGGAACAATGCAAAAAATTTTTTTTTTGTTGCCTTGTGTTATCTAACTGATCTAGTCAAGTTAGCTAGTAGCAGAAGATCCCCTATTATCCCCTACATGGATATAGATATAGAAAGACAAGCCCCTGTATCTATGAGTTAGTCTGCCACGTTTTTCGCAAAGCTAAGTATCCAAAGAAGAAGCGTCCTCGACCCGCAAGTACTGCTGAGGTACCCTGAGCAAGGTACCATCCCTAAGCACTGCTCCCCGGGCGCTAAGATGTACGAGCAGAGGGCGCATTTCATTGTTGTCTGTTAATAATAACAATTAATCGCCTTTTAGTTACGGATCGATGAGTTCGTGTTCATCTGTTGTACGCTAGAGGGCGCCGTTTGCCCTTTTGTTTTCAGAATGCATCACTAACGGTACATTATATCAAATTAGATTACATTCAATTTCATTGTTATTTCGCAAAGTACTCTGACAAAGAAATGGCGTTTGGCATCTAATCCGAAAGTGAAAAATAACACCTCACAAGTACAGCAAATCCTTGAAGGGGGGGGTTGAAAAGAAAGGTGAAACTTTTGGTTAAGGTTAGGGCCGGGTGGCAGTTAAGGGTGTCGCGACTGGGATTAGGGATTTTCCCAAAGGAATGAATGGACAGTCCTACATACACGTATACATCCGGACATACAGTATATTTCCATAAATGTTGATGTTTGGGTGGGTTTGTGTGAAGGTTAGTACTGCTGTTCAGAGTTCACCGAGGACACAACTGTGGAGTAGAAGCTGTTCCTCAGTCTGCTGGTGCAAGAACGGAGGCCTCTGTGCCCCCCTCCAGACAGCAGTAGAGCCAACAGGCACTGGTTTGGTGAGAGGAGTCTCCAGCGATTCTGCTTGCACTTTTCAAGCACTTTTCAGAAAAGTATTGTTTTTTTAATCTTAATAACTTAAACAATTTAATGTAGTTATAATAAAAGTTACCCAGTTGCCCCTGGGTATGAGTGTGTGATCCCTGTGATGGGTTGGCCCCCAGTCCTGGGTTATTCCCTGCCATGGATCCGCTGCTTTTAAGACTCTGGACCCCCACAACCCTGCAATGGACGAGCAGATATGGGAAACAGTCGGAGGGATGATATGTCAAAAAAACACGACCTCCAAAGGAGAAAGAAAATGACCATTTCAGATGTAATACCATGTGTATCACAATAGGCCCACTACATTAAGGAACATGGCTATGAAAATAGGCCCACTACATTAAGGAACATGGCTATGAAAATAGGCCCACTACATTAAGGAACATGGCTATGAAAATAGGCCCACTACATTAAGGAACATGGCTGCCACAAACATCCACCCATCTTCCAGCTTCTTATACTGGTCAGGGTGGTGGCAGGGCCTGGAGTCTCCCCAGTTATCCACTATGCTCCCCTTCTGTAGCTATTGCTGGGTTGTGTCTTATGAACTGAATTATTATATTAATATATATAAATATAGGCTATGTGAAATTAGTGAGGTCTGCTGTTATTATAGCAGTAATTATAGACACATCATGCTTGCTTTGTGTTCATAGTAGGGGATCAAACAATTCTCCAGATCCACTGTTCAGTTCAAACTGTTCACTGTTCAAGCCACAGTTCGGATCATATTCAGCATTTTTTTTTTTTAGTATTTTTTTTTGGGGGGGGGGCGGGTGTATATAAAAAAAATTGCGAAGAAAATTGTACGAGCAGGATCCTAAAACACTACAAAGTTGGCAGCTTCGCTTCCCCTACATAAATCATAAAAGTACATCAGCTATACAGCTCTGGAAAAAATTAAAAGACCACAGCAAAACATTTAGTTTCACTCATTTCTCAATTTATGTGTATGGCTATGTTTAAAATATAGATCGACTCCAGCCTGGCTCTTCCCGGCTTTTCATTAATGAAGGGCTTCTTCCGCACTTCATGGGACTTCAGACCTGCTTCTAGGAGCCTGTTAAGAACTGTCCTAACTGTGCACCTCCCTGTGCGCACTTAATATTTCCCATTCCCATTGAAGGTCACTTGAGGTCATCCTCCAATTCATGAGGCACTGCTGGATAAGTTGAGGGTAATCTCATTCACTTTAGCCCATTACCTGACTGGTTTCTGGTCATTCCCAGTGTCTCCTGCTTAACCTTGTTCTTGTGTACTGATCTCTTAGAAACTTTGAGCCTAGAATCAGCCTGCTGCTCAGTGTAGCCTTCTGCCAGCAGAACCAGGATTAAACCAAAATGCAGATATTTTTAAAAATATAGAGCGGGCTCCTAATTTTTTCCAGAGCTGTATATCATTCAGTGTAATGTTTGTCGTCACTGTATACACACTTGTGCAAATTAAATTAAACAAGTTCAATATATCAACATTTCAATATATAAGATGAGCTCCTTGGTTTTTAGTAGGATTTGGATGCGATTTGGCAGTCTTTGGTAATCTGGGGGTTCCAATACCATGGTTGGATTGATGCCTGAATAAGCTTATCTTTTGTGGTACAGTCCATTCCACAAGGGTGCTGCTTGCAGAATGACCACAGATTCTCTACAGGGTTTAAATCCAGGGAGTTTCCAGGCCAGTTAAGTACCCTGATTTTCTTCTTGCTGATGAAACTCCTCGCCATTTTTGACATGGGCTAGATCATGCTGCAAGATGCCTGACCCGTACACTAAACACAAATTCAATTCTAGCTAGTTAGAATGGACATTCTTAATATCAGAAATTCAATTGTTACTAGTTACAATGTATGTTTTTGATATCACAAGTTCAGTTCCAACTAGTTAGAATGCTAAGTCTTGATATCAGAAATTTGATTTTAAGTAGTTAAAATAACAATGATGAAATTTCCTACATGATGATGTAACCCCAGCCCATTAGAAAGTAAGTAATGAAGAAATAAAATATATAGAGAAAGTATTAAACAAAAAAGGTAATTTGTTGGGACTCAGACGGTTGCTGGTTCAAATCCCATGTGATTCCACTGTGGAGCCCTTGAACAGGGCCCTTAGCCCCTACTGCTCCAGGGACTGGCTGCCCCTACTGTTTCTTCTACACCAGCTTCATGTGGTGGCCTCCTGGGACGCCTTTCCACCTCTCCTAAAGGAGGTCCCCCATGCTAATCCCCCATTGGCTGCTTTTCCTTCACTCTCTGGTCAGACCCCTCCAAATCCATTTCTGCTGCGTTTAGGTCAGGTTGCAAGGTAATGTGATGTGACACTCTATCACTCTCTTTTGTGGGTGGCTTGGTGTGTCCAATCTTTTGACTGGTATTGTAATAATAATAATAATAAATATCCATCTTCTGTAACCACTTATCCTATTGCGGGTTATGGGAGATCCAGGCCTACCCCAGAGGCTATGGGCACAAGGCAGTAAACAGCCCGGGATGGGGCACCAACCCATCACAGGGCACACTCACACACCATTCACACTTATGGGCAATTATCCAGAGGAAACCCCACAATGAGAAGGAGAGAGCAGGTAAACTCACACATGGAGCCATGGCAGAGACTCCAATACCGGTCCCAACGGTGACAGCAGAAGCATCATGGTCTCCTATTCTGAACTAGGAGACCATGCTGCTTCTGCTGTGCTATTATTATTATTATAATTATGTGGCTGATAAAACAGTAGACATTCTACTTGGGTACCTATCCGCTCCTACAGTGGCCACAGCATTCATTCTGCCTGCAACTGGAGCTCTGCCTGGCACGTTAATTATTAGTTTTATTTCACGTACGGCTTTCACTAATGACTCCTGTCATATAATTATGCCACCATCGGTAAAAATGTCAAGCAGTTTTGTACATAAAGCAAATCAGCCTCTTTGCTTCCTTTGGGTCAAGGCGGAGTCAGAAGAAATGGCGGTCCTGTTCTTGCGACGTGCCTAAATATCATGCAGATGCTTCAAAGATAACCATGGCGATTCAGAAACAAAGCAGTCAGATCCTAATTGTTTAAAAGAAGCATGTTCCTGTTTAGAGGCGGGTTGGTATTACAGTTCAAAATCTCTACAGGGCTCTTATCCTTGAGATGGATCTGAAGGGATCCAGGCTGCGTGGTAAACAAACTGAGGCCCAATTAAAATGTTTACTGGTAGGTTCTTTTCTCAGAGGGAACAGCCTGATACGCTCAATGGTTTGGGAACACAGGAAGGAGAGCCAAACAAGCATGAACTGCTCACCAGATCTTGTGCTTTGGTTCTAGAGATGTTGAAAAGTGACATGGATAATTTGTGCCTCGTTGATGACATGCAGTCCATGGATTTTATTAATTCTGCTTCTGCCTGGGCCTGTGGTCATCACTAAGGAATGATTAAGGGTGAGTGTTCTCATCTTGTGGTTCCTCATGCTGATTGGCCACCTCTCCTGGAACAGGAATATAGTGAGGTAGAGCAACTGTATCTCCTTTTATGATAGCAAGTGAAAGGTCTTCATAATCCATGTGACTACATTCTTAATTTGAGGCATTCTGTGTGGTTTTCACAGGCCATTACCCAGGGGTCGTTGTGTTACACTATCAAATCTGTAACAGGAAAACTAATAGACAAATACCAAAAGTACATCCTATTTCCATTAAAACATTTTATTCTTATTACTGTTATTGTATTAATGATGATTAAAAAATGAATAAATAAGCATAGACACACTCTGTGCGAGGACCAGCCACACAAGGCCGTGAAGAGCTATGAGTTCACAATCGAGAATGAAGCCATGTATCAGGATAAACAAAACAATTCAATTGCTGATACCAAGTATTTGCCTGGGACGTTGCTGCACAGTATTTATTGTCCACAGACAGTCCAAATGCACAATTGGGATGGCTGTGAATGCTGGCCCCGGAAGTCATCCCTTTGAAATCAATTTATCAAGAAGTGGCTCATAGTGAAAATGAAACTTTTTTGATATTATAGGATTTCATAAAATACTGCTGCAGCAATGCACTTTATGAAGCAAATCTTGGTTTAAATATGCAATGGACAATTCCTGTCTGAACGGTATCATCTTCAAACACCACTTTCAATGTGAAACCTACAAATGGTTAGTAATGAATTATGTCTAAGGATACAGTAAACATAATAAAAAAACACGCTCATTATATTGTTTGCAATGAGAGGAATATTTGTATGGCATAGTGTAACGAATGTAATTTCTGAGAAGTCCGACCTCTTTTAAATGCTATATATATATATATTGCTTTTAAGTCGCACTTTATTTAATGTTGCTAAAGGCTCTTTGTGGAGATTGCGTAACTGCAGAGGCACATGTAAAACCTTTTCATTTCTCTGACGGTCTCGTTCAGCTGTCTGAAAGCAGCTCGGTTCTGCCATACTGTAGATATTTTAATGACTTCCTTCCTTCCTCCATACTAAAAGGCGGTAGTGTGACTGCACCAGCAGGCTTGGAGTTATAGACCTCCGACCTTTCACTACTTTTAATTGTAAAATGTGGTTAAATTTTAAACACGAGAGCGAAGACGTTTCCCCACAAAACCCTCCTTGTTCTCGATCGTCTATGTTGTTAAATCTGATGTTCCTCGGGAATGCTTAATTGCCGTGAAACCCGATTTCACCCGCCTACTGCATATATTTTCTGTATATTTTCAGTAACCCCGAGAGGAGACCATCAGTGTTTACAAAACGCGCGACTTGTTATTGTTATGCACAGTTACAGCTATTGCTATTAGTTATATGTCCATAGTTAGGTACCAGAACACGTCAGGTTATTTCTGTCACCCAGCAAGTGAGGTTACGCTGCAGTAGTAGCTAATTGCAGCATAAGTAAAACAGTAAAACAAACAATGCTGAGCATTATTCCGCAGTAAGACAGCTAGGGTATCGCTCATAAGGGTGTTTCCCGTCATTTTGTTGCCGGATGACCAGTGACTTCATTCGGTGTAGTTTACACGGGGCGTCTCATATAATTGCGCGTTTTGGTTTCCCTCTTCCTTAAAAAGGACACATATTAACTACAAATAATGAGCGGTACGTAAAGTGTGACACACACACACACACACACCCGCGGGCGGGCGGGCGGGCTTGTGCCAGGGAGCTAATGAGTTAACGCGGCCGGGAACGGCGTAACCACTCCCGAAAGGTGAGCCGTGCGCGGCGGCGTCGGGAGGCAGTGCGCGGCGGCAGCGCTCGCTCTTCGGCTCCCTGATCGCCACTGGACCCGGACTTGGACTCAGATGGACCCTGTCAGCGGTACTTATCCCTAAAGGTAGGGCGTATTGGTGGCGATGTGGAGCGGGGCACAGAAGGAGGGAGTCCTGCCTGGGAATGACACCTGTTACTGTAGTGCGCCGCAACTTCAGGGAACTTTCTAATACCTGATTTTAATTTGTTTTACATTCGTTTCTGCTCGAGTTTACCGCCCAAGTGACTGGGGACGCGTTGAAAGGTGTGCCTGCGTGGAGCAAAACTTTATCTTAAAGTAAATAATTAGCTTTTCCCCCTTTACTTTGGAGAAGGGAGTTCCTTTCCATTTCTATTGTCTTAGTTTATTTTTAATAACTAAAGACCGCAATGTAAGGAACAGTCCACATAGTCTAATAAAATATTCGAGATTAGAGTAGGTTCTTTTATTCATTAAACTTAAATTGCTTTAACGTTTAAGATGAAAATCACGGATGTAAATTATTATGAAAATAGTTTTAGGAATAAGTATTCAAATATAAATCATTACAGTTTTTCATGTTTAATAATTGCCATTATGCCAGTGTAAAAATGTAACTATCTGCTGAAATACTGTTTATGGATTTGTATGAAATTTCCTCTTTGAAAATTCTCTCTAGTGACTAATTTGAGTACCACTGATCTAGAAAAAGACCGCATACCTGTTGACAACGTTGACAGCTGAATGGCTGATATGCTGTGTGAGTGAGTGAAATTTACCACCTTAGGCATAGATTTTACTTTTTTTGGGGGGGGCTGGTGGTGTTGGTGGGAGTGTCAGGTCCCCATGAATACTGAGAACCTATTAAGTTACAAATATATGGGCGAGGCAGAGCTAAAGCAGCCGGCACATTCTCGATACCCGTGTGAAGCCCATATCCACAATCGGTACCATGAAACAGACGCGTACGGTGACGGAAACAAGGTGGGAAAGAGCGGCCATCCACTGGGGGACAGCCACCATCAGCTCATACGCCGCGCGGCCGCCATCTTTCCTTGTTGTTCATTGTACTGCGAAAGACCTTTCTTTTAAGTGCATGTATGTGTTTTATGTTGGAAGCCGCACACCCCCGATTTCTGCTCTGTGTCCCTGCTGAGGTGGGTGTGTGTTTTCCTTCTGCTACCATATACCTCAGATATAATTAGTAGTTTGTTTCGAGCGCCGCTTTCTGTGACGGCTACCATCAAATAATTACGCCCCCATTATCGTTACGGACAGCTCCATTTGGTTTGATTGGGCCCTGTGATGGCGAGCGGCTGCCCCCCTCCCTGGCCTGCCAGCTTTTTGCCTGCGCCACTGATTTATCTTGCAGCGGGGGGGGGACCTCTGGCCCCACCGGCTGGCCCACTTCTCCCAGGAGTCCCATAGATTGGTTAGTTCTCTGACGCCACTGCACAGAACAAACAAAATACCAGAGAACCGCTCTGACAGGTACGGCGGGGTGCTCACATCACTCCTCTCTTCCTGCTCCAAAAAGGGAGCGCTCTGGGAACCCGCTGATGTCAGTCGGAGTGGCGGGGCGATGCGTCACACTTCATCTCCGCACTGGCCTACGCTCCCTTCCATCACGTCAGCGTACAGCCCCCACCAGACACTGAGGAATATCTGTATGGCACGAGTTGGCCCACTTAGTTTTCTTGTATACAGTGTACCGCATACATATTCCTTCGGGGGTCAATAGCATATTGCTTCAAAGAGGTGGGTCGAAGCTGACGAGGCAGTTCTGAGGTCGACCTCTATGCGGCTCAGTGGATGTGGAGTATTTGTCCAGTGTTAATGCTTTCATGGAAGCAAGGCTGCTATACGTACAGGAGGTGATGTTTACACAGTCAGCCCCGAGTTCTTGTCCTTCTGGTAGCATGGTCTAGAGAAAGATCTTTGTGGAGAGCTGCGTAGGAGAATGCCCGACCACAATTTGTTTAGCAAAAATGGAAGTACGCACGGGGACATCCACCAGCTCAGTGGTTAATGGGCAGAAACACTTTCACTACTCAATGATAGGGCACAAATATATATTTTCTTGGCAGATAAGAACGTGATCTGTTACATACATCATCACTAGGAAGACAAGTCCTGGATCTGTGGATCAGGCTGGCATCTGAAGACATTCATTTGCATTTAGATAAGACCATTTAACCAGGGAATAGTGAAAGGTTGCTTATTCTGGATACCACAGCTTATTATCTGCTTCAAAGATTCTATTGAATATATTCAGTCTAGCAAAAGACATCTCTGATGAGGTTCCGGCTCTTTAAATAAAAGATGCTGCATTCAGCCCGTCACGTCCGTTAAGATTTGTTGATGATTGACATGAATAGTCCCAAGTTTGACGCACGTTTTTTTATTATTGGCATTTAACAGCATGTTTTTGCACTGTGCATGTCAAAAAGGGCACAATACAAGGAAGTTATGTTACATTAATCTTTTTTTTTTAGAAACATGGTGTCTTTTTGTATAAGCATTCTGTTCTGTGTTGTTTTCTAACACAGCCGGGATACAGTGATGTCCGGAATTTTGTTTCATGTAAACTGTACTTGATTTTTTTTTCCAGTGGACTCAGTGGACTGTTTTGGTGCAAAGTTTCAATTAAAATGTAACTGCAGGCACATGAGCAAACTGGCTGTCCTGATCAGCCAAGTTTCGTAGAGGTAGAAATGTAAAATTAAAGCGGAATGAGCGAAATGCAAAATGCAGGAAGCCCACATTTTCTGAGCCTGCAAGTAAGCACGTAGCACAGTTTCCCTTTCACACCTATCAGGCTGCGACTCACAGGAAGCCGGGAGCTTATCAACTGACCCGGAGAAAGATCACAGGCCCTCGGGACAAGATGGCCAGGCACATGGGAAAGACAGGAATCCTCAGCACCAGCTACCCGTCAGATACTTGGGAATTCAGAGCCATGGTGATGATGTAATAGCAGGCAGATTCAGAGCCAGTCAAAGAGCTGACTGTCTGCTCCATGGTGTGATTCTGGCCCCATTTGGCTCACTTGTGTGCTGGGTGGTGGTAAATGCGGTTATGTAACAAAGCACGCGGCTGGCCCAAAACCCTGGTGCTGGCTCAAGTTGCGGGCCTCGGCTGGTCACACGTTGTCTCTTCTCAGGGTCCGCGTTGGCTGAGGCTCGGGCCGGGAGGGGGTTAATGTCTGGGTGTCTGTCACTGTGTTGCTATGCTCCTCACGCACGCCTCGCTGCTCGTTCGCGGCTCTCCCTTTCGAGCTTAGCTGTTGTTCGCAGAGAAAAGGGGGGAAGTGCTCCATGCACTTTCATTTCCCAGAATCCTTTGCTCTCAGAACTTTCTCTTTTCTGGTGGTTCTTCACCAGGGGGAGAAGTGAAATCCAGACAGAAAAATACACCTGAAAGGGAATTAAATTAGTTGTTGGGTAGCACTGTGTTACGGCCCATATATGTCTAGGGTTAATAGGCTGTAAACATAAAAATAATGCACGAGGGCTTTTAATAAACATGTAAGCCAAGTCAAATGTCAACACAATTTCCTATATGTCTGACATAACAACCACAAGTGAGCTAAAAACAAAACAATACTGACCATAATAACTATGATCTAACCAACGTTAAACAAAAAAGAAAGAAACGATTCACCTATTTCCCTCTATAATTAAACACAGTAAAAACAATAGGAATCCAGCAGCTATGCCCCTAACAAAACTGACCGTCACCCCGAGTGTGTGGTACAATAATTAAAGGAGACAGGTTTTGGCTGGCAGGACCTGTCCAAAAGGTTAGATTCAGCATGGAGTGGCTTAATCTGCTCTCATCCGCATTTTGTTCAACCAGAGACAAAATCGTGAGAATAAATTTAAATTTTTGTCCAATCCCTCCCTTGCAAACTTAACTCCTGATAGGCATGTCAGTTAGTTAGATGCTTACCCAAATTCTGCTTCGATGAATGAAATCATCTGTATATAATGGTGATGAAATACACTCACCTAAAGGATTATTAGGAACACCTGTTCAATTTCTCATTAATGCGATTATCTCATCACATGGCATTTGCTTCAATGCATTTAGGGGTGTGGTCCTGGTCAAGACAATCTCCTGAACACCAAACTGAATGTCAAAATGGGAAAGAAAGGTGATTTAAGCAATTTTGAGCGTGGCATGGTTGTTGGTGCCAGACGGGCCGGTCTGAGTATTT
>JAODKN010000093.1:13008063-13024539 GCA_026774425.1 Petrocephalus zakoni | reverse complement strand
GTGCTGTGGAAGACATAAAGGCATAAAGCAACTGGAAGCTTTAGACTTAGGTAAGGTGCTGTGGAAGACATAAAGGCATAAAGCAACTGGAAGCTTTAGACTTAGGTAAGGTGCTGTGGAAGACATAAAGGCGTAAAGTAACTGGAAGCTTTAGACTTAGGTTCAGTAAGGTGTTGTTTTAATGTGTGTGGCAAAACCTGCTTGTTTATCTGTTTGATTATATGTGAAGTTCAGTCTCGGCTGTTGACTTTTATGGGTCCAAACAGCGTTTGTCTGTAGTGTCTCTTCAGACAATATGGTTTCTGCAGGAAAAACTGGACTCAGTCTTGGACTGTACTCCATGGGGGAGTTCTGACTTTTCATAAAGATCCCAAATCTGCCCCAACAGGATCCTCGGTAAGAGTTGCCCTTGGCCACATAAAATCCTGCTAGTGAATGTTGGACTGCTTGGAATGGTTGTCACCTTGGAAATTCCGTCGCAGAAGTTTTCTCAAGAATTGAAATGTACCAAATCCCCTGATGAATTTTAGCATTCCTGAAGAAAGGCACATTAGTTACATTGCCTAAAGCAGGGGTGGCCAATCTTATCCAGAAAGGGCCGTTGTGTGTACAGGTTTTCACTACAACTCCCTAATTAGATTACTGATTAGAGGACTGATTGGCTGAAGAGTCCTCACACCTGGGTTTGAACAGCTGACCTAAAGGTTATCCCAGAACCGCACACCATACACACCATACATACACACACCAGCCCTTTGTGCATAAGATTGGCTGCCTCTAGCTTAAAGTAATCAATGTCTAACACAATTTGACGTTATCTTAAGAATTCCACCAATTTTAATGAATGAATTTATTTTATGGAAACAAAAATTCAGTGATGATTTTATGAGCAGTCTTTTATGACTATTGTAGGTAGTATCATTTACATCATGAGATAAGTCTGACTGTTGTGGACAAGCCTTCAGGATTCCACAGCTTGTAACAAATATTTCCATGTATGCAGAATAAGATAAATCAAATAGCCACGGAGTTCACCGTCGAGTTACGAGGGGCAACGATAAACTGGGCTTCCAAAGACAAGTCCAGCAAGAAAAATGTCATGGAGGTACAACAGCTCCCCCCCATTCTTGGAGAGTATAACCCTGCCCATAGATATATCTGAATTACCATTTCTGTAAAGGTTATATTTAAGGAAATATTTTTGTGCAACTGTAAGGTTAGGTTGGAAAAATATCTTTGTCATTCAATGTGCAGGTCCTTTGCATTTTTTGGACCACATGTTTTCTTTTGAAACTGTGACTCTTCTCTCTGCTTTCAGCTGAAAACACGGACGGGGTCTGAGTTTCTGATACAGTATGACACTGAAAGCATCATCAACGACTGGCATAAAATAATCACAGAAACAATTCAACAGCTGGTGAGTCCTGGCTTTAGAGCTATTTTATTAAAATTGTGCCTAATTGCGTAAGTTACAAAGCTTCGACATTGGACATGTCTTTTCCTTCTAACAGAGATATTCTCATTGTGTTTGGTTATAGAATTAATCTTAATAAGTAGCCTCATTCAGCTTGCTAACAATTTGCTGTTTGCTCTGTAATTTAAAAAAAATGAGCAGTCCTATGAAGAAGAGGATGGGGACGGCGTGAGAAAGCCTGGTGAGTAATCACGCCAATATGGTTTTATATGATGATACTTGCTATCACTGCAGCTGTGGCTGGCACGATGATGCTGCTGTCCAGATGGCGTCCGCAGCCTTTTCTGTCAGCTCTCTGGCTGTCCCACTGTGCTATTCCCTCTGTGCTAGTCCCACTGTGCTATTCCCTCTGTGCTAGTCCCTCTGTGCTAGTCCCACTGTGCTAGTCCCACTGTGCTATTGCTTCTGTGTTAGTCCCACTGTGCTATTCCCTCTGTGCAAGTGCTTCTGTGCTATTCCCTCTGTGCTAGTCCCACTGTGCTATTGTCTCTGTGTTAGTCCCACTGTGCTAGTGCCTCTGTGCTATTCCCTTTATACTAGTCTTTTTCTTCCTTCTCCTCCAGCTAACAAGCCTGGTGCTCTGGTCGCAGACCCTGAGCAGAAGAAAACGCGCACAAAACTCCTCAAATTCTTACAGAAACGGCCCACGCTGCAGTCTGTCAAGGAAAAGGGCTACATCAAAGGTAAAACTAGCTTCAGTCTTTTACCTGTGCTTATAACATGGTAAAACTAGCATCAGTCTATTACCTGTGCTTATAACGTGATAAAACTAGCATCAGTCTATTGCCTGTGCTTATAACATGGTACAACTAGCATCAGTCTATTACCTGTGCTTATAACATGGTAAAACTGGCATTGGTCTATTACCTGTGCTTATAACATGGTAAAACTAGCACCAGTCTATTACCTCTGTTTATAACACGGTAAAACTAGTATCAGCCTATTACTTGTGTAATTTGCTTTTGTGCCTTAGGATCAGTCAGGGTTTTCAGTGTCTTTCACTGGCTTCATCCCCCCCTCCTGTTTTTTTTAGATAATGTATTTGGATGTCCTTTGGAAAAGCTGTGTGCCCAGGAGAAAACCACTATCCCAAGCTTTGTAGAAAAGTGCATTATTGCAGTGGAAAAAAGAGGTGTGTGGCTCTGGCTTTTTATTTTAGAAAGAGGAGTGTGGCATTGGCTTCTATTGTAGAATAGTCTAACAGATGTTACTGAGCACTCTATGTTCTTATCAACTATTACAGCATGATTGTTATGAATGACTCTCCCTCCTACTTGATTAAAGACAATGCAGGAGAGTTATGACAAGTAACACGGTAACCCTAACCCTAACCCATAGTTTTTTTTATAAAAACCTTTATAAATAGAGGCATTTTCTGCAGGCTCATAAATGGCTGTATAATTACTGGGTTATTTCCGCTTATGTAGGTTTGGACATTGATGGGATTTACCGAGTCAGCGGGAACCTCGCCGTCATTCAGAAGCTCCGACACAAGGCAGATCACGGTAACGTCACATGGAAAACCAGCCGAATGTTTAATGAGGTGTCTGAAATTTCAAATAAATGCCGAAACACCACTGGCTTTGCCGTAGAAGCTGTTGCGTATGGATCATTTGTCTTATTTGCTGAACTGTTGCCAAGTGACCCCCTGCAATTATGACTCTTTGAAAGTCTCACCCAATAGATACAATAGAACTTTGTCTTGTTGCTTAATGTTAACAGTTTGGCGTCTTTCTGTATGCAAAGCTGTTTCTATTTTTGTTGTGAGACTTGAGCTGCTGCTTTTTTCTATCAGATGAGCTAGACCTGGAGGACGGGCAGTGGGAGGACATCCACGTCATCACTGGCGCCCTCAAGCTCTTCTTTCGAGAGCTGCCTGAGCCACTTTTCCCCTTCAGTTTTTTTAACAACTTCATCACAGCCATCAGTAAGTTCGGCCATCTTGGCAGTGCCACCAAGAGGAAGGGCCTGCGCCAAGCGGAACTCTTCACTTCCTGTATTCATTTAGCAGAACATGTTGAATTACCCACAGCAGAATTAGTTTTGCACTCAGCAAATTGTGAAGAAATGTTTTTTGACACGCTATATTATACATATGCACTTTTGGTAAAACTTCCATCAGTGCACTTATTGTAATGATCCTGTCAGAAGTATTTGATGAAGTAGGAAGTGAAAGGACAATCAGCTGACCTTAACCCCACAGAGCTGACTGGGGGCGAAATGGATAAAAAGGTCATGGCTAGACTAGTCAGCTAATGCAGATCAAATGTAGCCACTCCTCCAGTTGGAGTGACCTTTCAGTTAAATACCTTTACTCTTTAATAAAACGCCTAGTTTGTTCAGTTGTAATCATAGTAACAGGTAGCTCTTTTGATGAATTAAGAATTAGCCAGTTTTTTTTTATTACATGGATGGTGTTCATTATTTAGAGTTTCCTAATTAACCTTGTTTTATATGCAGCACAGTATGTGTGCTTAAAATGTAATAAAATATGAGAAACACCAAGGATTCAAAAACTCTTGACTAGCAGAGTATAATATAATTATGAATTTTGACACTGTTTCCCCTTTCCTTCCCAGAACTTACTGATTACAACCAGAAGGTGGCCTATATGTGTAATCTAGTGAACTCTCTCCCTACACCAAACCATGACACAATGCAGCTTCTTTTTAGACATTTACGCAGGTGAGTCATTTCTGTGCCCCAACATACCTGCGTTACGTCACAGTAGCCTGCATTAGAATTTTGTATTGATGAGTTTGGTAATATTACTGAATGGCTGACACTATGTGCCTGATAATTTGGTATGCCATCATAAAACTGCAGGATAATCAGTGATGCCCTGCAACTTCTCCCACCAGCATGAGGCTCGTGTTCCCAAATGGCCTGTGCTCTGACCCTTCTACCTTTCCTCCCAGGGTTATTGATTTTGGGGAGGAGAACCGCATGTCGGTTCAGAATGTGGCGATCGTCTTTGGCCCCACGCTGCTGAAACCTGAGACAGAATCTGCCAACATTACCATGCACACCGTATTCCAGAACCAGATTGTGGAATTTATCTTGAATCAGTACGACAATATCTTTTAAGCACACTGAAATCCTCTCTTCCCCTCAACTTCGGCCAATTTGATCTTTGAAGATGTTTATAAGACAAAGGTCGGAAGCTTGTTCAGACTGCAGGGGCTGTGGATTTTGTATTGAGGGGTCAGGGAGTGTGTGCAAATGCACTGTCAATCCAGCACTTGTTCCTGTAATCTTATCTTCACCTTTATATATGTGGTTTTGAGTCAGACCTTCCAGTGACAAACCACATCAAGTGGCAGCACTCCCTTCCTCCCCTACCTCACTGTCAGTTCATATGCTATTAACTGGATTATGGTAATATAATTAACAGAAAATGATTTGCCTGCTGCGTTACAGATGTTTTTGAATGGGTTGTATCCATCTAGCCCATTTCTTACTGGTGTCATGCCACCAACTGAAGATGCTGTGATATTTCTGATCATTGTGCAGGGACCGCAATTTTTTAAAAGTTGTAACTAACCTTCAGTAACATGCTAGAATGGACATTCAGTACAAACTATTGAACAGCTTTTGTGTAGTTTTGTCTGTATTATAACTATATTAAAGAGTTTTTTTTTCCACCACAGTATAGAAATGATTGTGTAAATTAAATTTCTATAGTTTTTTATGTGAACAGGCAGCTGTACAGTTGTGCCTAATTACATTTTAAAGCAGTGTTTATATTGTTAATGACCACAATCTTGTTTGTAATATTTAAATAATATATTAACTGTGAATGAAGAGCAGACTATAGATGTACAGTTTGTTAGCATTAATGTTATGGAGGTTTTGAAGAGTCACAGTCAGAGGCAATTACAGGCTAGTTAACAATGTTACAAAGATGGAGTCTGTCACTGTAAATAAACATTTACTTTCTATAAGCCCTGTAATGTAAGTTTTGTCTTTTTAATAAAAAAAATGACCCTGCAATTTGTTTCAATACTTTAGTTCCTTTTCTACTTAATCTTTCACATTCCCATACTGCTGTCCCTTCTATATAACAGGTGGCCTGTCTCACAAGGCTGAGGTTGACCCATCCATTATATATCAGGAGATGTATAAAAAAGTGATTATTTCAATTGTCTGGATGCCCGAGGATGCAGATCTCGCTCACGGAATGTGGGCTTGTATTGGAATATAGAATCAATGGATGGTCAATTGATTACGTTAAGTAACAACATAAAGAAAACAGCAAGAAAACAATCCTAGCATGTGTACTGTAATTTTCTCTGAACAACCTCATGCAATATCCTAGCAAATTTTGAAACAGGTGCTCAGCCTATTAACAGACTCACCTGCCACCCATCCAAAATTCACTTTAACGTGCCACAATGACGAAATACACAACTTATTTCTCGTTATTGAAGCCACGTTTCACGTCACAACTGCATATACTAAAGAGCCACGTTTTTATTACCTTCCTTTATTGACAGTCAGCACATTTTAAACGCCGGATGTTAAACCCGAAAATACACTGTTGTTTTGATGACTTTCTTTGTACCGAAACTGTAACACCGGATGTATGCTAACAGGTGTGTCGGCGCGGGTTGCGCAGGGCTGCTGTCGTACACTTCATATGCAGAGCTGTATGTAGCCATGGCGACAAACAACCGCGTCACCGCCGAGCTACAAGGCTCCGCGGAGGATGTACCCCAGGGTGGCCAGTCTTATCCAGAAAGGGGCGCGGTGTGTGCGGGTTTTCGCTGCGACTCCCTAATTAGGTTACTAGTTAGAGGAGTGACTGGCAGGCGAGTCCTCGCACCTGCCCACCCCTGTCGTACCCGATGGCTCCTTCGCAGCCCGACATATCCCAGAAAGCATTGCGCAGAGGTAAAGTGGGCGTGGCCCGGCGCCTCGTGACTCAGGGGTGACACTTTTGGAACAGCTGGTGCCGCAAACAGCAAATGATCCGGAGGGCAGAACGACGCTTTCTGTTCGACCTGCCAAGGCTGCACCTCCGTAGACCGCACAGATAGGACTTTCTGCAGCGCTGGTGTCTGTTGCGCAGGCGCATAAGCTCTACTACGACAGGCTGAGACGGTTGCTTGGCGACCGGGTCCAAGTTGAAAGGTCACCACTGTCATCGTCACTTTCACATTGTAAAAATGGCCGACAAGGGGGCAAAAGGGGAGTCTGAAGCAGCCATCGCCAAGAGGATCGATCCTAAGAAAGACCCTCTGACTCCAGAGCAGATACAGTTTATGCGGAGGGTGGAAATGGAGCAGTGGAAGAAGAACACGCAGAAACTCCGGGGCCGGAATATATTAACTGGCCTGGCAATTGGAGCCGTGGTGATTGGCATCTGTATCCTTGTCAGCTTCTCGGGCTTTTGTAACGTACCGTACATACTCGAGTATATACGGTATATGAAAATGAACCGCAAGGCGTGTATAGTAATGCAGTCTGCATTTCCGTGCAAATAAATGCTGTAGTGCTTTAATTAATTGTTATTCATAACCACTAAACTGTAGGTACACTTATTGAACGTCGGGAAGTTTTGTTTCTGGATGTTTCTCTTGTAACCTTGTTGTTATCCTTGCTTTGAAGCGTGTGATTGCCTTTCAAAGGACCCACGGGGTCTCGTACATGTAGCAAACAAACTTAAATGACCCCGATTTATAAACTGCATATATGTTTACATGGCGGTTCCTTAACTGTCTCCTAACTTAAGATGGCTACACGTTTTATTCGGTGTCACAGGAGAAGATCATGGATGAAATTGACAAGGAGGCCAGTGTTGCCCGGATGAATAGGGAGAGGACCGCATCCAACTAATGTGGCTCTTCACATGGACTGACTGTTTCACCTTGCACAGCTATTACCGAGTGATGCTGGCTGGCCAGTCATTGTCCCGTTTCCCCCGGCGTCAGTTCCGTGCTATGTGCTATGGCCAGGAGGTGGTGCTTAATGTGCACTTAAACTGACATTGTTTTCACAGCTGTGGCCAATTTCATCAGAATGCCGTTTGTCCAAATTTTAAATAAAGGTCTAACATATTGTGATCGCATACATTCAAGGGATGTACTGTCAAATAAAGTTTATATCTTTTTGATTTACATGAATTTGTTCATGCAGCAAGTGTGAAAGTCTGATGGGCTTTTGTGTGGATAGTGAGAGCCTCTACATTATATGAGATCTTCACTGTGTTTGTACCACACTTGAGATATATATTTCTTTCTCCTGCTTTTTGAGGTGCAATAAACTGGGTTAAAATCATCTCCTCGCCTCATTTTCACACCTTTTTACCTGCTGAGGGCAATGGCAACAGCAAGTCAGACCAGGTATTTTTTTCCATGGCCCTAGGTTCTAGCTCATCCTGAATATGAATATGAAATAGTCAATCCGCTCTGTTACTTTAGAATTTTCCTTTGGCATTTCCAGACCAACTGGGAAGAACAGTCCCAGAGCAGCTCCTTTGGGAACCATCCAGGTGGCAGCCTTATACCTTTGTCCAGAATAATTCTGCTTGATCTGAAGGAGCAGTGGTTCCATCCTCAACAGATCAGTCCAGTAACCTAACAGAGATGCCTTATTTTGGCCACTTTTATTTGACACGTTCTTCTGGTCCTTTGCCGCACATTATAGGTGGAGACAGATTCAAATGTATCATTATTACCAACATTTAGCACAGGGGTGTCCAATCTTATCCGCAAAGGGCCGGTGTGTATGCAGGTTTTCGAGATAACCCAGGTGTGAGGACTCTTCATCCAATCAGTCCTCTAATTAGTTATCTAATTAGGGAGTTGCAGCGAAAACCCGCATACACACTGGCCCTTTGCGGGTAAGACTGGACACCCCTGGTTTAGCACAATAACCACCACTGAACTTCAGTGTTTGTAATAGGATGTTTCTTAAATTTTTAAGTGATCGGGAAAATGAAGCTCACAACCCAAAGTATACTAACTCACAAGGAAGTACCACTGCTCTCTCATTTAAATGGTTGGGGAGTCCGAGCATAACGTCACTCTGGATTGTGAAACCTGATCACCCTTTTCTTTCAAACATCTAACTTTTGTTTGTGAATTTACTCAAATGAGTCAAATAAATGTGACAAGTGAACAGACTAAGAAAAAATATTTTTAATCCATTTTTTACAAATGACTTAAGGAACGATATACTAAACTTCAGAGACAAAATGGAAGAGGATAAAATGCAGTTTCAGCATGGCAATACAATACGGTGATACCGACACTATTGGCAAGTGTTTTACATTCACGATATATTCGACCTGGTGTGTAAGACTGCGTTTCCTAGGCAACAGTGGGAAGGCAGTTCTCTCTTTCTAGCATTTTCATATTAGGACATGTGAAGGTAGCTTCTGCTATGATTAACAGCACTAGCCCCAGAAAAGAAGAGTCACAATTTGTACCGATAATCTAGGAACCATCCAGACCAGGTGAATAAGGGGATGCTGAATTCCAAGACTGTATTTCATAACTCTAGTCTGCATTATAAATTTTTTCCTACGAATAAATGACAAAAAATTCACTTAGTTTTACCTGTACATGCTTTCACAATGTTCAAAATGTAAGGCATTAGTTTAAAATTCACAGTTTAAAATACAAAATTTTATTTTTAAAAAAGAATATACAAGGCTAAAGAATAGACACAGGCTGGTGTCATCAGAAGAGGCGGCTAACAATGCCAGTCCATGCTACTCTACACCGAGAGGCTATTTTATGAGCGTCTTTGTCATCTCAGACACCAAGCCTCGCTTTTTGCAGTCCATTTTCACTGAACTACACGGGACCAAATCATCTCACAATTCAGAAGCATTCTTTAATGTTTATTCCTGCCCCATGAACATTAAGATATTATGCTGGGCATTACTCCTATTTTGTTTTCTTTTAAAATTTCTCCCATATTGTGTATGATGAACTGAAGGCAAACTGTGAGGTTGGGTTTAACCTGAAGTTCTCTCGTTACTAGGGACAGGGAGGCCATCTATTTATACCAGATATTCTAAACCTTAGTCTCCGCAGAATGTATCCCTCTCAGTCTATGTGAGTATGCAACAATCAGCTTCAGTGATTCCTGACCTATTTGTGCCTGTTTAGTTTTCTTGGTGGCCTATAGACCAGGAAATCCCTCATGCTGTGTAGCTAAGCAGGATGGGGATGCAGATCCTGGTGTAGCCGGAACAAACAGGACTTTCAGTGAAATGCTGCGGTTATGGACACAACATAGGACTTTTTAGGTAAATATACCTAGTATTAAGAGCCAGTCTTCAAAGTTTAATTTCGCTCCTCAGAATTAAACACACAGATTTTGATATATATTTTTCCCATGTATTGTGTGATTTAACTGCTAAAATTATTTCAACTAAACTGTCAAACACCTTGATTTAGTTGAGATCAGTCAGATATGTTCAGATACTTTAAAATCACCAGCAAGATTAATGTAACAGTTTAAAAACCAGTAATAATCATTCTCATTCTCCTTGATCTGGAGGATTCGGCAAAGTTGAAAGAGGATATGACTGAAAAGCTCTACTTCGGTATGTATGAAGTGTGACCAATATCAGAGTCACTCCCCAGCTGATGTCATCAAAAGTCTGTCAGTGATGATTATCAAGTTGAGCTGAAAGCTCAGCTGTACGAGTGCATTGTGAGAACAAAGAGCACACCTGTTGAAAAGGAGAAGACCGGAAATATACCCAGCCGTAATATTACTTTCTCTTATAGAAGAAAGTATATTAAAGGCACAATCCAGTGCGTGTGCCTGCTTCTGCGGCCAGGGGGAGCTGTGGCCACATCTGGTATGTCGTTGATTTAAAGTGCAAGACCAAAACGAGATCTGAGAGAGAGACTGCAGATGCAGTGTTACACAGAGCAACACAGCGTGTCTGTCAAAGGCTTCTTGCAGGCTTCCTCACACATCACGTCCGAAAAAGAGCGTTCCACTTTACACTGGCAAGAGGAGGGCTGAGACAACACCCTCGCAAGATCTTGCTTCTTTCCCTTTTTCGTGTTCTGATTTCTTCCCGCTATAAGGGAGTGCTTGCATCATTGCCATCACAGTATCGCCCCCTACTGGTAAGTCGCTCGTCACGTCGGAGACCGCATCAGCTGAGCAGACCGGAAAGTACAGCAGGTTAAGAGAGCTCTGCTGAGTCGGGAGCGATTCCCACATAGTCCCACAAACTTCGTCTTTGCAAACTGTGGGTTACTATCCCCTTGAAGACCGAGGCACACCGCAGCCGAGGTAGTCCTGAGAGGTCCCTCTGCAGAGGCTCATTACTGCGGAGGAACACAGTGGGGACGTTAGGCTCGGTGTCTGACGAGCAGCTTTTCTTACATTTCCTGCCTGGCAGACCATGTGCTGCAAGTGCATTAGTGCAGGGGCGGATTTGCTGGTTACAGAGGACAGAACGCTCACCATTCGCGTATAGTCTGGAGCGAAGGTCACCCCTTTGCCGGACCTGTCCTGGGAGCCGCTGCTGCTCCCGCTGAATGAGCTCTTCCTCATGATTCCTGTGGGGATCAGCAGCGCCGTCAGCGTATTGTACAGCGCATTATCCGGCTGCTACACACTAAGGGCGGCATGCTGCAGCACTTATTATTCCCGTTTGGTTTCTTGTCGAACCTTGAAAGGTTTCTGACCTTTCGCACGGGATCACTGAATAACAACTACACTGGTGTTCAGTGCTGCTTTTTAGAAGTCACGATTTGTCGCATATGTAGGAACTAGACCTTCGCTTAGGCGATACATCACACAGAGCTGTGCCCTGAGCTTCTATTTCTCCCGTTTCTATGACGTTCTCACTGTTCCACCAATCAGGAGGTAGAACATAAAAGCTCAGCAACTCAGCAAGCAGTGAAGGGCCAGGAGGGCGTCCTTTAGTAGCAGGCATTAAGGACCAGAGGGTGTGGTCACTGGAGAGCCCTGCCCCATCCATGAATGGCTTTGTTGTGATTGGCCAGATTTTAAGTTAGTACTGTGTCAGGCTGTTAGCCTGAAAGGCTGTGTTGCTCCCCCCCACAGGATGAATGGTGGTCACTCCATTGGAATGTGGGGGGGGGGGGGGGAGTGTTGCTTGGTTACCTGCATTGGGCAGGATGTCAAGCCTCTGCAGGCTATTCCTTCGGGACGGCGGGCAGCCCCCGCTTTTGGACAGGCGCCTCTGGCGGTTGGACAGCATGGCAGCTGGAGAGACAATGCCGGCGGGGGGCACCTTGCCCATCTTCTCGTACAGCTCCTCGATCTCCCGTTTCTGAGCAGCCTGCAGGGCCTGCACTTCCGACAGGTGTCTGAAGGGGGCACCAAGGAGGAAGAAAAGATTTTATTTGTACATATAAATATATTATTTAACTTTGAGGGCTACTACAAACAACAATATACAACAAATATACAAATAATTTAACATTCTGCTTGTTCCACTAGTGGCTCAGCGGGGAGTAGGGGACGCAGGCGAGCGAGCAGGAGGCGGGGCCCTCACTTCTCACGGAGCTCCTGCAGCTCCTCCCACATGTTCTCGTCCTCGCTCTCGGTGTCATCGCTGCTCAGGTAGGAGGAGCTGCGGTGGCAGCCCACCCAGAGGTGCTGCGTCAGCGTGCCATTCTGGGGGCTTCCGGCTGCCCCCTCCCCATGCTGTCCGTCCGATAGGCCGCTGATCACCCCGGTGCCTGGGAAGCTCCGGCAGCGCTCCAGGGTGCACTTCCCGTGCTTGGTGTGCTCCTCCAGCTCCTCCTCTCTCCCCTCCCCACCTTTCACTCCCCTCCCCACCCCTGCAGTGTTCTGCGGTGGGGAGGCAGTGAGCGGGGTGCTGAGGCTGGCCTCAGACACAGCCTGTTCCTCTGTGCTGCTGCCCGTTCCGCTGCTCTGGGGGAGCGATGCGGCAGAGGAGGCCGGGGGAGGACTGACGGGGGGCGGGCCGCACTGGGGGGCCTTACTGGGGGTCACATGGAAACGGCCCACTGTAACGGCAGAAGGGAGATTTTATATCCGCGATGGTCAAATGGTCAATGATATATAAGAAACAGATGCAATTAAACACTTGTCATAAAAAGCTTATTAGCAGCCCATTAACCGCCATCCATTTTCTATACCTGCTTATACTATGTAGTGTCACAGGGGTCTGGAGTGTAGGACATAACCCATGACGGTACACCAACCCGTCAAGGCGGGCTCAGTCATTAGCGGACAATTTGACGATGCCAATTCACCTTAGCATATGTTCCGACTGTGATGCGAAACTGGAGGTCCTAATGAAAAACACCATGACTGCCCGGGGAGAACATGCAAACTGCACCTACGCAGAGACTCGAACCCCAGTCCCACAGGCATGAGGTAACAGCATTAACCTCTGCACCACTGTCTTAAATACTTTATTATGGCTATTTTTGTTGTTTTGACGGTCACAACAACAACAACAACAACAATTAATAATAATAATAATAATAACAACAATAATAATAATAATAATAATAATAATAATAATTATTATTATTATTATTATTATAACCACCACTGCAACTGAATCAGTTGTACTAGTATTATCTAAAGTGGTGTAGTGGTTAGGGACATAACTGTGTAATCAAAAGATCACTGGTTCGAGTCCCCGACCCACAAGAACTGCTGAAGTACCCTGAGTAAGGTACCGTCCCCAAGCACTGCTCCCCAGGCGCTCACGTAGCTGCCCCCTGCTGTGTCACTATGTCACAGGGGTTAAATGCTGAGGGCAGATTTTGCAGTGCTACATTCTGCCACTAGATGGCAGAGTTGTTCCGTTTGAATAAAGTGATAGCATTTTCGAGGAGTAACTTCTGAGCGTGGAGTGCGTACAGGATTACACAAAAACAAGAAGCAGCTGAATGCTGTAGTCACTGTACACTACGCAAAGCCTGCTGATATGAGAACAGTCTGAACTGGCAATCTTAAAGCAAGGCTTTGGGACACAAGAGTTTACAGTCATGCGGGTTGCGTTTGTAAACCACAAAGCAGCGAGTTAATGAGTAGAGGTGAGCAGCACTGGATCTTACCATTGTAAATGGGAGAGTGTCTGACCTCCGCCGTGCCCCCAGTGGCATGCGTTTTCAGTGGCGGAGACAACGATCCTGCGCTGGGTGAAGACACCTTCAGAAGGAAAAGAAGGGCTTACACTTCATTCCTCCGCCTCGTTTCCCCAGACAGGACCATCTAAAAGTGGGGCCATTTAGCGTCGGGCTACACAGCGGTGTCCTGCTGACACTAAACAGATGAGTAATATTTGCACAGCTGAGAATGTTACCATAACACTGGGAGAGCGCTGGGCGTGAGAGATCGCTATCTGCCACTCACCGTGCTCTGAGGACTGTCCGAACGTGATGAGGAGGAAGAGGAGGACGAGGAAGAGGACGAGCATCCAGGCTGCGTTTTGAAGGCTGGGCTCCGCGGGGGTGCGGAAAAGGGTGACGAACTTGCCCCCGACTGCCGAGTTGCCTGCTTAAAAGACTCAGTCGGGGTGTGGGGCCAGGCTGCACTCACATGTGGGGTACTGGGGTATCCTGGCTGGAGGGGCACATCACCCTCCACAGGGCGAGAGTAGGCCTCAAGGTTCTGATACAAGTCTGGCTGGCCTGCCGCTGCCGCTGCCTGGTGGTAGGAGGAATCCACGGGCATTGTGTGGTAGTGGGGGCTAAAGGCAGGGTAAGTAGCCTGGGGAGCAACGTGGGGGGGCATCTGAGGGGGGTAGGGAGGTGGTGGCATGAAGTGTGCCATGCTCATGGCCATGGAAAGCATGTTGGCTAGAGAGATGAGGGGCTGGCTTTGGGCCTGCCAAACCCCGGGGTGCGGGGCGGGCGGGGGCAAGGAGGCCCCGTCACTGGCCATGCAGGAGGACGAGAAGCTGGGGCTGCTGGAAGTGCGGCTGATGGGCTGGTGGGCCAGAGGCGACTTGGGAGTGGCGGCTGGGGGGCTCACCGCGTACGGGAAGGGGAAGCGGCTGCTGGGGGCATATGGCGGCGTGTGGTACTGCTGCTGCAGGTGGGCCAGGGGAGGGAGGGGCAGGGCAAGGTCCGGCGTGGAGGCGGGGGGGTACCACGGGCCGGCGGGCTGGTACTGCTGCGGGGAGCCTGCGAGACAGCAAGCGCAGGGTCACACACTGACGCACCGTCACATCCTGGCACCATTTGGTGAAATTAAATTAAATTATCATAGATCAGCCAATATTTAAAGACAAACATATTATAGTACATATAACGTTTATTAAAACTGGAATTACTGTACAATAGACATCAAAAGATCTGTCAGCTGAATTAATTCTCCACAAACACTGATGGTATCACAGAATGTAATTATTCCCAAAACCTTTGTTACAAATGACACTGAGTAGCATCATCATCCTACATCCCTAAACACCTCTGCTTTTACCCATCAAAGAATCCACATGCAGAAATAATGTCCATTGAACATTCTGTGATTTAGTGCCCCACTGCCAGAGACATGAGATGTTTAAGACTTAAATCCCTGAAGCTGAATACAAGCTGGTTTCCATGGCAAACTGACTTTTTGTCTCTTCTCACATTACTGTGGTTTGCAAAAGCAGAAAATTAGGTATGATGTCATAACATAACTAACCAATAGCCTCAGCCAAGAACACACAATGAACGGTGATAGGGCAAGTGGTTCCAGTTAGGATGACTTCAAAACAAGAATTTAAACATTATTATTATTATTTTTTTTTAATTGCAGAACCTTAGGCTGTTTATCAGTCACGTGCTTGTTTCACCAACTGCACCTCAATAACAGCCCTCCTACTGGTGGATCAGACTGGTACCTCTGGTGCAGCAGACAGTAGCGCTGCCTCTGCCAGGCGTTGTACAAACGTCATGCACAAATGAGAGCTGGGTACACCGGGATCCTCACAAAATGTACACTGTTCTGCACAAATAACAGCCCTCAGTGAAGAGGGCGGTACAGCCAGTGGCGCACATGTCCTGCATGTTTTCCTCTCTGTTCTGCGGGAATAAGGTGAGCCTGACAGCTGGCAAACGCTGCGCACAGAGTGGAAGCAGTTCTACATGGCTCACACTCAACAGTGATACCATTCAAGGTTGAAAAGCAGCCTTCAGGTGAGGTAATTACCCATGAGGCCCCGCTACGGGGCCAACACAGACCCCGGCTTTGAGGTGCTATTAAGGTAGCTGGCGCTGCACCGGCCACTTGGGACAATATCCTTGAGAATTAGCGTCAGACGGGAACGGCGTCGGGTCCTCCGCCTTGGTCAGTCGCTAGGGAGAGTCATCACTCAGAGGTGTCAACACGCGTCAAGACCGGCGGGTGGGGCCTCATAGCCTACCTGGAGTGGTGTTAAAGGAGTGTGAGCGGGAGATATGCCGTCCGGGTGAGGTAACGTCTGGATCGAAGACGCAGTCCCCAGCTGAAGCCGGCATGAAGCCTTGGCTCATGTGGCCGGGGCTGGACACGTTGAAGTCTGCCGGGACACAGGCACATGGCCCCGGTGTCAGTATCAGCAGCCATACCGGGTACTGACACGGGGAAACAAGTAGCACCGGGGGCAGGAGCACATTTAGAGAGCCTATAGCGGCTCCGGTTCCTGATCTCAGTGTACCGACTATAGTGGCTCCGGTTCCTGATCTCAGAGTACCGACTATAGCGGCTCCGGTTCCTGATCTCAGAGTACCGACTATAGCAGCTCCGGTTCCTGATCTCAGAGTACCGACTATAGCGGCTCCGGTTCGCGGCTCTGGTTCCTGATCTCAGTGTACCAACTATAGCGGCTCTGGTTCCTGATCTCAGTGTACCGACTATAGTGGCTCCGGTTCCTGATCTCAGTGTACCGACTATAGTGGCTCCAGTTCCTGATCTCAGTGTACCGACTATAGCGGCTCCGGTTCCTGATCTCAGTGTACCGACTATAGTGGCTCCGGTTCCTGTTCCTGATCTCAGTGTACCGACTATAGCGGCTCCGGTTCCTGATCTCAGTGTACCGACTATAG
>JAODKN010000093.1:12985693-13007963 GCA_026774425.1 Petrocephalus zakoni | reverse complement strand
ACGGCTCCGGATCGCTGTGTAGAGACTAGAGCGGCTCCTGTTCCTGATCTCAGTGTACCGACTAGAGCGGCTCCGGTTCCTGATCTCAGTGTACCGACTATAGTGGCTCCGGTTCTTGATCTCAGTGTACCGACTATAGCGGCTCTGGTTCCTGTTCCTGATCCTGATCTCAGTGTACTGACTATAGCGGCTCCGGTTCCTGATCTCAGTGTACCGACTATAGCGGCTCTGGTTCCTGTTCCTGATCTGTGTACCGACTATAGCGGCTCCGATTCCTGATCTCAGTGTACCGACTATAGCGGCTATGGTTCCTGTTCCTGATCTCAGTGTACCGACTATAGTGGCTCTGGTTCCTGATCTCAGTGTACAGACTCAGTAAAGATGCTGTGCCTTAAAATGCAAATGTAACAAAACCACAGACAGAAGCTGCCAGCACAAGTCTGTACGACACACAGTCAAGCTGGCTGGACCAACTGTGGCTCAGACAGAAGGCTTTGTCTCAATTTTAATGCAGTAACAGGAGTCCTACCAGGCAGCGATGAGGAGGAGCTGGTTCGGGCCAGGCTGTGCGCGTGCAAATTGGGCTGGGGAATAAATAAATAAATAAATAAATAAAGTTTTAATGCATGCGATGACATACTCTGTAATTAAAACAATCATTATAACTTCTAACAAATGTTTGATTTTGAGCTCCCTTTTTTTTTATAGCTATTTTACTTTCCTTTCACAGAGCATGAGGTCCCAAGATGAGCCGTATTAGGCACTGTTTGTGTGTCTTACTGCTTCACAAAACACAAATAAAATGTTAAACGGATCCCCAAAGATCGCAAAAATCAATCATCTGTAATGAAACAGAGAATATATTTACACTTCACAATGAGTATATTTTACTATATCCAACTATGTTATTTGTATGATTGTTTAATCTTCTCACAAAGAATCAGACCTGGACAAAGATGTTTGACTTTCAGGCTTAACTGTCCTTGATACCAATTTCCGCAGCTTAAAGGTTTCTATCCATTTTGATAGGTGAATCAACCAGCTGTCATGGCACTAAAACTGCTTGATGCCTGTTTAAAAAGATACGCGCTCCACAGATCAGGACCGTCTTCATCACCTGCTTCCTTAGCTCTTGACCCTACCCATGATGCACTGCAGAATACGGCTAGTCTACAGTGGCATGCTGTCCAGGACAAGCCTCTCAAGCCCCTGCGAGGCCAGGGGGGTCTCCAGGATGTGCTGCAGTGCCTGGTTTCAATCAGGTCCTGGGAGGATGCCAGGAAAGAGATGTCCCCTGTGGCCAGGAGTGACTGGGAAGCGCTTCTGCGTTCAGGATTTGGCTTTACCGTCCCGCATGAAGCAACTCATTGTTCTGCACTCTGGTACTCATCAGCAGCTCAGCGCCACCACCAAAACACACTGGGAAACTGAGTAACGGAGGTGACAAGAGACAGCAGTGTGGCTCCTCCGGTCACATGGTGCAGGCAGACTGCGGCCGAGGTGCGGAGAGTTAAAGCAGCAGGAAACTGCTACGCTGAACAGATACTATGGAAAAACTTCCGCAAGTTACTTTGCATCTGCAGCGTTGATCAGCTTTGCGCTATAATACCCCATTATTCTAAACCTTAAACATGTATGCTAATACAAACTCCCAATAGAACCTAAGCAATCTGAGGAGTAAATAATGTACTTTTTAAATGAATGCCCTTCTAGCCTAAAAGCACAGGCTTCAGATAGTCATGTAAAGGTATAGACCATGTTTAGCATCTAACTGGAAGCTGGTATTGTGTTGCCCCTTGTGACATAGAGCTTGTGTAATCGTTTCACGAGCTGAATGCAGTGTGTGCCGTAGGAAGTGTGAGGTGGACACACCCATTACCTCACTGCCGCGCAGAAAGGCACACATGGCTCAACTTATCTGTCCAATTAAACCCGAGGATGACAAATCCTCCCCGAAATAATGAAGTGCAGGCTGGGGGCAAATAATTACATAAACAATACGGACGTGTTCACTAGCCAACTGTTTTATGTAGTGATAGAAAGGGCTTGTGCCACGTCCTGTAGAAATATCAACACATTGAGTAAAGGGTTGGGCTCTATCATGCATCCCTCACCGCACCACGATGCCCTTAAGGGAATACCCACGTATAGGTGGCTAAGCACTGACCTGTGACGCAAATAGTGAGCTGGTCCCACCCAGGTAGGGCAGCCTGGGCGCTCCGGTGGTCTCCGCGGGCCCCGCAGGCTCCTTGGCCATCAACGTCTCCGCCCGCTTGATGATGTCACGCATGCGCTGGATGAAGCCCTCCTTCTCTGAGGGGAGGATGAACTCTTTGAGTACCTGGGGACGGCATGGAGGCCAGTCACGTTACGCGAAACCTCGCGCCGACACCACCCGAGAGCGTCTGGCCGCGGAAGCTGGCGCGCGCGTGCCGGCTGGGCTCGGGGCCCACGTGCTGCGGCTGGATGCCAGCTAGGTACGGTTAATGGCTCCTGTCAGCATGTTTTAATTTCAGTTCATATCCCTGGCTAATAAAGGCAGGCGCTTACGAGGCTTTGTGCCGCCCTGCCAAGGAGCTCCAGGATAAACAACGGCTCACTGTGACACACGGCGGGTCAGCGGGAGCCGCTCTGGGCCAATCGCGCGTCGAGGAGGGAAGGTGGGGCGCGACGTTGCCAAGGCCGCGCTGCGCACGTGCGGCTGCTGCTCTCAGATCACACGCCGCGCAGCGCCGAGGGAGCCGCGCACTTACCGCGCGTAAAAATCCCAGGATTAAATACCATTTGTGCTCCCTGGTTCCTCTGCCATCTACAATGCAGGATTAGCTAGTTGCTACAACAAGATGAGGACAAAACGCTTATGGCAAACTGTGAGACAGCAGCATGTGATATCAGGATTAGGAGCCATTTCGAGGTTAATCAGGGTACAACCCCCATCAGTATGAGGAAATGTTAGAACCTATAAATTATAAGCAGTGCATATAATGTACATATACACGCCTCAATACACGTACTTATTAGCATTTATGTTCTCTAATATTCTTGTCCGTTAAAATGAGATCTGGGGGGGGGGGTTGGCACCTGCAGAAATTCTGATGGGATGGCCATCAGCGGCTAGATATATTTACGGCAGTGGCTGCGGGGGGGGCAGTGTCGTTTCTGGGGCCCCATATTCTAAAAAGCGGGTAAGAGAGAATTAAAAAAATGTGATGTGCACAATCTGCTAAGCAGCATGCGGTGTGAAACCTGCCACTACAGGCCAGCCCTTAGCTCCGCCCCTGGCCAGCCCTTAGCTCCGCCCCTCGAGTGGCTGCCGGGGGCGTGTCTCACCATGACCGCCGCAATGTCCTCTGGGTTGTCCCCATCCAGGTCAAACTTAAAGGTTACCATCTTGTTGTTGTGTGTCTGTAGCTGGCACTCCACCACTCGGTCCACCTTGTCAGAGAGCTGCGGGTGCAGACGGCACAGTTTGCGGTCGGTGCGGAAATGAAGCAGAACAGTTTACAGGAGGCCGTCTCCTTGTTTCCACCAGCCGCCCTGAATGCAAGAGGCTGTTTGTACAATTCTAGCCGGCGTGTTCCTAGCACAGTGACCCAAATTTATTTTGAGCCGGCGCCCAGAACGCAACGCATCATTTCATTTCCATACATCTGTGTATTAGTGCACCATTGGTTACTGTAGCAACCAGTCATAGCGCACAACTGTAGGAGATGCTGCTATAGACCTGGAGTAGGCGAGTTACTAACACGGAGTAGCCGAGTTACTAACATGGAGAAGGCGATTAACTAACATGGAGAAGGCAAGTTACTAACACCAAGGTGATGAGTCACCAACACCGAGGAGGTGAGTTACTAAAATGAAAAAGGCAAGTTACTAACACTGAGGAGGCGAGTTACTGACACTGAGGTGTCGAGTTACTGACACGGAGGAGGTGAGCTGTTAACATCAAGGAGGTGAATTATTAAGATGGAGGAGGTGAAACAGATATGGAGAACAGGTTAAATACATATCAGTAGTAGGTGACGTGTGAATTCAGGCGGCGAATTGCAAGCAACTTAAATAATCAGGCAAAACAGGAGTGATCCATGCGATGGGCAGACAGAGGCAGTGGGCGCTTGGGAGCACGGCGGCGGTGGCGAGCCCGTACCCCCGTGATACGCAGGCGGGAGCGCGCCCTCCGCCTGAACAGCTTCCCGGAGCTGCGCTTGACGGGGGACTTGCTGCTCTTCTCCGACAGGCCCTCATAGCCGTCGCTCAGGCCTGAAGTCACGTCGGAGGCGTAACTGTGGGAGATGTAGCGTCTATGGTTAGCCTAGCCTTACTAGAAACACCTTTACCTACCCGCGAGTCCCCGGCACCACTAACAGCTCACTCAGCACCTTATTCACACGTCCATCCTGACCACCCGTGACCACACTTCCTGTCAGGACCCCTCCTGTGCCTCAATGCATAAATTAGCACATTTCTGGTAACTGTTTAGTTACTTTTTCCCTGATATTATGCTGCACATTCTGTTTCCATATGACAAGTCAACAAAATGAATGAATCTTAAAGTAGTCGAACCACCCAGCCATTGTTCTATACCAGCCAGGCCTGTGCAGTATTGCGGGGACCGTGAGCCTATTCTGGGAAAAATATTCTGAGATTAAATCAATAGGCAAACTGAAGAAAAAAAAAACAAATAAAACAAAACATGAATTTGGAGAAACGCCAGGGAGGGGCCTTTAAGCAGAGTGTTTAAACTGAATATCCTGATAAAAGCTTCAGATAATCAATTAAATTTAAATGTAACGTAATACGGCATTGGTGTTCCATGCCACAATACTGGCTTTTGTTTAAGCATTTACTGCAAGCTGCATGTGGTATTGCTGGAGGCATTTTATGTTTTTTTTTAATCTATCAATCCATCTTTTAACCACTTACCCTGGTCAGGGTATCAAGGAGAGCCTGGAGCCAGCCCCAGTAAGCACAGGGCACAAGCACGCCAGTCCACTCCATGGTTATCATCTTATGTATGTTCAAATATTTTAAATATGATATTCAGGTTTTTTTATGCATCAGCAGGAGTCACAGCCTCTTAAAATAAAATAAAGTGACACCTAGCACAGAAACGTTTATTGTAGAGGAGCTGTGAGTGGGCTACCCTTAACTAGAGATCTTTGGCTGGCCTCACCATCACTGCTGATCACAGCAGGATTCACTGTCAAATATCTGATGTCAGTAAAAATAATACTGATTTATTGATTTGAGTTTCCTACTGCAGAGTCTATATTATGGCACCTTCTGTACATTTAACATTCTGAGGTATAAATCTTTAATTTATTATCTAACTTCAGTTATAATATCCTTCACAAGCTATACAACAGATGGACCAGGTAATGTCAGGCCGTTTGTGGTAATGTCAGTTTGTATAACAACCGCAAACAATCAAAATGCTAACGTGCTTCAAAGAGCCGTAAATCACGACCATTAAAACGCTGATCATAAACTAATCCAGTGTCCCTTTTATCACCTCCAGGTCTTGTCCTTCGTCACGTCAAGTTTGAAAAGCACAGTATCATGCCCGCTGAGTACAGGCCTGTCATTTGTATACAAGTCCGCTATTGATCTTTAATAGCTGCGGTCTGCATTGTCCCCTCGCAAAAGCTCATGTCCCAAAGGCCCTCGGATATTTACACAGCCCTCGCTTAGGAGAAAGCAACCTGATTACTGGGTCTTAAGCCTCACTCTCCCCAGGGGATATCTGGCTCATGACATTCCATTAAGCATTAAGAGGGGTTATAAATAAAGGAATGGGGATCTTCTAGAGTTTAAAGGTTTGAGGTCTAGCAAAGACAGACATCTCGTTTGGAAGTGGTGGGACAGATGGTTGCCCCCAAGCAGAGAATTACATAATTCCTTCTGAATTAAACCTATAAGGTCAACCGACATAATTAAATGAAAACATATACTGTAATATAATGCTGCAAATATCACATGAAGGAGGATATTGGGGCTGGACATTGACACTGTTGTGCTGTACTGTGCGGAAATTATTAAACGCCGAATGATCACCTGTCAACGGGAGAGGAGAAGCCGCTGGCGGGACCCGATTGGCCGCTGTTAGGGGACACGGCGATGCTCTGCAAAGTGAGACAAATGAGACGGTCCTGATGATTGGCTTATCATCATCCGAGCACCGAGCAGTCAGTCGTACTGATCACGATAGAGGGACCTTCTGAATGTGTACTTGGCCATTATTTATGAGTAACTATGATTTCTTGTCATTGGGTTGACACCAAAAAACTGAAGGGATCTTTCGTTTGCCATTTGCACAGGCTAATTAGAATGTTTCCTCTTATCCCATCTGGCTCTCCTTTGATATTCAAACAGTTGAGAGCAATGGCACAGAGACTTAACCCGCTGAGCCACTCATGTCGCTACATTGGCATAAACTCACACGAAGACCAACCAGACATAGACCATCAGACTGCTGGTTCAATGCATACAGCTATTTAATGTCAATTTAAGATGGGCTGTTGCATACATCGCAGACTCACCGAGGGGAACCTGAGAGCCGGCATGGGACTATCGCTGGGAATGTCGATGGCGAGCGTGGCTGCCGGTGACGAGGGAGCGCTGACCACTGGCGTTAAACCTTGCAGAGTTTCCTGCAGGCCGGATGAGCTTAAGTATCCGTCTGTCTCGCAGTCAGCTGCCATGACGACAGGGTGAGAGACACAGCCATTAGCACACGGAAGTGGGGGTGGGGGGGGACAGAGCAGGCAGCCAGGGCTCCGGTGTGGATTAGCATCAGCCCGGGAAAACCGCAGCAAGATGGCCAGAGTGAGCATGCAGAAAGAGGCAGAAACGGAATCAAATATATTACACAGTATGAACTCAGAATGCAGAGTTTAGGGCCAGAGGATAAAGTTTCAGGACTAAAGCCAACTTGGCACTGCGTGGGTCTGGTTTATTCATCGTCAGATACAGCTAGAGGCAAAAGCCTGGGACACAGCCATGAATGAAGAATTCAGTTCATCTTTACCGCGTCCATTTAGCAGAAGTTAGAGTAAATAAGGCCCCTTGTTCGGCACCATTACTTAGTACATGATATTTCAAATGTGTGGGGGCTCACAGGTGGCAGAAGAGCAGCTGGTATGTCGGATGCGGTAGTGCTGGTGCTGATCCGCCTCCGCTTCATCGGGCTCGGCCGTGAAACTGGCGTTGATGCCGGAGTCCATGGAGCCGTTCACTGGGGAGGGGGCGGGACAGGGAGAGGTGGTGGGCGGAGCCTGAGCAGCAATGGAGCTCTGCATGGCCCGCTGCTTCAGCACAGGGGAGGGCGGCCCCGGGTCGGGCTCCTCCTCGTCGACTTCCTCCTGCTTCTTCCTCCTCAGCTCCTCCGTCTGCTTCCGGTGCTTTTCGCGCTGGCGCTTGATGGCCGTCACCCGGTCACGGATGGCTTTGGCCACGGGCTTGTAATCGGCCTCGCACACGAAGCCCAGCACCACCTGGAAGGGGGCACACAGTGTCAGAACCAACCTAGCAGTGCTGTGACTTTCTGTGAGGCCCGTCAACCACGGGGGCAGAATGAAAACCGGCTCTCTCTCAACCAATCATTTTTCGTCCTGCACTCGGAACATTTTAGTCCCACAAGCGAATAACTATGAGATGGGCTGATAACGGCGTGTCTGTCTACCTGTCTCTAGATCCATTCTCACTTTCAGATCACAAATAAACACGACCAGATATTAAATATGTTCTTCTTAGGGGAAAACTGGAAGTATAAAGAGAATCATTGTGGCATTTTCATTAAAAGTGGCCTTGAATTAAACTGAAGGACATGAGTGCTGTTCTGCAATTAGCCTCGGTGCTGTTATATAAACGTACAGGCCCTTCCTACTGATTTCTCAAATTCCCCTCTCACAGCTGCACAGAGGTATAACCTTGACCCCAGGTCACAGTGAAACTACAACCATAGTCATACAGGCAAATTATACTTAAATGCTGCTCTTTCCCACCATAGTTTTATTTTAGCAAGTTCATTTGTCAATACTATGTATCTGTTATTGTTCTTCCATTGTTATGTTCCCTTTTACTTTATCTGTGTATTGCTTTTAACCATAAATGACACCGTAATAAATCTAGTTAAAAGACAATTGTTTCCCAAAGGCTGCCTTCTTATCTGCCATAAATATGACAGAGAATGATTTAGCGATGTGTGCAGTGAGTTACCGTCAGCGAGACGCCCGGCCCAGTAAGCGCTGCACCACTCTGGGGAGTGTGCTGCTTCAGTCCTTTCATTTATTTTAATGTGATGTCCTCTGTGGCCACTTTGGCAGCGCTGAGTGCACTCTAGCCTCACCGTAACTCACAAAAGCAGCTCCCATCCAACCAAACGTGTGGCACTATGACCACAGTTTGTCTGTAACTCATTTTTTTAAATTTTATTTTTCAACAGTAGTGTAACCACAGTAACAGCAATAAACCTTCTCCTGACTTTGGACACGTCAAAAATAAAACACCTCCCAGTGGGGTAAACACTCCAATAAGGCCAATACACATAGCATATTTCACAATGTTGATATGTGTCTGCTAGCTCACTTTCATTTTTCAAATCTTTTTCCCACTCCCTCACTCGCCCACTCTATAGTGTTCGCTTCATAGAACACTCACTAGGGAATAAGGGTAGACAGCGGCAGACATTTCAGACACTAGGCAGAAGTTAAGTTGCTACATAATTATTAATTGAAAAATGCACTTTCTTCTATATTAGTTATAAAAACATCAGAACATGGACATTAGCGTTGCTATTTTTGAACACGTTGCAAATCGACAAGCCTAAACAATGTTAAAATAAAAATAGAGAAAACTTTACAATGGGGACTGTAGCTGTAACTATAGTATTTTATACAAATCGTCAATATACCATATTAATTGTGAATTAATGTCAGCCATGTAAAGCAGCCAAATACACTAAAATAACCTTTTGTTTTAAACGTAGTGGTAGCCCTGGCACTACTGTTATAGCTCACGTGCAAGAATTTCATAAACAAGTTACTTAACGACACTTTTACAGTTAACAAATGTGAGACCGATGAGACAGGCTGCAGCGCATGATGGTGTAAGCCGACCAAAGTGGTGCCCAGCTTCAGTTCATGCATTTTCATGTGCCTCATGCCGATTTGTAGTGCACTATATAGTGGAGGAAATTAACAGTTGCAAATTCGAACAGCACTACAAAATGGCTGACTATATAGAGGACTATTGAAGTGGACATTTCAAACAGCCAAAGAAAACTGATTTCAGAAACTGTAGAAATTTAATAAGAAACTACTAAGAAGGCCCACTGGTAGTTCAGACCGAGACCCAAAGCAGTTGAGTTGAGACGATGATGCCTACCATTTCCTGTGCCACCTCCTCTGGCACGTCCTTGTAGACCTCAAAAAGGAACTCGATGGCGTTGTTGTCCTTGTACTTGCCGTGCAGCTTCTTAGTGTCGTCCATACGCAGCCACAACTTGAGGCCCGACTTAACCATGTCGTCCTCTTCGGCCAGCTCAACATGGACGCCATTGTCCTCCTGGAAGAAGGTGTGCTCCAGAAGGTCCTGGATGGTGTACCTGTGTGAGAAACACAGAGAAGGCCACAGAGAAGGCTTATTTAAGTGCCTGTAATGGAAGCAGGTCTAAAAACATCAGCTTAGAGTCAAACTGACAAGATATCTATGTATAAGACTGAGCATTCCTTTGACATGTCGTTTGAGGTGCAATTTAAGGATTTTAACTCAGGAATGCAGTTAATTATTCAGAACCACCGGCAAACAAACTAAATGTTAAAATTAATTATAGCATTTGCTTTCAACCCGATCTTCTGACACTTATCTAGTACTTACTTGCCAGTGACTATGCCTCGATGTCAGTAGTAAATGATAATGCAGTCTTGCTACCTCTCCAAAGAGAGCGTGGGATACCAAACCCTAATTTCCCCACAACCACACACGATAAAGCAGTGGGCCATGGTATGTAGTCATAGCTCATGCACATATAGTACATATTGCATATAACATAGTATACATAGTAAATATGGCCTGATCTTAGCAGGAAATAATGATAAACTGGTAAATCCACTATTCAATGTCAATGTATTTTATCATTACAGGAATATTTACCAGCGCACAAATAAACATAGCGTAGTTATTTCATTACAAGCCAAACAGTCAGACCTGATTGACAGTTACCTTTCATCTTTATTCATGCGAATGCAGCCCTCAATAATTTCTTTAAGTTCAGGGACTTGTACTTTGAAGAAGCTGTCGGGCTTAATTCCCTGCAAACAAGCGTGAGGAGACAGAGAAAGAGAGTAAATCACAGCCAGAAAAAGCTGTAAAACATGGGAAGAAACAGATGATAGAAGACGTCGTTTTAAGGAGTGGCAGAAGCAAGCTCTTGGGTGTGTAAGACCTCCCCGGAGGAACTGTGCTCAGGCAGTGTGCTTGGTGGGTAACACTCGTCTCGACTCAGATCTCCGGGCTTGTGGGGGAAATTTGCACCCTCTGCTCTGTGTGTGGAGTTTGCATGTAGGTTTGGACGAGAAGCTTTCAGCTGCTTTCACGCTGTTCATGCGATCACACTTTATATGAAAATACACGCAGAAAACATCTTTACACAGAACCTTACCAGGGAGGGTTTTATGGGGTACATGGGCAGGCAAAGATGGGTGTTTCAGCTGCCATTCAACACCTATAGTGTGCTGCATGAATTATTTTCATCTTTCCTTACATCTGGTTGATCATCGATGAACAGCTGACATTATTATTATTAATATTAATTATGCCTTTTATTAATATTAAACATCACAACTGGAAAAGTGGTTATTTAACTTAAATATTAGGAAATCTTGCAAAGAACGTGAGAGAACATAATTTAAGTTTGCATTTGTTTCTCCGCATGGCTGTAAGAGGGTAGGCAGGGAGGAGGTGGATTTTGGAAGCAGCAAAAATGGCAAGTAAAGAAAAATCTAAGTGCAAAATATTACATGCAAAATTTGATCTGGATTTGTTTCCTGCATGAGAAAATCAACAGCAGAAAAAAATCCAATAAATCGGGAAAGCAGGATTATACAAAATAACATCTGACTGCTAGCAATAGAAACGATCTAGTGTGGAAACTGGCACTCGAGAACATGACGCAACTCCTTTGGAACATTCACGTGAAGTACAAAGAAGCCCTTTACTTGCAAAATGCGCTAAAATAAGAAATAAAGGAACACGTAGGAATATACCGGTCTTGTTATAACACGTGATGGCATATTTACGTCTTAAACATGTCTACATAAAGCTACCGAGAGAAAAGCAGGCATTTTTTCAACACTCTTCTTAAGACCTATAATAAACGGCTCATATAAATATAAAATGGGCGAGTCGACGCCAGCATGACGATGGCCAAGCACAGCCCCTGTTTCTCAGAAAGTGCATTTAAGCCTGAGGAAGCTGGCCTCCACAGGACAGACAGGATAAACAGTCAGTTTACCTGATTCCAGAGTTCTCTCTGAAAACGTGACCGTGAGAAGGCACAGAGAGCCAAAAACAATGCCCTATGTCTATGCACCATTTCCTAGCCCAGATTAGTGTGAAACTCTTAGCAGTTTCCTAGAAGGCCAAACTTACTCTCAGAACAAACAGGTCAGGAAGAAAGGGAGCTATACTGTCCCAAAGACCTTCCGCTGGCTGGTGAGCACAGAATGGCCTACTGATGAAGTGCTGACTGTCCAAATAGGAGCAGCGAGGCTGATCACCTATTATAGCAAAGCCAGTGGAAGTAGATCCTGGCACATCCCTATAAAGCAACAGCATAAAATCCCCAGCAGTAGTGCCAGATTGTCTGTGTTACGCTGAGAATAATTTCAGTACAGCAGCACTGGACTTAATTTGAGGACTTTTTCATAAAACTAGATCACGATCCTAAGAATGAAGGCAAACCCAGCACCCAGAGTAAAGCATTCGTTTGCAATTCTCGGGAATTTGGGCACTCGGATAAACAATTCACATACTTCCGTGAATGAGAAAGTACACTTGATTACAAACATGTTAACATTTCCTCCTCTTTTAATTCCTGGATCCGGTCACAGTGTTTGAAGATTCCTAATAGCATTATTGCACAGCAAATGAATTAAGCAATGAACAATTCCTTTTCTGCCAAATCTAGGTGATTACGTTTTCCAATAAACAAACAAGGCCAGCAGTGCAGGTCAGCAAGCAAAGGCGTATTTGTGGAACACGGCCTGCCTTACAGGCACAGTCCACAGTCTGACGTTCAGACACCGTATCTGCTAATTGTGACCAGCAGTTCAACAGTGAATGAACACAGCCGTTACTGTTTAGCCACGGGGCAAGAAGGATGCAGTCCACCAGAGTACAAATGAGCTGCCCTCGGTCCAGGCTGCATTAAAATTGACTCTCTTACAGTGTGCCATGTGACCAGTAGTGTGCAAAAAAAAAAAAAATTCATAGGATACTGGCAAATTCCCTGCCTATGAAGAATCCAGGGTATATAACAAGGCACAAAGTGAAATCAAGTCTAATGCAGAACTGGTTCTGATAACTTAATTGTGATGAAATTCCCGCATAAAAAAGAACCAGTCTTCATGCAGTGAGGTTGGACATTAAGCGAACTGGACAGGGAATTTGTGCTTCTATGAAACACATCACACACAAATGTGTCATCTGAAAATTGACCTGGGGTTGAATAAAATTCAATAAAAAAAACAAAAAGAAAAAATAAAGGTCTTAAAACTAGCATAATCCTGTTTACTTTCATGACTGAACAACAGACTGAATCATATTACATCTTGTAGAATGCATAATCCAGGCAAGCAGGAAACAGCGCCTTGCTTCAAAAACGTCACACAATTCCGATGCACTAACGTGCTACACACCCACAAGAAAAACGGCACGTTTCCCAGTTTCATTTCAAGGTGCCATGTGCTGATAAGGGAGGCCCAAGATTACTTTCCCTTCAGCGTTACTAATTGCTCATTGCGGCACGTTCGTCACCACAGACACCCAAAGCTCGCCTTTTAGCTAGGCCGTCATGGCGTCATGGTGCCAGTGACGGTGGAATGTTTCACTTATGCCAATCATTCAGCTCTCAACGGATGAACGACTCAAGTGCAAGGCTTCTTCATTCGTAACTCGGCTACACAGCGCTCGGGGCCCACAATGCCATTAGCATCATGCTAGGAACACCTGAGAAGCAGGACCAGATTGCGCTGTGATGACGGTCCTTGGCCAGAAGTGTCACACTGTTGCTCCAATGCACGCTTTCACATGGCTACACTTCTCAGATCAGAGGCCGGTACCAAAATTGCACGCTGCCATGGCAACTATGTGGCTTTTGATATATGCTTTAGTGATGTTAGGGGACACGCAAAGTCTGAGCTCTTAACCTCTGCGAGGAATGCGGAGACAGCTTTATAATAAATAAAGCTTCTTCAGGGCAAGCTCACAGGGGCTTCTTTCAAAGTTTTACAGGGTAAAATGTCTTGAGAACACAGCTGTGTTACTATCCTTTGTTGCCCGTGGTGACGGACTCAGCAGTCATGCAAGGGACAGACTTGCCAGTGCTCACAAAAACAGACTATCTGCTGCAAGAGTCACAAACGCCTCTCCTTAGGAAAGCCAGATAACAGGAGAGGAAGAGCCATCCCCTCACGTTGGGAAAACAAGGTCAGCTTATCTGCAGAGCCACAACTGTCCAAGCCCTGATGGCACTTTGACCAGCATCCTAATCACATTTTTAAGATTGAGGGAGGAAAGTTAACTTCTGTGCAGCTTTGTCATTAACTCCCCTCAGGGCCCCAACTGGACAGAAGTTCAAATAAGCAGGTCCCCAGAAATGCAGTGGGTATAAGGCTCGTAACCACGGTTTGCATTCATCTACTTGAGAGTATACTAGCGGAGTAGAATACTCTTTGGCCTGACGACTCCTTACATTCCATGAATATCCTTATGCTAGAATAGTCTTGCTTTGTTAGAAGTTCTTGTGTAGCTCCAGCATCAACATTGCTTACACTTGTACCTGGGCATTCATTCTAACCTCAGCCTAGCTGCACTCATGCCTAGTTGACTCATTAACAGCACGTTTGTTTGCGATGTGCTACCTGCCTCACCTGAAGGTCACTTTGGACAGAAGCGTCTGAAATGTGCTACCTGCCTCACCTGAAGGTCACTTTGGACAGAAGCGTCTGAAATGTGCTACCTGCCTCACCTGAAGGTCACTTTGGACAAAAGCGTCTGAAATGTGCTACCTGCCTTACCTGAAGGTCACTTCGGACAAAAAGCGTAAATGAAAATGAGCACAGGTGGACTTCCGAGGAACCTGCATTGCCGCTGCTCCTCGCCGACAGCCTTGCCGCCCCCACGACCCTGTCGTAGCCATTTCACGAACGGAAAGGACATCCAGCCAAGGAGGTGGAGAGGCGCTGTAACACCAGGAGTCACGTATTTACTGTTAACAAGCTGACTGGTAAACAAAACACCCATAAGTCATTGTGACCGGCCAAAACCAGGAAATAATGGGTAACAACAAAGCCGTCTCAAACTGCAGGAAAAATGACAGCAACCCAGCTGACTCAGTGATGGTACACCCAGCCGCATCAACATCTGGCTTGTGACCAGCGAAGATGACAGAAACCCACAAGGATATAAATTAGACCCTGGTTTATTAACCAGAGCAGTGTTATGGTTCTGCATGTGCATTACATTGGACTGTAATATTACGTTTATTGTCTGCACCGGTTAAATTGCCTGTAATTGGCCTTCCATTCTCTGTATGCTCAAAGTGGGAGATTCCCTGCATAAAGACATCAGCTAAGTAAAGAAAAACATTGATGTAGAACATCCAGATAACAGATGAAACTGGACATCTACCACCAGTCAGCTTTTACTACTGGATCCAATTGAATGGTTCATAAGAGGCCAACATACTAAGCATGTCTTCTATTCATACGTGAGTGGCTTCAGAAGACACCATAAATGTTCAATGCATTGTTAAAAGTGCTACTCAATATAGCTGCGGGCAGGGAAGGGGGGGTGTAAAAATGCATTGTAGGCCACAGTTTATACTGTAATTAAGAAAGAATTACAATAATGTTTCTGTAAGGGGTGCTAAACTACTACCTCAAAGTCAAGAGTGCTGTAATTGTGTATGGTATCTCTGCAGAGTGCTTGTAATCACCATACAGAAATGGCAGGCTGTTTAAACAATCCCCACTTCACTGGTAGCAGATCGACAGTATTGGGAAAGAAGGTGCAATCTGTAAAATGATAGAAAGCTCAGAAAATTGTATAATGAAGCCCATCCATTTCTAACCGCTTATCTTCGTCAGCACCATGGAGCAATAAGGAAGTGTTTATGCTAAATGATTCTGGCTGGCGTTTATTGCAATTTGCCAGTGGGAGCCGAGTCATAAAGTCAGCACACAACTATGTGAATAAGTACAGCGTGCCCAATGTGGCTAATACTCATTACCATTAATATGAAGATATCTGATTAAGGAAGTCCCCTACTATAGTCTAATAAATGTCACTTTCACAAACCTCTAATATCTAGAAATAATGATATGAATTATGTTATATACTTTGGAAAAGCACTTTAATTTTACTTATCAGATTTAAGCTTAGAACAAGGCTTACTCATATGTGGCAGTCCCAGAATGCAATTCATCAACCACAATCATGAAATGACTTCTACTATAAGCAATGACTACCAGTGGAACTTTCTACGGGTCATTTGTGCTCTGGGTCCCTTCGGCTGGCACTTGACGTTTTAGTCGGAAGCTCGGGTTTTTATTGTTCATGTGCTAGCATAGTGAGCGATGTTTATACAGCTCTCAGATGGCACGCAGACATCATTTCAGAAACAGACTTCTACCATTACTCAAACAGAGCCTCAACAGAACAGCCCGTTACTTTCACTTTACACAACGCCGCACTGTTGCATACAGCAATTGGTGTCCACTGGACAGAGAGTAGACCCATTTTAAATATTTACTTCTGTGGAAAATGTTACAATTTGGCTATTAAAGTTTAAATCCAACTCTCTTGATCATTCAGATATTAGCCATATTTTTTAAAGCTAAATGTTATTCTGTAAGAATCAGTTAAGTGGCTGTAAAAAGTAATTTCAATGAAATTAGAAAAAGAATATTAACAAGTAATTTTAAATATACAGATTTATGCAGCAAGCTCTGCTCTTTCCATATTTTCGGTGCATAATTCTGTGTATGATTTACAAAATCTGCAGGATTCATTCATGACCTTTTAGACCTGGACAAGATTAATGCAGAAAGGAAAAAGAACATATTTAAGAAAACCCGATCAGTTTCAGGGCACCAAGGACTCAATGCACACATTCCAAGGACCTTCTCTGCTAAACCAGATATGTGAAATGCCAAAGTTTAAGAAGATACATTGAATTACTGCTAAATGGCAAATTAAGCACCTGAAAGGAGTAAACAGTCAAGCACATTTAACCAAGTTAAGAAAGGAAGTTTAATGTCATCAAAGACTAAAGAAATCCACATGGCAGAACCAGGGATCCAGGGAGCCATCCCTGATGCTGGAGGTTCAAATGCAAACATTTACCTTGTGTGTTGATGGAGATGTGGGACAGTAGGTATTAATAAGAATGAAATTAATGTGTTCAATGTGCATCCTTAATTGAAGTGATCACTCACGCTAGTGACTTTGCGGTAGATCTGGGCAGCATTTTGGCACTCTGAGTAGGGGTATTCGGACGTGGTCATCTCCAGGATGCACATCCCGAAGGCGTAAACGTCCACTGCCTCATCATACTTCTCCTCATACATCTCCGGAGCCATGAACTCGGGCGTCCCTGTAACGGCACACGGAGGATGACCCACACAGATTCCCTGCCCGCACTGCAGCCATGTGCCGTTGCCGTGCAAACCCAGATAAGGGGGCCCAGAGCTACTGACGTCAGAGACAAATTGCTTGCATGTGTCGAAAGAGGACAAATAAATAAATAAGGCTAGCCAATTAAGACCTATGACGGATGTTCTGACATTACAGACTTGCCCATGGCTTCATCCTTTAGGCTGAAAAGCAATGTGCCACCACTGAGAGACAAACGTATAACTAAAAGATTCGGTCCACTTTCAGTCCGTGGGTCTGAAAGTCCAAGCAGGAATTCCTTTTGAAACTACAGTGAAAGAGAAGGGCGAGGGTGAGGGCACTCACCAATGACGCTCTTGGCAAACGAGGCACTCTTGAGGGTGGCCAGCCCCAGATCACCGATCTTAACAGAAGCTGTGGGTCCGGTGATGAAGATGTTATCGCACTTAAGGTCCCGGTGGATGATGGGCGGGGTGCGAGTATGCAGGAAGTGCAGGCCCTTCAAGATCTGATGACTCCACCTCTGAAGCAACTTCAACTTCATTTCCTTGAACCTTTTAAGGTACCTGCAGAGAACACATGCGCTCAGCATCCTTCTTCCTCAATGGGTGGGGTTAGATTCAAGCACCCAGAATTATCTATTTGATTTACCTTCATATGACAATCCCTGTATAGCGAACGGGCCTCCTAACTTAGTACTATGAAGCCTGCTGTAGCGATTTTAGGGTCCATTCTGAGAGAAGCTCAGAGACAATCCCTCAACTAAAAAAAATGTTTATCTTGAAAGCATGTATGGCTTAGACTTACACATCAATGATGTGAATACAGAGATAGGACTGGTGTCTAAAATAAATAGCAAAAATCCATTCTTCTAACTGCAGACTGCATGTTCTATGGATTATGGCTGTTTCAGGTGATCGTACTTGACACTTCCATGATAAAGGCATCTGCCTTTTGAAACTGCATCCTTGCACCGAGTGCTTACAATCATATCTCTACATTGCCTTAAAAACGACTCTTTCAACCTCCGGTTGTTTCTCAGCTTTCCCAGGTTAGAAATTCCACCACTCAAAAACACTCAGAAAGCTCTATTTATTATGCTAATTATGGGTACACATTCAATCACAGATGAAGTAATACAGAGAGACTGAGGTGCCCAAAGTCACTATAAGCAATAGACTCTTTCACATGGTTATGCCGGTTTAGACTGAGCCCTTACTGACCACATCATGGTTCAAACCTGGAAAGGGTCAATCATTTAGTGTGACCTACAGGCCCTGGCACTGTTCTGCCAGGAATGGCACGGCTAAAATTGGCAGGGTATTTTGGCTGTGAACAGACAAGTCGCCCCATTTGTCAGGTGCTTCGAAGTCACGGGTTTCTGGGGCGAGGTCATCCAATCACAATTCAGCTGCTTGGAGCTGGACCAAGCAAAGAGTTGCATGGCACAGAGAGTGTGTGGTGATATGTTTGTCTTGATAATTTTAGTAATTTAACAATAACATCTCGTGACTGCAAATACAGCCGGCGGAGGTGCTGCGGTGTCCCTGTGGCGGTGGGGGCACTCACGTCTTGAGAGTCCCTGACGTCATCAGCTCAGTGACCAGGATGATGCACTTGTGGCCTTTGATGGTGGACTTCCAGGAGTCATAGAAGCGCACGATGTTGGGGTGCTGAAGGCCCTTTAGCATCTCCACCTCCTCGCTGAACCGCTGCCTCTCGGCCTTCGTCAGCTTCCGCGTCTGGAGCAAGTCCCGAGGAACAACCATAAATGAACTTTAAGCCGCATGAAGATCCTCATTGAACATGGAGAACATACACACCTCTAAGAGAACATTCCCCTTACTTTAAAAATCCATAGAAAACACTGTTACATATGTGTGGAAAACACAGGCAGACTGTATGTTTTCGCTTCTTGGAATTCTGAGAAATTGTACTACTCACCAGTTACCTGTCAAAAGACTGGTCACTTATGGAGCTTGCATCATGAATGACACTATTGACATAGAGTAAGAGGAACCTGCCGCTGCGTACCTGGCTACCCCTCTCTGTGCAGAATGGACTGCCATGAGCTGCAGGGCGCTGAACAGACAGAGAGGAGCTCCATGAGCACTGGCCAGTCTCATCTCCTACCACATTCCTGCCTAACGACAGGATCAGAAGCACCCCGAGCAGCTCACGTTTAGGGAACTAAGGGCTTGCACAATGCTCCCCCTGAAGCTCCGTGTTACTCCACCGAGAAAAATCATTTCAAGGCAGGCCAGCAAATGCTGCACTGGGACAACAACATCCTGTGTTTGGCGAAGGAAAGTCGCAACCATTACCATCATAACTTCAAAATAATTCAAAAGTTCCTTCGGGGAGTGTCATACAAGCAACAAGAGTTGACATCAATAACTAAACAATGAAAACACTGAATTGTGGTAAGCAAATGGAGGAGCGATGCTGAATTCCTTAGTTAATTATATTTGAAAATCTAGGACCTCCTGGCTTGCAGGGCACAATCCATTTAAGGTGAGGAATGCATATCCGTTTAACTAAATAACACGCAGATCAAGTACAGTGGTAATTCTATAACACAATTCAATTCCATCTCTCTTTGGATCCTGAAGATCCCAAGACCTGGACAGGTTTCAGGATCGAACAACATCAAGCGCACCAAGCAGTATGGTTCTGCATCTGTCCCAGCTCAAAACGTAAAAGCTTTGAGAAACTCCCCTAGCCACCGAGTACTCGTTACTTGTGACATTGTTTCTGAACCCTTTTCACTGTGCAGTAAATGAGTACTCCCTCCAAATCCATTAAAAAACCTGTTTTGTAAAAACAAATCTTCGCCTGCTTATATTTTATAAGCATATAGAAGATGATTTTTACATCTTTAAAATCTGGAATAGTACCCTGTCTTTTCCTCTTAGAGCAAAACCAATAATACAAAAAAGCAAACCATTTATTACAAAGCCCAAGAGCTGATATCTAACAAAATAGTTTAATGGCTCAATTTGGCTTTAAGAAAGACAAGTAATAACGTCAAAAATGCATCACACACAAAAAAACATCATAAAAGCTTTCCATGTTTCAGATGTCTTTGGGCAAATCACCAATGTAGGGACAAACATTATGCTACACTTGTAGCATACATGAGGAGGAGAATGTTGACTCCTGTACAAAAAGTACTTGCTTAAAAGTCCTAGAACAAGCTAATGACTGTACTGTGCTGCAGCAGAGTTTGTGTTTTTTTTCCTTCGTGAAAATGGCAGGAAGTTTTGGAAAATACTGAAGCCTTCTTGGAAAGAACTAGGCTGTGGGCACTGGCCCCGGAGAGCCAGCAAGTGTGGCAATGCAGGAAACAGAAACGTGGACTCGGGGTGTTTGGGAGTGGAGCTCGGAAAGCCGGGGGGGGGGGGACAGTGACGGGCTCGCATTTCCACGGCCACTTATTGTACCACTTCTATCATGTCGCAGGACTGCGTGCAGAGCCCCCTGAGGCCACTCGGAAAGTAAATGGAAACACACAACAGGAGAAATCCCCTGAACGCCCTGTGACATTTCTCAGCCAGCTAAGGCCCCATAATCCCCAGCTATAATGCTCAGGCTCGCCCCTGTTCCTAGCCGGTTTTAAACAAAAAGAAAAGATCATGGACATAGAAAAAATATTTTTCCATGCTGACTTCAGCTAAATTCGCTGGGTTGAGGATGCCGGAAAAAGACGCTCGATACAGACTATAATAACAGGCATAAAGACCCGCTACAGTCCAGATGGTTCAGTTCCATACTGCGGAGCATGTTTGGGCTAAGTTTGGGTGCTTCCTATATGCAAGTAGGTCTAACTATGGAAACATTTCAGAAAAATGTACAGGAGATGGAGGTAACCAAGTCACTAAATAATATCAAAGGTATAGCTTCTTGTAATTCAGTTCTGTATTTGCAAATACATTGTGTCATTTACATGATCCTCCATCCATCCATCCATCCATCCATCCATCCATCCATCCACCGTAATGTCACTGTCAAAGCTAGCATTGCTGTCCAAGGACTCTGTACTCCTCTACAGTTCACCACTGCAGGATGGAACAGTGGACACTGCAATCGCTGCATTTTCAAACCATCAGTCACACGTCACGGACGCCTTGTGAGAGTTTAAAATTAGCAATTGGTAATGTGTCCTGGCGTCACGTGCTTGCCTCCCCTGAATAACAGGACATTGCATTTTCCCTCTGTGACACTGGATGATTTATTCTTAGCCCTGGGCTCCCAGAGGCAGTCAGGCCTGGGAGTGGGGTGCACAAGGTGGCTGGAAATACTCAGGCCGGTAGCGTCATGCCCAGACTTGCGTAATCTGCCCTTGCAGTGAGAGGGTGGCGCCGCATGTTAGCACCGAGGCTCCATCAGATAGACAGCAGAGGGACAATCTAGGCCTCTGCATCTGGAAGCCCACTCTCCAGCTGACAGTATCATGGCTGCCTGGCGCTGCTCCGAGATGCTGCATGCCTCCAGCAAAGCCAACAGCACATGGCACAGGGCCATTCAGATTGCTCCAATAACTCCTCTGTGTAGAATGGATGTAGAAACTGTCAAATTTATATATTTGGTTACGCAGTATATTACACTATCAAGATTTTGATAAGTGACATTTAAATTTTATATGGAGAGTATGACAAAACCTTTATGTACAAAATGCCTAGATTTTGTTTCAACCAACCAGTTGAGTACTCTGTGACTGAGACTCTTTATACTCAATTGGCTGGTTGAAACAAAATCTTGGTCTGGATTTTTTTACTTTGTGGACTGGAACTATCCACCTCTGCTCTTAAATGGCCTTGTATTTAATCTTGAGAATGGGCTGTTTACTTTTAGACAGGGCCTCGACGCATATGACCAGGGTCATAATAAAAAATATTTAATTAATTATTATTATTATTATTAAAGAGTTTACTGTGCTACCCAATTCGTCTTTGACTAATTTCTATCAGATTTCAAGTAATTTGGGTTTTGACCCTGAAAGTCATACAATGCAGATATATGCTACAGATTAAAGAATCCCTGCAGCATAAATGCAAATCAGAGCTTCGTAAACTAAAGCCCTTACTGGATAAACAAAGGAGCACATAGATATGGCTGATCAAAACAACACAATTTTAAGCAATAAAAATAAATGCATGCACATGTAAAACATCTTAAAACTTTTAGTTGTACACAGCTAAAGAAATAAAATATAACAGACCATTTATAGCCAATTATAACAGAATGAGCTGTTGAATCAACTGGCTTTAAAATGATCAGTTTCAGAGCCACCTGTGCAGAGCATGTGAGCGGAGCGGAGCGGTGAGAATTTCCGCTCCTCGCTCACGAGGCTGTTGGCTCCGCCGCTCCTCCG
>JAODKN010000093.1:12969887-12984224 GCA_026774425.1 Petrocephalus zakoni | reverse complement strand
GTCGTAGTGTGCGCGGTATCGGAGCGAAATTGGAGCGGGACAGAGCGACCGCTCCAGCCTTAATTTAAAAAACCGCTACGCGCTCTGACCAAATTGCGTCCGCTCCGCTCCTCGCTCACGCTCCGCTCACCTGCTCTGCACCTGTGAACATAACTACAGGGAAAGAGATGTGTTCCAGCATCGTGTCATTTTAGTATCGAACTCTGAAAGAAAAGAGCAGCCTGTTTCGGGCATGTGCAGGGTCTAAGTACCCGACAGAGCAGTCATAATCAGCATCCCCCGGATATGGGAAGTTAAGGGTTAATCCAAGCAGGAAATGTTCGTCTGGCATTTGCATGGACACAGAGCTGCTGGTTTCTGAAATACAGGGTCCCATCATTTCTCATGAAGCACCTGATGCTGTGTGACATTTAAAAATCCATTACTACTTTAACAATGCAACAATTAGAGGAACTGCTATTGCAGAGTGCATATTTGTTTCAAAATATTTCAATTTTCAATATTTCTACCAATGTATTTGGTCTGATAAGCGAGAAGGCCCCAGCGATTAACCTTCAAAGCTGCTGAACAGCTCCTGAGAGGCGTCACGCTGCTTGCAACAGATGCGGTATATTAAATGGATGTTTCCCAATCCGGTCCGCAGGAACCCACAGACGGTCCAGGTTTTTGCTCCCTCCCAGCTCCTTGCCAGGTAGTCCACGGATAGCATGACCAAATTTCCGACCTTCATCAACAGGACCGGGAAGTGAAGGCATGTGATTAGGGCAGCAGCAATTATATTCCTGTGACATACTGACTGTTTCATGTCTTTTTACATTGAGAATAAAGTCTATCCTACAGAATGACAGCCATCCTGCTGCGGCAACTGGGAGGCGACTGCCTAGCCAAGGAAACAAAGCCAGCACACGAACTGACATGAGCACTATTTGCGGTCACAAGATGTGTATAAATAAATCAGAGATGGCTGATTGCACCACGACTACACACTATTCAGCTCCCGATGCCCTTCGAGAAACCTTGGCAAAGCGCGCGTCTACCAAGCTGCATTGGAAAAGAGGCTGGAACTGCAGAATCGGTGCTCATCCCGTCGATGAAACGCGTCGGGTCCTCAGCCAGGAATCGAGGGAAAGCAGCAGCGAGACAAGCCGCACCTGAGGCTGCGTCAGACAGCACAGACAAGCCGCACCTGAGGCTGCGTCAGACAGCACAGACAAGCCGCACCTGAGGCTGCGTCAGACAGCACAGACAAGCAGCACCTGAGGCTGCGTCAGACAGCACAGACAAGCAGCACCTGAGGCTGCGTCAGACAGCACAGACAAGCAGCACTTCCAGCTTACAAAAGGAGGCCAGTGAGCACTGGGCTCTGGCTCCGGTGCTGGCCTTAGGGCTCCACGCAGCCAGACACACTCATCACCCATGTGCACGTCTGCACGACCCCCCCCACCCCCGGGTTTCACCACCCCATTTTCTCAGCTACCTACTGTCATCATAGACTGATGAATGTCAGCAAACAGCCTTGATCTAGCATACGTCACTCAGGCTGGGTTATACACGGCACTATATCAAATATGGTTAATGTGTTTTTTTGCTCCTTGCAGTAATTATAAGCCTTTTACGTTTATGCCTCCAAATCCCACCCACACCCCTCCTCACTGAGCCTCAGTGCCGAAAAATGCTGTTCATCTGACTCAACCTGTTAAATACTTGATTAGTGGACACTCTGCTAGCAGTGTGTACAATGACCTCAACGAAAAGCTGTCTCTCCTTGACAAGAAACACCACTATCTTCTTACTTACTCAAGGACGTCATCTGTTACCATTTTCCTAATTTCATTGTTTTTAGCTCCCTTGCTCCTGATGTGGTGACCATTCTGCCTCCCGATCATCTCTAATGAGACTTCAGGCCCCAGCTATAGGTCAGCAATGCTCTCTCAGCTGTTAGCCAGATTAATCATCCAAAAAGACGGTAGTATTTCTAATACTACCTACAACCTGCTATTTCCTGCCTATGACTACTTGTCTAAGATATTTTTCCCTTGAAGGAAAGTCAGTGTCAGATGAAACACCACCTGAAGTTGTAGTTCCGAATGCGTCGTCATTAACTGGCATTGCTAACAATGGCTAACAATGAGCCTGGCTAGTGCTGGTATTGCTAAATGGCTTTCCAACTTGTTGTACTTGAATGCACTTAACTTGGGTATGACGTCATTCCCAGCTCCGACTTCCGGTCTCCGTGGGTAATGGAATGCAGCATTATAGCTTCCACTCACTCAAACAGCTGTGGGCAACACAGGCAAACCCCACCTGACGCTCTTCCATTAGGACATTAAAGTGCTCCATACTGCACCATTGGCCTGGTTACTGCTACGGACAAAGATCAGCATATGGGCCAAAGGAAATGCATCAGCGCTGGAACAAATGGAACCGAGACAAGAAGATGTGTGAGGACCTTGAATGGAATGTAACACACTCCAGGGGCCTTGCTCCACTTGAAGTCTACAAACCGTCATTATCACAAACCGCAAGTGACAGATACGAGTGGCGTTCATCTCGCGATAAAGGTTTGGAACCACAGCGCTGGCTTCGGAGGCCTCCTTTAAGCTGCTGAGCAGCAGACCAATTCCTGGTGAATAACAATCATTGAACACCATGACACACACTGGAGCATCCCATCGCATAAATACAATAATGGTACTTTATCATTCTAGGGAAATTTGGCATTTTTCACATATTCCATTCTTCTCTCCGTGACATTCACCGACATGCATCTACAGTGCGCACAAAGTCTCGGCCGGTTGCTTAATTTTGTAAAAATGTTGCAAACTTAATCGTTTCATAACAAATGTCCATTGATAAGGTTTTCCATGTCTGCACACATCTTCCAAACAGAGATTAAGTGTCAATTCAGTTCTTTGCTATTAATTGCAGTTGTCGTCACTGGCTCCAAAGGGATGCTAAACACAAATGTCAGGTGTTTAATGTTATTGCAAAGGTGTCACTAATTAAAAAGCACTGAGGTCTGGCTCCAGTGCTGGACCTTCGGACTTCACACTGCCAGCCACACTCATCACCCATGTGTGCATCTCCCCCTCCCTGAAACACAGAACAGCTCTTTTAGAACTATAATTTGGGTTTCAATTTATTACTACTTGAAACCAATGTTTTACTTAAACTACTGGTTGTTTCTAATGTGAAATATTTTTTGTAAAGAAATTAATAAAGTAATGGTTTTTGGCAATATTTTTACTGAATTAAGCAAGAATTAAGCAAGAAACAAGACTTCCTGTGAGCACTGTACATACAGGTAAGTACAATTTCAGGATCAAGTCACTGGGGCAGCTAGCAGCTCGGGTCAAGGGTCTTGCTCAAAGGCCCAACAGTGATATGATTAGCACAGGATTTGACCCCATGACCCTACAGACACATGTGCCTAACCCACTGAGCTACACACAGTTTTCATGTTAGCATTAGCAATTAGCATTACATCACTGCCTTCCCCTGCCAGTTCTGCAGCAGTGCAGATTTACTTTAATGCTGGAAGTTTCAGCATATTAAAACAGGCCTAAAAAATATCCTAACAAGCCCAATAAAATGTGTAGACCAGGGTAAAAAAAAAAGCAGGGTAATAGAGCTTTGTTATGATTGATGATTTATGTGCATAATAGGTAGATTACAGATTTGGATGGATGTTTGTGTTTTGAACTCGTGACGCATGTATTTGAATAAAAAAAAAAAAAGTGTTTTATTGCAAATAGACTGCTGCTTCATGGAAAAGGACAACTAATGGCTATTTTCTCTCTTGCCAAAAAATGATTTGTATGCTTACGGCTTATCAAAAGCACTGGTTAAACCAGCCATTGAGTAAAGACCATCAGCATCTGCAGGCTGAGCGAGACACTATCCAAACAAGTAAGACTCTCCCCGCAGATCCCGCTGAAATATGTGTTTGTCTCCAGCAGCTGATCATCTCTTATGTCATTCCTGGAATGGAGAAAAGCACGCATGTTCCGACGCTCCTTTCATAACACCACCATCCTGAAGGAGCACGGTTAGTTAGCATGGCCTCCCGGAATGTACTGTGGCAAAGGCTGGGTCTTCCTTTACTTGATCACGCATCGGCTTAGCAAATACTTTAAAGCGCCAGGTCCAGCTTACACTTTACGCACAGTTCATCAAACAGGACAGACAGTCTACTGAAAAAAAGTGGGTTAACTTCCCTGCAAAGCACTCAAGGGATCCAGAAAGGTTTTGAAATAAGAAACAGTTCCAGCGTTTTCATCCACTGTTCGGCTGTGCCATGTGTGCATGTCTTCATACGTCAATCATGAATTCACAAACTTCTGCATATCTAAATACAGCCCACTGGCTGTAGTTAAAATACCGATTCCCAATCCACCAGAACACAAAAACACTCAAATTGATAACAAACAAAATGCTCTGGCACTTCTAGTATGCTTTGTTCCTAAAAAAAATAGAAAAAAATAAAAGCAAACAAAGTTCTTGCCATTTCTCTTCATTTCTCGTATCTTTGCGGGTATGATCTCTCCGAGCGAGTCCCTGCAGTCATGCTGAGAAGCACGCAAACCACCATTATGGGGGTAATCGGCCAGAGCTTTTGGGCAGCTGGCTGGAGTGAGACTTTCAACTTGGGACAAACCTCACATGGGTGAGTGCGCTGAAGCACACCCGTGTGTACGCATGTAAATTTTGTGATTTCTTTTTCGCGTGGGCGAGAGAGGTTGTGATCAAGGTGTCATGCCCGATACGTGACAGTTGGCAGCCCTGCTTGCGTGACATGTACCATGTGGCCTTAGCCTGACCTCGCCGCCTTTCCATGATGGCCATGTGTGCCAGTCGACCACTTAGCTGCGAAAAACTCACGGGACCACAGGTACCGCCAGAGCCCCCCCAAGAGTGCCTCTGCAACAGAAGGCCCTCTTATCAGGCTCACGAGGCAGTCAAACGAGGGGGGACAACCGCTGCAGGCTTCCTCGCCAGCTGCCAAGTCAGAGTTCCTAGAGAGAGGGTCAGATTTGTCAAAGGGGGTAGTTAGTTGCCTCTGGGCCAAGGACCCCTGTCCTGTTTTTTCCCCCCACATGCTGGTATACAAACACCCAGTGTCCATTAGCAAACCCTACTAAGGACACAAAGACTGCTTTTCCTCAGCCTTCGAACGTGCCTGTTTAAATGCGATCATATAATGCTTCCTTCAGCTACAGAAGGACAGGTCTTTTATTGGCAAGGAATGTTGCTATATGTGGGAGAGAAACACACGCCCGTAAAAAGAGGGAGATGGGGGTAAATTTCCAGAGAGGTGATTACTACACAAAGCAGATCCTGCGGAGAGCGCATCTACGAAACACGATGGCGCAGGTGGGCAAAGCAAACGAACACAAAGATGAGGACTTTGCTCCGCTGCGACCGCACGTGCACATGCACACACGGCGCGCGGCGCATGCGCCATGACAACTACATCATTGCTCCGCCTCCCCATCACCTCCAATTACACCTACTTCATACGGCAGCCACCCGATTTCTCCAGAGCTGAGCCTCTTATCCACCAAACTCGCCTCTTCCCTGAAAAATCCACGGCCTCCCCTCATCTTCCATTAACAACACTGCACCTCCAGTTGAACACCTGCAGAACAAATGACTCTGTACTCTTGGACAAAGCTAATTCTATTGACAGTAGCTGCTGTCCTTTGTTTAGAAAGTCTTTCCTTATCAACTCCCGCATTCATTAGTAAAACAATGTAAGAGAGCCAAAAGCTAAAGTTTCATAGGATGAGGCAGGTGCAGCACAACACACCACGTCTTTGAGCCAATACTGTAAGACTGGCATCTGGCATCTAAGCTTGATATCACATGAATGGTTGACACAATATTATTACAGGAAACAGCCATCATCATCAATTAATATTATTAAGGGACTTTTAAAGAACCCAGCTTATAGGCCAGATTTCCTTTATTCTCATGTACCTTCTCCCTGGTACATGCCTTGTAGCAGATATCAGCCCCAAATCGTTCTTACCTGGACTGTAACATACACTGCAGTGAGCCAAAGGCCGTTTTCGCACAGCACTTATTAAAGAGCCATAATAGCTAGTGGAGGATCAATACTTACTAGAGCAAAGTGCTCTTACTTCATGTACCCCACTGCGCCCTCCCCAATTAGGGATTAGGAAGAACCTGCATGGGTGTCTTCTTATGGGTCATCTTCTTCTTCTTCTTATGAGTTAGCCCTCATAAAACTATACATAACTAAGATGAGGTGATAGACGGCATTATTAATGAGGTGTGAGGAACGATGTGGTGACCCTATTTTTCAAAAGGATACTTCAGGGATGGTACACAAGCCCTTCGCTTTACCGCCTGAAGGTTTTTCTTTACCTCTCCGTCCCACCCATGTCGAGAAAGCAACAGCTGTAGAAGAGAGGGAAATAGCTACCAGCAGCAACGATGAGTCAGCGACAAATTTAAGACGTAAGGGTGACTTTTTTCATCATAAGCGCCAATGTGGTTACATTACGACGGAGAATGTCTACAATCCCCATGACTAATATGCTCATTACAAAATCATAACACACACAAAAAAAAAAAAAACTCTGCAGTCACTCAAATTTCTAGTGTCTACGTCCAGTAAGTATGGCTTTTCTGCCAAGATAACATGTGACAGGTGATTATGGTCTGTGGGAGGGGCTTCGGTGAGGAACCTGTACTGACAAGAACGCCGCTTCTGGCTTTCAATAGCTTCCTGCCACCAAAACAGCAGCTGAACAAGCAGTGACAATGACAAAGGTGGGGTGTCCAAGAGCAACCACAGAGCACAGACTAATGGCTTAATTCATATTTACAGTAGACGCGAGCCAAAATAGCTGGGAAAGGGAGCCATGCTGTGATTCTGATTGCTGTTTTTATCAGTGAGCAGTACGCAATGCCAGCAGCTTGGCAAGAACAACAAAGAATTCAATAATGAAATCCTTGAAGCAGTGTGGCAGATTCTGTCGGGTTTCCAGTGACCTAGGCTGACAGACACAACAAGCAGCCACCGGTGATGTGGGAGTCATGGCCCGTGACAGCCCTGCACACGTAGGTCACGAAGCAGCAACTGGTCACGCTCTTCATCTTCCACCCATGTGTTACGCCATTTCCGCTCCCTGCGGTTTTTATTGTCAGCCTAAAAGACATGCACTACTTGGGTGATAGTTGTCTGGGAGAAAAGGGCGTTTCCTGATAAAATCTTGTCACCCATAAAGACATTCAACTTGCCCTCACAGTAAAAACTACTAGATATCAGGGGGCTGGCAGTGTGTGGCTCAGTGGGTTAAGACCCTATGCCTGTGCTTGGGAGGTTGCTAGGTCAAAGCAGTGTAAGATTTTCATTGAGCATCTGAGCAAGGCCCCTAATTAGGCCCAGTTGCTCCAGGGACTGTCTGACCCTGCCTTCTCCATGGTATGCTGCTCTGGAGAAAGCAAACATGATGGAGATCTAGCATTTCCAAACAGCTGCTTAAAACAGCATTCAAAAAGCAAAGCGCATATTCTACTCCACTGCTTTCATGGTTACTGCTTTGGTGCTTAGCTCAGTTCCACACGGTAACCAAAAGCCAGTGGGAATTTCAGGCTTCCCAGGTTATAAAGCACAGGGGGGAGCCATAAGAAAAACAATAGAGATGTCCCATTAAAGTCTAATAAAATAACCTTGAAAGCTACCTGGTGTTCAGATTCACTTCTTGTCAAAAGTGGCAGTGCAGTTCAGCTACTATCATGCAGGAGAGGTGGGGGGCACAGGGGAGCAGGGCAGCACAGGGGAGCACAGGGGAGTAGGGCAGCACAGGGGAACAGGGCAGCACAGGGGAGCACAGGGGAGCAGGGCAGCACAGGGGAGCACAGGGAGTAGGGCAGCACAGGGGAACAGAGGAGCACAGGGGAGCACAGGGGAGCACAGTGGTACAGGGTAGCACAGGGGAGCACAGTGGTGCAGGGTAGCACAGGGGAGCACAGGGCAGCACTGGGGAGCACAGGGGAGCAGGGCAGCCCACACCGCTGCCAGCAGGCAACATGCCAAGGGCAGGTGTTTGCAGGCCTGAGGATGTTACTCAGGGAGCTTTAAAGGCTGTTACATCACAAAAATGCTCAGCTCTGATTGGATGTACAGCCTTAGCTTTATATAATGCAAAGCTCGCCCAAAAGACCCAACAGATCCACTACGCATCTCCTGAAAGACCACAGCGAAACTGGGAAATGTAGCTCCACTGAGAGTGGCGTCTAAATGCGCCTGCCAGTCCCGGGAACGGCAGGAAGCAAAGCAAGGCTTCGAAACCCAGGAGCCACTAAACATCTCCGCAGGCTGACTGGGGCCCAGAACCAGCAGTCACAGCTTTGCTTGTGACAAATTGCCGACTGTACCTACATCTGTTCAGCAAATCCGCTGTTCCTTTCAAGCCATTCTACCTTTAAATAAAGGTGGCTAATATTTACATTTCAACAATGCACTGAATGCATGACACCCTGGAAGAGCACCGATGCATTACACGATCCAGCGCATTGTGCTAGTGCTTATGTCCCATAGGAGCCTTTTCATCATATAGGCCTTGGCCCCAGAGGAAAGGCACTGAAACCATAGCAACGCAAACACACGTGCACATGCCAAACCACAGATGGAGGATGTTCTATGGTAGGCCTCACAGTGACCGTGTGTTTTACATTACCAGTCAGATTCGGAGACTTTGAAAACATATTCCTGCAAGAACATTTGAAAAGAAAAAGGCCAAATATAATTTCTTTAAATTAGCTACAAACCGCATATAGGCAACTGCCAGCATGAAAGAAATACAAGCATAATAGACTTAATTCCTAATTTGCAATATAGTTTCCTTCATTGCTTACTGCACCCGTGTGAGATTGTGCAGAAGACACGGTATCCAGGAGAATCACCTTTGCATGTGCATGCACGTGAAACACGCAGTAAAACATGCAGAACGGCGTGCTGCAGAAGCATGGACAAATGGTCGAATGCAGAAATCAGCCATTGCAAATGCAGGCGCCCTGGGGGGGCTGTAAAATATTTCAGTACATTCTGAGCCCCTGTGACACTGAGAAAAGGTCATGCACCAAAAGAAAGTTCACTCTGAAAACACTGAAAACTGGAATCACTGCTGCTACCACCCAGGACAAGCAGGAACAGGCAAAGAACTAGATATAAAACAGGGCAAAAACCTTTCAACCTATCATTACATATGCTTGCACTGATGCATGAAACATTCTTCTTAAAAACCAGCAATCCCACCCAAGGGCAGTACCCTTGTAAGATTTTATATCGTAGACTTGCTCCTAATAAGTAAGACATTTTCCAGTTTGTAAATCTTATCCTACTTCAGTCATAAAAGGGTGGAAACACGAGGTAGACCTGCTTTGCATTTAAAGGTAGAAGTTTCCAAAAAGCAGCCATACACTGCAGTGAAGCTTCATGTGTAGGACGAGAGTAAACACTTTAAAACACTGTGACCATGTCCATGTGGTGCGGACAGCAAACTTAACAACACACGGGACTAAGGGTGCTAGTCTTCTTCGAAAAGCCTTGGTGCTTTTTTGGTTATGATATTACACCTATTTAAAACAATTACTTAAATATTCTACCTAAGTGCTGTCCTTTGTCCCGTTACTAAGTGTCTGTCCTAAGTCTTGATACCCAGTGTTACTCAGTGTTGAATTAACCAGTCTGTTGGAAACACGTGAGTAAGCATCTGTCATTGTACTTGGTACTTGTACTAGTACAAATGACAATAAACCTTTTTAATCCTTTGAATATTTCACAAAATAATATTAAACATGAAATAAAACACCTAAATATAGAAACTATATAAATACAAAATACAGAACTGCACGTTACATCATTTAAAAAACTAGTAAACTACAAAAAAATACTGTGAATGCAGAGTTAAATTTTGGGTTTCGCAGGACACCAAGGCTGTTGACTACCTTCACAGGTGTCCTGTCACCTTCGCGTCCCAAACCCGTTACGGGGCACAGCCGGTTACAAGTCAGCGCACTGAGCATTAATTTTAAACAGGATTTGTTATGCAATGACTATGCAGGAGCTACATTAATCCTGAACAAGCTTTTAAAAATGCAGGGGGGGAAATCGTCCCAGAGAGCATCCACAGTTTTCACATTAATCTCTAATTATGGCAACGTGAAGTAAGTCACGCTGCCTGTGATAGAGGCCAGGCTGCAACAAACAGCCTAAACTCCCCTAATTTGCAAGCCCAGTGCTGCAAGAGACACGCGGCTAATTAGATGCAAAAGAGGACCTTTGGAGCCAGTCTTTGTTCTGAGCTTCAGTGTTGAAATCCCAATAAACAATGAAGACCTCAACAGGAAAAAGGGTCTGAAGGTGTGAGCGGACAGGGCATTAGAGTGCACACTTGCCCACTGAGGTGCTGGAGTTCCAAGTGACCCCCGCCCCTTCCAAAACATACTGCACGGGGTCAAAAGGAAAATTCCACTGGAGGAAAGTGTAATAAAGAGAGAAACTGCACAGTTTGACACAAGAGGAACCCTGACAGAGACAGCCAGTGGGGGGGGAGGGGGGGTTACTGAATTATGGACACTTTGGTGGATTAATGTCGACTAGAAGGAACTTAAAAAGGGAGCTTTTGTCTTTGTAGATAAAACAAAATGGCATTAAAGCAAAGTCATCAGTCACACTCTCAGCTCACGGCAACATGTTCCAAATTCTCATTAGCATCTCCATTACAGAGTCAGTTAATCATGGGAGCCCCCTGGGACGAGGCCTTACCGAGCTGGATATCGATGAGGGGTCATCAGTTTCCTAAAAACTTGACCCTACTGTTACAGTACGTGCTGAACAGACCCAGTGACTTACAGATGACCTCCAACAATCACCCCTCTATCTTTATCCAGCCGCAGAGCTCGAAGCCCGGACAGCGAGCACAGGCCCCGCCCCCGTCACGTTTCGGTATTACATTACTCTGCAGATCATCGTGTGCTTTGACCCAAAGGCTTACGTGCTGCACCCGCTACATACGAGGGGAATAATGCTCAGCAGAGGGGACGCTGAAGCAAACCTGGCCAAAGCTGGGGATGGACAGCCTAAGATCAGACCTGCTGTCCGCTGCCAAGCTCGGCTCAGCTGGCTACACATTTGTCGGCTTGAGTAGCAGGTACTAGCGCCGTTCCTCAGACTCCTCGGCGATGATCCGGCCCGAGTGCCGAGCAGCACCAGCATCCTTCACACAGAGATGAAAACACACCACCACAGAACAGCACACGAGCTCCGCATGCAGGTGACTCGTCAGGCTTACTGAACTAGGAATTGTGGGTAAATACTGAAAGTGTGAGGATCAGTCCATGAAAGTGGAAAAGATAGAAAAAGCCATCGTCACACGCTTTTGCCTTGTGAGTAGTGTACTCAAGCATGAACCACTGGAGGACTTGCGTGCAGAAGGCTGACCTACCTTGTTGGATATTGGAAAACACTGTCACAATGTTTCTGGGCTAGCCGATATTTAAATATTCACATAGATGCTGGAGATGTGCATCTCCATCACTGAGGCGATACGATACTCATCTCGATGCACTGGCAGCGGTCCAATACATTAAAGATAATGATATAATACGGTTCACTCCAATCGCAATTTCATATGACGCACCCTTGGGCAGGCCTCCAACTCACACGAGATTTAGCCGGGAGACTTGTTCAGAGAGGGGGAATCCATTTAAACATACAATTATTGGTCAAAAACTGTTGGTCACGTTTCTTAACGATTAAAGGCAAAGGGCCTCTACTAATAATTATATATTAATGCAACCCTGGCTGTGCACTGCTTCCCGCTGGATCGCTCCAGTGGACGTGACACCCTGCCTTGTGTATTGGTGTGTTGGTGATGTCACGCGGCGTGGCGAGGGGGGTGCGGGCCCTAGTGTGGCACAGCAGCCCTAACTGCAATGACAGCCTGACCTCAGGTGTTCTGACCCGCTGCTGAACACAGTCTGGAGGTGTATCTGACTCAAACAAGGAAATAAAACTGAAGATTTTCCTGTAGGCCTACTCCTTGTTTAGTGCTTCTCCACAGCACTGCACAGAAGTGCTACCTATACGCCACAGAGAATACAGTTTGGACTACTTGACTCTACCTGGCTCTACAACTTCCAGTACACCCACTTTGGGTATTCACGCAGAAGAATGCTAGACACCCTCTAAAGTTTAAGGACAATGCAGCACACTGATGTTTCCAGAACCACATCCTGCTCAGCTATGCTCTCTATGTAATTACACCATGAAGCAAAACTCTGGATGCTAGGCACACATACTAAGAAATGACCCAGAGAGGCAACATCCCGGTAAAAAGTTTCTGCAATAGAAAATGTGCAAAGTCATAGAGCGTTTAAGCTGAACTGCATGAAAACCACGGATATACACTATATATATCGCACCTCAGCCTCATCTGTGAGCCGACATGTCTTTTAGGGGTTTGGGCTATAGATGTATAGGGGTCAGAAGACCTTCTGTCTGCTGCTGATGTGGTTTCAGTCCAGGGCTGCGGGTATCTGAGGTAAATGTGAGGACACAGTATACACTCACTTGCTAATAAAGGTGCTTATTACACAAAAGGGTGGCACTAGAGGTACGTTAAGCATGCGGTTAGCTGTAGTCCCAATAAACTGAAGAACGCAAAGCTGATTTACCCGACAAACATCACAGCAGAAGCTTCGACAGCTTCACTTCCAGTTTACTAATTAAAAGAAAGCCATGCGATTCCTTTAACGACCGTGGCACCTCACTGAAGCTTTGAGGATACGGACCTAGTCGCTACCAAAAAGAGGTAACACGTGCCTTGGAAAATCCACTGTTTTGATAAATGATGCAAGTCCAAGCCTCTCAAAATGAGCAGTATAATGCTGGATCTGGCTTGACGTGAGGAAGTAAGGGCCACTGCCATCAGTTCTTAATGAAAACAGAGACTAAACCGGATTAGCAAGGGGTTCTGCCGCAATACTCCAGCTGTGGCATTCGTTGCTCTGACAGCCTGCTTCAAATCCAGCTGTGGTGTGGATTATAAAGACTCGCAGAATTATCCTTCCAAAAAGATATGGCATTCTTCGCAGCATTTTTTTTTTTTTAAATCAGAGGCAAACACAAGCAAGTTGTATAAACACAAGCCATTCAGCACCAAATCGGGGTTGAAGCCATTCAGTGCTCAGTCCAACAGCTGTCCAACAAGTCTGACAAGCTATCAGTGCATAAATACAGTATGACGAACATATGAACAATGAACCAGACATTAAGTCCTGCGGCCGATTCAGTTCACCCTGTTTCTGAGCTGTCTGCAGCTCACTGATCAACCATAACACACCTCTGTTAAAAAAAAAATAAACTTTGGTTCTCCTCCAGTGCCCCCCGGCATCTCCGCCAAGCATGCGTCCGCCTCCGGGCGCGGCTGCTAGGATACCAGGCACCGTTTAGTTTGGAGTTTGCAAGGACGATCCAAAGAATGCTGCAGATATCGTACCTCACTGTTAGCAACTAACTTGTACAAGAGTGTTTATGGATAAGAAGTAGCCCTATGTGTAAGCAGGAGCATATAGGTACCAGGAGGACGGGAGACGTGTGCCCCCAAATATTTAATCTGGCTTCATTCATCGCTACCTACAGACGCACCTTTGTATAAAAATGACCAAACTCTCTCCTACGCCACTGATCTCTAAGTATGTGAGTATTAATGTGCATGCAAAACAGGAGCAGGAACATCAAATGGCAGAAAGGCGACATAGACTAACAAATATTAGACACGTTTAGATTCAGTTTGGGGGCATCACGTGTACGGGCAGGTCCGTGTTTACGTTACAAAGTAACCTACAGACTATATCGTCTCAGGTGCTCTGGAAGGGAAAACAGGTTGTTTACAGCAACAGTCATCAGAAACATCACTACCACACTCTTACCCACTTTTCCATCTCGTTGAAGAGCCGAAACTATCTTTTTTATGCAAAGGCTCACTGATTCATTTCATTCTTAACCTCACTTCTTGCATTGTGCGATTATATAGTAAGATACAAACGAAAGCTATAGTTTCTGCTGTGTGTCACTGTATAACTCCTGCCGTGTGTCACTGTGTAACTCCTGCCGTGTGTCACTGTATAACTCCTGCCGTGTGTCACTGTGTAACTCCTGCCGTGTGTCACTGTGTAACTCCTGCCGTGTGTCACTGTATAACTCCTGCCGTGTGTCACTGTGTAACTCCTGCCGTGTGTCACTGTGTAACTCCTGCCGTGTGTCACTGTATAACTCCTGCCGTGTGTCACTGTGTAACT
>JAODKN010000093.1:12955080-12969787 GCA_026774425.1 Petrocephalus zakoni | reverse complement strand
ACTCCTGCCGTGTGTCCTGTGTAACTCCTGCCGTGTGTCCTGTATAACTCCTGCATAACTCCTGCCGTGTGTCCTGTGTAACTCCTGCCGTGTGTCCTGTATAACTCCTGCATAACTCCTGCCGTGTGTCCTGTATAACTCCTGCCGTGTGTCCTGTATAACTCCTGCTAAGTAACCTTCTGCGCACGCACGCCGACGGACGGCCAGGTACCTGCAGCTCGCACCACGCCACCTCCACGGTGGTCTCCGTGTCCAGACCTTTGTACACGGTCTTGAAGGAGCCCCTTCCGATCTCGATGTTGAATTTCAGGTACCTGCCGTCGGGCGACGTGGCGACGGCTTTTGTCTCGATCTCCTCTTTCTCCTCCTGCTCCCATTTACTTTCAAACGGGACGCTCGGAAGGACCAGCCTCGGGCTCTTAGCGGAGGCGAGCTCGTCTTCCGAGTCGGTGCTGGCTTCCAGGGCGCCGGCTTCCAAGTTGCGGGCTTCCAGGGCGCCGGCTTCCACGGGCGCCCCGACGCAGCACTTGTCCCGGGACGAGACGGGCTCCGCGTGTCCCGCGCCGGCGGGGCTGCTGGGCGACGCGGGGGGCAGCGAGCCCATGCCCGCATCCTCCTTTCCGCTCTCCGGGAGGATGCTGTCGGAGGACCAGGGCGGCGCGGTGTCCAGCCGGTGCAGCACGTAGGAGCTCCGGCGCGCACCCAGCGAGCGCCTCCGCAGCAGCGGCTCCATCTGGCCGGACAAGCCGTCATCCAGCCCCGCCGGGAGATTGGCAAATCCGCGCCCTCCCAGGTCAACTTCTGCATGGGACATTCTGAATATACCCAGATATATCTGATAAGAGCTACTGATCTAACGCTTCGCAGATCCCCTAACAAAGTCACCCTCCGGACCTGGGCATCGCCGCCCCTTGGAATAGCTCGTATTCTGCCAGCAAACTGCGACTAAATAAAGAATTCGCGCTCTATAAAAAGCTTCGCACGCGCTATAAATGGTCCCGTAGGACAAGAATAGCTTTTTGTCCTTTCGGCTTGGGGTCTGCGCCGTATTTACGCGGCGAAGCGGCCGGAGAAGCGTAACTTACTGTCTATTTTAAAGAATAAAAAGCACATAAACAGGGAGAAGCGTCCCGAAGCCGGAGGCTGCGCTCCGCCCGAGACGCGCTTAGCCGAGCAGCCGAAAGTGGCCGATCTTTGGTGCTTTAATCCCGATCGGCGCTGCCCCCCAGCCGTGCGTCCCGAAGGCGGCCCCTCCGCGGGCATATTGACGCCGCCTGTGTGTCAGCGCTCCGTGTCCCGGCAGACGCGGCTCCTCCTCCTACCTGAAGCCAGTGCGAGCTGGAGACCGCGGGTGACACGGCGCGCACGTCCGGCCGGCTCCGGGCCGCCGCTGCCCCGCATCCGACATGCATAATTAACAACACGTGAGAGTCCACTGGGAACTTTTTCCTACTGCAGTTAATATTTCAGTTGCGCCCGAATGTGACAGTTTGCAGTCTGACGCAGGTGGACTGCGTGTGTTCTGCTCGTGACATTGGATAGATGTTTTTTTCTGGACTGAAAATGAGATAAACAAACAATGCAAAGATAAAACTAACAGATAGACTTGGTCCCTCGACCAGTGTCTTTAGATAGTATCAGGGTACTATTCCAGGGGAAAGCAGCAGACCACAATAACCAGGTCAGAAAAGACCCCCGAACTGGTCAGAATCACTCATTTCCAAGCAGCATATATTGGTAATGTAACCAATCAATAAGGATGCTGTCCTGCTATCGAGCATATCATATCAATACAACAGTTCTGCGCTAATAATACAATACAATACAATACAATAGTTCTGCGTGAATAATGCAGTCCAGCTCTGGCTGAAATGCACCATGATCAGCATTTTTAATGGCGATTCTAAAGATGGATTTTCTTCACTGACAAACACTGACTTTGTTTCTTCACAACAAAATGTGCAGCATTAGTTTTACTATTCGAAGGCACATTTCTGAAAAGGCAAATGGGAATCCAATCAAATGGACTTCATTAATTATATGTAATTTCGTTACTTACAGGCTTTGAAATTTGTGCTTTCAATTTGGCCATTGATATAGCAATGCAGATTATGATACAAAAAACAGTTTTCGACCCATTTCAAATTGTGCCATAAGCCAATAAATCACCTTTGTTATTGAAGAGGAGACAATTGAGTGTTCTATTCTTCTGAGTGTTCTAAATGAATTATTAACTACTTGTGTTGCCTTAACTACGTAACAAGCAGTGTGTTGAAAAAAGAAGTTCCGCCCTGGGCTTAAATATAAATAATATAAAGGTATAAGCAACTGAAACTATTGCATGCACCCCATTTATATGAGGGAAAGCTTTTACACAAAGCTTGTATCATTTGCACAAGACCAAAATCGGTGCAGTGTAACAGGAAATTGCAGGCTGGTAGTTTCAAGAATGATCAAGCACAACTGAAGCAAGCTTGGAAAAAGCAACTGAAACATAAGAGGATTAATTGGCAGCATTTTCCTCTAATTATTTACTTATGCTTTATTTCCTCTACTGCTTCTAGCCTCTATCTCCATCTCTCAGTGGTTTCTGAATTTTTTTTACCATCCACTTAATCGTAGGGCTGTTTTATTCTGCTGTCTCTTATTAAGTGTTTGACTTTTACTGTGTAGTGCACCGGGAATGAGAAACACGCATTACAAATAAGATTTATTATTACAATAGGTACAAGGAAATGCTATGCTCCTTCCACAGTGCTGTTAGAATCAGCCAAATGCAGTCAGAAATTCAAACATTCCTCTCAATGGACAAGAACCAGTCCCTATGAATGACTGGAGAGGGAAATCAGCCGAGGTCACCCAAGAAAGCCGTAGCTAAGAGAAGCCTTTGGTGTACTACAGTCCCCAGCTTGAGACGACCCCCCGGACAGAACCAAAGAATGTATTTTTTGGTCCGTCCCCACTTTCCCCCAGGCACGGAGATTCCAGAAGCAACTTAATATCTGAGGTCTTGACACGTGAAAGCAGGAAGAGCTCGGCTAGGCACCCTAGTGAGCAGAGGTTACTCAGGCGTGTCCCTCATTTCGGTGGCAGCAGGCAGCCGGTCTCCGCCACACCTGGCCCCTTTTGTGTGTGCTTTGTTACCAAACGCAGATTTATCCCCATCGAGCGTGTGATGCAGTGACACTCTCCCTTTTTTAGGATTTTTTTTGTACTTCAGAAAAGTTTAAAAAGTAACTATATAAATATATCTATATTTCCATCTCCATTGAGACGAAGCCAGTATCTCTCTGCATGGTCTAATCCAAATCCACGCATGTTATAAATCAGGTATGTGAAATTGAAAACTTAAAATTTTACAGACAATGTTATTTTAACTCTAGGGTGACGCTGGACACACACATACACGGGCTGGAGGAGGGAAGGGGGGGTGAACCGTGCTCACTTCAGTGGCCAGCCGCCCAGCACCAGGAAGAAATGCTTACAATCAGTTTGGTCCAGATAGGATAAAGGATTGTCCAAAAATGCCCGCTATCTAAAGACACCCTCCCAAGTTGACAAAAAAAGACGACATTTGAGTTATGAACAGCAGGTTCCAACCTAACGGGTTGAGACTGCATTAAAGCCCCGTTATCATCCTGAGGCACAAGGAAAGCGTGCAGTCATGTTGGTACACAAGGGGTTATCTACAAAAACATACAAGTCTCCCCGCTGCCCCAGGCCCCCCATAGATGTGCCCGCTCGATTAGGAAGCCTCTGGCCTGCCAACACCCTCTTCCACAGAACTGATGTTCTAGGTCACATCAATAATATCCAACTTTTTTTGTACTGGTGTTTATTCTAATTTATTTCATGGTTATTTGCCTGTCAACAGCAGAACCAACATCTAATTGATGTCTTGGTGGCAACACGTTCTACTTACGGGAACAAGGCTGCTGCTCCTGTTTTACTAATGTCACGCAGCACAAGGCTGTCAAGAGGAAAATTAATAATCTGACTTTTTATTACTCTGTTTTCTGTAATCAGTGAAAACAGGAAGTTATTGCTAAGCTCAACTGCATTCATATAATTTATACAATCATATAAATCATAATTTAGCACTTTATGGAATATTACACATTCCATAGACATTTTAATTAAATCTGTAGCATCGCTGTTGCATCATACTTTTAAACATGGAGTCGATGACATTTAGCCTAAATTTAGCTTTGAGTCAGTTGTCTGGGATTTGAGGCACAGGAAGGTTAAACATTTTTCTCAGAGCAAGAGATACAGCTAAAATGACTATGCTGTGACTTAGGGAACAATTTCTAAATATAGTCCTATAAGTTATTTGAAACTTTCAACTGAAAAACTATCGTGACAAATACATAGATTTATAGTTCAATTACTAAAGATGTAACAAGTGCATTTTTGTTCTGTAGTTATATACCAAAGCACTGATCATTTTTTTCCTAAGCAACTGAATTGTAGTCAAAAATGCAACCAACTCTCTCAAGAAGACATTTGCAAATGGTGTGCAATAACTTTACAAACAAAATAATTCAAGAATGCAGGTACTTTGTGTAAAGATGTAGGATGACTTCTGGCTCAGCATTAACTACGTAGTAGAAACAGATAAGCCATTGAGAATGAATTACAGTAATTCTGCCACCTAGTGGTAAAGAGCAACTAACACTAACACTGTAAGGAGTAAACAACACTGTAAATTTAAATACATGCTCTTAAGCCCTTATGCAATGAATACTGCACTCCTGTTCAGACATCCAATTAGCATGCTCCTGCACCCAAGGATGCAGGGGGAACCACATGCATTACCACTGGTTCAACTTGACAAGTTCTGAACACTCTCTCATCCAGTGTGGTGTCAACATATTTGTCAGAACCAAATTTCTCAGAACTTGTATGCTTATCCGAACCATTTTCCAAGCAAGAACTAATAGTAAAATGTGAGAAAAAAAAATGCAGGACAAACATCATGCCATTTTGCTGAAAGTAAATGAATGTACCAGTGAGCATTAGCTTCTTTCATCACTGCCTTGAGTTTCATTACTTTTTGAAATACAGTTTAACAGCCGGTTATCACTCTTGCCCTGGTTCAGTTCATTGCCTAATAATAAATATGGCCACATAATGAAGCACTGAAACGCATCTAATTTTACTTCCGTTTTATTTTACAGCATGATGTTGATATAAAAGGGGAACAAAACAAAAAAAAAATCAGCACAGAAGAGTAAATGGTTTCATCAGCGTACACAAAAGTGACACCCCCAGCTGTTACTCGGGCTAGGGAACCCTCCTTACACTCTCTATCATAGGAAACGACCCCAATCCCAGACGTTTCAGAGACTGCCTCCGGGATCCGCGAACTTCGGCAGAAACCAGAAGCGGTGAGGTGATTAAAAGAAAATAGTCTCTGCACAAACTTACTGGAAATATAAGAAAGACCCACAGAACATAAAACAAATGTCCTTAAGAAAATCTAAGTGACAGACATATAAACCATACAGAAGAACTTTCCTGAAATATCCTCAGTGGTCAGTGTGACCAATGGAAGAAACAAAGAGGCCCAAATCCTACTTTTGTCAGTGGAAGACGCACCTTTTTCCTATGGTCCTCCTAGCAGAAAGCTATCTACACAGTTCCCCGCAGCACCGGGACGCGCCCCTCCTTCCCGGGCTCAGAAGAACTTGACCCCCTTGCCGTCGTCCATCGTGATGACCTCTGCCTTGCCTTCCACCTGCAGAGCCTGCAAAGAACGGAGCAGCATCCATTCTTCCAGCCCATGGAATTCTGGGAGTAAAAAGGAAAACCGTGAATGTGTGACTGATATAAAGTGCTTATCAACAGAGCAGGCCCAGAGACTGCAGCACGGGACAGAAACTATTTCAGCATGAGTAAATCACTTCAGAAGTTGTATGAATTAAGACAGCTTTATAACCAAGATCTATGTTACTTGGACATAATGATTAACATGTTACACGGGAATTAATTCCCTCACAGTATTGCAAACTCAATACCTTCACTTCCTGTGTCCTCCCCGTTAGTGAGCTCATAGAGTGTAAACACTGAATTGTTCATCCCATTCCTGGAAACCTATTGAAAGAAACAGAAATAAAAATAACAGACTATTATATGATGCTGCCTGATTCCGAACCGTTTTCCCCAGCCTCACTCACTAATTCTTAAATATCTTGCTGCGTTGACTACTGTAAGTGGTCGTCTTTTTTTCCTTCTTCAAATACGCTTTAACGAAACAGTGACCCAGGAGAAAAGACTGCTCTGTCAATTAGGTCCACTGATCTCAACAGGGTACCATAAACAAGGGAACACTCAGGAGAAACTCCAGGTCCCTGCAAAATGGCCTCATGATGGCCAAGACCAAAGGCCGATCCGGAAAGACAGCCAGACACTTCAACTGTGTCTCAGCGGGGTCTCTACACTGTAACCCCCCCAGGTCATCCTTATCCAACCAATCCGGGAAAACACCCATAATGACCATCTGCATAATGACCATAGTTTTAACTATCCAAAGATGCCACAGTAAACAAAAGAAGGTCTATGACTAATGAGATTTTCTCTCAAAGTCTTGTGTCCATTTTAGAGATCTCAAGATGTCGAATGGGACGATTATTACGTTTATTACGTTAATCACTACACTTCGGGGAAAAGCATGCTTCGCTGCCAAAGCTCCTATCTCGCCATATGGAAGTAATTAAGCTTAGGCTTTGCGCAGTATTACGACAACTAAAAGCCATTCAACATATAGGGCCGGTTCAGTTCCTATTAAGCGTCTCCCTGCTGCCAGTTATGCCAGATGAACGTCTGTGTGGCTGCACTGTGTGACTTGTTTGTAAGCAGGGCAACGACCAATGGGCTCTAGAGCTGAAGTGGGTGGAGGCGCTACACCCAGTGAGGAACACAGTACCCTGTGGTGTAATTCAAGATTGTAATTGTTTTTTTTAATATATCTGCTGGCAATTATTTGGGTTGCATCACTTCAAACATTAAAAAGTAATGCTCAGAAACAGAACAGCAACACTGTATTAAACTGAATCGTGCTTCCTCAGTCACGATGTAAAGCAGTAAAACTGTAATGCATTTTGGGAGTAAAACATTTCAGCTGTTTACACATGGTATGTACATCATAATGGCATATTCCGACTTGTTACAGTAGTAAAAAGGAGTTAAAAAGAAAACACCACTATGCAAGCGCTAGTACAATAGTGGCAGCCAAAGAAGCCAGGTGACACTAAGGTTACTGTGCTGCACCTTCCCTAAAGACCACTCGTCCCAGAAAACACAACTGAGGAATTTGAGTCTCCAAGAGAGTAAATCACAACATCAGAGCCTGTTACAAAACCCTGCTATTCAGCTTCTATGTGTTAAATCCCCACCCATGGGATGACAATGTATGATTTCTCAGGCTACTTTGTCATCTGGTACCAATTAACCTTCACCCCCTCCCCCCCAGTAATGGAGTAACAGAAACCCACAGAGAGCCAAGGGAGCTGCTCACCCACTGGTATATGAGCTTTCCCCACTCCTCGGGCCGCCTCCACATTATCAGACAGCGCGTTTTGTTTTTGTCCATCCACTCCAGGTTCCCTGACATTTCAGAAACATTTTATTTTTATATTAGTCCTACAGGAAGGTGAGCAGTTTAGCAAAAATTAACAGCAACAGTTCCAAATGCCTATATGGAAAACTATTTCTCAAACCACACATTTTCAAGGTAACAGTCAAGCTGAAAAATCAATTCCAAACCTAGTTTTTCCAGATAAAAAAATCATTCTTTTCCAAACCCACCCTTTTTCCTTAATTCTTCAAAGACAACCTGGATGGCCTCCACTGAAAGTTTTCCTGTGTGCAACATTAAGGAATGTAATTTTTAAAAATGCATGTTGTCTCTGCCCAAGGAAAATGGTTTACTAATAGTATTTGACATCTAATTAACCAAAAAGATGTTTCATTAAGTTATCAATTTAGCTAGTAGTTATGTATGTACTAGGTAGACTTTACATTGCTAATTTTAACTATTTAAATTTGGTAGCTAGATAGCTAGTTAAGTAACATCACCGGTGATTTTTTTTTGCATCTTGATGACACTGACATTTCCTTCACTGATAACAATTCTTGTAAATCCATTTAAAACATTAACCCGTTCCCTGACACCTGTAAATATTGGTTTCTATTTGTGGTGCTAAGGTGTCTCATTGTATTTTTATGTTCATCTTGCAAATTACTTTGTGAAGAAAGGCATTACTTATAGATAATGGATATTTGGAGATATATGTTTTCCAATGGACAGCGACAATATACGTGGATAAGGCATGGTATTTCATTATTGGGGTATACATTCAGTCTTGTAGATTATCAAGAAAGCATAACTTTATCCTAAATTATACTTTATACTACATTTAACATCCTTGGTCATTTGTAGCACAAATAATTGATTCCTCACAACCAGAATAAGTAACAGTGTCATTCAATAAAAACTTTAAGAGACATTCCTCAATAATTTTCCAGGAAGACATCATTTCACAAATGGTTATGTTGTAAACATCTGCGTGTGTTTCTTACAGTGGCCAGTGAGTATATTACAGCAACACAGACAACAAGGATACTTGATATTTTCTTGTTATTGAAAACTGGGCTTTCTTGAGCCTCCATAACATCCAAGGTGTACAGTTTCCGATGTCGACAGAAAGACAACACCAGCGAGCACCATGCCGCCAGCTGCTTCTGTCTCGTGTCCACATTTGGTTGTAACCTGTCAATAATCCGATACAGTAGCATTTTACATACACCACAATAAAGGCTCTCCTGCGTATACAGAACGAAGCACGTGTCATTGAGCAATATCGGTAACATTAACTCACACAAATTCATCATCTACTGATACATAGTAATATAATAATCTGCATGTCACTGCAGCATTGTAACTACAATAAATGCTCGCTGAAAAAAGATCTGCTCCTGTTTACTTGTCGCCGACAAACTAAATGGCGTTTAGTTTAGTTTAAAGTCGTTCCCCTTAGGAATAAAGATCAGTTGCAATGGTTAACAGTGTGGCACGGTTATTACAAATGACACTGCTGGTACAATAGATATCATAACAGTTCCGATTCCACCTTTTCTAATGATTAAGCTACTTCCCTAGCCGGCTAGCTACAGAGTTTAAAAGACAACTCTCCAGGTAACAGGCAGCGAAAAAAACTACGGCATTTATGCTACCCCATAACGGAAAACCGATCTGAGATGGAAAAAACAAAGATTAAAAAATGGCACTCACGTAAAAAAGGGAGGAAAATTATACTGCCAGGGCCACTCAAAGCTCATTTCTGAGATTGGTGACCGAGCTCGCCGGAAGTGGGTCCGTCAGCTAAAAGGTCCCCCTGTCAGGACGCAGCGGTGCATCGCCCGACAGTTCCGCGCCGTTCCCGGCCCGCGTCGTCATGGCGACAGCGCCTCCTGCCGGCGCCTTTCGCCAAACGGCGCGGCTTTGCGACCGTCACGCGACTGGCGCGCCCGGGCGCCGTTCACGCGCGCACCGCGCGCCCCCCATTCGTACTTCTCCCAGGCTCTCTCCGCACTTCGGCTCATACGCCGTCACTCGCCATGGATGCGGGGCGCCTCGTCACACATTCTCTCCGCCGAGCCACCCCGCCAAACGACTGCTTCCGCCCGCAGTTCGGCCAGACCCCCTTCGAGGTTCTCTTCGATTCGCTCAGTGACCTGAATAACAGGAACAGGGAGCACGTAGAAAAGGCGTCGGAACATTGCGGCAGCTTTAAGGAGAGCAGCGGCGCCGTGGGTGAGCGGCGTCCGCTGACCTTCTAGGTGCCGAGGGATGTGGCCCTTTAATATAGTCATATAGTCAATGAATACGGTTTTATTACATTTTACACAAACAAAACACAGTTCCCATACCCTTTATAATCTGCCCCTTTTAGAGTGCGTCTTCCTTATATGTGAGGAGTTGAAGCTGGATCCATTTGTCGGGTACCAAGCCATCGAGATAGTGGAGAGGTACCGAATTTGGTTCCCGTAGCCGGCCTTTGGCGAGCCCTGGGCTCCTGGTGTAGTGGTGCCGTGCTGTTGGGGTCATGTGCGGCCCTTTGCATCCTCACCAGGTTCCTGGTCAAGCATGTCCAGGACCTGTTCTGCAGCCTGGGGCGTGCCGGGGCCTCGGCTGAGGACGCGGTCTTCCTCAGGCTGAAAGACCAGATTAACGTGCTGCTGTTCAGCTGCGTGCAGCTGGCGAGCAAGACGGCGCAGCATCTCCGTGTATGTATGCGGCCTTTGCTGCTCCGTGAAGTCCGCAGCCCGCTGGCATGCCCCGAGGGTGCTCCAGCTTCGGAAAAGCCACTGACACGCCGTTGTACTGCAGGTGATTGACAGCGGCACGTCCGTCAGCTTCCTGCGGTCCATGGGCCACTCCTGTTCTAAAAAAACTCTCCTAGAGTCCGAGCTTCTCATCTTAGGAACCCTGGAATTCTCCATCAATGTTCCTAATCCTCTTATATATGTCGAGACACTGCTAGAAGCGCTGAGTAAGTTATCTTAATCTGGATTATTTTTTTTTCTGTTGTGTTCATACTTGAAATTGATTGAGGCATTTTGAAATAACCCAAATAGGGGTTTTGAGAAAAATAATTTAGTTTTGCAACCATCTGTCCTTCTGTGGATCCAGAATGGAGTGATAAATGATCATTCTATGGAGCTCTAAACTTTGTGGTAACTGGACCCGAAAGGCATGTTTTACTTTTCACTGAATGCAGGCAACGCATGTTCACTCAGTACATATCACAGTGCTTTAGACACAGTAATTTTGCATAAATGCATTATTAGTATTGTTTGTGATTAAGCACTAATTGGCCAAAGAAGAATTAAGAAAACATGCTTTCTGTGGATTTTAAACCTCTGGTCTAGATAATGACCAGTATTGGGGAGTAGTGAATTACATATGACAGCTTTGTGTAAATTAAATTATGAAAAGAAATGTAACTGTAAACCATTACATTAACTGAGAAATAATATGTAATTAAATTACAGTTACAAAATGTTCGCGATTACAAGGGGGTTATATTGCAATATATTCTTTTCAGTGAAAAGCTTATATGTAGAATATAACATTAATTTTGTTGCTTCACATTTTTTCGGCGACAGAAATGACTTATTTCCAGACAGCATGGGGCATCAAAGCTACCGGGACTTTTTAGCTTTATTGCCCAGTTTAAAACATTTGTTAGAAAAGTATTCAGAAGTAACCAAATGTAATGTTACATTACTTTGATGAAGTAATCAAAATAGTTTCTATTTTTTAAACATGGTAACTAGTAATCTGTAATCTGTTCCATTTCAAAAGTAACTTTCCCAGTGCTGATAGTGATACTAAGAAGATGTATGCCAAAAAAAAACTTGAATTTTTCTGTTTTTCCTGTGCAAGATTACAATGCCACAAGGTTGTCCATCCCACACCTGTACACCCTGTGCAAGCAGGTGCTGCAGTTTGTTTACATGCAAAGAAGCCCCATTTATCACTCCTTGCTGGTGGCCACCACTGGGTGTCCCAGTCCATGCCAAGAGCAGAGGTAAGCTAAACACTCCTCTGGGAGTGTAAACTGTTATGTCTGGTGCATGCTGGACTGTATTCTTGTTTAATGGACTCACTAACTCCCATCCCTGGGTTTTCTCTGGATATGCAGGGTGAAATTTGTGTCTGTGAAGGAAGACTATATGCTTTTAGGTGTGGTGATCATTGCCACGGGTGCCTTCATCCTCAACTTTGCCGTGTGGACAGAGGTAACCGCCTCCCGCCTTCTGTTTTTTATATATATATTGTTTCTGTGACTTAAAACTTTGTGTACTACTCTCATTTAAACATTTAATCAGTGCTTTCCAGCCTCCTGATAACTGCCCTAAATAGGAGATTGGGCAAGTAATTTGCTTGTTAATATTCTGCACATAAATGCCAAAAAACTGGCACAGATCTCAGAATGGGAAACTTGCCTGTTTATCCCATTTTTTGTAGGCCAAAGAAGACCCCTAAAGTTTATTTTATTAAATTTATTAATACAGTTTTTTCATATACTACTAGTAAAGACATTTCTAGCAAATTTCTTTTCTCTCACTGTAAATTTAATTGGAAAATGCTGGGTAGCCTGTTTCAAATGTCTGTAATTGTTGCATCTTAGGTAGTGGAAGAACTCAGTCATATAACAGGAATTTCTGCACGGAGTATTAGGGACTTCACACATGTAATCTTATTGCACATTGTAAACAATGAAAGTCCCCAGAAATCTAACTGTGCGCCTGGTGCTTCAAAATAAAATTGCAAACCTTTTGTTTTATTGTTAAATAATTCTTAAGTATTAAGAGTTTTTAATAAGACCTTCTTGAGTCAAGTGAACATAATCAGTAATGACCCACCTTTTTGTGTTTGTTTTTTGACTGGTTTACACATTTGGAAAGGGGACCTGCAATTCTGTTACTCTGTTTTCTTAAAATTATTCAAATGTATTGTTCAGTACCATCATAAATCTTTGGAAATAAAGACCTGAAATTGACTAATACCACATGGTATTAATCAAATATTATGGTTTCCTTATTTTTTGTTTAACATTGTGTGCTTTAAAACCCCAATGTTTTATGGCATGAGTGAGAGAACATGTGAAATGTGGCAGTCGGGATGCGTGTTGGGCTTCTGCATTGATTGGCCAGGTTTGATACGTCACAGTGAGACTGTTACCCTGCAAAACCCAAACTTACATTTTCCATGCAAAACCAAGTATATAAGCAGCAGTAGTATTGTTTTCAGCATATGTGTAATTTCCATCATGTCTGAGCGTGTTTAAATGCGCAAATACGGTACTCACAGAAAGTCTTTGAATGCTTGCTTAATTCAGTAAAAATACTGAAATATTATTTTATGACAAAAAATCAGTACTTCATTTGTTTACAGAAATATCACTTTAGAAACAACCAGTAGTTTAAGTAAAACATTCATTTGAAGTAGTAATAAATGGGAACCCAAATTATAATTCCAAAAGAGCTGGTTTGAGTTAAGTGAATTGACAAGCAATCTCATTAGGTGCTTTTTAATTAGTAACACCTTTGCAATAACATAAAACACCAAACATATAATAAAGGGGGCAGTGGTAGTGGCAGAGTGTGGCTCAGCAGGTTAAGCTCTGGGTTCAAAGCCCAGCCTTGGCACCTCTGTGGGCCCTTAACCCCCAGCTCCCTTGGTGCACCTCGAGGTGTCCCTTCACTCACAGAGAGCAAGGTTGGGGGAGGTGAGTAGACCATTTCCCCATGGGGATTAATAAAGTATTCCAAAAAAATCAATGCGGGAGCAGACAGGGCAAACAAAAGGATTTATTAAAGGGGATTGAACAGAACTGGAAATGACAGGATCGCAGGTAATAGAAAGGAGAAGCTAGCAAACACTGTTATACAGGGCTAACAAGGGAGCAAATGAGAGGCAGCTGGAGTAAGTTAGAAAAGGAAAGAGAGGGGAGGCAATGTGTGGTCCCAATATAATGCTTTCAGGAACCCACAATCTCCAGTGGCACCCCTAGAGATACAGCGCCGCTTGACAGTTTGTGACATTTAAAATTTTCTTTATTTTTATATGAAAGTGACCTAAAACATCTGATTTTTAAACAAAAGTAAATGAGGAAAACCTAGTTGAACAATTGAAACAAAAAGTATTATATTTGGTCATGTATTTATTGAAAAAAAGAAAATCCAATAACATATCTCTGGGTGGCAAAAGTAAGCAAAGTGGATTATCATATAATTTGAAGGTGAAATCAGTCTGGTGCTTTAAATCAATGGGATGATAATTGGGTGTGGGTGAGAGACCCTGTTTTATTTAAATAAGTGATCCAGCAAAGCCTGATCACACATACAACACATCTGTGCATGAGTATCCTGGCTCAAACAAAAGAGGGGGTCTGAGGACCTCAGAAAAGAGTTATTGATACCCATAAAGCTGGAAAAGGTTACAAGATGATCTCCAAAGAGTTTGGACACCACCAATCAGACAGCTTGTGTACAAATGGAAGCAATTCAAGACAGTGGTTACCCTACCCAGAAGTGGTCGACCATCAAAGATAACTCCAGCTGCAAGGTGTGTAATAGTCCAACAGGCTACAAAGGACCCCAGGGTAACTTCTAAGCAACTGACGGCCTGTCTCACAGTGGTGAATGTTATATAACTTATATATAGAACTTTCTGGCTTAAATGAGGAGTGCTGCATTTGGTGGAGGAAAAACACTGCATTCCAACATACCTTATCCCATCTATGAAATATGGTGATGGGAGTGTTCTGCTTGGGCCTGTTTTGCTGCATCTGGGCCTGGATGGCTTGAATCATTGATGGAACAATGAATTCCAAACTATACCAGAGAATTCTAAAGTAATATATCAAGACACCTGTCCGTGAATTGAATCTCGAGAGACAGTGGGTCATACAGCAAGACAACGACCCTAAACACCAAGTCATTCTACCAAAAATGATTGGTTATAGAAGAATAAAGTGAATGTTCTGGAATGGATTAATGTCCTGCCTTTAATCCAACTGAAATGTTGTGCAAAGACCTAAAGCGAGCAGTTCATTTGAGGAAACCCACCAACATCCAAGAGTTGAAGCTGTTCTGTATGGAGGAATGGACTAAAATTCCTCCAAGTCAATGT
>JAODKN010000093.1:12930391-12943207 GCA_026774425.1 Petrocephalus zakoni | reverse complement strand
GTGTTTGCCCTATTCCAAGTGCATGAACAGGCCCATCCTCTGTGTTTGCCCTATTCCAAGTGCATGAACAGGCCCATACTCTGTGTTTGCCCTATTCCAAGTGCATGAACAGGCCCATACTCTGTGTTTACCCTATTCCAAGTGCATGAACAGGCCCATACTCTGTGTTTGCCCTATTCCAAGTGCATGAACAGACCCATCCTCTGTGTTTGACCTACTCCAAGTCCATTAGACTTCCTATTGTTTTGCAGTTTGCAGTAACTCTTCATCTTTAACAAACACTAATAATAATAATAATAATAATACATTTTATTTATATAGTGCTTTTCAGGATCTCAAAGACTACTATTATTATTATTATTACACTATATAACACTAACATTACATAGTCTGCATCCTCTTTCTTTAAGTAATCTATTAAGAGTGAGTGATTAGCATTTACCAGTAAAATTATAGACACACTTTTGTTTATCCATTCATATCCATAAACACTCATCTTTTGCAGGACAGACGTGCACACTCTCACTCATCATAGGCACATTACAGAGACTCCAAAAGGCCTAAGTCAGTGTTCCTCAGCCCAGACCTCAGAGACCCCCACGTTTATGTATCCCCCCATCTCCCAGCACACGTGAACCAAAGAGTCAAGAACACTGAATACCTGGTACAGGTCTTCTGGGAGGGAGTAAAAATGTGTGCTGTCGGGGGGGGGGGGTCCCTGAGGACTGGTTTGAGAAACACTGATCTAACTGCATGTTTTTTGAAGGAGGAAATCAAAGTGCCCAGCAGAATCCCATATGGACACAGAGAACATGCAAACTCCACACACTAAGAGCGGGATTCAGACCCCCAACCCTCACACTGTGAAACAGAAGTGCTGCTCCCTGAGTGACTCTCAGCTGACTATTGAAAAGATACATTTAGTTACACTTTTCAATTCAATTCCTAAGCAGGTTCTGCTTACAGTTAAGGAACAGCCACAATTAACCTATACCATATGACATATTCATCTTAAAAAATGGGTGACATTTGCCTTTAGACCATGTTTTTAGTAATTTATAAAGACATTCATAACAAATAATAATACACTCATGAAGCATTATAAACATGGCTATACATGTTTATAAAAAGGCATAACACATTATAGCCATGTGTATTATGCATTATGAATGCTCTATGAAGACCTCATCTATAATCTACTGTAGGTAACTTCATAATGCATTATCATAGCATTAAGGATGCTTTGTACTGCATTATAAAGGTATCTATAGTGCAGTAAAGATGAGAGCTTCAGAGAGCATTCATAATGCATAATACACATGACTATAATGTGTTATGCATGTTTTAAATTGTTATAGCCATGTTTACAATACTTATAATATTTATAATTAATTAGTAAGAACAGTCATCAGGCTCTATGAATACGGGCTTCATTGAAAGTGTTACCAAAAATGAAACAGCTACATATATGTTATTTTCTAGAGACTGGTCTTCTGCCTAAGACTGGTGTCTGATACTGGTACTGTATACTGATAGACTGGCAGTGGGATACTGGAGGAATCTATGCCAGCATGTACCCAGCAGGCACAGCGCGGCGCGGGATTGCAACCCGCAGCTCTGAAGGTGCAACACGACGTCTCACCATTTTAGTCCTTCCTGTAGGAACATAAAAGGATAACCTATCCACTTTCATAATACAACCTAGATATTGTATAGCTATTTTTCTGCGTCTCTGGAATTTCCTTTAAAAGTAGGGTTTAATGGGCCCAAATGATTATCAAAAAGATTTACCATTAGATAGTCTCCAGTAATTTATTAGATGTAAAATACTAAAATATTTAGTATAATGATATTTTAAAAAGGAATTTACCTATCATAAGCCACAGTCTCTATAAACTAACAGCATTTTGAATGCCAACAATGAGCTTCAATAATTAGTGTTGACATTTGGCATTTCTCCCCATTTACTGTCAAGACTCTGTACATTTTTTTATTTTCACTGCTAGCGATTAGTTACAAGTTGGAAAAATGAATCAAATGTGTTTCAGGAAAATCTTATACCGAGGTGCAGGGCCTTCCTTGTCCTTGGCTTGCCGGATGATTATGCGTCTCCTGGCCTCAAACTCCAGAGGGTAAGTGTACGTGGCTGTGCAGTAGAGGTCTTATCTTAATGAACAGCAAGACTGTCAGTTGCATACGTTCAGTGATGCTTTTCGCTCACCCCTTTCTGTGCTGCATTTGGGTCTTATCGCGAAGGGGGATGGAGGGCCAGCATTAATTGTAACTGATGGATAACGTTTTAACCATCAGCCACATGCACAACTGTGTGCAGAGGCAGGGAACAATGAGTATGTCAAAAACGTCGCTGATTTCAGACGTGGCTTCTTTGAGCTCATTTTGGGTGTTTTACATATAAGATGTTTTTCACCTAAAGCCAGGTGTTTTGCAAGATTTTTGAAATGCTCACATCTATCACTTGACCAGTCTGTCTTCAAGTGACAAAAGCAAAGCTCTGCTAATATGATCATAATAAGTATACAATAATCTTTTTTGTCCATTTTTAATATTGAGGCGTGCTGCCCATTTACCTGTGTTTGTAATGTCATACCTGATGTAACAGTTGCTTAATTTGAGAAAAAAGGACCAAACAGTGATGCAGTGACACTTAAACAAGCACATTTCATTTATACTGCACCTGCTGAAGTACCACGCCCTACATTTACACCACAATTTCTTGGAATATTAACATGGTAAAAAGAAATACATACACAATACCAATTTCAGTACTCTGAATGCAATTCTGTGATCATTTTGAAATCATTCATTTTCAATTTCCTAACCAAAACGGACAATGCAATTCTGACATAGACAAATACATTCGTCACAACTCCACTGTGACCATTAGGGGTCAGGAAAGACCTCTGTTGCCCCTGCAGATATTCAACTGTCTGTGCCTTTGGGCGGATGGTTGCCTTGCAGCTGTGTCTGCCTTTAGGAGGAGTGCCATTATTCTGGATGGTAGTCCAGAATGTGGATCGGTAGCAGGGCAGCTACACATAGGTGGATGGGCTGGTTATAGTGGCTATATTTGCATTAATGCACTAGGTGAGCATCAGCTCTGTTTTCTGAAGTTGGGTCCACTGGCATCTCACCTTGTGAAGAGGCACGTGGTGAAACCAGCACCTCGCCGTTTTCCGTTCCCTCACCTCCATATGGTCACTATGGAAACCAGGCCGTGGTACTAGTCACTGGGGAATTCCTTCCTTTTTATTGCTCACTTGCCAAATAAGCATGTCTGCTCTGCGGGGGCCTTTCTTTTCCTTCTCCCTAGCAACTGGTTGCTATGCTGCCACTGTTGCCATGCAATGTGTGTGTGTGTGTGTGTGTGAGACTCATAACAAATCGACCCTTTCTCACTGTGCACCTTATCGGGGAGAATGAAGTGTCAAAAAGCTTTGACCTTTCAAGCTGCATTAAGAAAAATAAGAAATAACCCAAAAATAAATCTTACATGAACTTAAAGGAGTGATCCATGTTCAGAATAATTGGATATTAGTCTCCAGCCTCCGGAGCTATGACAGTGTCAGATTTGGCATTTAGAGATGCTTTTCCCGTTTCGAGCCTTTTTAAAAATAGCTAAATGTGTATCTCTTCCCTCCAGCCTGTCTGTTCACATTTACCTTGGCTCATGAAGAGAGCGTGGAGATGTCCGTAGGTTTGGGTGCTGATTACTGCTCGCTTGGGCCGGGTAGGCGAGCTCCGCATTTTGGCTGGAGATTACTCTGCTATCTTGCTCATCCACAATACAGCATCCTCTTCAATCTGACAGAGTCGATTTCCTTTTATGGTAGCTACGGCTGAGCCAATCACAGCCAGTAAGGAGAAATACACAGGGCCTATCCTCACACTGCTTCTCACCTCGGTACCACTTCATTCATCACCATACAGATTGGCTATTATAGAAAATAATTAAAACTTACGTAGAATAAGCCGGGTCCACACAGAACCATCACTGGCGTCTGTATTGGCATCGTCGCTTGAAAATTAAAGTGGACACAGTGAGGCTTTCAGGGGAATAAGGCAGGCAGTGATATGAGAGACAAGCAATACAAAATAATGCGGCTTGATATGAACGTTGGCTTATAAATGCAGAGAGATGAGCCTGTGTCACTCAAGGAAACTGGACCCCCCCCCCATTCTAATTTCCTCTCACATTTCCAGAAGAATATCTGAGAGCAGAGTGAGGCATAAAGGCTGGCAGGACCTGAGGGCAGGTGTACTGAGCAGGCGGACTGACAGTGCTTGGCAGAGGTTATGCTGGATTTATGGAGGATCTAGGATCCAGGCATGGCCCTGGCTGCTGGCACATGACTCTGACTGATTACTTCTGATCAAACCTGACACCCCCACTGCCCTCTAAACCCTACTATGTTTAATGCTGCAGTCAGCTCAGCTTGTGCGCCACAATATTGCTTTAATAGTAGCAGGCATCAATTCAGCTTTGTAGAAGTGGCACATTCCTGGCTGATGACTACGCGAGATGAGCGTCTTTTAGCTCGCGAGTGGAGATTGTGGTGCACCGGCAGGTCCGCTGCTGCATTCTGCAGTCTCGGGCTGACGTTTTTTTCCAGCCTAGAATAAGCATTTTGATCGTCTGTTTTGACAGCCGGCTTATCAGTTTCCTGATCTCTGGGTCTGATTATTGCCGCTCTGTTACTACTGATTCTCCCAGTTGGCCCTGCAGACTGGTACAAAGGTATTTGCAGTTCTGCTTTGGTCTGGGCTGGTGCTGGACTGCACACTTGGGGGAAGGAAGGGGGAGGCACGTGTTTGGCCACCACCCTTTGAAACAGTGTGATCGCTAATCACAAAAAAAGGTCAAATTAAAATGATGGGGTGAGAGTTACTGTGCAGAGACCAAAATACAGCCCAGTTTACTCTGGAGCAAATGAGCCATTTAAACTCCCCCTTGGACAATGTTTCTACTTCCTGTCCTGATGATTATAGTAAAAAAATGAACCCGAGTGGATAGAACAGGCAGCCATGCATATATATGCAATATATATAGAAATATATATAGAAAGCTACCCTACTGCCTGACATGCAGGCTTGATATCCATAAACACATGCAGCAGGTTAATGTGAATTACACTTTGTACAACAAATGGATTTTAGATATATTTAGGTGCATTCTGGGGCGGCCAGCGGGTGGCGCTACAGCTTCACACCCCTAGGGCTCTAGGTTTAAATATTGCCGCTGCTATGTGTGTTTGGAGTTTGTGTGTCCTACTTGCATTGAGTTTCCTCTCCACAGTCCAAAAACATAAACTTATTTGAACTGATGTCTCAAAATTTCCTACTTTTTTGGCATCCTGTCCAAGATCTCCTGTGCCCTGAGCTCCCTGCGACAGGCTCAGGATTCTCTGCTACCTCGTACTGAATAAGCATTCAGAATGTGGGCAGATGATTAAGGATTGTACAACTACAGCAGAAGTAGAAGGACTGTGAGACTCCTACCCAAACATTCTACAGAGAGAGCTTTGCATCCTCCTTGACAAGTCAAGATGAAAGAAGGCCAGCAAACCAGCTGACTACATGAATGCGCACAACATAAGCAGTGTAGGAAAACGGTAGAGCTAGAAACAGACCGTGTAAGTCTAGATTGAAAACGTTAGAAGCCCAGTGATGGCTTCCGTTTTCCTGGTTGTTATTTAATGTGACATTTTGGGTCCCTGGCCAAGGGACGCCCCCAGAGACTCGGTCTGAAGCTCTGGATGGCCACGCTAAGGTCAGCTAGAACCACAGAGCCAAAAAGAAAACCAGCAATGTCTATTCAGAACCAAATACACAGCCTTTGTTTACTATCGTTTGATTTACAAGGCAGAGTAAACATAATATTTGTGTGTGGACTTTTTATGAGTTTTCCGCTGCTATAGGTGAGAAGTGCCCATTACGAATGGACACAGAAGTGTGGTGCTGGAAACAGCCTATCCTGCTGTTTATCCGGAGAAACTGAAGCGTATAGCACTGTTGTTTGACTATCCTTAGGTAAAACACATAGTATCAGAAATGGAAATAAACTGATAGCTTTGTTTCTGAACTGGGACTACATTTGTAGCCAGGTGTTAATGGTGTCTGCTAAATTAGACAAATTCATTACCCTGTATACACTATCACTGTGTCCCTGTTGTAGAGAAGCAGAATTTTAAATGGACGGATGGTCATTGCCTTACTCCTGGGTTGGTGGAGGAACATCAGTGTTCCATCAGTATGCAAGGCAAACACACTGCAGTCTACTGGAGGCCAGAACTATTTTTATTGGGAACGTGTCATTTTTGTAACAGAAGACTCCTGGTTAACATTCATGGACCAGTTCCTCATATAGTGTATTAACTACTGTCAGTAAGTATAAATGTATTATGCCTTACTGGTTTTACCGGAAAAAAGTAAAATGTGGCTGAAGCCTGACATATTTATGTAATCTTCAATTAAACAATTATTTCGAGAGATGATTCGAGGCGCGTCAGTCCTTCCGATGGCGCGATGGTACATCGTCGTCTCACCACCTGACAGATTGCTGCTTTATACATGCTGATGATAATTTTAAACTAGCAAATTCAAGCCAAGTTAGTCACCGGGCGGCAGCGTTTGATTGTGTTAAATTAAGCGTAGACGACGGAGGAGTGTAAATTAATATCAGGTGATGATTTCTGCGCTAAAATCCTACTGTTTTTTCTGAACCATCGTAATGCAGTATTTAAAGCCCTTTTAAACGCGGTCCTCTTTGTTCTGCAAGCTGGAAGTATATGGCAAGCCATGCACGTTACTGGATCTGTACATGTGGCTATTCTTTCCAGCCCCGTCATGTGAACAACCCCATTTTTCATCAAATAGCTGAGGTCAGTCCTAAACCCGAAAGAGCACATTAGCTGGAAGGGGCCGCGCTATCATTGCTCCGCATACCAACCATGTGCCAGAATTTGAGACATGAAGATAAATATGACTTATAGAAATGGGTGAACTTCTGTTTTCCATTTAGAGAAAAAAAAAACAAAACAAAAAACAACTCCCGTTGCAAATTAACTAGAAAACTAGTTGGTGCCCAGGCACGTACGGAATACATTTTTCCCATTTTGATTGGTATGACTTTTGTCCACCCTTATGAATTTCTCTGGCACACTGGCTCCCCAGGGAAAATGCATGATAAGGAGATTTACTTTAGCAAATTTGAACTAGCATAAGAATTACAAAACGCCTGGCTGTTTTGAAAATAGGCTCCCCTCAGTAGCCTATTAAATTACACCGAATATAATTTTACTTAAATCGTGTGAATAATTTTGGTTTTAAAAAATGTTTTCGGAATTATTCAGGGATGAACTACCAATTAAAATTAATTTCTCTATAACTCCGAATAATAAATAAATATTTTCGTACAAATATATGACCATTACTGAGTCGATAAAACAGAGTATTTGCTTGTTGAGTCGAGGAGCTTCCAGAATTTGATGTATCGGAGAATTACACAGTTAGTATACCGGTTAGACCACGGGTTTGAGGTTGAATGAAACATTACACGTAACTGTCAGCATATAATAACAAGATGTCCACGTAAAATGCTGCGCTGTGTATTTGCGCATATATGCATAGCATTTATAAATCCTAATGAGCCACGGGGCGGATCGGAACATCTGTCCCAGGAGAGGCCAACATATATTTATTTAAGCACCCTTATGTCGCCCTGACGCGCGTCCGCCTGCTCAAAAACCGCAGCAGTCACACGCGGCGTGCAGTCCCCGCCCCCTCATGAATAATGTCGCGCAGGCGCGGCGTGCAGTCCCCGCCCCCTCATGAATAATGTCGCGCAGGCGCGGCGCCGCGCGGCGCGCACACCCGCCCTCATGAATAATTGAGCTGGGCTCGCTGGCGGAGGTGGCGATAGGCGGCGATAGGCGTGCTCGGACTGCAGACCGCGTCTCCCTGGCACAGCACCGTGCCTTTTTTTTGTTATGAATCGGTGCACACTGACCGTCCTACACGTCCGGGGGTCCGGGGACGGGACTGAGGCTGTGGAAGGGGCCCGGCTCACCTTACAACGCGCGGCATCTGTCTAAAGGGGGGGAAAGAGCAGGCATATGTTGTCACAAGCCGCAAACAAAGAGCGCTGGCTGGGCTGATAGAGGACACGGAGAGAGGGAGGGAGGGAGAGCGAGAGAGAGAGGGAGAGAGGGAGGGAGAGACCGGGGGAAGAGGGGAGATAGTTGGGCGCTCTTGTGATATAATTACAGCTGAGAAGAAGCGAAAAGTCAAGATCGATCGTGCAGAATACGGTAGAAGACCGCTCCTGCGTTGGGCGAACGGAGCACAAGCAAGGAGGAGGTAGGGTTACCTAAAAGACGCGGATGCGCGCAGCCTAGCCTTTCCTAGCCGTTATTTACACTAATGCCATAAACACCTCCGAAAGCTCCACGGAAGCCCCCAGACGTGCCGGCCTACTTCTAAGGGACATCATTTAGGCATGTCTCACTGACACCGCGCTTCCTTCCCTGCGGACCGCGCCGTAACTGTTTCTCCGTGCCTCGGTTAATCAGATCGCGCTACGTTGTTGACCGGTGACATTGTTTCCATTATGATCTTATTGCTGCCGCCGCCGGGCTTCAGGTGGCCACATCTGTACCCTGATACACGTCGGGCTGCAGGTATCGCCGGTCATTCGCCATCACGCCGATCAGCCCGCTCCGAGCCGGTGTCTGACATGCACGGAAATGACCTGCCATGAATGAGGGGAATGAACTTAATAACGGCGCCCGGTTCGGGTTGCAGTGGGTCCGGCGATCGCAGCCCGTACGCGGCGCATTTCGGGAGGCGTGTTGTACCCCCTCTACACCATACGGTAACCATATGGTAAATGCACGGATAACCGCCCCGATAAAAGACAATCGGATTAAATATTCATTATGATAATACCGGCCAGCCACTCGGGCACGGCCGTATTAAATGCGTGCTTAAATAGCTGCAGGAACATGGGGAGCGCTTCGGGTGATTTTAATAATAATCGCGTATATCTGCGTGCCTGTGAATGTGCATTAAAGGCTTGCGGGTGCTCTTTGGGTGGCACACTGGCCGGATCGAGTGGGGGCTGCGGTCATTCTCCCTTTAAAAGGAAATGATAGGGTGCATTGCATAATTCAGGGGCTGCCGTGCCCGAGCAGGCTCCGGGAGCCCGGCGGCCCTCGGCAGCCCCCCAGCCCGGCCCGTTGAAGGTCGTGGTCTGGGTGATGCCGGAGCCTCTGGCAGCACGCCGTACTGACTGGCGTGGAGATAAAGCAGCGAGGTGCTGGGGGGATCGCGGGCGGTGCACGGCGTGAAGCTGGCGCGGATACTGCATTAAGGCATACCAGAGAAGGGCCGCAGGAAATGGAATCAGGCAGACAATATGTTACGGCTGTTAAAGAGCATCTTCTAGGGGAAGAGAGCGCCTGATCCGCGGCGTCTCACCCACCGTAACATTCATGATCTCATTAGTATTACTGACTGCAGCTTGCACTCTGCAGCACTTTGCTGTTTCCTAAATGTCGACCGATTTTGTGGTTGAATGCAGATGACGTACTATGGCAAGGTCCAAATGCAATATATGTAGATATACAATGCCTTCTTCTTGCCAGTGGCTCTGGTCTTCTTCTGTGAGTCCTCCCCGGGGCTCCTGCTGTACCCACCGTCTTTGTCCGAGCGTCTCTGCACCCCGATGGACTGCTGGCGTGAATAGGCTGGCTGACATCTGGGCTGCAGTTTGTATGGTGTGTAGTGGCGTCCCATAGATTGTAGGGCAGGGTTAATGCAGCATAGCTGCAGTGGTGCGTGGGGTGGGGTGGAGTGGGGTGGGGTGGGGGTTCAGTAAGCTGTGCTGTCTCAGCACACGTGCTTTCGGATGACCCCCAAGGCTCCCGTGCCCTGCTCCCCCTCCCCGACTGTGTTACACGGCCAGCTTCCCGGTGATTGTATCAGGAGTTGCTCACCAGGGTGTGTATCCCTCACACATTCTCTCTCCGACTCAGTACTACGGTGTGGACTTGCCGTGGCTTTCCTGCTGGGCCCTGTCGGTGTGCTCGCTTTGCTGAGATGAGAATGCTCTGCACCTGAGGCAGAAGGTCACCTTCTTGTTAATGATGTGGGGGTACCACGCCTGGGTATGCAGAGGGAAGGCTGGACGCCTGGCTTAATGAACCACGTTGCAGGTGTGGGTTTCTGGCGTGCAAGCATCCAGCAGCTAGATGACTTGCTCTGAATACTGAAAGGCAGTGTAAATAGTTAAAATTCCAGTTTTATTAATGGAGCTTAATGTAGATGTCTTGTGACTATTATTCTGACTATTATTTTTAGAGACAGTGGGCAGACAGTGAAATCATAGTGAATATGGTGTGTTTGTTTCTGATTATTTTGAAAATTTCTTTGTGCAGATTTTATTGTTGCATTTTACATGTGAATTAATTTGTTGGAGGTAATCTTAGATAATAAAAGCAGGTTTATTGAAATGTATGGCACGTTTTCACAGGGTATCGGCATAGAGATAAACACAGTGGTTGTTAATCACGAGCCTGGCTCATTACAGTGGTCATTGAAGTAGCCTTTAACTGCAGCTTAGCCATGCCCTCCCATCTTTCGTGGCTGCTTAAGCAGTGTAGGCTCACAGAGAGCCCGCAGTCCATCTCAGGAAGCATGGGGCATGAGGTAGTGGTCACCCTGCATGAGCTACCTGTCCTTAATCGCTCACACATTCACAGGAGTGGTCACACGCTAAGAGCAATTCAGAGATGCTGGTTCGCCTAACTGTGTGGATTCTGACTGTGAGATGGAAGCAGAGTCCTTTTAGGAAGCCCATTCATCGGGGGCAGAACATATTCATGGTGAACCTTTCATTCATTGACAAATCAAATCACTGCATCTCAACCACAAACTTCTGACAGTCCACAGTCCTGGAAGCAGAGGCAGAGAGCTTCAGGATCACGGCCCATTATTGCTTCCTGATCCTAGCAGCAATCTGCTCTCACACTTATTATGTCATGGGCTTCTGGGACCGTTATGTGCTGCGGCATTGTTCTCGGAGGTTCTCTTGTGCTTCTGAAGAAGGCACAAGCCACGCTCATTTGTTTTTTTTTCTCTCCTCGGGCGCTCGAGCAAAGGTGGCCCGCAGGTGTTTGCAAATGCCACTCCCTGCCATGGGAGCAAAGGTGACGAAGCCTGTCTCTTATAACGACAGCACGCTGGTGACATACAGCCACACGGCAGTCCTGCTTGGCAGTAGCCCATTTGCTTGTGTTGGGCGGTCAGGGGCCGTGCAGAGCTCTGGTTACGGCTGATTGGCCGAGACGGGTGGGACTTGGTGAAGAATCTCCGGAGCACAGTAGGGCCTGATCTGTACACTGCGACTCGTATCACATGTTCGTTCACACCTGTTGACGGTGTCTTCGGAGGCAGCCAGCTCCGAGGGGGGGGGGGGCACTGACCCCTGTCTCTGTGTCGTCGTAAGACATCCCCGGGGCGGTGTAACGGAGTCGATGCTGTCAGGTGTCCTCCGCGATGCGTTTGCATGGGGTGCCTTCCAGCAACGCTGTCACCGTCCTACAGTTTTGCTCTCAGCTAATATTCCTCACCGAGTAGCGATATGAAGCTCACCCCGACCGGTTTTGCCCGTTGTAAAGTCGCCACGTCCCACCTGGCTGCACATACACTCGCTGTCTGTACATGGAATGCAGCAGGACAGCTCGGCACTCTGCGAGCCCGGGGTTTTTTCTCTGTGCGTCTGCCTACACAGGCAGGGAGGGTTCCTGTGACTTTCTCTCTCCTTGGGTCGGCTGTGGCTCTCTCGGTCGTTTCTGTGACATCTTACGCTAAGGAGCCTGAAAATGCTACCGTAGCTTGTGTGCTGCAGTGCCTCCAGCTACAGCTGGCAGCAGTCTCTCATTAAAGGGGTCACGCAAACGCTGGAAAGGCTATTCCAAATGCGATTGGTGCACTTTAGCGTCGACACTGCGGGCCACAGGGAGGATGGCCATGCTGATTGGATGTGGCCATGCTCATCAGCATGAAATTGGGCCCGTATTAATGACCCTGTTGAAATATGTTTCCTATTTCCTACATTTGGTCTCCATGTGAGGCTTCGGCCGCAACCTGCTTTTTTAACGGTGCCTTTCCTGCGAAGCGCCCTGTAATTAATAGGGTTTTGTTGTTCTTTTTTTTTCTTGCAGCTGCAGGGGATTATGGGTAGGGAGGAATTCTTCGGGCTGTGATCAGGGAAGTCAGCCGATTGCTCCCCGCATGTGCCCGGCTGCCTAGGTTATAGTTATGTGTGAGTAATCAGGGCCCCCAGCACCACCCCTATATCAGGAGGTGCTTTCTCCCTTCAGAGGGTTACGGTTTGCCGTTTGGAGGGCACGTCACTCTAAAGCGTGCCACTTGACAGGAGTGACCCTCACATTTGGCCCGCATGTCCTGCTCCTTCGTCAGAAGGAGAGGGATTATCCCCCCCCCAGCCCTACTCCTCTCCTGATGGTAATTTAGCATCAGGTCACCTTTGTTGTATGCGAGCCGGGCTGAGTGTGGCATGTTATCTGCAGACATGTGGGCCGTGGCCATATGCCGGCTGAGCTGCTAACCCCCCCACCCCGGGCCGCTTGGGGGGGTGGGGTTGTCGGGTGGCCGGGGTGCTAGGGGGAGCTGGCGGCGCCGGGGGGGGAGGGGGGGGGGGGGGGGGGCGGGGGGCGGGCGGGGGGGGGGGGGGGGGGGGGGGGGGGGGGGGGGGGGGGGGGGGGGGGGGGGGGG
>JAODKN010000093.1:12908374-12919712 GCA_026774425.1 Petrocephalus zakoni | reverse complement strand
CTCCCCAAGGAGCCGGACAAAACCCGCACTCCCCCCTACCCCCCCCCCCCATGGGGAGCCGGCTTGACCTCCGCTAATGTAGCGTGAAACGGTACATTTTGGCGCACTTCCTCCTTGCTTTGTTTCTCTCTGGCTTCAGACGAGGAAGTACAAAGGTGGCATGGTGGTACAGCCCCCTCCCCCCCCGACCCTGTGGAGGTCTCATGCAAAGTGAGCTCTGTCCGGCTCTGTCTCTAACGTGTCCCATTCTCTCCCCGGCCTGGGAGTCCCCCGCAGGGTGGCCTGTCCTTACCGCCACCGACCCCGACACCTACCGCGTCCCTGTACTGCAAACGCTTTTTAGGAAACTGGATAGATAAACCCTCCATATAAGTGTTGTTTTGCATTATTTTTCCTCCCTTGAAACTGGATTATGTCTAACATAAACAGACGCAGGTTAATGCACGTAAGTGTGTGTTAAAGCTACGTTCAGACAATGTATTATTGGATTATGTTTATTAGGCCAGAAAATGGCTGCTCTTTTGGGTGGCCCCGTCATTTTTAAAAATTACAGGTAGCTTTAATGGGATTTTCCTTGACCTCTGAGTTTCCAGTTCAGTGAATGAATTTAACGGGAAGGTTCGTTTTTCTCCAAAGTGGACTTTTTTTTTATTTTTTTATGTGAGCGCAGAATAGATGTGTGGAACCACCAGAACAGATGTACAGGGTGTTCGGCAATAATGCACGCAGATTACAGAGTATGGAAGCAGCTTTTAATGCGCCTTAGTCACAAGGTTTATCGTCTTTGTGTTTCTAAGCACTACTCCGTTTTTTTTTTTGGTTGTTTTTGCATTTTCCCAGACAGTTGCTGTCGGTATAGCTGCGTGCTCATCCCCCATTATCCCCCACTCTGCAGACTGATTTTCAGACACATCTCCCCGCGGGTCGGGCCCGCTCTGCCCCCCGTTGGGCTCTGAGAGACGCGTCGCCACCCCCAGAGCCCTTGACCTCTGACCTGAGGCTGTACGCGCGCCAGCCTGCTGCTCCCTGGGGCTCCCTGTGAAATCCCAATTTTTCCCTGGCCTGCCCTGCCGCGTAATTGATATAATGAGAGGGAATTTGGGAGAGGCTAATTTTAAACAGGGCTGCTCGCCCACCCTCCTGGGGAAGACCTTAATCTCATTGTCCCTCACTTGTTTAGCTTATTCCTGCTTCCTGGCTACTGGAGCTCTCCAATTCCCAGTGCATTAGTAATGATGTAGGTAGGGGGAGAATGTCGTGTTATGCAGACACACTCGCACACACACTGCCTTTAGCGGAACTCACACAATGCCTTTTTTCAGGAATGGGTCTGTCGGCTGTGATGCCGGCACTGTGGCATGATTTTTTTCCCCCAGAGTTGTTCTTCGTGTGCATTTTCATTTTGCATTAATGTTGTGCCCCGGGTTAGCTGCAGCCTGTCTAAACAGCCGCGGCCACGGCGCATTAATCCTGTGTTTACAGACCGCAGTGGGCGTGTTTGGCTCCCGATAAGAGGGGAGAATTTGCCATCCCCTGGCCGCCTGCATGTCATTTGCTGATGGAGTGTCAGGAAGGGAGTTCTCCCATGCGGGTCACCTGACCCCACACACCTGACCCCGCCTCTGTAAACCGCAGGGAGGGGGGCGCATTCAGACATGCGTCCCACTCTGGCTGGCGGCCCAGCTGCTCTCACAGTGCCTGCATCTCCGAGCCCCTCCCTCTCCGGAGAACAAAGAACTCACCTGCAAGCCACAGACAGCCGACGCTGGCCCCCCCAAAATGTTTGCTTTCCCAGCACACCTTAAAATGGGGGGGCTTTATTTTGCAGGCAGGATTTCTGGATTGCCGAAAACGGTCCCAAAACGCGCCCCCCCCAGTCCCCCATTAAGCCGCAGGTCTCCCCTGCCACTGTCCTCCTTACCCAGGCTAGCGGCGAGCGACCTCCCCAGCACACGCTCCGGCTGTGTCTCCGCCATGCTGCTGGCAAAGATGGCCGCCCCGTACAGCTGTCTTCCTGTTCGCTGACGGCGGCAGGCTGGGTCTCTCCTTTCAGCTGCGAGATGATATCTCTGGAATCAGGCAGCCGTTCTCTAAAAAAAAACAGTGCCACTGTCCTCTTTCTCGTCCTGGTGGCCTCCTGGTTTGTGCGGCGTGTGTTTTGTGGGAATGTTTCGGACAGGGGCACACTTGACCTCCTGCGGGGGCTTCAGAAGATCGTGGTGCTGATGGTGTCACTTTGCCGGATGTTTGACGGCTGGTCCTGTGCCGTGCACCTGGGAAACCAGGCCCGGGGTATTCCTGTACATTTATTTAAATGAATGATTAAAACTATGTATTTGTGCAGGTGGTTAAGAACAATCGGAATTGTTAAGGCGATTTGCCAGTGAAATTTGTCAGTCCTCATATTCAAATTCCAGCGCGTTCCATAGAAGGCGTGTGCTGCTGGCAGGAGGTGCTGAGAAATGCCAGGCACGACTGGGGGGGGTGGCCGGAATGGGCCGCGCTGGAAACGCGCTCAGAGCCTGCCAGCGGCTGCGATGTCAGCTGAGGAGGGGCTCCATTGGGGCTCCCGTCCCCATCCCCTCGTGCAGAATGCGGCCTGATTGGCGTTGGGGGGGGTGCGCGGTCGCTGGACACTTATTACTCTCACGCTGTTGGTAATTGCTCATGTTAAAGGGTGTCTGGTGCCTTGAGGCTGAAGTCTGCAGATCTTCGCCCCTCAGTGACAGACTGAGAGTGCCCCTGAGTGTGGAGCATTCAGCCCCACCAGCCCCAAGGCCCTCACTGGGGAAGGAGCTGGGCGGCTAAATTAAATTTAGGTGTGACAGACAGGGCAGCCTGGGGGGGCTATCTGAGATGGTGCACCACAATAACAGTGTGGGGCTGGGGGGGGATGTGATCTGGGTGTCTGTCGGAAGCAGGCACCGCGACCCTCCCTGCTGTAATACCGCGATTCTCCCTGGGACTTTAAACCTACTGAGCTCATTCTTCTGTGGGACCGAAACGGAACCTTAGCGGGATTATTCCTCAGTCCGACAGATACGTCAGACACGCACGCTGCCCCACAAAGGCGCCCAGCGTTTGGCAGCAGCACTGAAATCAGCAGCGTGTTCCATGTCCTTGGCGTGAAGAGGTCTGGAGGCCACCTCACACTCGTCCCTCTGCCTTTGTCCCCCGGGTCGGGCACCTCGGCACGCCTCAGGCACCCCTCCTAAGCTCTTTTCAGACGGGTTTTGCGCGCCGGCTTTTGTCTCTCCTGCCACCCTTAGCAGGTGCCGGCAAAGGTGGCGCTGTGTCCTGTATAAGTAAGCAGCTGCTGCCCGGTGCCGGTTTTGTGGGTGTCTCCAGTTGGCCCACGGTCGTGCTTGACTCGTTTCGCTGCAGGAGGAGTGTTTGGGGGTTTTCCCCTCCGGCCGAGTCTCCTCGGCCCGCCGCCCACGTGAGTGAACGGGCCACGCGATGCGTAAGGGAATGGACGCAAACAAACGTGGCCGTGGAGTGAATCGGATCTGGGGGCCTCTGGCTTGGGAGGCCAGTGAATTGGGCATAGGCACAGGGTCCGGCTTAAGTCTCATTGAGGAGAATTAAGGACCCCCCCAGGCAGCTTCTTGTTCCATTCTAATGAAATTCCAGGAGGTGTTACCCTGGGTGGGGGGGGAAACAAACTCCTGTGGGCGCGTTAGCGTGGAAATCCCTGCTCTCCTATCCTTAATCCCCATGTGATGAGGCAGGACCCACGCATGCATTCGCAGCGGATCTCTGGCCTGCAGGAGCTGGCTGGCTGCTTCAGTGGACGCCGTCGCCAGGTGCCTGGTGCTGGTTCTGGTTCTGCCCATGCGCCGCTGTTTTTGGGTGGGGTGTGTGCTCAAACATGCCCGTGTCCTTCATTCTTGAAATGTCCCTGCTTGAAGTTTATTGACGCGCGGGCCCTGCTTTTTGTGGTCCTGTATTAGTCTTCGGCAGAAGGCCGCTTCCTGAAAAGCATTGTGTGCCTGCCCGGAAATGCGCGAGCTTCGCGAGATGCGCTCCGAGAGGCGATCCAGCTTCCCCACAAAGGCTGCCGATGATGTTAGAGACGCAGCTGTTAGGACGGAGCAGGAAGTCTGGCCGGTGGTGACCAGGACAGTGCCCCCCTTCAGACAATGTCCCCACTTTGTTCCTGGACCCTGGGGCTGTCCGTGTTGTCAGCACTCTTAGGAGACTCCCCGAGTATGAAAGCAGACCTGTTTGGAGCACCAGGCAACTTTATCGTGCAGATTTGCATATGTGACATTTGTTGGTTGGGTGATGAACAGTTTCTCCCAGGCAATGTGAGGAGGAGTGGCCAGCCCCCTTGATCGAGAGCCTCGCTTTCAGTCGGCCATCTTCAATTTGATTGGCTATCGCTAGTGGCCGGTTGTTTGTTGAATTGGGGGAAAATGTGAGCGTTGTCCAGACTGTCCAGAGTGCCCGTTTATTGACTTTCATTGTTTATTTTATTGTACCTTTGGCATCTTATGGAAGAATGCTGAAGGAGCTCCCACTCCATCCCGTAGGCTGGTGTGGACCCCTGCTGAGATGTGCTCCCTGTCATGGCATGTCAGAAATAATATGGTGTGGTCATTATTTTCATGCAGTCCAAACAGAGCAGAATAAGGGGTTCAAGGGGTTGAGTGCTGCAGTTTTCTGTTTAGCAGAATAGCTACAGTCAGGTCATAGCAGAGAGGCGTCTGCAGTCATGCACATGCATGTGTGTGAAGGCCCTCAAGACTGCCAGGCATCTCCAGCCAATTTGTGGCTGTCTAGCCTTCTACTCTATGTGGTCTCCTTGATTTTTGCATCTATAAATAGTTCCTTAAGTGTGAACGAAAACACCAGCATACCTTTAGAACAATGTCAGTGGCCAGGAACCTAAGGTTGGATTTGAAGCAGTATAGTGCTTATCCTAAGTATGAATCAGCCATGTTGGGCTGGAGTTCCTTCCATTGTACAAATGAAGTGTCTTTTATAACTGACCTTCATTTTTTGATGAGCAGCATACCTCGTGTAGACACGTCCGTCAATGACATTTGGCCCTAAGGCTGTGTGCATGTTTAACAGCCATATTTGATTTCACTCTTATTCAAACAGTGCTGAAATTGCCTCCGAGTCCCAGATTAGAGGTGAAAACCTTCCACCTCATTTTCAGTTTGCGTTATCTTAGAGTGGATATAAAATGTGTATGCACCCCTGTTAAAATGCCAGGTTTTTGTGATGTAAAAAAAATGAGGTCACTGTAAATCATTTCAAAATTCTTCCCCTTTTAACCCTGGGAAACCCCCGGGGGGGCCTTTATGGCCCTCTCTTTTATTTCTGCCGTACATTCAGCACACTCATCAAAGTGAAGATTTTACTTTTGTTTTTGGGTCATGTATGGTACATTGGGCTGTAAAGCAAAAAAAAAAATATTTTGATAAGTGGGTTGAATGTAAGGCCAAAATGAAAGGTAAGGCCATAAATGCCCTCGTCGGTATGTGACCTCTAACCTGTACAATTCAATTGAAAAACAAACTGACCTGTTAGGGGGAAAACATAAAAAAGAAAGAACATACAATAAGCTGGTTGCATAAGTGTGAACATCCTTAAACTAATACTTTGTTGAAGCACCTTCTGATTTAATTACAGCATTCAGTCTTCTTGGGTAGGAGTCAGCGTGCCACATCTTGACTTGGCAATATTTGCCCTCTCTTCCTTGCAAAAGCACTTCGATTCTGTAAGATTGTGAGGACTTCTCATGTCCTCTTCAGGTCATCCCACAGATTTTCAATTGGATTTAGCTCTGGGCTCTGACTGGGCCATTCCAAAACTTTTTTTCTGGTGAAGCCATTGTTTTGTTGATTTGGATGTAGTTGACCCAACTGAATTGACAGCAGTGTTTCTGAGGAGTGTAGCATCTGCACTGTCTTAGCGTGCATGACATAAATGCTGATTGGGGTCTTCACCATGGTACCTCTAGCTAGCAGTAGCCACGGTGCTCCTGGATACTGAATGACAGTGCTTTGGTGCTGCTCTTTGCTTGAAGGAGACAGTTGCTGAAGGTCATGTAGCATCTCAGAGCTGATCAGCACCACAGATCCGTAAGCGTGTATCACCGATGTTTGGCAGAACGATAGCGTGAAACCTCGTGGACGATCGCACGATCCTCCCCGGTACCTTCCACGTCCTGCATCTGTTCATCTTTACCCTTCCAGATGCAGTGCATTTGCTGCATTGCCTGCATAGTGACTGCATTACTGCAAACTCACTATGCTGCAGTGGTGAGGGTGCAGTCTGTCACGTTGGTGGCAAAATAATGGCTGTAACCATGACGACATGAAACTACTAATGGAAGGTTTCGGTGGGTTTCACAACCAAACCTTTCCAGCAGACCATAAATGCTATATTGATGATACCTCTCAAATATGCTGTTCTTCTGCAACTCGGATTACTTTCTCCCTAATAGTAATTTTCATCTTTGATTTCAGGTTTGGGTTTTTTTTTTTTATTATTATTTTGCATCAGATACCCCTAATCTCCCGGCTGCCTGTGTGTGTTCTTTCCCAGCCACAATGACGAGGCTGACCTCAGTGTTCCTCAGGCTGGGATCCCGCCGTCATAGACGTGGCACAGAGAGATAGTGGGGGAACTCTTGCAGGACTTGGAAACCTGAGGTTTTGTTCTGCAGCAAACTGTGAAGCTTGTCGTGTCCAAACCTTCACCTCTTAAATGGTCCCATTGGGAGAATTCAGCTGCTGGGCCAGACTTCCTGGCGGTCCCTTCCATCTCCTCGGCGTCCTTCGGCTCCCTTTGTCCGCGGTTTATCTGGTGTCTGCATCTTCTAAGTGCTGCAGAGGAGCCGCAAACAAACTCCGAAAGCGGGCAGCCAATTTCCTGTCACTGCTTGAGCCCCCGCGCATTCGGTGCCCTGGAGATGAAGCTGTGATACCCAGTACGACTTACCGCTCAATCCGGCGACAGGGCCCAGATGGCGCCATCGCCGTCCTTGCAGCAGAATTAAGTCCGCCGGCATTTACAACTCACCTTCGGCTCGACTCCGGTGACACCTGGTGTTTTGGTGATACGTTAATCCCTCACACCCCGAAGTGTGAAAGTGGTTCCCTTCCTCGGTAGCTGGAGTCTACCGATTGGTCGTTTTTGACAGCGGGGTTTCTCGCCCACCCCCCCCCCCCAATTTACTCCGCATTTGGAACTACCTGGCAGGCAGCTCAGTGCAGCTTGGGCCAAGGTGCACCCTTGGCAACGACGAGTGGAGACGATGTCGGCAGATGGCTCCCGTTTTGATTCTGATATTTTTGTAGCCCTGCCTTCTCAGTGAACCCAGGCCCGGATGGCGCGGTCACTCCCATGAGTTTGCCACTTGCCTGGGACCATGTGTGTCAGTGCTGTCCATTTGGGACCATGTGTGTCAGTGCTGTCCATTTGGGATCATGTGTGTCAGTGCTGTCCATTTGGGACCATGTGTGTCAGTGCTGTCCATTTGGGACCATGTGTGTCAGTGCTGTCCATTTGGGATCATGTGTGTCAGTGCTGTCCATTTGGGATCATGTGTGTCAGTGCTGTCCATTTGCCCTTTTGCAGAGGCTCCCCTTGGGATCGGGATGGGACCGGGCCCGTGGCCCACCAGAGAGGAACGCCACGCTCTGCTCCAGCAGCAGTACCGGTGTCCGTGAGGACCGTCGCCCACTGAAGGTGAGTCCTTCCGGCTTCCCCTCAGGATCCAGGGAAGCAGATAGGTGATGTTCTCACGTGGCCCATGGACGGCTCTTGAATGAAGGCCTTGCACATGCACTTGGTCAGTGGGGTCATTGTTGGAGAGTCGGTTGTAGGGCTCTTTGTCGTGGGCGAACCACGCTGGATAATGCTAGATTATTCCAGTCTGTTTTCATATTTTTGCCTGCTCCCTCACACTCTTCGCAAGACAGTGGTCACTGCCACGGGTGCCCTGGCGTATTCATCTGGACAGCTTTTGTTCAGAGTCGGCTCCCTCTGTGTCTCTCTCCATCTGCTTTAAATTGGCTTTTGCATCCATGGAACCTGTGGGGCCCCCTAGTTAGGAGCAGCCCAGCCCATCCTTGCAGACTCATACCTCTCGAGTGTCTGTTGACAGTTGGGTTTTATGGATGCGTTGACTGGGCCGTGAGGTCCAGAGGGTCAGACATTGAGACCCTGGCCTGACATTTATTCTCCAGTCTCCTGATATAGACCTGCCAGTGATTGTCATTGTGTAGACTGGCGTTCAGTCAGCTGCAGGGGAATCGCGTGCTGTGCAGTCCGTCAGAGACCTCCGGACAGACACTCTGAGCTTTGTACTTGATTGATGGCTGCCTGCAGTTTGGTGGGTCGGAGATACTAATAATGCTGAACTATACATAACTTCAGTATGGCTCCGGAAGCTGCAGAAGCTGTTTGTGGGAAGTACAGTAGGTCGGGTGAGCTCGAGTGACGATGCTCTGGATCTTTGTATCGCTAGTTCATATGAGTTAGTAGGGGGCAGGGCTGAAGGGTCCTGGTTCTGAAAGGATAGTGAGTGTTTGTGGCTTTACTCCGTGTTACTCCGTAACAGTCAGAGGCCAGACTGTGGTGTGTTTACGGGGCGCCCATATCAGACGGCCAGCTGGGCACCGTAAGCCATCCAATGAGCAGACCATGGCAACGACCACGCCATGGCAACGACCACGATCACAGCAGCTGCGATTAGCAGATTAGCGGATTTGAATTACGGGAGACAAAGCCACCCCACACAATATGATAAAAACTATCCCTGATCTGACTTGGTTGTGTCAGGTCACATAAGACAAATTTATTGAAGATGTTCTTGGGTAAATGTGAATTTTATGTCATTGCCTGGGGGGTTTCATATTTTGATTTGGTGCTTTAATAAAGCGAATAACAAAGTAATGGAAACAGTGCTTTGACACTGAGTTTAGAGGTGAGGCAAATAGCTGTGTGGCGATTGTTGTACCGTTTCACAGGTTACACTGTAATTTCCACCTTGTGAGGCAGGTTGCTAAAATTAGACACAATGCTGAGGATGGCTGTGTCAGTGTCACAATGCTATCTCATCTTTCCTGCCATCTTCCCCCATTCTCTCCTTCTCTTCTCCCTCTCTCATTCCCCCCTTTTCCCTCTCGCCGCTAGACTTGACTCTTTTTCAGTGCAGCAAGTCCTACCAGTGAGTCACAGCAAAGCTTAATTTAACTCTGAGCACCGAGTCAGTTCCCTTTCACATCTGACTGACTTTTGTTCCCACGGAGCCTGAGTCCTACACGTTACACTCTACTTGTTGTTAAGTCAGCCGGAAAAGCTGAGTCTGGGGCATGCGTGCAGCTGGGTCTGGGGCATGCATGCAGCGTGGCTCCGGTTGTTCACGAGATTCCTCTGACTCTCCTTTGCTTGGTTTTTACATATTTTATATTAAGGCTGTAGTTGGATGGTATGGTAGCTCACTTAGCGACACTGTGGCTTCATGCCTCGTGTGTGTGTGTGTGTGTGTGGGTGGAATTCATAGGCTCTCCGCATGTCCCCGTGGCTGTTAGTTGGTGCTTGGCCCCTGCTTCTCCTGTGAGGACCATGTTCTTCCCATGTTTATGTGGACTGCCTCTGGGTATCCTGATTCCTGGCAGATGGGTGGACTGTGTTTCCTGTCTAATGGTCCTGTGCGGTCTCTGCCCTGTCGGTAACCTCAGCCTGTACAGCCTTAAGAGACCTTGACCGGTGAGCTGCTTAATCAAAATGGGTGGATGAGGGCTGATTAGAAGCTCCTGCTTTCTCCTGCAGTTGTCAGTGTGTCTCAGTTTGCTTCAGCCAGGTCGTACGTGCCCACCCAGTACTGGCTTGTCAACACTGTGTCCTGGACCCAGTATAAATCCACATGCCTTGCATGTTTGTCATTTTGCACGTAAGCATGTTTAACAGATGCTTCCGGTTTGACTCCTTTTTCTTGATCGCGGCGTATCCCTGAGTTTTGTGTGGGACGCGGCGGTCACGCCGGCAGCCCGCCGGGATCCCGTACATCCACGGAACCCGTGGAACGGCGGAGGCTTTCGCCCCGGCTTCTGTGTCTGCCTGCCCTTGGCAGGGTGACGGCCCTCGGGGACAAACTGGGCCTGCCCACAGCCTCCCCCAGCTTGCTTTCCTATATCAGTGCATTAAAAGGATAATTATCCTGTTCCCCCACCCTCTGGCCCAGCTTACTGAATTCTACTAGGATTGCAATGTCCTTCTAACGATCTGCTGATCAATAATATATCTGCGTGAGCAGCGGCCTAGAGACTGATTGTCTGCCCAGTGCTGATGATGTATCCGTTGCCTTTTGAAGTCACATGATGTCATTGATTGAAATTACACATTGTTAGTAATCCATTAATTTCTAGGAAAGCATTTACAGTGTGCATTAAGCGGTATAATGGGGAATGCCTCCTGCATCTGATTAATCTGTATTCTTTGTTTTGTGTATATTGGGATACTCTGATCTCCTTTTTCATCCAGTTTTTTTGGGGGGTTTTATGTTATACTGATGTCATAGTATTATGCATTTTGATTTATGGGCCGTGTAAAATGTCAAGCCCTATGAAATATGTTTAACTGCTTTCCATTTTTCTTTATTTCTGGTTTAATGTATTTTCTTTGGGTTTTTAATGCTGGGTTTCGGTTTTCTTGCTGCCTCAGTAAAAGCGCTGCTACTGGTGTAGAATGCTAATATAGCGGTGCAGTGGCTGGTGCCGCATGCCTCCGGGCTCAGGGGTCTGAGTCCCGGCTTTGCCCTGCGTCTTTGCTCCGCGCCTTCTCTCCGCGCACATTTGCTCCACGCGTGTCAGGTTTGTGCGTTCTCCCTGCGCTCCGCACCTTTGCTCCGCGTCTTCTCTCCGCGCCTTCTCTCCGCGCCTTCTCTTCGCATGTTTGCTCTGCACCTTCTCTCCGCGCCTTCATCCGCGCCTTTGCTCCACGCCTTCTCTCCGCACCTTCTCTCCGCATATTTGCTCTGCGCCTTCGCCCCGCGCCTTTGCTCTACGCCTTCTCTCCACGCCTTCACTCCACACCTTCGCTTCGCACATTTGCTCCGCGCCTTCGCTCCGCACATTTGCTCCGCACATTTGCTCTACACGTTTGCTCCGCACGTTTGCTCCGCGACTTCTCTCCGCGCCTTTGCCCCGCACGTTTGCTCCACACGTGTCAGGTTTGTGCGTTCTCCATGGTCACTCCAGTTTCCTTCTTCAGTCCAGGGACATGCATTTTAGTGTCTCTAATGGCGCTTTTCCACTGCATAGTACGGCACAGCACGGTTCAGTACAGCTCACTTTGGTTTGGCTCAGTTCGGCTC
>JAODKN010000093.1:12895861-12908274 GCA_026774425.1 Petrocephalus zakoni | reverse complement strand
GTACTGTTCCCAGTGGAAACCCCCCCAAAAGTGAGCTGAACTGAACCGTGTCGTGCCGTACTATGCAGTGGAAAAGCACCATAAACGTGCCCTGCGATGAATTTGCACCCCGTCCAGGGAGTACCCCCACCCTGTGTCTGTTGCTGCCTGAGACGGGCTCCTTTGTTACATGTATTGTGTCAGTAAGGTCAGGGAATTCTTTGCCTTTTCCACTTCGCAGGGGTGATGCCGGACCTCGGCTAACCTCTCGCACCCTGTATGAGGCACCGTCTCTCTCGCCACGGAGAACCATTTAGTTTTTCGCTGTTTTTATGTATTGCATTAATTTCTTTTTGTTTTTCGCAGCAGCGGACATAGGCATGATGGCGTACCTCCATCTGGGGAAACGAGCCCCATCGTCGTTTTAACGTAGCATGGTTAGCAAGTGCTTTAGCGGGAACAGTCAAGTGCGGCGAGAGCGCGTCTAAGCCCTTATAGGTCCTCCGTCTGGGTGTGGCTGGCCGGGGGCCGGTCGGGGGCCGGCCGGAGTGTGGGTCGGGACGGGCCGGGTCGGGACGGCTTGGAGGGCCGTGCTGACACAGTGGGCTGGTGCAGCACGACAGTGTAGCGGCCCAGTCTGCCATGCTGGGGAATGCGAGTGTTGCCCATCACTCCCAGGCTGCAATACTGCAGGCATGGTGTGGGGGGGTGCGCGTGACGGTGAGCGTGGCTGCAAAGGTGCCCGTGTGTTTCATACAGAGTGCACATGACATCAGAACCAGTTCAAAAGGAGTGATTATTTCTATGAGTGGATGTAAAACCTCTACATATTGCAATATGTATCCATCCCTCTTGTATAACCATTTGTCCAGTACAGGTTCCCAGAAGCCTGGGGCCCACCACAGGAATCACAGGGCATGATGAGATGCCTGTGCTTCTTTTTAATTTGAAGCACACATTCTGCAACTTACAGTTCCAGACTGACGTTGTCACAGCGGTGCCCTCCCCAAAATATTTAGGTGAATTGTAATATTTTGCTCCATGGGTGGACATTAAAGGTTCTACTCTGGTTGAATGGCTTTAACATTTGTTCTGCTTTTGAGTGTTTTTTTTTACTTTTATTGAAGTGGGAGACCTGTAGGCTGTGCAGCACTTATATAATGTGTCCATTCAGACACAGGGCTGGATGCCGCCTAGCCAGTTTAACCCCTAGGGAGCCTGTCAGGCTCCAGGTCTCCGTGCGCTCCTCACCGGAGCCCTTGGAAGCACTCGAGTACCGGGAAACTGCCCCTGCAGTCCGACGGATCCGACGTTGCCATCTGGAGCGGCCTCCCGGGGGGGTCCTGCGCACATCAGCGTGTCATTAAGAGCAGTAGTGTCAGTAAAGGCGTGCGTGTGGCATGTAATCACCACTCTGCTGGCTGATTATCACCTTTTCTGTTTTGCTATGTTTCTGGGATTGTCTGGATTACCCTGATGATCCTATTGTTCTCATGTGCTTTTCTGTCTCCCCTGTCTGGTCTCGAAGCTCCCGCCCGCTACGGTGCACTGAAGATGGAGTAGTTGCTGTAATTACATGCCATGTCATCTTTATGGTCAGGCTGGGGGCCTTTGGAAACATTGGCAATTTTGTGACGCATTTTGTGCGGCCCCCGGGCGTGCTCTGTTTCGGGGTGAGGAGGGTGCAAACCGCTGGCTGGTGGCCAGAGCTGATCTGAGATTATGGGCTGTAATCTTTTGTCAAATTACGCGACTGGAATTTTTATCAACGTCTTTGAATAGGTGGCTCTGTTCTGCGGCTTGCACGTTGGCGCTGAAAGGGTTGCATTGATTTACCCGACGCAGGGACGCAAATGTGCGGGCGCCCCAAACGCTCATGCATAGATCCCTGGGCCACTTGTTGCGTGTAGCAGACCTGGGGAAGGAGGATTTTTCAGAGGGTTTAGTGTTCCCCACTTGGCATAGAGCCATCACACTACATCATGAGTGATAGAATTGCAGAATTGCTGGGGGGCGGTGAGGGGAATTGGTGAAGGGAAAAGTCTACAGGGACACCCCCCCCATCACCATTAACCTCTACACTCCTCAGATGGATCCATGCTTGTCCTCTGGGTATCTCTCTATGTCCCCACAGACAACATCCACATTTTTGGTAAGACACCAACTGCTCTCAGAGTTAATTTAACACCGTGTCTCCAAGCGTTCTGCGCGCTTTCCTGCGTCTTGTGAGAATTACACCTGTTCCTGGAAACTCTCTCACGTTTTCTTTGGCTAAGACTAACATAACTTGTTATCGTTTTCTCGTTTTTGGGCAAAACATCGGGGGACAGCACTGCCCCCACTTTGCACCCCGTTTCTCTCTGTAATGTGGCCCGTTTCCAGTGGAAGGTAAATACGTGTCAGGGCCAAGCAGGATGGGTCTCCTGAAGGGCGCATAGGACGCTGCTGCTGCCACACCGAAGTTCACGCCGGACACTGAAGGCTAGTGTGATTTACTTTGCAGTGAAGACGGCTTTCAGAGAGAGTTCATATAAATGCACAGCCATGCCTAGAAACATGAGCTATACAGCTTGAACGTGGTTTACTTTAAAAAAAAAAAACACTTTTTAACGTCAATTTACAAGAGTGAAAGTGTGATCCTTACAAGGGGTGACCACCGAAATGGGGTGATGCTTGGCTTCCCACTGTGGGAATAACGGGGACTTTTAGACTATAATTGGGTATGGATGTGTAGATGGTTCTCATTCAAGAGAAGAGCTCAAATGAACAGCTGCTTGAAAATGCTTGGGTGAAGGCCTCCAGTGAAGCGCTCAGATGATCTCCAGCACTGTGCCGCAGTGGAATGTCTCAGGGCTCTAATGAAGAGCCCCATTACAGTGAAGTATGGAGATGAGACAGTGAGAGGCTTTAGTGCAGATCCATTTCAGTGTGATCCAGTGAAGAGCTCCAGTGAAGAGTTTTAGTCATTTTCAGTAAGGTTTGGCTTAACCGGGCCAGCCCCCCCCAAAACTTACGGAGAAGATGACGGCGATGGCCGCTTTCAGCTGCCATGGTAATCTTAAGGAAGACCGTACAATGGACACGGCTCCAGCACACAGCTGCTGCGGGGGAGACTCGAGCGCGCGGGGCGCCTCCGAATTCACACCGCCGGCGAGGACGTCAGCAAGCAGGAAGCCCAGAGCGCCGAGGACACGCCGGCCTGTGATGTAATGGCGCTCTCGCCTACCATGTCGGCCACACTCCCGCCTGCCGGCCGCCTCATTTCGGGCTCCTTCCTTTGATCCGACGTTAGCATAAAGGCCATTAGATGTTATTATACATAATTGTGCGTGTGAGACACGCACAGCAAATGTGTGAAGTGGAAAGCAGGACACAGCTGTCGGTTCTGCATTAAAAAGGCCTTTGTTTTTAATGTGAAATTGCGCTTTATTTGGAATGCTTCTTTCCGCATATCCTATCCTGCTCTCTTTCGAGACACGCACACATATAGGGTAGAGCGAAGCCTGGGGTCCAAGACCATGGTCAGTGATTTATCTGGTACCCCTGGGGCCCTTTGGGGGGGGGGGGGGGGTTAGGGATCCTGTGACTGTTTTGCTGAGGACGGGATTGGAGCTGGCAAGCTTCTGGTCACAGGCGCAGAGGCCTAACCCGCTGAGGCATGCATCGCGCAGTTTGATGTGGCTTTTGAGAGCAGCGCAGTGCCTTACTGGGTAGCACTTGTGGCCTTACATCTCCAGGGGAGCTGGATTCCCATCCTGCCTTGGTGCTTATGGAGTTTGCATGTTCTTCCTGTATCTACGAGGACTTTGTCCTCCCTTCCACCGAAAAATATGTGCTTGAGTGAACGGGTATGTCGAAATTTTCCATAAATCGACCAAATGAGGTATGGTCGATATTTATGTCATCCAATAGCGTGGATTTAGGCAGCCTCTCAGGTGAAACCCGTTTCCATGGCGAACTGTATCCAGATAACTACACTCAGACAAAAATGAGAACTAAATGAGAGGTGTTGTTCCAGCCTGGATTGTTACATCCTCTGATCGCACCATAGCTGAAATAAACCTCAAAAAATGATTTAGCGTGGCAGGCTGCAGCAAGGTAATTCATTTTGCATTAATGAAGATCAGTGCCGTACCATAAACACCCACGGCGTCGTACTGCAAGTGGATGAAAGCTCTGTAGTGTCTCATCTAATATCACTGCATTTGTGTGGCATGTCCTTCAGCTTGCGGGTGAGCTGATCTGGAGCTGACCTCCTTCTCTCGTCGGGCAGTTCTTTTTGCGTGTTGCCATGGGGATTCCTGTTGAGAAGTCGAAATGATGCCACACTGAAGCCCAAAGGTCCCCTCGCATATTCCTGGGTCTGTGACTCAGCATTTTCGTGCAAAGAATGCCGTGTGTTGCCAGATGTTACACATAGAGAAACTCCATCGTGTGTCAAATCGGGTGAAAAAACAGACAATGGGCGTCGCAGGGAGGGCAATTTTACGTGGCCAAGAAACAGAAAGGGTGTGATGTAGCACTGTTCTTAATTATCAGATCGTCTTCTGAGGATTCACACTGCCATTTACACTAACCTGGAAAGACAAAATGCAATAAATATTTAACAGCTAATTATGCCGGCATGTGCATAGACACACTTGGAATGTAATACTAAATGCAGGAAAGGCATCCATGTGAGTATGAGGCAGCATAGTGGCACACAGGCCGTGCAGACAGCAGAGCAGGCTAGGCCCATTCCTGCTGTGTCACACACACACACTCTCTCATGGAATACAGATAGTATGAGACGTGGCGTGTCTGAGAGTGTGTGCAGAGCTGGGCCCTGCCTGCCGCCGGCCCTGTCTAAGGGGGGGCGCCTTGCCGGGCAGGGCGACCCGAGCGGCGTAGCGGGCCGAACTGGAGAGGCCGCGGTCTCCTTGCTCTCTCTCCGCGGGCCGAGCTGGAGAGGCCGCGGTCTCCTCGCTCTCTCTCCGCGGGCCGAGCTGGAGAGGCCGCGGTCTCCTTGCTCTCTCTCCGCGGGCCGAGCTGGAGAGGCCGCGGTCTCCTCGCTCTCTCTCCGCGGGCCGAGCTGGAGAGGCCGCGGTCTCCTCGCTCTCCCTCCGCGAGCCAAGCTGGAGAGGCCGCGGTCTCCTCGCTCTCCCTCCGCGCTTGAAAGCGTGAGGCTCCTCTGAGTTCCGCGCAGCTTGTTAAAGCGTTTGGTGGGGGTGGGGGGTGGGGGGTGGAGGGGGAGCTTAATCTTTCATACGCTGGATGTGGTTCAGTGGAGCTTCTCGAGAGAGAATAATTTGCTCGGGGAGAATAAATCATGAGGAGAAGAATGGCTTTTCCGGATTGCTCCCGAAAAGTCGCCTGGTGGCTCCAGTCTCTGGGAGGACCTTGTGGTGTGTCTAGCGTAACGTAGCCCTGGAAGCCTGCGTGACACTAAGTGGACATTAGTGAGTGGTTTGCCGTTACCTGCTGCTGCTAGGTTAAGGTTTGCACCCTTTATCTAGAGTAAATCCGAGGTGCAGGATCATCCGAGATAATGGAGCACAGAGCGGAACCATGTTAATGCGGTAATAACTACAGCCGGCACTTAATCTGTAGGCACAATATCATTGAATTAAAGAGCACATTCATTTCATTTTGCGTTCTTCAAATCTGTATCTTAAGTCAGCTGTGCTTGCAGTTTGAGTCCTTTGACTCTCTACATGTTTATATTTATTAAAGTGCATAAAGCTGTATGTATCAAATTAATAATTTATCTGTATAAGTTTGTAGTTTTCCAGTCACCTCCAGAATTTTTGCACCTAGAGCAGGAATGGAACAAATGGCTCACAGTTGTGTAATATTTAAACTTTAAACTTAATTATTCAGCTGAATGAACCACAATTGTTGAATTATAAATTTATTCCCCAAAATAATTGTCTCCTTGCAAGGTTAACAGTAGTTATACCTGATGTTTAATAGAGTCAGGGGTCTCTGTGGGAGGAATCTTATACGAGTCTTCCACACAGGGTCTTTAAAGACACCTTTTGGTCTATGACAGTGGCCTTCAGTTCAGGCTTAATAGATTTTCAGTGGAGTACGAGTTTGCAGAAAAATTGCAGGGTAGTATAGGGTAGTTTTTTATGGTGTGATGTCAAGTGTTTGTTAATATCGTGTTAATATCATGTTAATATCAATGTAAGCTCCTCAAAGAAGGTGTGTGCCTCAGCGGGTTAGGATACTCTGTCCAGCGTCAGAAGGTCAGAGGTTCAAATCTTGTGGTTGGTAGAATGATTCCACTGATGCGCCCTTGAGCGAAGCCCTTAGCCCCAGCTGCTTGGATTGGATGAGCCTGCCCTCCCAAACACACGGTGGTTTGGATTCAGTTGCCCGCTCAATACATATAAATGTAACATTGCAATACAAGAATGTACTGTAATATTTTTGACTTATGTCAGACTGAATTAGTTCAGGTTAGGGCCGGCATGGTGCTGCAGTGGTCAGCTCTGCTGCCTCATTTGAGTCTCTGTCAGGGCTCCATGTGTGTGAAGGTTCAATGTTGTCCCTGTGTTGTCATGGGGTCTCCTCTAGGTACTCTGGTTTCCCCCCGCAGTCCACAAACATGCTGAGGCTAACTGGAGTTCCCAAATTGCCCAAAGGTGTGCATGTGTGAGTGCGCCCTGTGATGGGTTGGCGCCCCATCCTGGGTTGTTCCCTGCCTTGTGCCCGTAGGTGTGAGTTTGCCCTGTGATGGGTTGGTGCCCCATCCTGGGTTGTTCCCTGCCTTGTGCCCGTAGGTGTGAGTGTGCCTTGTGATGGGTTGGTGCCCCATCCTGGGTGGTTCCCTGCCTTGTGCCCATAGGTGTGAGTGTGCCCTGCGATGGACTGGATGGAAATTTCTGGTTATCTGTGTGTATCAGGAAGTAACATTAAGTGAATGTGTACCTTTGTCTAGTGGCGGAAGCCGGCACACAAGCCCTTTTTGAATATCACCAGTCAACATTATTTTAAGGTGCTGTGTGGTAAATAGCACTCTTCCCTCACACTTTCACTTCCTGCTTCGGTGTGGAGCCCACATCTTCTCCTCTCTAGTTGGCTGGTCTCACTTCCTCCTGCAGTCCATAGGTTTCATTGAAAATGCCCTTAGCGTGTGATTGCGTGTGACTACGTGTGAATGGGTGTGTTGCCTGGCATCCCGCTTAGGACCGACACTGCCATGTGCCTTGGGCTTCCAGGGACCGACTCCAACATCGCTACGAGCCCGCCTTGTTGTGGACAGTGAAGAATTAGATGACATTTGTTTTACGATTTTGTGGGTAATGACATAGTTTGGAAATATTCTCAGGTAATGTGTGCACCGTAATGATGTTTGACTTTTTAGAGAGCAGAGTTTAGCAGAGATTTATTAGATCCCCTGATCTGCTTCTTCTCTGCTTTTAAATGGGAAATAGTCGACTTGCGCATATGGTGAGGCTTACAGGTAACTAGGGGTTTCGCAAACAGGCCCGTCATCATCTCCCAACGACGAAACATGAGTCTTACCTCATTCCCTATCGGCTTTCGAAAGTAAAGGATTTAAAAGCAAAGTTAGTGGTGCTATTGTCTAGCAGCCATTATGTAAAACAGGCAATTAGCTCCAGGCCATGTAAGCGAACAAAGATGGTGATTAGGAACAGCGGTGAATAGTTTTTGGACAGTTTGGGGAACTATTTTGAAAAATACTGCGAGTGCCATCTCTTCGCCAGCTAGGCCGTGTTGTTTTCCTTGTCATTTTTAATTTTCTGACAGTCATGGTCTGATTCGCCTGGCCCCTACCCGCTTGTGCTCTCTGCCCGGTGGCATCGCCCCTGACCCCCACCTGTCATCGTGTGCGTCCTGGGCCCACAAGATGGCTCCCAGCAGCCATTTTGGACTAAACCTTCCTGAGATATGTGGACAGAGTAAGGATTGTGTGGAGGCGTCAGAACGTTCTACTGGCCTGGGAAACTCCTTAGGATCTTACAGAAGGAGCTGGGGTCTGTGGCCTTGCTGGAGGAGATTCCACTGAGGCCATCACTAGGAGAAGCAATGAAGATGGATGGATGGATGGATGGATGGATGGATGGATGGATGGATGGATGGTCGGTCTGCAGAGGCTAGGATTGGGCCGTCCATTCTGACAGTCACACTTGTTCAGCTTCTGAAAGGCTGGAGCTACTTGGCACTAAGAGCCCCCCCCCCCCCTGCCCAGGCTGTGGCACAATAAGCCCCCTTCATGCTGCTGATCTTCCTTGATCCTTGATAAATCCACTGAGCCTCGCGGAGGGCTGGGGGGTGTGGCTGCGTGGTAACACCCCCGCTGCAGATGTGGGGTGGGCCTTCGGGGTGCGGCAGCTGCCCGCTCAGCGGCCTTCCCCAGGCTCGCTGCGCTCTCCTGCTGGCTCCTTCCACACCTCTGCCGGGAGGGTGCCACGCTGTGGCCGCCGGCTTCCTGCTAAACAGCCTCGGCAGGATTAACACTTCAGCTGGGCTTCCGCTAATGACTGAGCGGCTCCTCTCCCAGGTGTGTCGCCATTTGTTTAACATTTATAATGAATTGGCCTATTTATGTATGCACGACTTTATTATAGGAGGTGCCCTGGAGATCAGGACACCCACTGGCTCGCACCGTCTTGTTGGTGATGATGGTAATGATGAGGATGATGACAGTGCACTGTAGGGCTGTGCTCCTCAAACGCAGGTCTGGAGCTATGGAGAGGGGCATGTTCTTTGTGTCTTGAGGCAAACAGAGTCTATGGAAACTGGGTTTCTTCCCCAAGCTCCTGGGGTGCCTTTGGTGTCTCCAGGTCTGCTGGTCTAGTCGGAAGCCCCGTTCTCCTCTGCCTGCCTGCCGGGCCCCAGACGCCACGCTGGCTCAGTGCCGACTTTGTCCTCGCCTGCAAACAAACAGATGAGCAGAGCCTGGCCGCCAAGACGGATGTACTCACTTTGCTGCCATGAAGGGAATAATTGCCTTTTGCAGCGAGGCCCTCACAGCCCACGTGTGCCGCGGTCAGAGCAGCCCCTCGCTAATTGCAGAGCAGATAGAGTGCATGGTGATGGGCTGGCTGCGTGGTGGCAGGGGAAACTTTTATCTCCTGGGAAGGGTTGTCTCAGAGCACAGTAATGAGCTTGTATGGAAAAGGGAGGGGGGGGGGTAATGCCACACTTTACTGTGAGAGTTTTGTCAGTGGTGCCATTTAACATTTAACATACTGTACGCCACAAGGGCAGCAAAAGAATGGCGGGAACAGAGCCCCACAGTGGGATGGTGTTTCAGCGGCTGCAGCATGGAAGGGCCGCGACCTCAGGATTAACAAGTACTGTGAAGTGGATGGACAGGAAGTAGTGCATCTCGCTGTAACCGCTTTACGGGAAGTGCATCACACTGTAACCACTTTTACAGGAAGTGCTTCTCACTGTAACAACTTTACAGGAACTGCATCTCACTGTAACTACTTTACAGGAACTGCATCTCACTGTAACTACTTTACAGGAAGTGCGTCTGACTGTAACCACTTTATAGGAAGTACGTCATGCTGTAACTGCTTTACAGGAAGTGCATCTCACTGTAAGCATTTTATAGGACGCGTATCATGCTTTAAATACTTTAGAGGAAGTGAATTGTACTGCAACCGCGTTACAGGCGTCTGCCCTCCAGGTGATGTAAGGATGTGTTAGGGCTTGGAAATTAGCCGGGGTGCTGCTGTTTGTTGTATCTGACAGGCTAGAGTTGGGAGCACCTTCAAGAAACTGAGGCAGTCTCTTTCTGTGACATGAATATAAAACCTGACTATTAAAATGGAGGAAAGACCAGGCTAGACAATCTAAATGTTTTTCCATAACCGGTTATCCTGTGAAGTCTGATGAGGAGCTTATCCCAGGATACACAGGGTACGTGAGCAATGATCGATATGTCCTGGACAAGGCAGGGGAATGTATGATCTACCAGGGCTGGAGGTGTGGGGCCAGGGTGTGGCAAACGAAACTGCGGTGGCATCCTCTCCTCAGGGTCCCTGAGAGGAAGGATGGGCGTGGAAAGCTCTCTGCTTTCAGTCAGGTGTGACTTGGAGCCATGTATGCTTCATTTGTTTAGATTTTGGAATAAATTGTCCTGTTTGTATTGGTGCACTCTGGAGGAAAAAAGTCTTCTGAGAAATATTTAGCATTTAGGGCAAAATGCAAAATTATTTCTCCTTGGGATCAATGAAGTATATCTTTGATTCATCTGATATTTATCTTATCTTTACATTGAGTTGAAGTAATGGATAGTTTAACAAAAAACTGAGCTAAATTTTGGACTAGCATTTGTAAGTGCCATTCCACTGAGGAGCTCGAGGGCAGTGGTCTCCATCACTGTGCTGTGGCTCAGAAGCTCGGCATTCTGAGGGCTGCAGCCCAGGAGTGCTCACCAAAGCAGCACATTTTCCAAGCAGCAGACATCTGATATCCACGGCACATTTACATTCTACTTCCTAGATGCAAATGTGCGTGTGCAATGCTGTGCATTTGATGGGGGCCCCATATGGGCGGGGGGGAATCTGTTTAGCTGACGTTCTCCTGGCTTGATGTGTGGGATGGTGCTCAGTGAGCTGTTTCACAGGGATGGGAGGGCGTGGACTAAGCCGTCAAAGGCTTTTATGGTGATGGGCTTATTAGTTCACAATGGTGACCCAGTCAGACATGATCTCCATTTGGATATGTCACATGCCAGCTCAGCACATGGGCCTGTCCAGCCCAGGGTTCTTAAAGATGTGCAGTCTTACAGATGTGCTGTCTTACATTGTGCATATTGCCTATTGCAGGGAAGGACAGCAGGGTGAGGTTGTTGACATTTAACTCGATGGATTTGACCATCGAATTGCATTCTGGGAATGAGTCTCAAGTCGTCCGCATTTTGGGCTCCTCTTTGCAGCCAGGGGCATGTGTACTGTGGCTGTGTTAGGGAGCCACCTAGATCGAGTTTCTTTGTAAGATGCTGTGTTTATGTGGTATCCAGGATGGAAGCCCTCCACCGTGCTTTTCATTACTGCACTGGAGGTTATTAAAGGGATCAGGAGGCGCGCGGAAGCTCTGTGACGGTGCGTCAGCCCAATCTGTCGCCTGTGATGCTATGCCGGAGAGTGTCCGCCTCCGTGAGCTACCACCACCTGCCACGGCCCTCGGACCTGTCGGTGAAGCCGCTGAGCATAGGACGAATGCAGCGGCCCGTCTGAATAGAGTGATGGCTGTCAGGCTGACTGTCTGAATGTCCCCCGGACCAAGGTGACGGTTATTACTCTGGACAGACTCTCTTACATACGCCTTCAGTCGGTGAGCAATCATCTGGGCCCGAGAGGAAATCAGAGTTATGGACCATGTGGACAAGGAACAAGCGATTAAGCCGTTCTCCGGGGCAGACGGCTCCACAGCTGCTGCTGTCCGGTAGCCCCAGTCTTGTGAGCCCTTGATGGCAGTTTGGCGTGGTCACCTGCAGGGGGAGCAGGCGAGAAGGCAGCTGCCTTTTTCGCGAATACAGAAAAGGAGGTCACAAACGAAGGGGAGCTTTACGATTATTTTCGATCTACCACTGGGAGTTTTAAGACAGTAGTCCTCAAATGGGACCGAGGGGGGCGCGCAATTGCAGAAAACGCATGCTTCGGCAAAGCTAGACCAGGACGATAGCCTATATCGAATTTTACGGTATAATGATATTTTTTTCAACATGAGATATTGGATGACACAATACTGTACTCTAATTGTACATTACACTTAGGGCTTTATTATGGATTTTTCATAGAAATCAATAGTATTTCTTCCTGGTTGTGCACAGCAAGAGAGCTTTGGTCGTGACGTTACACTGAATCTCAGAATTCATAGCTAAAATCAAACCATGCAGCCAGCGGCATCTCACAAGGAAGCTGGTGGAGGGGAAAGGCGAGGAATCACTGTCGCTTGGTTTATTTAGTTTTAAAACATTGTTAAAAACATTGTTCTCACAATTCGCAGTATTTATTTTGTTTTGCTGAAGGCTAATACCTTAAAATGAGGGTCTTTTCACTTATTAAGTACAAGTTTAGTGGGTGCCCGGCTTCTGATTTTAGAGCCATTTGCCAAATATGTTTTAGACTTAGTCATTTCTTTGAGTCATGATCGATAGATAGATTTTTGGCAGGGTAACCAAATTAAAATGTGTTTATTAAACATTGGCATTTTTAATAAATGATTGCAGAAGGCATACATACAAAGGTTTTCTGGGCACGGGGGGGGGGGTGGTCTTTGGATAAAGAGAGTTGAGAACTGCTGTTTTAAGACATAAACCGTTTACCCGCGGTGGTTCACCATTATTATTTAGAATGTTCCATTGGTTACACTGTGCCGGCGTCTGGTGGTGTAGCTCAGAGTGACTGACTGTTTACGGCCCTTTCGGCTTTTCTCGGTGTCCCTGGTGTTACACTCGCAGTTAC
>JAODKN010000093.1:12859842-12870958 GCA_026774425.1 Petrocephalus zakoni | reverse complement strand
CCTGAAGCGGTTTCTGGGATGAGCTCCAGTTCCGGTGCCCAGTTAGCCTCTTGTACTGGTCTCCGGCTAGCCCCCCGCCACTAGCGCCCCCCCTCCGCTGCCTCTAATTTACGGCCTTCTCTGCGTCCCCCTGGCTTCGCCTTGCTCATGTTATAGAGGTTTGCTGCAGTCGACTGCACCCAGATGCCTAAACCAGATGTTTACGGTTGGTTCCCCTAACTTTTTCTTTTTTTTCACTTTATAGTGCCTGTATCCAAGCAGCATTGATCACACCATAAAATAATGGCTGTGAATTCCTGAAGAGAAAGTGTGTAAGTGCTGCCGGCACAGAGCTGGATAGATACTTGACAGCATACCTAGCTGTCGCTTTGATTGTCGCTACAGGATGTCTCGTGCTTTGTTGGAACCAAAAGTTGTGTTTTAATGTACCGACTGAAGTTTCCAAAGCCTGCTTTATTTACTCGATATAGCATTACGTTTTCTAAGAGGTTTAACGTGAGGCCTAACATAAATCTGTTTTAGGGCGGGCGTACATCGTGCCAGCCATCTGTCAGAATTTGTTATGGTTACTCTGAATGTAGAAACAATGGGTTGTTTTTGTTCTTTGTCTGAAGAAGTACTTCTTTGTTGGTGGGATGGGTTTCTCTACGGCCTCCCCAGCGCGATCCTTCCTGTCCTTGCCGTCAGCCTTGTTGAGGCCGATCACATCAGAATTCTGAGAATGTTCATGGGTCTGTGCATTCTGGCCCGGGATTGGCTTCCATTATACTGCTACTTATACAAACTTTTTGCGAGCCCTCCCATTGGCCGGCCTGCTTTCCGTTCACACGGTCCATGACTACTCAGCATTCTGATTTGTCTTCTGCACATACCCCTGGGTAATGAGGTGAGCCAGTAAAAACAGGTAGCTCATCATTTAAGGGATTTCTGTTCCGGGGTGGCAGTGAGTGGTTTAATGGTGAAAGCTAGCATTTAGGCAGAGCCCAATCATTTGACCTTCGTGTTGACAGTTCTGAATAATGCGGAACAGCGAGGTTTGTTTCTGTTGGCTGCCTTCTTCTTTGTGTCTTGCTGTCCTCTTAAGTCGGCTTGCTCTTGGGGCTCTTTGTATATGGCACTGCTCACCATCTCTGTCTCCCGCTGCCCCCCTGCAGATTCCTGTATAGCCCTTCCCGGCCTACGCCATCATGTTCAAGAACAGCTTGAAGATGCTGCTTAGCGGCGGGAAATCCAGCCGCAAGAACCGCAACAGTGGTGAGTGGTCTCCAGCCGCGAGGCTGCTACACCCGGCCGCTGACTCGCGACTGTGTGGGCCGGTGGGTAAAGGCACACATGTTCATGTTCCTCTGGGGGGGCGCTTCCACTGACTGCTGAGCCCACAGGTTATGATAGGTCATATGCCGCCATCTAGCCTTCCAAATCTGGGTGCACCCCACTTTCTGCAAAGCTAATTGCACCTCCTGAAGCAACTGACAGATCTCCCCGGCTTTACACGCCTCTGCACATGACGGCATGGAAACGGAGGCCGTAAAGTAAGCATTACCCAAAGTGATACAATAACTGCAGCCTGAGAGCCTCCTGGCCCCGGCCGGGGGTCTGTTTCCGGGCTCCTGTTCGCCATTCACGGGTTTCTGCTCCCTCCTACGACCCGTTTGGGATTTCGTGCTGTAAAAGTGGTCCGGACCAGGCCGCTGTCACAGTCCCGTGTGGGTCGACCGGACTGCGTGTTGCTGTCTGTGTGCTGCTCCGGCCCACATCCATTCTGGGCTCATTTATATGCCTGACCTTATTTTTTATGGGGCTCTGTGAACCTCTGTCTGCCCCTCTGTCAGACTCATAGCCTTTCCGGCTTGTGCATGTTAATACCTCCCTTCTCGGTGCCTGTGCTACTCTTTGCAAATGCTCCTGGTCTGGGTCTGGGGGTCTCCAGGTCTGTGCCTGGGGGTCTCCACTGTAACTGTCGCTCCATACTCTTCAACAGCATCTGCACTGGGAACAATGCATAGTGAATAATTAATAATCAGTAAATAAATAATCATAGAGTAATGAAAGATTGATTATTAAAAGTCAGATTGTTGGATGAGTAGGGAGTGTCATCAGGCTTCCTTCACGGGATAAATGTCAGGCTCCTGTTCCTGCCCACACTATGGTGGAGCCAGCTGGACCCTGCCGTCCTGCTCCCTCCCCCATTTGGCATGATGCTGACTCTCAGACTGTGTTTGGGTCCCCCCCCCCCTCATGTCCTGGGTCAGGCAGAGGCGGGGGGGGCAGGCCAGGATCCTTGCCGTTGCTGGGGCTACAGCACTGGCAGGTAGCGTCTCTGCAGTGTACCAGCCAGCGTGGGCAGAGAGGAGCCAGACGGCCCCAGACGGGGGGGTGGGGGTCTGGGGGGGCTGCTTTCCTCCCCCGCCGTGACCTTTGGAGGCAGCCGCAGGCTTTGTGTTGCCGCCTCTGTGCGTCACATTGGGGGGGGGGGGGGCAGGACTGCGGTGGGAGGACCGGGGTTGTGATGGGGGCCAGCCGAGGATGCAGTGGGGGGGCTGAGGCTGTGGTGGGGGGTTGCTGCTGCCATTCTGGCCGCAGGTGTGTGACTGTACCACATCCTTAGAGAGAGAGATACCTGACTGCTTCCTCTCGTCCGCGGTGCCTGCCTGAAACGCCGACACGCGTCCAGATTAGAAACGCTTAGTGCTGGAAATGTGAGCCCGCCTCTCGCCAGCAGGCGCCCAGGCGGCGAAGCGGCGTGGGAAGGGGGGCTCGCTCGCTTCTCCTTGGTAGGACAGCTGACTGGGAAGAAGTGAGGGTGAGAATGAGACTTGTGGTGCTCTCTGGGACGACCTGCCTGGCCCGCAGCTGTGTGGGGGTTAGAATCGGAAGGATTTCGGCCATCTGCTGGTTGTAGGTTTTTGGTCTGAGGGAGTCACTCTGCAAATGACTTTCCCTCCCTGGATAAGGTGGACCCAGGTGGTATCTGGAGTAAGAGGCCCGAACTGCAGAGGAGATCCAGTGACAACCCCCCCCCGGGCTTCTAACAGAGCAGAGAGATTCTAAACGTGTTGACTGACCGGGGGTAATTAGTCATTTGGAGCAATTACAGTTTAAGGCATGCAGGTGGATGGGAGTTGAGCTGCGCTGGTGGCTGTCGGCTGGTGCCGAGGCTGAAGATAAGGACCGCAGGTTCATAGGAGGCAGGGTGTATTGGAGTGTGAAGCCCTCAAAGCGACGTGTGAAGGATGCTGATACGGGGCACGGCACCCACAGCCGCCCTGCTCGCACAGAAATGCGAGGCATTATGGACCTGCCCATCCATCCTTATGTAAAAGGCAGCGTTTGGCAGGCCAGACTCATGCCTGTACATTATCTCCTAGCTAGACGATAAGGTAATTCCCTCTTCTGCCTGTCGACCTTCAGCTCCTGGTGGAGGCCAGTCAGCTGCATGGCATCTCTGACACTAGAGATTAATAAACAGCTAGACTTTGGATGGAGGCACCATCCAGGTGCCCCCCATTGTCATGGTAATGCCAGGAGAATTCTGGAATTCCTCACTTATCAGAGGAGTAGCATCTCGAGATTGGGGGGGGGGGGACCTGCCCGGGGGTGTGTGGTGTGGTGACACTGCAGCCACTGGCAGCCAGTCACGCTCAGTAATGAGTGAGAGGGGGGTGGGGGGCAGGGGGTGGTCCCGGGAGCGAGGATGCCAGTCTGACATGGCAGTTAGTGTTTATTGAGCAAATTGAGTGTCTCTGCTCTGGAGGTCAAACTCCAGTTCTGGTGTTTGTAATTATTGCTCAGGAAGAGGCTGCCTTGCATCCTGGGGGGGTGTGGAGGTGACAGGGGAGGGGGCTCAGGGGGGAGCCTTGGTACTAATGGACACTGGGGATGTTCTTGGTACCAGTGAGGGATTGCTGCTCATAGGTGTGTTGTACACTTAATTTCGTAGATTTCACCAGTAGAATGAAATGTGCCTGGCATTCTTTGAGGAGGTCACCTCCTCCCGGTAGTGTGCGGTGAGGAGGGGAGCACAGCAGCAGGAGATCAGAGGCACGATTCCGCCGCGAGCGCCGTGGGGCGCCGCTGCTCTCATCTCCGGGCCGGCTGTCGTGTTTTTGTGTCTTCTCTAGTCAACTCATTTCTGGGCAGATTCGATACAAAGCTGGAGAAAGCAGATAAAAATGTGCTGTCACTGACTGGAATAGCCTCAGCCGGAGAGTGCAGACAGCTGCAGCCTGAGCTGTACGGGATGCTTCGGGGTGTATTAGTAGATTGTCACTTTTTCGTTGTTTTGTCGTCTCCTGTTACAACAGCCTCGACTTGCGAGAAGCATTTCCCTCGCCCTGCATTTGATCTCGTTTAATCTGGTCCAGCTTTGAGTCGGTGCTTTTTTATTTATGACTTCTGTGCAAGTTTGAGGCCCTTACTGCATGCTTCTGGGATAAGTAAAACAGAACCAGTCATCACGGTGCTGAGAAGCGGGGAGAGTGAGGATTTGGCAGGGTGTCTGTCACAGTGCATTGCTGTATGATTGATGGTTTGCCTCCATGTGTTGCCCTCATGAGTGTGATGAAATCCGACATCTCGCGGAATTGGCAGTCCTGTAATTGATGTTCTTGCTTCAAATAGCTAATCTGGGTGTGATTCAGACATGTGATTTTGTTACGTGTCTGGATCAAAAGATGACCTGTGCAGCCAACAGCCTCCATCCTGTTGAACTTCCTGTATCCCCTCATGACCCACCCAAGACCTTCCCCTTAACCTCATGTGCTGAACGCATTCTCCAATAGCTCCTGTTCTGATTGGGCAGCTAGAATGTGTGGTGATGCGCCTGATTGGTTGGGAAGGTTTCCTCCTCTCCAGATTGGCTGTTTGTTTTCTACAGTGGTAATATAGTGAGGATTCAGCAGCCTCCCATACAGATCCACCAAACCACCACGACTTAGTGGAATTATGCATGAGATTAATCAGCGCAAATAGGGACTTTTGTAGGGTGACCAGATAATCCATGTCAGGGAGGATACTTTGGGTTACTTCAGGTTTTAGAAACTATTTTAAAACTGACAGGCTCCTGTGTTTGGCTAAATAGTTCAGTTGACTGGTGTATTTCCTTGATTGAAAGACTCATCCAGCTGTTTCACATTAACATTAGTGACACATGCATGATTATAGGAGACTGACCAATCAGCACACAGCAAGAACGCAGTGCTTAAGTGAAATCCAGGTCCTTTTGATTGAAATGGTAGTTTGCAAATCCTGTCCTAGCTCAAAGTGTCCTGCCTGACATAGATTATCCGGTCACCTTTGAGTTTCCCACTTTGGATTTTCCTCTTTCTAGTCAATAGAGTATTAAGTGTTATATTAATATAACACTTAATTAATATTAAGTGTTTCTTCCCTATCATGACATTTAACAGCTTGAATTTTTCGGATGACGAATACCCAGTGAGTGTGTCACTTTCTTCCGCGGTGCAACAGGTTTTGATCTTTTCTTAATTGACCTCTTGTAATTAACTAAGCAGCCGCACAGGCGAAAAGCAAATGCGGGCAGGGAACTCCGAACGACGTGTCCTTCGCTAAGATGTGACTAACGTCTGAAGAGGCTAGAGACAAAGCTCTACAGCAGACAGCATTTCCTCCTGCTGTAATGCTGACATGCGTCCAGATTTTATAATGTATACTCACAAGGTTTTTTTCTCCATTTTTGGACCCTTCAGGCCTCCGTAAGCAGCATGATTCAATGCATTATGCATGTAGTTTGATGAAGACGTTGCACAGACTCTCCACGCACGCTCACACACACGGACACACGCACAGAGTATACCAGCAAGCCTTAGGATTACAATGGGTCTTTGGGCCCTGTTGGAAAAGAGGGAAAGAAATGGCTGTGTGAAAGTAGATGGGCTCCCTGCTGGATAAATGAGAAGGGTGCAGGCTCCCCACTCACTGCTTTTCTGCTATTGTACCATGAAGAGGCAGCCTGAGTCCCACTCAGCGCCATAGAAGAGAAGCCTCCCGGTCTTTGTAAGGATGGAATCCCAGCCCTGATGCTTATGGCTTGGATCTGACCTGCATGGGCCTGGTGGTTCTTCCTAGAGATAATGTGACTCACTTAAGCTGATCAAAGGAGCATAAAGATGCTACAGACTCCAGCCTCAGCTGCCAGTCCCACGTGCCAAACAAACGGGAGTCATGGCGACTCGGGGGGGTGGGTGTGTGAATATGGGGTACCGGTCAAGCTGTCCTTGTCTATACCGTGGTAGTGCATTTTACTCCGATTTCTGTCCCTACGCACACACCCATAGAACAAAGCCTTTTCTAATGGTAGACGACTCCTGGATGACTATTACTGATATTTTTGTTATTCAGTGTAAGTACTCAGCCATGACATAATTCCACTGGCAAATGAAATGGGTTTTTTGTTTCGGTCGCCAATCCCAGGGTACAAGATTAAACTACTTTGAAATGCAGCAAAGAACACAGTGACATAATAAATGGTACATCTCTGAGGTTAAGGAACATCGACCTGCTGGTAATGAAGTCCGGCAGCGAGGTGTGCCGTGCCCGGAGTGCTTCGCACGAGCCCCTACATTCTCTTTATCCTTGCCTGCGACCTACTTCCCTGTCGCAAATACGCTTGGAGATGAATGCGCTGGAGAGGGCTGCGGGCGGCGGACACGCCACGAGTCCCGGCCGAGGGGGCCGCGGTAAGATAAGTGGCGTCAGCGGAGGCTTGATAGGACACCCGTGACATGAGAGTGGCTCAGTGCCACTCTCTGATCTCTGAAGGTGGTGCGGCTCCAGGACTCTCTGTCATGCCGATTGTCTCCGTCACCACGACGCACTACAGCCGAGTCCCAGGGCAGGGCGCCCCTCCTCCTGCACATAACTGGGAGGCAGTCACTTCGGCGACTCCTGAATGGTCTCAGTTGGTGTTAGAACTTTGCCGTGGGAAATGGTGGAGGAGATTGCTATGCCTCACTTTGGACTGATTTCTCTCTCACTTGATTTGAGAGTATAGGACCAGAGAAACAACCGCTTACTTTTCTGCCAAATTTCCTTTGACCAAGATCTCTGTAGCTCAGCAGGTATATAGAGGGTTTGTTAGGAGCCTCCTCTGCTCCGATGCTCGCACCCGATCACTTATCATCCAGAAGGTTCTTCCAGAAAATCCGCTTCATTCATCTCCGTGGCCAGTCTCTCCTCGACCTTCTGTGTAGCTCCATGCACCTGGCTCGCTGATGAGGGGGGTGGGCTGTAAACAGGGGGGCGGGGGGCGGGGCATGGAAGGATAGGGGGCAGGGCATGGAAGGACAGGTGTGGAATCGCTGGCCAGAGCTGAGCCAGAAGCCAGACAGACAGAACCCATTAATCTCGGGGAGCGGGAGCCACTTGCCGTCGCCCTGCGGAGTGGCTCTGCCTGCTGAGAGCATCGCTGGAGCGGGCCCAGGGAGGTGCGGTGCTCCGGGCCAGACGGGGCTTCCTGCCCCACGTCAGAGCATGCCGTGGCTCTCCTCCATCTACTCCCAGACTCCAGTGCACCTGTAACCATGGGACTGGGTGCACTCAGCCCTGCTGGTGCTGTCACAGCTCTCCTTTAATGTCACGATTACATAAGACCAGGAGAGGGCTTCCAGGCTGCTTATTGCACTAACCAGCATGCGCTGTAATCTGGCTTCTCTAAGGATTGCCGGCGATGACGCTCCCGAAGGCAGCGGTAGTTAAAGTAAAGGAGAACTCTGAGTATCTTCTGGCTGCTTGCAGTTCGCGGTACAAATGTACGGAGTGCACTGCATCTCTGGCAGTAGGTGTGGATGCCATGGCGGTGTTGTCACCACGGAGACGCTCACTGTGATGGTAATGTGCACTTTATAGCGTCAATTCCAGGATGCTTGGGTCGTCTTTGGCACCGCCCCCATACCGGGAACCCAGAAGCCATTACTTGGTCTGATTGAAAGCTTGAAGATCCCTAATGGTGGTGAGCTCATGTTTTATCCCGACGAAGCGCCTTTCAGCAGATCTCAAACCCTGTAAAGGTTTTGGTAAGGGCATCTTTGGGCTGAGTACTAAACCAAACACGTTGTCATCAGTGGTAGTTTGTCTGTCTTTAAAGGTTTGAATTTGCTTTTCAAAGAGGCGTATTTAACCCTTGTTGGCCACAACCCAACGTCTTTGTCTCTCGCCAAGCCCTTGTTGGACACGCCCTATCACAGAATCCTGTGAAAAGCTCCATCTGCTTGCTTTTAAGACCCATGTTGGCTCAGAAAGGTGCTGAGTGCAAATCGAACTACACCACATCACCAGGGATCCAGTGTTGTTATCAGCCATTCTTGGCTCCCATTAAATTATACGTAACTCGATGGCTGGCTGGCGGATGCTGCAGCCTCTGTATAGATTTAGATTTAGTCTGATACCAAGGGGAGAGAGAGCGGGAGTTTATCTCTGTCATCACTCCCACTGGCTGTGAAGTGCACGCAGAGTGACTGGCAGTGTGAAATCAGGCTGGGCTGGACAGACGGGCCGTAGCCTCCTCTGGTCCTGAGCTGCTTGACCTTCACCGACAAGGACAGGGGCTGAAATCCCTGCTTTTACTGGGAGAACTGGGAGGACAGAGGCATTAAACTCAAGTGATTTTTCCAAGTGGTAGTTTTCATGAACCTGAAGAATCTTTGTGAACCTTGTCACCTCTTGATGTACTGGGGCTTGTTTCTGGAAACTCCTCTTGTGTGTTATCTTTTCTCCGAGACCCAGTCCCCGGACCAAATGGCAAATGGGCAAGTCAAATGGAGGCCTAGCCACTTTTAAGGAGCAGAAGTATGTGTAGATGTGTGTAGATGATCCCACAGTGTTCTCCCCTCTTTCCTCACCACTGCAAATCTGTGTGTTTTCACTCTTTTCCTCTTTCGTTTGACTCTCTCTCTCTTTCTCTTCTGTAGCTTTGGGCTTCTTCTCTAAATCACTGTACCCATGCACTTTGAGTGTTTCCTCAGCCACCCGAAAACTGTGCGCCTTTCCTGCATTCAGTGGCCCCATTCTTTGAGCTCGGCACACGTCACATCACGGTGGACATTCTTTTTGGGAAGTGGAAGCTGCTGTCGACACCCTGGAGAGCTGGTGCCAGCACACACATCCTCCTTTGAACAGGAGATCCGGAGCACTCCCATGCGAGTCGCCACGTGAGGCTGTCCTTCCTCTGATTTTGAGGAGGACTCTGTGTTTTTGCTTCGTCTGTTAATTGACAGTGACTGTTGTAGGACAGAAAACCGGCCTCGTCCTCCCATCAGCACTGGCGGGTACACAAAGGCTCTGCAGTCACCCTGCAGAGGGCTAATATTCTGACTCCGTTCCCAGTCTGCCTCTGAGTCGAGAGGAACACGGACTGAGAGCAGAGAATCGGAATGCAAGCGTTCTGGCCTGGCTCTTTGCTGCCATTCTGCAAAAGTGAGATCCCACTTTGGGAGGCTGAGGAACGTCACTCTCTGAGAAGGACAAGGAGGCCCGTATGGTGCTTGCTCAGGTTCTTTTCTAACCTTGGTCCATGAAGGGTTCCTCTCATTGCTTTGTGGGTCAGTAGCAGTTTGTCCTACTTAAAGTAGTGTAGCAGTTATAAATAGGTGAGGTGTTAGGCAGGGGTGGGTGTTTGTTGGGTGGGCTCAGGGTGTGGATGCCTGGAGGACAGGGCTGAGTGGGTTTCCCCGGCCGCAGGCTCCATTTATCTGCAGGGTTCCGGCCATGAAGGAGTTAAGAAGAGAGTGCAGAGAGAGAGAGAGAGAGAGAGTGCCGAGAGAGAGGGAGAGAGAGAGAGAGAGAGAGAGAATGACAGAGAGACGGCAAGCTGCCCGCATGAGCGCGTGTGTCTGCGCGGCCGTGTGCGTGTCTGTGTGTGTGCGTGCCGACACCTGGCGCTCGCCACACCGCGCGGAGCTCTCCCTCCGTCTCACCCCATCTCTCTCGCGCTCCTCTCTTCATCCTTTACTCTGCTCCCGTTTTGTTCTTCTTCTCCTCCCTTGCCTTACACCCCCCCCCCTCTCCATCGTCATCTTCATTTCTCTCCCCCTCCCCACCCCACCCAACTTGTGAACTTTCTTACGATGGTCCGGGATCTTTTCAGCCGGGGAGTCGGAGACGCTCAGCAGACAGAGGTGAGCTGGGTTGGGGGATGGAGGAGTTGGGTGGGGGAGCGCAGGGAAGTAAAGGTAGAGTAGCCCTGTGTCTGATCAGCGCACTGTGAGGAGGCGAGTTGGCATGCTCTGATGGGTACCGTGCCCTGAGTGAGTGTGTGTGTATGCCTGTGTGTGTGTGTGTGTGTATGTCTCTGTACGTGTGTGTGTACGTGTGTGTGTGTGTATGTGTGTACTTGTGTGTCTATGTGTGCATGTCTGTATGTGTGTGTGTACGTGTGTGTATGTATGTGTGTGTACGTATGTGTGTGTGTGTGTATGTACGTTTGTGTGTAAGTGTGTATTTGTGTGTCTATGTGTGCATGTCTGTGTGTGTGTGTGTGTACATGTGTGTATGTATATGTGTGTGTGTTTGTGCGTGTGTGTATGTATATGTGTGTGTTTGTACGTGTGTGTATGTACATGTGTGTGTGTGTTTGTGCGTATGTATATGTGTGTGTATGTACATGTGTGTGTGTTTGTGCGTGTGTGTATGTATATGCGTGTGTTTATACGTGTGTGTATGCATATGTGTGTATGTTTGTGCGTGTGTGTATGTATATGTGTGTGTTTGTACGTGTGTGTGTGCGCGCCTGCGTGCCTGTCCATGCCCCCCCATACCCCTCCTGTTGCTGGCTGCCCGCTTCCTCATCGCTGCCGTCCTGATGGCCGCCGCCCGGCTGCTGGTGGGGTCCCAGTCCCCGTCTGCGTCTGCGTCTGCGTCTGCGTCAGCCTGTCCTCTCCCTCGCCACGCGGTAGCATCCAGCTCTCCCTCCGCCTCCCGCCCGCTGCGACTTCATCCATTAGCACCTTGCTAAGACCCTTGCCCCCCACCACCTTCCTCCCTATATATTTATGTAGGTTTATGATCTGAGAGAAGAAATGAGTGCTTTTGTCATTCCACAGCATCCCCCCCCACACACCAGGCAACTCTCCCCCGACCCCCCCACACACCAGGCAACTCT
>JAODKN010000093.1:12751005-12762791 GCA_026774425.1 Petrocephalus zakoni | reverse complement strand
AGCAGCAGTGAGCCCAGACCTCCCTCCCACCAGCCACGTCTTCCAGCTCCACCGGGGGAATACCAAGGCGTTTCCAGGCCAGCCAGGAGATATAGATCTCTCCAGCGTGTTCTGGCTCTGCCCAAGGGTCTCCTCCCAGTGGGCCATGCTTTAAGCACCTCTCCTGGGAGGCATCCAGAATCCATCCTTGACAGATACCTGAACTACCTCAAATGGCTCCTTTAGATGCGGAGGAGCAGGGGCTCCACTTTGAGCTCTTCCCGAATCTCCTCACCCCATCTCTAAGGCAGAGCCCAGACCCCCAGCGAAGGAAACTCATTCCTGCCGCTTGTATCCGTGATCTCATTCTTTTAGCCTCTACCCAGAGCTCACCGCCATGGGTGACAGTAGGAACATGGATCAAGCTGTAAATCGAAAGGTCTCTCATCACCATCACAGACTGGTACAAAGTCTTAAATCATGGTCAAGTCATGGTAAGTACTTATTTATGGCACTGTACAGGGTAGTTCATACTGTGAACCCATTTGCATAAAGCATTTATAATGGAAGATAAATAAATGCATCTGTGTGCAGATGCAGTGTACACACCAGTTTCAATTCTCAGGCTTGCAGAAATGTTTCTAAAAATACACACTCTTTTAAAGATGGTATGCATTATTGTACCTCTAGCTTTGTGGTAAATAAACAGCGGTAAGATGATGCTAAATACCGTCCAGGTTTGGGCTGATCCCATGACAGGAAGAGGGGCAAAGAGAGCGAAACGGGATAGTCAGTGGGCACTACCTGCAGACAGAAGAGGACGAATGTCAGCATGCCACACCAGCTGTGCAGGGAGTACATGTTGGCCATCTTGGCACTTCGATGGAAGTCAAACACAGCCACAAAACCTTCAGAGGAGAGCAGACAGAGATAATAACAGAGATAGCAATGCTAATGCTAAGGGACCAAAACCTATGGGCACTTAGAAAGTATCCGCTATGATATAAAGAGAAGTTTTCGCAGCACCGTGAAATAGAATAGAATTTCTTATTTGTCCCTGTGACACTGTCACTGTAAAAACAAAACTCAACCCCTGTGATCACCCAGTGTTGCTCTGAGGTACATTTGAATATTAAGGAATCAAAGATAAACTACATTATGTTACGTAAACGAACAAACAAGCAAGAATGAACAATATTAAAAAGTGTAAAAAGATACAAATAGAGAAACTGTTCTTACAGAATACTGCTGCATGTTTAATATTATAGTTAAGCATGTGTTACAGTAGTGGATGCTCATTTTACTCTATACATATATACACTACATATATTTTTACGAATAATATTTATAGTATAGTATAACTGCAGCAAAGAAGACAGAGGGCCAATGTGTAGGAAAATAGCATCTGTATGCGTTATTTCTGACAAATGACTGATCTGAGAGCTCAGGCCACGCGTGTCAGGCACCTCCGCAGCAGCCATTCAGTGCACAGAGCGCGGCCTGGCCAGGCCGGCTCCGGCTTACCCACGATGCTGATGACGAGGGCGATGAGGTGGAGGGCAGCGTGCAGGACCTTAACGCTGCGTTTGGCCTCGTTCCGGAACACCCGGTACACCATGATAGCTGCAGTGAAAGAGCAGATCATGCTGAGGGGCCCTGCCTTGCAGTGCGAGAGCTGCCCTCAGGAACAAGGATCTGTTCTCGTTACCAGGGACACTGCTGGGTTTAAGGGGTCAGCAGAATTAGATTACAACAACACGTGCGGAACAGATGGGAACCTATATGCAGAACCTACAGCTAAATTATACCTGTGTCTAAACATGATATTTACCTTTTGCTAATCTGTAAGTTGTGAAGAATCTGGGTTGAATACAAACCTCAGATGTTACTGAGTAACACGTGAAATTCCCAGAAAAATCCGGGTTGCACAAGGTTCAAAGGTGTTCTGTCACCTCCAGGGTGGATGAGACGAGGCAAACTCTTGAAATACACAATGCTCTGCAAGGCCCATAAAAAGGCCATTTCTATTCAATAGTGGATTTTGGACTGATAGATGATTACTGGTTTGTTTGAGCACCGCACCAGACAGGATGCTGAGATAATGGGGTATTCGTGCAAAGGCCCTGTGCCTGGGGGCCACACTAATGTCATCTGTCTGTGCAGATTGTCTAAGCGTGACATGTGGATGACCCCATGCCCTTTAAAGGTTAAGCCTACAATAGAATTAGGGAGACAGAGCTTCAGACCCATGATCTCTGACTGATGCAATCGACCCCATCGTCGCAAACGCTTTTCTTAATTGGCCACTATCAGGCTTTTCATTTCACATGTAAACGCATTTCCTACTAATGGCCATTCAGATAAGAAGTGCAGATTTCATTATGAATGTAACTAGTCGCTCAAGGCTCACCCCGAGATGCTTTATTGAGGACAGCTCTGGCACTCGTACATTTGTCTATCAGTTTAACCAATAAGATTCAAGAGGCCATTGCCATGTTTTAAATATAGCAATAAAATTATGAGACGTTAGCAGTACCGGCTCTACACAGGCTGCCATACAGCAAACGTCACCATCGCTATATCAAGTGATAACACAGCTCCGGACATATTCCAGCCAATCAGCATAGGAGAGAACAACCATATTTTGATATGAAGGACAACAACATAGCATAAATAGAGGTATAGTTTCCTTTTGTAAAAGGGGATAATGAAGACGAGTCCCACATGTGAGCAGAGGTCCTTTTTTCCTACAGCGTTGCTCCGGCAATGAGCTGTTCCACACGACTCCACGGAACTGCACTGAATAGTCATCAACTGGAAAAAGAGTGAATTACTTGTTTTGAATAAAGAACCTTTACGTCAGCTGGCTCCCGCCTCTCAGAGTTCTCCTACGCACACCGGTAACCTGAACAGAACTAAATCAGATCCGTTTGTCTCCAGCCTCGATAACATTATCATCAGCCACTTCCTGTCGCTGTGCAAGTTATTTTGGTTGCTAACTGGCCACCCCCACCCCCCCCCCCGGAAAGCCCAGGCTTTGATCCTATCAATGCATGCCCCTCTGATCTCCGAAGACATTCGGCTCGACAGAGCTGCCCACTAATTGCTTCTCCGCTTCCAATAACTCTGAGCTGCAGCCTGCAGAGCACCTGGGCTTGAACGAAGGTTTCGGCATCGCAGTGGGAAGAGGCAGAGCAAGCAGGCCGGCCGCCATATCAAGCCCGCCGTCAGCCGCGTCACCCTCCCAGTGAGTCACACTGATGACTCAGAACTCTAGGCAATTCACATCAAAGGCCACCGCTGGCCGTTTTTTAGCAGTCCGGATGATGGTGGTACCTAAATGCTGCATTTTTCTGTCAGGATAGTAATGGACACCTTTAGAAAGAGCATTAGAGTTTCTGAGAATCCTGTATTGTTAATGTGCAGATAAACTAAGTATTAGCTTCTACATTTGGTTCTGTAGCTAAGCATAGGCACTGGAAGTTTGAACAGTTTGACTGTTATAGTAAATCGCATGTTACAGACCCGGCTGGGGGAAGGTCAGAAGCACAAAGAGCTAATTTAGTTAGCGTTTTTTTAAGAGCGCCGTTTCAGAAAATGGACTTTTTATCAGATTGCCTGGATTTGAAGACCAGATGAGAGTAACGTGAGCCCTCAGGGTGGGCAGAGCGCCGCTTCTGCACCAGCAATCGGGTTGTAGCCATGTGGGCCAGCAGTGCTGGGCATCCAGAAAGCTACAGGGATACAAGCTAACGACGGCACTCCCACTGACCGTCTCCGTACAGGAAGACCAGGCCCAGGACCATGCAGAGAGGGTGCACGTTAAACTGGTGGGCAGAGCCGTCCCAGGCGTAGCCACCACGGTAATGTCCCATCCATACACCGGTGATAACTACGCAGGCCAGTCCAAGGACCTGGGAGCCCGCCACATACCAGGGGAGCCCCGATGGGCTTGCTTCGGTCACTGGGCTGTCTGCCATAAGCCTAGAGAAACAGGGGCACAAAGTTTACATCCCATTACACCACTATTCCGGTTGCATGCATCATTTAAACAGATCCTGACAATCAAGAAGAATACATAAGTTGTTAAGGTGTGACAATGTAATAAATTATCCAATATCAATCTAAGCCAAATAACAGTTATTTTACTTATGAACACAAAAGTTCTAAGCCGTCTTTGATGATCCAGTGTTATCATCAGACCACAAATGACCATATGCTACAACACCAAAAGATGTAACCAATGGGACCAGCTTCCAAACTGATGGGTTTTTGGTCCTTGGATGGTGTATTAATTACACCTCTAAAGAAGCTTTTACAAGCAGGATTCGGGAACCGTGGATATAAAGAGGGGAAAAGGTAAGCAGACATTTAAAAAGACAGCTTTCATGGGTCACTCATTTATTAAATAGATAACATATAATATTAATTAAAATAGCACACAAACACACATGAAGACAGAGACTATGTGTCTTACTAGAAAAATATAAAGCTCCTTTTACAATTGCTTTTAAAAATGTTACCGTTAAAATAATGTTAAAATAATAATATTTTCAATGCATTTCTTCTAAAAACTGCAATATTTAACATTTATACTTTTGAAAAATCATGTTCCATTTCTAGCTGCATTTCTCTAATTGAGTGGACTTTGTGGTTTTACACTAGATAGATATTTTATAAAATACCTAAAACACAATCAAATATGCACTATAAACTGGCTCACCAAAGTTTGACGTCTGATGTAAGTTTCAGTGCAGACATATGGCCTGCTGTAACGGTCATTTTCCAATGTGACGATTATGCAGTCAGTGTGACTGTGAGATCAATGCAAGGCAGACGGCCATCAGCCCAGTGTGGCCATCTCTGAGACTGCAGCATCGTTGCAGGGGCCTGGGACTTGCTCAATTACTGGCCCACTTGCACCGCAGGGAAGCTGGAAACGACCTCCTCAGTACCGCTGGAGACGACGCTCTTGCACAAACACTACTCGCTATAAACGGCACTCTGGCAAAACATGCACTGTGCGTCTCGACTCAGATTAATACCCTCACCCCAGGAAACACAGCTATTGAATCCAGGCAGTGTGGTCCATAATGAGCTAGCTCACAGGCAGACTGGCCAGCCTACACCTCGCAGTACTGTGATAAGGTATGGAACATACGGTACATTCGAATTGCCTACCTGTAACTGTCGGCAGCACCTGTTTGTCTTACGAGGAGGATCCCAGGATCAACAGTGTGGCCTGCCAGGCCTTTCCAGAGGTGCCTTGTACAGTTTTCTCCTTCTTATTTATTTAGGCCCTGTTCCCACTACAACCTAAAAAGCTTTTACAGTGATCAGAGCATGGAAAAGGAAGAGATACTAAGCTTTTCTTCAGCTTCTCTGGGGATCTTAGAGTCTGACCACGAGAGAGAAAAATATTTCTTTTTGCGACACAGTGGCACAGTTTAACGTTGACAGAAGACAAGAGGACACTCCTCTAGTCAATACTGTGCCTCATCTGGAAAGAGGGAGTGGCTAGACTTTCTAGGCAATGTTGACAGAGCTTATTGGCTAGCAGAGAGCATTGAGCCCACCCTGGTTTCCATGGAGATGCAGAGGGCAGGATAATTTGCTCACAGGTTGCTTTCCTGTTGAAGTGAGCTGGACTGATTACGTCTTTGTAATGTGTGTGTGTGTAATAGGGACAGCCATTCTGTTCATTTGAAAAACAAATATATATGTGTGTGTGTGTGTAATTATATAAAATAATATAATGTAATATATAAACACATACCTGTGTGTGTGGTGTGTGTGTGCATGTAATACACACCTACATACACAAGCACATGCATGAAACTGAAGACGGAGAAATGTCCCATTATAAGACCTTATATTTCTATTACCAATTGTGTGTGATTATGTGTAGTTTTGAATGCAATAGACATAACCCCCCCATTTACGAAAATTTATGAATTCATTTCATAAACTACTTTAACTTGACCCCTGGAGGCATTTTAGTGGCAATGACACGGCAGATAACGCTATCGCTAGCACACTAACCCTTGCTGTGTTCTTTCTAGGTGAAATTTTTATTTCTACTGGAGACTGGGGTAGGGGTTGGCTGAATTTGCACTTAGAACCGTTAACATCCAATTGGTTTATTTAAAAATAAATTAAAATGAGAAAATCGCTATTCATAATTCGGGTTTAAATAACTTAAAATCGTTTGCATTTTTTTCCCCATGTCACCTGTTCATTGATCATCCATCCATCCTCGAACTAATACCCTAGTTCATATAGCCAAATTTAACGAGGGGGTGCCTTTTCCGGGGGCTGGGTGCCGAAAATGGCATCCCCTTTAATTTTGCATTTTCTGTAGCTCCCATCATCAAGTTCTTCATCTCCCACCCATCTTATTGTTCCGTGTGCCCGCCTTATCACCATGGGACACGGAGCTTTTAGCTGCTCTGCTCCCCGTCTTTGGAATTCACTTCCGCCGGATATCAGAAACATCGATTCTCTGCACTTGTTTAGGTCAAACCTCAAAACTCATCTGTTTAAGTTGGCTTATTCACTTTAGACCTATTGTTGTCTGATTATGTAAATAACTTTTAATCCTTTGTTTTTTATTTTTTGTTTTGTTTTTATTGTTTGTCTTTTATGGACTATGTAAGGTGACCTTGGGTTTTAGAAAGGCGCTCACAAATAAAATGCATTATTATTAATCATTATTATATATATATTTTTTTATTATTAATTATTATTATTATTATTATGTTAATTTTGAGAGCCTTTTTTAACTAACCTGGGCAAGTTTCACCGGTGTAAGGACAGTATAGCCAGATTTCACAGGTAATGCCAAAAGGCATCCTCTAATTTTACATTTCTGTAGCTGCCATCATAAAATGCCTTTTGTAAGTTCTATGTGAGAATGTTTCAACTAACCTGTGCAGGTTTCACCAGTGTTAATTTTGCATTTCTGTAGCTCCCATCAACAAGTACACGAAAAATATATCGCCACACCCCTCCGTCCCTATATTTGCACTGAGCCCAGCATTAAGCACGTTTTCGTACAATTTGGAAGCAAGTGCCTTCCGAGCTACTTGGTGCAGCACTGCTTTTATTTGCCACAGACTAAAACGCGACCCAGCAGATGTACAGTATCACCGCACACCTGATACACACTCATAATGTAACAAGAGTTATTTTGTCAAATTCATGTCTGTTGTTTTGAACTTCAGAATCGATATTAACATGCGTGTGACAGCGTAAGTGTCAGGTAAGAAACCCGACCTGTTTTATTTATTTGTATATTGTATATCACTATCTTAACAAAACACAACGCTATATGATCCGTTACATAAGTTTAATGCATTTACATAAACGAGCGTTTTCACGCGTTACAAAAAAGAGCTTCCGTACCCCTGTTTTAAGTGGTGCGCTCCCGAGACAGGGAGGCATTCTACGGCGCAACACTAGACTCCGGATTTAGCAAACGTAAGCGTACGTTACGGATTGACGAGATGTGCCGTAAGCGGTGGCCATAATCATCTACGAATAGATAGAATTTTAGCATTCTCTGCTCCGTGAAGATTCCCCTGTAGGCCTGTTTCAAGTACTTAAAATCTTTTATGCCTCCTTTTAAAAGACCCATAAAGGTTTATTTTCTCACCATCTTTTAGAAGGATGGATTATATTGTAACAGGATTTGTTACACAAAAGGAATTCTTTGCGTGAAAATAACGGTATGTTATTATTAAGATACAATATGTAGCTTACGTAAACGACATTTCATGGTCCTACACATAAAACATATACATAAAAGCAACATTTGGGGTATCGCATTTATGATGAGTTAATTATATGTTAACCACTAGAGGGAGGCAAATATTAATACAATAGTTTAAAAGTTGCGTCGGATGCGCTTTACATGCAATTTTAAGGCGATATCGCATAACTCTTAACGAAAGAAGAAAAAAAAAAACCTTATACATACTTGAATATGCCATTACAGCTAATTGGCCCGTTGTGTATTGAGATACATTTAGATAATTGCATTGTTATATGACACTCATCTGTATAGTATGTAACATGTCACTTACGCTGCTGAATTTTGAATATTCATATATTTAAACAAAAATCTGAACCAAAATGTTTAAATAAGTTCCCCCAGAGATTCGGGTAACGTAAGTTGTACAGTACAACTAACTTGCGTTTGATTATAATTTGTCATGATAGTGGCTTATAATAATAAATTACTTGTAATAAATAAAAGAACGAACTTACACTAACGCCATAAAATATCGTTTGTATAATTGCAATAATATGTTAATAAAAATCTTATTGGGGTAAAATACGAGATCTTGATATTTTCTTTTGGAAATATTTTTCTTCAGGAGGAGATTTAGGCAAGAATCCGTCTCTCAACTGAGGATAAATCCTTAACATTAAAAAAAGACCTGCGTCGCTATGGAAACGCGCTTTTATTTTCTGCGTGGAGGAATCAGATCCGGAAGCGGGTTTCGGGGGTCACATATACGACAAAAACTGAAAATGCGGTGAGTTTCTATCATGCGTTGTCATTAAACCCATGCCGAAGACTGCATTACCATCTGACAACTGATCTAGCGATGTTATGATTAGTACTTGTCCTCACAATCTGACAGCACTTATCAGTTATATGATCCGATGGGTTTATTAAAGCGCAAGACCACTCGTATTTCAAGCCCCCCACTGCGTAGCTAAAATATGAGTTATATAATATCTAAATTCACCCAAAAACAACCCAATAGATAATCGATATCAAAATTTGAGACGGGCATTGCAAATAAACGTGTAAAAATATACGATACGATTCTTAGCGAGTAAGAATTATGGTTAAATGGTGCGCGTATTTTTCTTATTTCTTGTGACGATTTGCAAGCGGGCATAGTACCAGATTCGGGAACATCTGAGAAAATTTTAAAGCTATCTAAAAAATATTAAGGGCAAGTTACTTTGAAGGGCTGTCGCCTTACAGTACAAATGTATTTAATCTGAAATTAGGCGCTTTCCTTGCAATACGTATTTTCACCCAGTACAAAGAAAAACACACACTGTACGCCGTGGTACTATGAGCACTACAGGGACGTCGGGCGGCGACAGCGCGTTTCCTTGGCCGCGTGCCCAGCAATCCACGCATGACAAGGAGCAGAAGCAGCATTCGAACCCACAACCCTGGGGGTGCGAGGCACGACACACGGAGCCCCCAGAACATGCTTATTTTTTTAACGCGTAATCAGTTATGCAAATGCAAATTTGGCACTTTTAGATGTATGTTAGAACAGTTACATTTATGAAACCTAAAAATATTGCTATATCCTGTCATTACCAAACGTGCAATGAAATGGCGGTAGACAATCCTATATGTTACCCTGACCTTCAATTAGCTTGCATCGACAAACCCGAAGACAAGCATATCAGTTTTGGATTGTGAAATACGGCACCGAGCAAGATGTCATTTGTTATTTAAAGTGACCAGTGCGTCATCCTTGGCAGGCCCCTGTAACTGCAGCAAGCTAGCTTAGGAACTTTCGACGTAATACAGTAGTGCTCTCATTCGCTTTGAGGGGAGGAATGACGTCTCCTGATGCCCTTATCCCCTTCCTGGGAGCGCAGGGCGGGATGGCGTGCAGCATTAGCGCGTTTGGTCATGCTCGGCCGTGCTACTTAACATGCCGTGCAGGCGCGCAGCCGGCGGAAACCATGGCAACCAGCAAGGCCCTGTCACCGCGGGTGCTGGCAAGCAAACAGCCGCGCCTGGTATCTGTATCCCTTTCGGACACCTCATCAGTGCAACTTTAATAACATGCATAACAGTGATTATAATATTTGTTTGGACTGGATACATGCTATTGTGTACGCGTTATGTGGCATCACCATTCAGCCGGCCACTTCAACTGGCGTGTCTCCGGAACGTCTTATCTCCTGTCGGGGTCTTAACGCTTTTTTCAATGGCATGCCAGAATTGACGACCGCTACTATTAACGGCACGTCGGAAATGCTGCTAAACAGATTTCGAGATCACAGAATTCCACTCTTGTGTGCTGGCGAATTAATCAATGGGTGTATTTATACAAGTGGGGACAATTTTAAAGCTGCCAATAAAACTTCAGGCTTTGCTGCCATCTGTAATTCTCTATAAAGAATCTGGTCGGGGTGGGGGGGGGAAATAAAGAGATTGCCTATTTTTTTTTTGCAACGACGGCTGGAAATATTGCCGCCAGTTCTAATCAGTGAAAATTCACGGTGATGACTAGTTGAAAATCACGGACCACACGAACAGAATTAGCTGGCATAAGCCCGCGAGACCGGCGTCCCAGACACGTAGCCGGTCACCACGCCCATGAAAGAAAAGGGGCGTATTAATACGCAGAAACAAGCGGGGCGGGGCCCCGAGCAGCAACACGTGACCACGCCCACCCGTAGGGCAGTATCATTGGCCAATAAGAGTCGGAACGACAGCCTGAATGTGTACCACGTGACCTTGTCGAAACGAAAGGGAACTCAGATATCCAATCACAGCCGGAGCCGCAACCTTGGTTTATCACATGACCACAAGTCGAACACCCGGAACTTGTATTTTACGGCGTGTTATTGCGCGTAGAAACTACAAAATCAATTAAGTGAAAACTGACAACACTTGCGGACTTCTACATTTTGATAGGAAGGGAAACCGTCTGAACCAAAATCACTTATTCATCCATTATGACAAATACTTGGTATCTGTTGGGCTAAAATTTAGAAGCGGTGATGGAAAGCAAAATTGTGCTGACAAGTGTTATGGTTTATTAGAAATATCACGTGTTCATAAATAAAAAACAAAAATCTTAAAAAAACATCTACATTCTGAAACATACGTTTAGATTCAACCGTAAATAATTATTTTAATACTGCTGATTAGAACAGTATAAAAAAGTAGATATGCATGCAGTTAATTTATAATTAATGGCATGTTCAGTTGACTAGGCGTCAGACTGCAAATGTCCCGTTATTTACAGCGAATTAAACAAGCCCTCTTCAAGTAACAACTATAAACAGGTCATTAACGATACAAAGAAGTCACCAGCAGCTGCTATGGGACTCAGCTTACTTAACCGTCAAGTAATATGGGTTGTGTGTGAATCCGAAAGATACATTTCTGACCTGATTAATGTCGTATTGCGTTTTGGACCAGTCAGCTACGCCAGGGAATATTTACAATGGTTTTGCAGATTAATCACATTTAACATGTAGGCAACTCAAAACAAATTCATCACTTTTTTTGTTGAATCTTTATCCCTTTAGGGTGCAGTCACCGCAATATTATTTGACTGTAAACTTTAGTGGGTTTTGCGGTATAGTTAACCTGTACTCTGTAACCTGAGCGTGCAGGGCTCGTTCAGCAGGTTCTTCTTGGCGGACTTATGGTTACCTAACTTTAAGAATGGCTCTGCTTTTAAAAGACCAATGGTATGATTTGGTTATTACTAATCAGTAAACATAAACCTGAACTGAAATAAAAAGGTGGTAATTTTTTATTATTACCATGCACTTAGCAGACGTTTTAACAACAAAGAATGCGCATTAAGGGTCAGATGTAAAATGGATAACATGAGTTACACAGTATACACGTTTCAGAACGTACAGGCGATCCTGTGTATAAATGGCGTCCAAAGTGCTAGTCTAGAGCTATAACTGTTGATGAGGACAGTATACTGTATTTTCAGTATAAATATTTTCAGGTAACTGTAGAAATGCTTTTTAGGTGTTTTGTTTCACAATACACAAATGTAGGTATTGAAAAA
>JAODKN010000093.1:12658794-12669374 GCA_026774425.1 Petrocephalus zakoni | reverse complement strand
AGCGGGTAGTTAGAGTATGGAATAGTCTTCCTGATAACATAGTGCAAGCTAAATCCTTAGGTTCCTTTAAATCAGAGATAGGTAAGATTTTAACAACTCTGAGCTATTAGTTAAGTTCGCCCCAAGCGAGCTTGATGGGCCGAATGGCTTCCTCTCGTTTGTATAGTTCTTATGTTCTTATTTTACAGTAAAACATCAAGATTTCTGACGAAGGGCAGCTGGGCATGTAGTGAGCAATGCTACTTACTTGCTGTATTGCTGCTTAACCTGATGTCATACACCAGGGCTCAACATTTCTGTTGCTATGGAGCCCCAGTAGAAGGGCTCTCCCCCCGGTAACAGTCACATAAGCTCCAGTTTCATGAAGCTAATCTGCTCCTGTCAGGAGCCCCTGCGATGGCTGGATTCCTCCCTGCTATGCATCTCTCGCACCTGCATCTTTATCTGACACTCTCCATCTGCTCTGTCAACCTCCATGCCTGAATCTGACCATATCACACAATAAAACATACTTTTGAGGTCACCTTTTGCTTTTCCTGCACACAAAGGAGAGAGATCACTCTTCTACATTCATACAAACTACACACACAGTATATAAACTTAAACATGATAATGTCTTGCCATTCATGCTGCATAATTCAAAGTTCAAAGGGAAAATAAGGCTGGGTGTTAGCTGAAACTCTGTGACTGCATTCAGCTCTCCGACTTTGGAAGTGCATGCAAATCCCACAGGGAGAGCTGTCCCTGCACTGTATGCAAATCCCACAGGCACTACTGCATGCAAGTCCCACAGGGAGAGCTGCACCTGCACTACATGCAAATCCCACAGGGAGCACTGCGCCTGCACATTTCTACTTGGTTGCAACATTACCACTGCAATACGGTAGTTTGCCAGCTACGTCTGCTATAACTGGATATTTGAACAGAAACCACCCAAAAAAACAGAACATTTTCTCTAACTAACAATTCATTTTGTTTGAAAGTCAAAAGACCAATGACATACCATCTTCCTATATTTTGCACACAAAAACTACTTAGAACTGAAAGTTAGTATAGTATCGACCTAAGTGGTTAATAAAAATACATTTGCAGTAATATTTCTTGCAAAATATTGAGATTATGCTGTTCAAATAAAAAAAATGTAATAGTCCTGCTTCCTTATCATCTCCATAAACACGCCCGTTGTAATGGAAAGATTAAATCATCAATCCAAACACACCACTCATATTTTAATAGCCAATATCTCTAAATATGGATTTAGGGAGGATTGGTCTTCAGATGATCCTTTACTCAGAAGGAGCTACATTGGCAGGGGTAGCCAACCTTCTCTCTTGCCAGAATGAACAGGTTGTCATAGTTGAATTTTCATTTCAAAATGGAGTCAACTCAAACAAATCCATTTGTGAAACCGTCACCTTTAGCTTTCAATAACATACAAGTAATTGAATGACATGAGCAATATTCTTAATTCAAACCGTACTTTTATTTTCAAATATCTGTCAGTGAATACTGTTCATCCTTACTGCTTATTTAAATGGCAAATGCATGACATAGCAGGTAAATAAAAAATGTGTTTCTGACATTTTGTAAATAAGTATGGAAATTTGTCAGCAAGTGTATTTAAATAAGTATGCTTCTTTACAGTAGCATGCATGGATCTTTACAGATGGCCCTCGAGTTACGTTGGTTTGCATTTTCGACGTTACGATGACAGTAGCGATACAACAAAATTGTAAAAATATTTTAGGTTTCACGCGGCAGGCAAACGTAGCAGCGTATGCAGTACGATACGTCGGGATGCTGCTCGGAGGTACGCATTCTGCGATGCCTTGCTCTCACCAGGAATCGCCAGAGTTCAGTTGTCTCAGTTTTAGTGTGTGTATTAAATTACAGTATACTACCTCAAACTGATCACCATTCTTTAAGACTGAACAGGCTAGGCCATGTCTCTACGTTATTTTAAAGTTACGATGGGCTCATCAGAACGTATCTCCATCGTAAGTTGGGGACTACCTGTATACTTAAGCTATTCTCCTTATAACGTGTGTGAAGGAACCCCATTAATACTCGGCATGGCTAAAAAAGGCCCAAATGTTCTGCGGCACGACCCCTTTCGCATGGATTATCATTCTCATGTTCAGAACCCTCTGGTGCAAGGAATGCCATTCAATATTGTAAACAGGACTAACTAACTGGGCACTGTAAGTGATCCTTAACAGCAAAACTGTAATCCAGTGCGACACACCAGTGGACACTTTCAGATACAAGTCTAAACCCTTGTTGCAACAGAGAGACAAAGAAAAGAAACTCTGACTTTTTTTTGCTTTAAGCATACTGGTTTGAAACCAGATTACTTCAGATGTGTTTTTTTCACAGCTGAAGTAATAGATCAGCAGAGTCTTTGTGAAAGTAGCATTATTACACAGCTGCAAATCAGTGATGACCCTGGAATGTCAATAAACATTATGTCAAGCATATTACAACACCTTGACTATAACCCGGTGAACTGGACGGCTCTTTGGTTATAATGCTCACACATTATCCCTGTATTTAGCGCTTTCCCTCTGCCATCACTGTCCACAGGACACCGTTTATATAGTCAGGAAAGTGTGGAAAACAACAGAAAGGGAAATCATCCATCCATCCATCCATCCATCCATTTTCTGTAATGACTTACCTATTCATGGATGTGGGGGGTCCATAGCCAAACCCAGAGGCTACAGTAAGGGAATGACCCAGGATGGGGCGCGCACAGCAGTCAGTCACTTACACACACACACACACACACATACACACACACTTAAGGGCAATTTGGCAACTTCAATTAACCTCTGCATGTTTTTGGACTGGGGGGGGGGTAGAAAAGCAAATATAAAAAGGAGGAGGAGAAAAGAAAGAAAGAAAGGAAAAAAAAAAGATCCCATTTTAACTAGAAATGATCAAAGACACCTAAAATATAACCTACTAAGAACCAGTACTCAACCCATAAAATAAATTAAGTGGAACAGGCTCAACAATTACAGCTGCGCACGGACTGAGGTAAGACGGTAAGAGCGGCGCGGAAGGTGAGCGGCGCCGCAAACTGGGGTCACTAAACAAAAAGAAGGTGTTTCGCCTGTAGCTGTAACACCCAGGCCAGGCAGGACACATGCATTTCCTTATGAGCACCTCAGTGTGGGGGAACCAATACCCTGTAACCCCAGAAGCAAGTTTGTTTGTAAAATCTAAAATAGAAGAATGGGGAAATTACACTGAGATTTGAACCAAAACACATAAATGAGTCTTTTTAAATAATGGAAGAAAAAAAAAATCAAGAGAGATATTTTCTGCTGTTGCAGGGGAGACGCTGGACATTTCTGGATACTCGTGAAAGGCCTGTGCTGGCATGAGCCCAAATCACATGATCCTGTAGCCATCCTCACCCCCATTATGCTGGATATGCCGTCCACAAGGATGGAAGATACGGTCAACCCCCGAAAAATCCCATCTGACACACCCCCTGCAAACACACTGTCGTCCCAGGCATTTTTTTGGGTGGGGAGCTGCAAGGGGGAACTTAGCCATCGGTGGCTAGGATGAGAGCTGCCCCAAAGACCCCCACGTTCTGCCCGATCAGCTTCATCTGGTTCCAGAATTCCACATGCTGGTTATGGTGCCAGTAACCCACGTTTCCATCGATGAAGAGGACCACCAGAGGCAGCAGGGTGGCTAGAATCTGCGCAGCAAGGCACACATAGTAGCCAGAGAGGAAGGAGAGCGCCAAGACGCCATATAACACGAAGAGCAGCTGTAGGGTGAGCTCCCCTCCGGGAATGTGGTTCAGGTAGGCCCGCCTGTCCTCTGGGCTGTGCTGCAGCGAATATGCCTGCAGAGAACAATTTTAACGCATGTCAGCAGTCGTGACACTAGCCAATTACGAATTAGCTGCTTTTCACTGATTTAGTTTGTACATTTTCTTGAAACCAGTCATCCATCTTTCAACTGCTTAAGGTCAAAGGGAGCCCAGAGCCCACCCCAGGCAAAGCACAAGGCAGGAGAGCACCCTTTACAGGATGCCCATCAATTGCAGGACACGTAACTTTACACACTAGCGGTATAATGTGCATCGATGCATTACGACGAATCAATTATAAGGGGAGGCAATTCAACTTCATTGATCTGTTAAGTCAGAGTCTGTTATAATTAATTCCTGGGGACAAAAATGCTCTTTAAAGATGCTGCTACTTCAGGATTGCACGTTGTCACACTCACATGCTGCAGGTAGACGCGTAAAGTAGCAGCAATGAAATTTCCAAAATGGAGAACGGCACAGGAAGGCTCATTAATATCCAGAAAGGAAGACCGACCCGATGATGCGCACACCACAATGCCTCTGGAAACCTCGCCCCAGTTCTGTAGCATAGGATGCTCTCGCTAATGGTTAAGTGTAGAGGTCATGAGAAATGCCCTTCTTCTGTTTGGTGGCTATGGTAGTAACGCTTAAGACTGAGGTAGCTAACGAGTTAGCAATAAAAAAAAAGTAATGTTAACCTTAGAGATGCATTATACATCAGTTAACATTAGGACTATGATGATACACATATTCATTGTGTACCGTTCTGTAAAATTTCAGTGCAGTCAGTCACAAATTGGTAGTTTGGGAATATTCTGGTTTCATAAATTGCACCAACAATGGAGAGGGAGGGCAAGAAAGAGAATGATCCAAGACCAGGACTGTCAGCTTTGTCAGACTGGGGGGGTATACAGCTGGAAACATATCCAACATGCTAACTCATTGGAGACATCACAATGGGTGATGGGCGTGCAATCACAGCAAGGCAGAAACAGCTTCGACAAGTTAGGCTCCACGTGGCATTTAAAGTACTTTTGCAGGAAACTTGGGCAAGGCTAAACAATAGTAATAATAATAATAATAATAATTATTATTAACAACAACAACACCAACAATAATAAAATAAGGCTAGAGGGCAGGGGTGGGCAATCTTATCCGCAAAGGGCCGATGTGCATGCAGGTTTTCGCTGCAACTTCCTAATTAGATCACTAATTAGAGGACTGATTGGCTGAAGAATTCTCACACCTGGGTTTGAGCAGCTGGCCTTAGGGTTATCCCGAACACCTGGATACACACCGGCCCTTTGCGGATCAGACTGCCCACCCCTGCTATAGGGGTAAATATTGCTATAAATATGTGACCATGTTTGGAACGGAGAGCTGAGAACATGGGATTTAGATGTGATTGTTCATTTTATGATGATATATTTCTTTAATTTTAGAATGTGCAAGTAAGTGTCTCAGAGTGTTATTCAGACATCGCCTTCGGTTTAAAACCGTTTCTAATCTTGTTTGCCGTTTTCTTGGCCATTATTGCTGATATAAAAAGTTAATCGATATTCAGGTAGCATCACCAGAGTTAGATATGACTACTGAAATAATGGAGATGACTTCACTGGAGGACCGGCCATTTTCCATAGTGAAGTACAAGGGATCTCAATGTACTAAAATTTTCATTAAAAATGATTAAATCTGGCCCATATATTGATCTTTCATTTCCCACAAAATAAAAAACAATGCATCATCATCCCATTAATGGAATACATGACAAGCTTTCACTGCTGGGAAGTGGCTCAGTGGACAAAAATATATTGGTTACTGACACTGGTCAAAATTTCCACATCAGTGCACTACTAGTTAGCTTAGGTGAAACTAGCCAATCAGGTTGCACTTCCTTTATGTCTTTTTCTGTACAGTTCAGTGGTTGGATTTTCGATAATTTACACTGGCAAGCTCTCGCTGTGCAATAATAAAAATTTATGTTCTGTGATTCTACTTTCTTTGCATTCTATTAATAGTGTGTGATTCATATTTGTGAATTTCTCAGAAGTAAAAATGCGATGAATTTAGATCGCAAACAATTGATCAAAATCAAATCATGGTAGAAATGAAAGATTTTTGATGGAATGATGTGTTCCCTAAATTATTGTAATTGAATCGAATCACCATGGGGCCAATGATGTACACTCCTAATATACACTTGGCTACTATGGGCTACTTAGAAATGCCACTTAGAACTTTCAGATTTGTACCCCAAAACCTGGAGGTGTGAGCCAACAGTGCTACCCACTGGGTGCTGAAACTGTTCCTAAAAATAATTCTGTTCTAAAGAGATTTATAAAATGCTGCTGCTGTCTAAAGTATTATCATGTATAGGGAATGCATGTTTTTTATATATTTAACATTTTCGTACATTAATAATGCTGAGCCAAAGCAGCAGTGCAGAACCCTAGTACGCAACACATACAGATCCACAGACAGTCCTACCATGCAAATCAAGTAGATCCCCAGGAAAACCTGCCCAGTCGACTGTAGGGACCTGGTCCGGGGTTTCTGTCGGTACACCTCCCCAGCACCGCTGGCCAGGACAAGAAATCCCCCGATGATTGCGATGGCCCGGGAGTACATCCGCACCTGCGTTAAGGAGGAAGGTCAGCAAAAGTTCACAATGGCTGTTAACTATAGCGGCCTGTTGGTTTGGTGCTGACAGCCATACCTTCAGCCAGTCGCCATAGTGCACCTGTCCTCCTGCATAGGACGCGTAGGTGCTGATAGCCAGCTGGAGGGCAGCACCCAGTGCAAACCATCTCCTCTTCACTCCAAAGGACATAAAGCTGGCACAGAGCACAGCGGCCCCCATGTCCAAATACAAATAGGGCACCTGAATATCAGGCTTCCTGCAAATACATTTAATTTCACATTACATGAGAGAGAAGGCAAAGTTGATACTTTTGCTGATAGTTGCAAAGCTTTGTGGTACGACGTGCAAGTAAGAATTTCTAAATAACTAAAAGAAAATAAAAAAAAAAAAAGCTGTGACTGATTTGATAAACACACTGGACTGTACCCTAAGATAAGCACATTTACAGCTTAAAACCATTCAATCAATCACCAAACGCCTTACTTAATTAGTGAAAAACTATAGTTTTCGACTTTATCGTCATCAGAGAACTATTCTCAACATTCACTGTATTTCACTGTAAATCAAAGATAAGTGATAATGCAAACAGATAGTTGGCATTGAAAATATAGACAGCTATTATTTAACAAGTAATAATTCAATAACTCAGTATCCTCTGCAACCATAATATAACGCGCGTATGTTTTTACTGCGGCATATAAACATCGCAGTACCGATGTTGCATACCTATGACTTACTCTTGAGAAACATTGCAGCTTACCAAAATATAAACAATTTGCAAATACTTACCGCTTAATATCAGCTCGTTCAGCAAACAACATGAGCATACTGAAGCAATTCCAGAATCCAAAACGGGTGAGGATAAACGCCCCGAGACGGCTTAACAGCCTCAAGACTTGCTTTCTGTTGAAAGTAGCCATGCCGTTTATCAGCGGAAATGGACAGCGTGCAACTTCCGGTTCCGTTTTGTGTTCGGTACGCCAGCGCGGCGTGACGTCACATGTCGAGCCAGGTGCGCGTTTAAAAAGACCACGTGGTACACTGTAGCAGGCGAGAGTGAAGTACGGCGGGGAGAAGGTGGTATCTGCAATGCATGTGATTAGGTGACGATGTCTCTGAATTGCCCATAGTCTGTGATTCTGTTCCAGTCTCACCGCTACCCTGAATGTGCTAGTTAACTGGTTATGGAGGGATGGATGCATTTCATTAATGGTTTACCTGTTGTTATTCTACGAACGGAATGCTGCTTCTGCAATTAGCTGCAAGAACTGGAGATATCAGCTGTGTAAGTGTTCAGGTATCAAATTGGAAAGTGGTCAGGAGATCAGATTGTACAGTATCAGTAACAGAAATTCCATTGTAATCAGAAATCTAAAATGATATTTTCAGCAGTTAAATTAATATAGTGAAAAAAATATTTTTTGAGCACATTTGGACTGACTTTGAAATCTTAGGCTGTATTATTTCAGTATTTACTTTGAGATCTTGTTTTAATTATTCGCATTTTATTTAGGAATACTTGAGAAAGATAAACTTGTGCATTTAGCCCATGTGTTTAAAACGCAGCTCAATTAAGTGTATATGATTCATTGTAGCATTGGAAAGCTGGAGATAATGAAACAAGCAAGTCAGAATGGCCAAGAGGTCTATGGTGCCAACCTCAAGATAAAGACTCTTCCAAAATAATGGGTATTTTACAGCTCTGAATAGTGGTGGTGGTTCCACTCCCACAGTATTATGTGGACAGAGAGGTAAGGGGCACATACTGAGACAGCACACTGCCACACAGCTCAGGGAGGAGAACCTGGGTGCAGCAGGTGATACCTCAGCCCCACACTGCCACACAGCTCAGGGAGGAGAACCTGGGTGCAGCAGGTGATACCTCAGCCCCACACTGTTGGAGATGGAGTTGAATAGTGTGACATTTTCCCCAGTGGCTGGAGTGCCAATCCTGCCACTAATTCCCAAATTTTCCCTGAAGTCAGATATAGGTTAACATCATACCCAGGACAAAGCAATTGCAGGTTAAGGGCCTTGCTCAAGGACCTAACAGAGTAGAATCACTCTTGGCATTCACAGCAACCTTCTATTTGCTGGCACAAATCCCTAGCCTCAGAGCCACCACCAGACATTTTACTATACTTTGACTATGAATAACAGATATGTACAGGGTGGGCCACGGAAAAGTAGCCCGCCTCCGGCGATAGGATGAGCAAGTGAATTGTTTTGTATTCGCTTACTCACAACAGATGCTGAAAGTGGTCCTCGTTCACGTCTGTGCACCTTTGGGCATGTCGGACCATGTTAGCTGATACTGCTTGCAGCTCTTCAACAGTGATGCTGTGGATAGTGTTCGTGATGTTTTCCTTGACTTCATCCCGGATATGTGGATGTTTGGGGTACACTTCCTGCTTTACATTTCTCCACAGTGGACAAATCTGGGGAATGGGGTGGCCATAAACCCTTGCTCACAGTTTTCTCCTCCGTAAAGAGTTCACGAACCCGTGCCAGTGAGTCGCTTGAGGTGTGACATGTTGTCCCATCTTGTTGGAAAAAGCAGGACACTTTTTCTTCTGGTGTTAGTTGGTCGTTAAACTGTACAAAGATGTCCAGGTAAACTGCCGTATTGACAGTTGATTCAAAGAAAATTGGGCCCACTATTCGTGTTCCTGACACCGCGCACCAAGCGCCAATTTTCTGGTCTTGAAGTGGTGTTTCGTGAGTCAAGTGGGGATTTTATTCATTTATATGACCTGATAAATGAAACCAAGCTTTGTCCGCCCTGAAGTACAGAAGTGGGTCCAAAAGTCCTTCAGCAATCATAGTCAGCACGTACAGGAATTTACGCGTTTATCTTTGTCAGGCTCTTTCAGTTCCTGCACACATATTATTCGGTACAGTTTGAGGCACAGAGATTTCAGCGTTCGCCGACATGTCGCTTGTGATACACCAACTTGCTGAGAAAGTCTTCGAGTTGATTTCTGGGGACTACTTATAATCCACTGCTGAATGTCATGGACGACTTTGAGCATGTGGACCAATGGAGGCCTCGGTTTCTTCATGCTTGCGACAGAATCGGTTTGATGCCATTTCCAAACCAGACCCTGAATACAATGTTTAGATGGCGGTTGTTCCTGAGTACTTTTCGGCAAAAGCCTCTGGCGTTTTCCTAATCGATCCGCTTCACAAATAGCCTTCCACAATCACTGTTCATTATTCCAAGGAGAACGTCATCTTTCCGACGTGATGTGCACAGGACGACTAAATAGCAAGGCAAAATAAAGCCGGAACACTGCACATGGGCCGACAGTCCGTCCATCTGTCTGGCGACACCTCGTGGCTAAATGGAGGGAAAGGGGCTACGGCCTCCTCCAAAATACCGGCACCGGTATTGTAGGCGGGCTACTTTTTCATGGCCCACCCTGTATAATTAAATACCTGTTTCATATTTGTTTATATAATGTAAGACGTTTCCTATGATTGTTTACATTTCCTGCCATACTTCCAGAAAGCTCAAAGGAAATGACATGTGTGGTTCCACCTACTTCGCCATGCTCTCTGCCTGTCAGAACTCCCACCTTTTGACACACCCACCAACCTTTCAGCATGCCCACTACTCCATCCTGCAGACTCATGTCTCAAATAATGAGACCAGCTGGTTGAGTTGACTGTACGATCATATAAGCAAGAAATAATGCACTTAAGACAATGTACTAGGCAAGTGATGAATCTGAGAGACATCGAGCTTCCACACTCATCAGAAAGGCAGAGGGGTTGAAGGTGCCAAACTCAAGATAAACGTCTTTCCCAGATTAATGGGGGCTCCAGTCCCTGAAGATGGGTGTGGGCTCAAATCCTGCATCTAAAAAAGCTTCCTGAATGACTGCAGGAGTATTTGGCTAACTGGTTGGTTTTGCCTAAGTCCTGTAGGCTAAAGTTAAATATTACAATATTTAAAGTAGAGTACACTAAAACCTCTGTGTTAAGTCAGCAGGTCAATCAAATGTCTCACTCATTGTTGCATTGGGAAATACACTTACCTAAAGGATTATTAGGAACACCTGTTCAATTTCTCATTAATGCAATTATCTAATCAACCAATCACAT
>JAODKN010000093.1:12640999-12658694 GCA_026774425.1 Petrocephalus zakoni | reverse complement strand
TTTTTTATTTTTTTATTTTTTTTTTTTTTTTTTTTCATCATTCTCCTTTTCTTGTCTTGTTCGTGTCCTTGCTGTGTGTGTGGGGGGGGGGGGCGCCGCCCCCCCCCCCAGCATGAGGCTGAGGGCTGCATGTGCTCCCACAGCCTAAGCCTCCATAAACGTGATTAGAACATTGCTGGTTTGTGCCCAACCTCAGCAGAATAGTATCATGTCTATGGTTCCTTGTGCAAGGGCCCAAACACCCAGCTGAGTAGGATACTGCATTTGGCTCATGCTAGCAACAAGAAGTACACCAGCTGCTGAATAGGGCCTTTAATTGGGTTTGCCTTACTCATAAAAAATTATTAACTTACCCAAAAAAGGTGAGTGCAAAACTGTTGCCTTAATTAATCTGAGTAAATCCTATATGGTTGTGCTTTGGAAGTAGATAGATTTCAGCTTAGTTAATTAAAAATATTCTATTTCCTAAAATTGGGTATTTTCTACTTTATACATCAGTTTAAATTTACTCTACAAAAGTGAGTACAAAAAGTTATTTTTTATTTAGGTTATTTGTCAGTGTTGGCTAGATTTATTGAGGAAATTAAATTATAAAAATACTAATATTAATAATAAACAGGTGTTTCTTTTGTTTCAGTTTAATCACATGCAGGTAAATGAATTGCTAAGTGTAAATTGACTCGCCCGTAGTGTGCGCTCGCATCAGCTCCTGTTTTGCGCCTCTGTGCAGCCCCTGATATTCTCGCATTCTAGAAACGCTCCTGATTCTGCTTAATCTCTGACGTGCGTGTGTCTGGTCGGCGTTATTCAGGAGAGATGCTGATTTACTATTGTCCACTGGGTGGAGACATAATCTACAATAATCCTTTTCGGAAACGACATCAGTTACTTCAACCGGTACTAGTACTTCCTCATGATTCATCGCAAGCTGATTTACTTAAACGACTTGACCTAATTATGTGTAGAAGCAGATTAGTGTGCAGCATGACAGTAGTGCCCTTGTGGTCTTGGACCTAGTTACCCAATGTTACTTAACCTTCATTGTAACTCGTTCTGCTTCGTATTTGTAATTTAAGGGAAATAATCGTGTATATTGCAAGTTATAAAATAAAATGTTGGAAATGTTGAGTCAACTTAAAATATTTGATGTAATCGATCACACAAAATATTTGAAGTTTCCTCAGTTTAAATTATTTATTGGTTTAGCCTGTAAAAATTGTTTCAACCATAAACTTAAATGAGAACGTTACGTTTAAATGAACAAGCTAAAAAATTTTAACTGCTAGAATGAAAATAAATACTTTGAATGGACAACAGTGTATAGTACTTTTGAGGTGTTCTGGTGATTTGTAAGGAAGCCAAATGGGAACCAGTTGGGGTCTTTGCAAGACTTAGAGGCAGAGCAAAAGAAGTCAGAAAGTACAAATTCAGATACCCTTAAGGAATACTCAGTGGAAGGACAGGAGCATGTCCTCACAGAGGATTTAAAGCCAGCTGCATATTTAATCTAGTTTGTTAAAGTCTTTTGGTGGACGTTGCTTTAGCTGTATGTTAACCAGCCTTTCTTGTTTTTAGGCTATCCTGAATTCATCATAGTAAATTTATAAGAAACAGTGTTGCCTGTGGCATTTGTGTTTTATCTGGAGGAGGGGGTGGCCATTGCTTCTTTGGTGAACCTTTTGTCCTAGATTTCACATCATAGCAGCTTCAGATCACTTCCCAACTAAATGAAGAATGGCAGGCCTTAATCTTGAGCAGTTAAAGACGGTGCAGATCTTCAAATAGGATTAGCCAACGACTTAAAGGCTGCAAGGAGATCTCCTGATCTCCTGGATGTTTTCATAGGAGGTGTAGGGATAGGGTGTGGCAAAAAGCACAAGACACAACATGGGCTTCTGAACTTTGGCTGACCTTCAAACATCTCCATGTTCAGTGGTATGCCACGTTTAGCAACTAAGATGGTTCTTTCTTTTTCCAGTCAGCTGTATATAGGGGTCCAAGCATGCAGTGCTGGAACTCTATTGTATTTGGTCTTCTTCTTATTATTCATCTGCACTAAAATGATATGGGGAGCAGATACCGTACTGTGGCGATACACCAAATTTGGGGGAGTGGTACAGAATTTCCCCCACTACCTTGGCGAGCAAAATGATGGCAAGTAAAACCATGGAACCATGAGTCATAGAAACAAAATTATTTTGTGGCAAAATTCCCTGGTCCATGCTAAAAAATATTGCAAACGGGACTATAAAGCTCCACCTACTTATATGTCTTGCTAATTTGCATAATGTGGAAAATATGCTTTTCCTAGCTCATCATACACCGTTTATCCAAATCTCACAAAATTTGAACTGCAGTATCTTGAGACCATGCAGACAAAATGTTGTCCATATCACTTTGATTAGGCAAATCATTCTGTTGCTACAGACAGAGGAATTCTTTGGGCATGGCCTTCTTGCACTTAGTGATCAGTTTCTCATAAACAGAATACTCTATTCTCACCAAACCTGCTAGGTGTAGTTGTAATGTAATGTAATGTAAAATTTATTTCTAAAGCACATTCAAACAGCCAAAGCATTCCAAAGTGCTGTACAACAATTTGCACAAGTTAGACAGCCACAAAGATAGCACAAAAATAAAGCTCAAATAGGATTCCACAATAAAGTTAGCCACATAAAATAGCACAAAACAATATAGCTAAAAGCCAACGAGACAAATAAAACCAACAATAAAACTATCCTTATTTAAAGCTAAAAGCCAATCTATAGAAAAAGGTTTTTAACTTTGATTTGAAAGATGGTATGGAAGAGGTGGACCTAATCTCCAATGGAAGAGGATTCCAAAGAGCAGGTGCGTACACTGAAAAAGCACGGTCACCTTTTTGCATATGGTGGGCTCACACTACGGAGAGAAGTCTGTCAGTCGACCTCAGCTGTCTGGGCTCACAATGGTATTCAAGTAAATTACAAACAGAGGCGGGACACAAACTATTCAAAGCTTTGAAAACAATGAGAAGAACTTTGAACTGTATCCTATACTGGACTGGAAACCAGTGCAATGAAGCAAGTATAGGTGTAATGTGACCCCGTTTCTTGTCTTGGTCAGCCGAATACAGAATACAGTAACCGATCAGGACATGCAAAACGTTCTCGAGATCAGGAGGTGATAAAAAAGATAGAACTTTTTAAATATTTCTAAGATGATAAAAAGCCGATCTAACTACCGAATTAATTTGCTGATCAAATTTAAAGTCACAGTCAAAGATTATGCCCAGATTTACTGCATGATCTATCACAAAAGACAAAAGTTAACCCAGATATTCAGGGACGGAGAAAGAATGATTTGATGATCCGAAGAGAATAATTTCGGTCTCGTTAATATTTAGTTGTAAAAAATTGTGTGATATCCAGGCCTTAATAACCATGAGATAAGGAAGTAAATTCATCACGGAGGATGGGTCATGAAGTTTCAATGGAAGATAAATCTGGGTATCGTCAGCATAGTAGTGAAACAAAATGTTGTGCCTACGAAATATATTGCCAAGTCGGAGCATATAAACATAAAACAAAATACAAACAAAACAAAATTGGTAAAACATTTTGAAGCCACTTGCCAAATTTTGTAAAAATCACCCAATAGGGGATGGTACAACTCAAAATAGCCTATAACTCGTCACTAGACACTGAAAGATGAAATTAAGTGTTCATATTCATGACAAGATGTCCCAACTAATCATTTAATCAAAGTTCATCTACTCATTAAATATGACTGACAACAGCCAATCAGATTTCACCAGGCTTACCCTTGTTTATCACCTGGAATCATGGTGTAACAATCCCTCCACTGTTCATGGCTGCATAGAGACACTGGTCAGCCTAATGCTAGCGTTATAGTGCCACGTTTTACATTTTGGCCCATATTTTCCGAACTGTGAGCAGTAAATATTATTTTCTGCACATTGGCTTCATGCAGGCTAATAAGATCATCAGACTCCACCCCTTATATCTTTAGCTATTTTTAAAAATGTGCAAAATCTACTTTTTTAAACTAAAACTATTCATCCAGTTGACACAAAATTTGAACTTCAACATGATGATACCATTTAGACGAGGGGTGGACAATCTTATCCGCAAAGGGCAGGTGTGTATGCAGGTTTTTGGGATAACCCTAAAGTCAGCTGTTAAAACCCAGGTGTGAGAATTCTTCAGCCAATCAGTCCTCTAATTAGTGTTCTAATTAGGGAGTTGCAGTGAAAACCTGTATACAAACTGGCTCTTTGCGGATAAGATTGCTCACCCCTGATTTAGACAGAAAGTTGTCTGTAGGAGGCCTGTGCGTACTTAATGAGCCATTTCAATCAATGGAACATCCAGCTCTCACCACAAAAGTTTTGTTAGTATGACATTCTGAGGCAACTCAAATTTCATTCAAATCATCAAGTGGGGGTGCTATAACTCAAAATAATTAGTGTGTGTTATTGTGACCAGATGTCCCAACAAATCACATAAAGACAGTTCATATACTAATCAAACATGGCTGACAACATCAAATCAAATTTCAGCAACATATAATCACCCTTGTATATGACTGAGAAATTGGTGTAATAGTGCAATATTTCTTCCTTTACTCAGGTGAGAAAAGACACAGGTTGGGCTTATGGTGGCGCTATAACGCCCATAGTCCATTGGCCCTTATACAGTAATGTAGATATTATATTGCCATACATACACAAAGTGCTTCCATACTTAATACACATTCATTTACAGACATACTAATCGAATGTTTGATGTTAAATGTGGCCAAAGCATCTATTCAGGCCATAATGCTTGGACCCCATGTATTGCAGCCTGTAGCTATATTCCTCTTTGTATTTACTATTGCATACAGAGAAAATCACTAGACTAGCAATTACTGGCAATCACTAGCATTTAATGTTTCTTCATGTGGTAGAACATGACATTAATAAATAGTTTTCTGCTTCCGGATGGGCAATCCAAATTCTTTGTATTCTATTTTGTTGCTGACCTACAAAATTTATAAAAAAAAATAATTTAAAATACAATTGGTACAATTCCTAAAAAGACTGACCAAATGTAGGCTGACCAAATAAGCATGTCACAGTTTTTTGCGTATAGAGATAAATGTTCAGTTATGCTAATATATAAATGTTGATTTATGCTGATTTAGTCAGTTGATTCCAGTATTGATAGTGTTCTGTGCATTGCTTAGGCATTCACATTCAGACAGTAGGAAGTGAAAGCCATTCATTTACATTTCCATTTACTGCATCTAGCCATTCACATTCTTCTGCTGATATAAATACTGCCTGACGACTGCCCATACTTCCAGTGTAATTCCTGTAAAAAGCTAAGCACATGTGCAGGAGAAGCCTTCAGTCTCAGGCCTGCCCCTCCACTCTTCTTCCTGAGGAAACTGGAGTGAATCATAATACGGTTAGGGAAGATGGATGGGAATCACAGACAGCACAGTTGAGCCTCATACAGACCTTGGCTGCTGTGCTGCTCATGCAGAAATAAAGATTCCAGATGGTATGGTTTGGCTATTAGAATTCTACTTGAGTAGCATTACCGTGACTGAGTTTGTCACATTTGGCCTGAGTTGGAACCACCAATACCCGTGAGTAGGGTAGGGCTTAGTGTACATTGTAAACTGCTTGAATATCTGAAATGAATTATTGCACTAGTCAGCCATAACGTTAAAACCAATGACAGGTGAAGTCAATAGGATCTGTCGAAGGTGCCACTATGTATTTGGCCAGTGAACAGTCAGGTCTTGAAGTTTATGTGATGGAAGCAGGAGGAACGGGCAAGTCTAAGGGTCTGAGTGATTTTGACAAGGGCCAACAACTGGGCTCATTCATGATTATAAGGTTAGCCCATCTGATTTGAGCTACTATAGCACAAATTGCTGAAAGAGTTAATGCTGGTTATGATAGAATGCTGTCAGAACACAGAGTGCATTGCAGCTTGTGGAGCATGGGGCTGTGTAGCAGCAGACTGGTCAGAGTGCCCGTGCTGACCCCTGTCCACAGCCAAAAGCGTCAGAAGTGGAACATGGAGGAAGATGGCCTGGTCTGACGAGTCACGTCTTCTGTTACGTCCTGTGGACAGCTCTGTGCGTGTGAATTACCTGGGAGAGAGATGGCACCAGGAGGCATTCTGCGAAGACGGCAACCCGACGGAGGCAGTGTGATGCTCTGGGCTAATGTCCCGCTGGGAAACATTAGGTCCATGGAATTCACGTGGATGTTACTTTGACACGTACCACCTACCTAAACATACCAAATGATAACACAGGATCTAAGGAGGATGACAGGCAGTGTATGTACTCTGCCCAGATGATGATCCTCTCCTTGGATCTTCCTCTTCTTTCCAAGGTCAGTGTTCTTTCCCGGATGACGTTTGACATCAGGTTAATCAGCCTTCCTCTTTAATCCAATGAGGGGGATTGGTGACATCACTCGATCTGTCTTGACACCCCAGTCCAGTGCTGCTGTGTCCCCAAACCTGGTGGAGTCTGGTGAGGTCTCCAAAGATAAGAGCGAGACAAATACAGAGCTCGCAGTCTGTTCTCAAAAGACATTCGGCTGGTGCAGCCCTAGAGCGGGGATTTTAAGATTTGCCCTGAGTCCCTTCATCTGATAGGTAAGTCTACTCACTGCTCTTAGCCTTTTTCGCCTTTGGTGAAGTGTTGTACTCATATATACCACTAGCTTTTAAGGATCCTTTGTTTGTGCAAACCAAAGAAACCTGGAGAATAGCTACGTTTTTCAGTTCGAACATGGGAAATAAGTAATACAATATTTTAGTGTTTTTCATATTACGAAAACCGCATGACATGTTTTCATGCCTACCCCCCACCCACATCAGTGCTTAGCTGATGACATTTCCATGCCCCAAACCCCTCCTCTCAGCCTCATGTGCGAGCTGAATTTTGGAAAATGAACCACATATTGAAAAATACAGAAGTGCCTGCATACACATAGATGATGGCTTAAACCCTAGTAAATGAATTACAGATTTTTCAGATTTTTTCTGTGCATTTGACTTTCCAAGACAGGTTGGATGAACCTTCCTTTCCTGGTTGAACAAAAATGCACCAATTGAACTTATTTGAATGCAGTTTTCTGCGAATGTGTTTTGGGAACTTTTGATTAAAGCGATTGGTCAGCCCTTCTTATTCCAGCGAAGGCAGGCCCTGGCGTGGGCCCAAACCGGCCTGACGAGTTACAGATGGAGGCGCACACATTAAGCGTTCTGCTTCTGTGTAAACAAGAGGACCTCAGAAAAACAGGGAGGCAGACCCATTTTTATTAGCACTAATGCATCCTGAAAGGCTTGTCCTCAACAAGCAAGGAACTGCTCTGAGTTTCTGTGTCTTTGACTGCTTGAAAAGTTACTAGGGCCTGTGTTATAAAGGGAATGCCCTATGACAGACTAAATCCCATCCAGGGTATAGCCCAGCCTTGTAGCCTATGCTCACTGCCATACTGCAGGTTCCCACGACCCAGACCAAGATAAGTGGTTGGATGATGGTTGGGTGAATTGTAAGGGGAATGTGCTTGGTGTCGAGTGGGAGTGTGTGCTGAGGGAAGTAAATAACTATAACAGATATTTCCAAGAATGAAACTACCATGAGTAAATTCTTCAGGAGAAATTGAATTATTATGTAAGTCATAGCAGAGGTGTGTATTTGAAAGCATTCCCGGCCTCTTCTTCGAATGCTTTTGATGTGTGGGTATAAGAAGTGTCAATACTCTTTTTATAACCTATATAAATCAGTTTTTGCTTAGATTTGTAATGCAGTATAGTCTGTGTGAACCATGACTGTGGAGTCATAACTATAAGCTGTACTCGAGTTGAGGGGGGAAGAGGAGGGATGTCACTCCCCCTGAAATAAAAACAGTCAAAATCATCCCCCTTCTAAAACAAACATCCCCCTGTTCCATCCCTTAAATGATAAAATTCACCAATCCCCCTGATTTGTTTTTACAACTCGACTACTGACTATAAGCTGCTCTCCATGCATGCCAAACAGTGGTTGAGGACTAGCTGAAAATAGTATATCCCTCGTCATCCCCCCTCAACTCGAGTACTGTGTGTGGCTCAGAAATGAAAATGAAAATGTGATTCTATGGCAGAAATATTATCTTTATCTCAAATTATTTGTCTACATGATACAATATGAAACCAAATGGGATATTTATCAGCTGGCCATGTTTTGCTTATAACGAAGACGCTGATGCCTGCAGCCTATGAATCAAAGACATATACATTTCTATAAACTTTCTGTGACTAGCGACTCTGGGCTCTTCAGTTAAGAACAAAGGAAGCTGAGTTCTATTTGAGAGCCGTTCTTTTTATCGTTATGCCGAAATTTCGCTGCCTGCCCTAAATCCACTCCACTTCTCTTTACGCGAACAGTGAGAACCAGCCAGTCACACGAGGTAGCCACCGCTGCGGTTCCCTAAAGGCAGAATGAGAGGGGTTTGTCAGCTGCTTGTAAACCAGATAGCTGTTTATCTGTCTGATTTGCACTAAAATCTAGTTTTCACAAAAGTTTATCGTACTTGTTTTTTGTTGTGCCAATAAAAGGTTTTGCAATATCAAGTTTCACGTGAATTGCACTCAAGGCAAGGCGACTTTACTTACATAATACATTTTCTCCAGAGGCTAAAGTCAAAGTGTCAAATGCAAAGAGACATGGCGTCACCCTGTTTAATGTTTACAATGCAGTGATTTAGTAATTAGTTTAGTGATTTATCTACACAGGTGAAGTGAAATGAAATTATATAGGTGCGATGTCTGAGTCCGAATCTGATCCAGATATTACCTGTCTGTGTTGTAGTAATTATTTTGCAGATAAACCTAAGACAAATAAGCGTGATGATGCGTTCTTGTGAACAGCTCTTGGAAGGGAATGGAGCCGTAGGATCCCGCGCCCTTGAAAGGGCCACTTTTCCAGTCACTGACTCACTCTTCTTGTCCTTGCTGCAGCTGATCAGGGCAGGATGGCACGGGACATGTCTGATAAGGAGATCCTCAAAATGGAGCTGGATCAGCTCCAGAAGGAGGTGAAAAACGAGAGGATACCGGTGAGAGCGTCTTGTAAGCACCTAAGTGGGGCACCTCACTGCTGCCTCTTACATGTTAAGAATATACATTACTTGAACAAAGGTATTGGGAAACACCTCTTAATCATTGAATTCACGTGTTTTATTCAAACCCATTGCCGCAGGGGTGTAAAATCAAGCTCCTAGTCAAGCATGCAGTTAACATTTGTGAAAGAATGGGTCATTCTGAAGAGCCCAGTGAATTCAAGCATGGGATGATATCTTTGCCTTAAGTCAGTTTGTGAAATTTCTTCGAGCTAGATATTCCATGGTCAACTGTAAGTGGTATTATTGTAAAGTGGAAGTGTTTAGGAACAATACAAACTCAGCCACAAAGTGCCAGTCCATGTACAATAACAGAGCGGGGTCGCTGAGTGCTCAGGTGCATAGTACGTAACTTGCCAACTCTCTGCTGACTCAATAACTGCAGAGTTCCAGACTTTCTCTGGCATTAACCCCAGCACCAAAACTGTGTGCCCGGAGATTCATGGAATGGGCTTCCATGGCCGAGCAGCCGCGAGCAAGCCTCACATCACTAAGCACAATACCAAGTCTTGGATGGAGTGGAGTGAAGCATGTCACCACTGGACTCTAGAGCAGTGGATACATGCTGGATGGAGTAGTGTAAAGCACGTCACCAATGGACTCTAGAGCAGTGGATACATGCTGGATGGAGTAGTGTAAAGCACGTCACCAATGGACTCTAGAGCAGTGGATACATGTTGGGTGGAGTGGTGTAAAGCACGTCGCCACTGGACTCTTTTGTACGCTTCCAAGTTTGTGGGAATAGTTTGGGGAAGACCCTTTTCTGTCCCACGATTATTGTGCCCCTGTGCACAAAGCAAGGTCCATAAAGAAGGACTTGACTGGCCAACACAGAGCCCTGACCTCAACCCCATCAAACACCTTTGTGATGAACTAGAATGGAGATTGTGAGCCAGACCTTCACGTCCAACATCACTGCCTGACTCTGTACTGATGCCTATGGAATTAGAATGGGATCTCATAAAAGTTCCTGTTGGTGTAATGGCCAGGTGTCCCAATACTTTAGTTCATATGGTGTACTAACAGGCAGAAAGTAAGAGAGAAAAACTTAATTTGGAAACAGTATAATGTCACATATATGAAAGAAGTGCTGATATATATTTCCATTACACACAATGAGGTGCATAACCATCTCTTTCAGGTTTGATTAGCGTTAACCATATGAACATAATCAATAACAAAACTCAGTAGGTGTCTGACAAGGACGTTGATGCACAGTGAGATCTTGGTTCTGCTTGAGAGAGTATTCAGTCATCCAGCTGTTCTTGTCTATCTTTTACACATAGATTTCAACGACAGCCAAGGAGCTGGCTGACTGGGTTGAGGCACACTCTGGAGAAGACCCCCTGGTCAAAGGCGTACCAGAAGATAAGAATCCTTACAAGGAGAAGGGAGGCTGCATGATAACCTAGCACAGGCTGACGGGGTACAACCCCAGGACAACAGAGAACGACCTGATACTATATATACTATATATATAGCTGTGAGTAAACTGTTCCAGGTCAAAAGTACTTTCACCCAAAATGGGGTGAAACTAGGTCGAAACAGAGCAGCAATTATGGAAAAATGGTTCCACCTTCTACCCCATCCAAGGACACTGAGGACAGCGAGACCCCAGCAATACTGCCCCATGTCTCACAATGCTCTCCAGCTGCAGTGGTCAGCTATTCCCAGCCCGGTGGCGCCCCCTTCTTACATCTTAGTCACAGAGTCCTCTCCATGTACTCATACTACTGTCTGCCTGTGAATAAAGCATACTAGCTTTGCAAAGCCTGGAAACTGTGTGTTTCAGTTCTTTGTGGTGAATAGTTCATACAAACCCACTAACTCAGATACCAAACATAACCCAGTGAAATAAATACATAACTTGATATTGAAATGAATAATTAGATATAATAATAAGTAGGAATCTAGATAGGGAAAAAACCTGCGTACATTATTTACAACGTAGGCATGTATTTATTGCTTGCTTGCCAATATGAGTTCGGTAAATCTCGGTAGGAACCCTTTATCATTACCCTCGTAACCAGTGGGAATTTAGTAAAACTCGGAACTCTCCCCGCTCCTCTCTGATTTAGGGCGGCTGGTAAATGTAGCTATCGTAGAGAATCACCAAAGCATAATAACTATACACATACATATAAGCAAGTTAAATCAGTTCTTATTAACTTATGCCCGATAAATGACATTAAGTTAGCAGTGAAATGTGACTGCACCCGTGGAATGTCCTGCTAGCGAGTTTGCGGAACTGGAACAACAGACCCTGCATTTCTTCATGCCTTTTTTTGAATGGACTGAGATTGAAGACATTTAGTAAGCTTGTTTCTGCTGTATTTCACCGACAGTATGCCTTGGAAAAAGTGATGTATATATATGCGCGTGTTTTATTTTATAATTTCTCGAATTATAGTTGCACCCTTGTTATTTTTGAATGGTCTGTATTGTATTGTAATCTGGGTAAGTTTCCTTTTATTTCACATTCGTTCTATATATTTATATAATTAATAATGCAATATATTTTTATTCTATAAACCAAATCTTATGATAATTATTAAGTTCCCTTACGGAAATTCACTACGGTTTCCTATGGTGTTTTGGGTATGGGTTTTTTACAGTAACCATGGTTTTACTGTGGTACCTCATGGTAATTATGATTACTAAGCTCCTACCCATAGTATTACCATGGTTTACATATAGCACTGCATGGTAACTGCAGTGAAACCATGATAAAACCATAGTCATAAACTCATGGTTACCCAAAAAACCATAGTAAAACCATGGTTCATTTTTGTAAGGGCTGTTTTTACCTCCCTATTGAACCTGGGTATAACTATTATGGTAATCTATTGACTTACCTGCTACACAAACTACCAGACAAAATCTGTCATTACTGAAATTATGACTATAGTCACTAAAACTACTGTAGCAGTTAGCTGTACAAAAAAAATCCACTGGCCCTTTAAATGAAAACATACAGTTCAGCGGGTTCCTCAACCTGTAGTGGAATATAAGGATCTCCCAAAAGTTCCTCTTCCTGTTATCCTGTTGTTTTACGCCCAGCGTATGACTGGGAAAACAGACAGCAGTGAAATAAACTAATTTCCAGGGATTCAGAGTTAATTTAGCTTTTTCTCTCCCCTCAAGAATGAGTGGAATTTTTTTTTCACACGCCACTGATAGAGCTGAAGTTTGGAACGAGATAGAGATGTTTTTTTTTTTTTTTTTGCCGATAGCAATTAATGTTTTCTAATTACTCTATCTGTATTGCCACTCATAAAGATTTACTTTGCACGGAGAATCTTGATAGCTACACTCAGACCTTTAGCATTCATCAATAAAATCGGCTGTTTTACACCCCAGCGCTCTCCTATATCCTGATTTCCTCGTGTTCTCCTTGTCACACTCAAAGGCCGTTGTTGAGCCGTAACACAATCACAATGTGGCTCCTGGTTCTCCTGCTGGGAGTTGCTGCCTGCTCCTATGGGATTCACAGGTTCCTCTTCGGCAAGTCCAGTCCCTTCTCCGCTGAGTCAGTGAGACCGCCGGGAACGCGCGTGTATGATCAGAAGGAGCGAGACAAGGTGCTCAAGCAAGGTGAGTTTGGAGACACTACTGCCCACTCAAGCCCTTTAGATTATCATGTCCTGGACAACTGAGAACTGACACAGACATTTATACATAGACATGCAGATACATACACCCCCATAAACAATATATTGTGATATTTTATAATTTCATAATTACAGGTATAATTGTTTTTCTCTGTTGTAAAATTATAGATGATCCTGCAACCGCATTTGTGCAATACAGGTTTATGTAATGCTGTTGTGTTAGGTTTGATGCAGTGATCCTGCACTAGAGGGGCAGTGATCCAAGGTAACCTGCAGCGAAAGCTGGGATGCCTTCAGACTCATGCAGAGCTGGATCTGGGTTTAGACACGGAGACTTGAGGCAGCAGCTATATCTGCGCAGACACTGGGGCACCTCAGAGAAATAGCTGACTTTCATCTGTATATAATTAATTGCTTTGCCTATTGCAGTCATAGGACTATTCAAGGGGATATTTACTTAGAAAAACTACTATATTTCATACTATATTGTAAAACAGTCAACTTGTAAAATAGAGACTTGCAGCATTTAGTGGCTTCATACAGGTAACTAGGGCTGAAAAAACAGTATATACACCAAATAATACACCACAAGGCAGGAAGGTCAGGAATCAGTGATCGTATATATAAAATATTTAGGAACTATAACTATATAAAAGCCGATCATTATAGAGCTGACGTGTGCTGTACTCTTTGTTTTGCTGCATAGACTGAATTTATTGCTCTAAATATACATACAGTAAATGAACAACCAGTTACTATTGCTTTTGTTGTTTATTGTTGTGTTGACTGTATATGATGACATGGGTTTAATGGTAACTATAAGAACAGTCTTTGAAGTTCAGCGATTGCTCAACTTAAGATTTGCACACATTTTGAGATAAGATGCCTGATATAATTCAATGGCAAGAATTAGCTTAGGTTATGTCACTTTCTCTAGGGTGCAACTGCAGGTACTTTGAAGGTCCACCTTCAGGCTGCAAACCCATGTCCTCGGTCACCAGGCTGTCTGCTGTCTTGTAATCGTGTTTCACTCAGGGTTCAGCAGCGATAAAGTGCCCAAGGACCTGGACGCTATTGTGATTGGCAGTGGCATCGGCGGGCTGACGGCAGCGGCCACATTGGCCAAGGCTGGCAAGCGGGTCCTAGTCCTGGAGCAGCATGACCAAGCAGGAGGCTGTTGCCACTCGTACCTTGACAAGGGCTTTGAGTTTGATGTTGGTAAGAGGGCTTTGAGCAGTGACTCATGGCAGTCACCGGGTACCGCCGTATTTACATGCATGCAAGTTATAATGCTGATGGAACCTGGCTACGCCGATGTCCCTTAACTAAAGCTTGCATTACAAAGACTACAAAGACACAGTAACAGCATGACCTGTCATTTCAGAACCTCATGCCAATTTCTTCAATGTGAGGGAAGCATCTGCATTTTTCTAAACTGCTTGAAATTTCCATGTGGTGTCTAGGTAATGGGTTATGCGTGGGATGTGATCCACGGACTACCAGAAGCCAAATATAAGCAGTCATGCACAATTCCTTTAAGCACATAATCCATCCATCCATCCCTTTTCTGAAACTCCGTGTCCTGTCCAGTATCCCGTTGGGTATGGAGTCTATCCCAGAGATGATCCCAGAGAGGCTATGGGCGCAAGGCAGGGAACAACCCAGGATGGTTCGCCAAACCCATCACTGGGCACACACACACCACTCAGTCACAGAGGCACACATATAATACACGGAAGAAAATATATGTATGGAAAAGTTTAGGCAGAAAATATATGTTTGGCAGTTTAGGCTATGTATAAAAGATCCCCATGACTGATTACACAAATGAGAAGTCTTCCTCTAAAGTTTTTATTGCGCTGTGACATCGGGACTTACTTAATTCTGAGCCACTATGAAACTGTACTGGATCAATTGATGTGGGACTGTCATAAAGGGAGGAAAGTTCGTTTGATTCCTAGGGGAGCATAATTTAATTGGTCTGGTTTGTGAGCACAATTTGACATGCTGTCATGGGGCCCAAAATCTCTACCAGCACTCCTGGATGGATGGATGTATGACTGACTTCTGGATCCTATAGGTCTTCACTACATTGGTCAGCTGCATGAGAATAGTCTGTTCCGCATCGCTTTGGACCAGATCACTGAGGGACAGCTAGAGTTCATAAAGCTGGACCAGCACTTCGACACCATCATCATTGGCGACAGCGATGAACGCCGCAGCTACCAAATCCACGCGGGCAAAATGGAAATGGCAGAACACTTAAAAAAGCAGTTTCCCAATGACACCAAAGCCATTGATGCTTTCTTCAAAATAATGAAGGTAGCATTATATATTTAGAGTTGATGCTTATTTTCCAGAACTACTTAAGTGCTTCTCTAGCATCTAGTGTCTCCTTCTATGAGCAATAGTAGATAAGTGAAAAGTAATATGTATGCAAACAAAGTTTTCTACTGCCTTTGTCAGAAGTCATGTGTCACACAGATATAAGAGATATTCCAGGGAAGACATTTGCTGGCGTCCTGATGTAGGAGGGCTGCTGGTTGTCAGTAACTTTAGCCTAAAGTGTAGAAGTACCTTTATTTGGCTATGTGTCTGATACTTTCCTGTATGCAAATTGTAAGGGTTGGGGGTTCAACTCGATTCCCCCCAACTGTTTTTGTGGATTTTCATTGTCTTCCTGTGTCCCTGTGGGTTTCCTCTTGATAATCTAGTATCTTTGCACAGGTGGGTGTGTTGGTGTTTTAAAGTTGCCCTTGTGTATGGACTCTGTGATGCACCCTTTGCTTCTTGGGATAAGCTTCAGGCGCACTGTACTGGATAAGCGCTTAAGGAAACTGGCTGGATGTGCTGTATGTCCAACATATTCAATATCAATGTATTGCTTGAGGTCTCGGCTAAGAAGACGCACTACCTGGCAGCCCTCAAACTGATCCCGCTCTGGTTGGCCTTGTTCTTGCTGAAGTCCCGCATCGCCCACATCTTTTCCCCCATCTTCAAATGGGCTCACACAAGTGCAACAGTTATGAACAACAAGCTGACAAGCAACAAGGATCTGCATGTCATCTTCTCCTACTTCTTCTACGGTAATCTGAGGGCCTTGTCCGTCTGCCTCCTGTCACTGAGCTCCAGTGCTCCTTTTCATGCCGGCTTCTTATCCATCAGGTGTTCCCCCGAAAGACTCCAGCACCGTCATCAACGCTTTACTGCTGCATCACTATAAGCGTGGGGCTTATTACCCAAAGGGAGGTGCCAGTGAGATCCCCTTCCACATCATACCTGTCATTCAGAAAGCTGGGGGGAGCGTATTGGTCAGAGCCCCCGTCTGTCGCATCCTGGTGGACGAGAAGGGAGCAGCATATGGTAAGCAAAGGCTGCCACTTACAGGAATGAATAAGTTATGTGATATGATTACAGTTTAGAGGTCTCCTCAAGAACTTTGTCTTGTTAATTATGATGGGTGGAACTCCCTGTATTACATGTAGCCTCTAAATAAGACCATTATCTTGGCAAACTTGATGCTGAGGATGGAAAACTTTGTGGAAGACGCCTCATCTCTGGGCTACTAGTGGAAGGCTCCCCAAACGAGCTTGATGGGCCGAATGGCCTCCTCTCATTTGTAAATTTCTTATGTTCTTATGTAAGAAGTCTAAACCCGAACCTGCCATTGCTAGGCGTGACCGTAAAGAAAGGTGCAGAGGAGGTGAAGGTGCTGGCACCTGTCATCATCTCCAACGCAGGTGTGTTTATCACCTATCAGAAGCTCCTCCCACCAGAGATTCAGGCCAAGCCAGGTGAGTTTGAAGCTTCTTTTTGCAACATAATTTATCTGCTCTCCTGTGAGTATTGAAGTAGGGCAGAAGTTTAATTCCAGTACTGGAGAAGCAGCACTGAATTATACAGAAGTAATTGTCATTCTTGGATTCAGTTTAGTTACAACTTCAGAAATGCTACATTTTTTGTTGCCTGCTGGCATCCACTTCTATGTAAATAAATATTGTTGCAGTGTTGATGTGTTATAGCCTAGTTGTTGTCCTACTGATGCCTTACATTACATTGAATGGATTACACGCTTGCCATGTAAGACAAGAACAGACATTCTTACAAGATAATCCAAAACAGTCTTCAGTGGATTCCCACCGTTTCTGGAATCATAGCATATATATTTTGGCAGGAGCCCTTGGCAGTTGTAAAACAATGAAGAACACTTTTTTCCCCTGACAGAAATTCAAGACCGCTTGAATATGATGAGACATGGTAGGGGGACCGTCTTAGTCTTTGCTGGCTTTGATGCCACACAAGAAGAACTGGGAATTGTGTCAACCAACATCTGGCTCTACAAAACCAATGACATGGATAATATGTTAGTATTGGAACAAACCTTACTTCCACCAGACAGCAATGTTCGCATTTGTTTTGCTGTTGCATTGAATTTCCAGTAGATGGTGACATTGTCCAACAATTCGAATTTAGGCACTGGCCACTTAAGGCCTACACTGATCAGAAGTACAGTATTATACAAAGATGCAGGGATCAGGGTTGCTTTCTGACTTACAATCTGTTCTCTGTCTGATCCCCTTTGTTTATGGGCCTTGTATCATGTTATTTAGCCTAAAGAAGCAAAAAAATCTGCTTGCAGGATGGATTGTTTCTTTAGTTTGAGCAAAGAGGAGGCGCCTGAAAACATTCCCATGATGTTCATAACCTTCCCCTCGGCCAAAGACCCCACTGCCAAAGTCCGCCACCCAGGTATAGGTCCCCTCTTCCTACTGCATTTGCCAAATTACTTACATGCTGCTGCAAGTGTTCAAATAAAACCATGGTAACATTTTAGTTGAGGGGCCACAAATAATGCAGTAATACATGCTTAGTAAATGCATTAATTAACCATTAACTATGCGTTACT
>JAODKN010000093.1:12619786-12630339 GCA_026774425.1 Petrocephalus zakoni | reverse complement strand
GGTTAGGGCTTCCTCTGCCAGTCCCTGGAGGATGGGCTCCCCCATTGGGTCTGCTTAGGGTTAGGGCTTCCTCTGCCAGTCCCTGGAGGATGGGCTCCCCCATTGGGTCTGCTTAGGGTTAGGGCTTCCTCTGCCGGCCGCTGGAGGATGGAGTTTTTCCTGGCCACTGTCGCCTCTGGCTTGCTCACTGGGGGTTAATGTGAATGTACACTAGACAAATAAAATGTTATTGAATTGAACAGATGCACAAGGCATTGGGATTCTTGTACAGATCTTTCAGTCAATGCAAACCATAGTAAGTACGCTTAGTAGCAGAGCAAATACACATAAATACAAGCAGTAATAAATATAACGAAATGTAAGCCGACTCTCTGCCAATGTATGCATAAGTACATACAATTTTAATAAATATAAGAAATGTAGATAGTGTATATATGTGTGTAGGGAGACGATTCTAGCAGTGTGTATAGGGTTAGGGTTAGGCTTAGGGTCAGGCTTAGGGTTAGAGTTAGGCTTAGGTGGTGACTAGGCGGGGAGTTGCTTCCAAATCCACTGTTTTGCTCTCATACAGCATATTCAAAAGCACTTTCTATCTATACAGTGCAATGTCATTCTTAGCAGTTTTTCCATTTGCACATTTTAAAATGATACATTTGCCATCATCCTTTGCTCATGTCACATAGCTTGTTATCATTTTCTGTTTCTCTTCTTCTCTCACAGATGTGACTCCACCTGATTTTTGGCCCCTTTTCTGCCTCATCTCAACAAACCTCCATCCATCCATCTGAAAATGGGGGCAGCAGTGTAAGCAGGGATGCCCAGAGCTCCTTCTCATCAGCCACCTCCTCACTCTATCGCTAAGCCTGAGCCCAGACACACAAGGGCTGTGTCCAAATTCGGGGGCCGCGTCCTGCCAAGGGTAGCTTGTTTGTAGACCGATTACATGTCAGCGCCACGACAAGGCTGTCCGAATTCGACGACTCCCCCAAATGCAGCCCACAAACGCGTCCTACTTTTCCCCATTTTTTAAGGATGGGTCTGGTGTATCATTCACAGCCCACCGTATCCCAAGATGCACTGCGGGGCGAAGTCGCGATGAATCTTGGGATTCTTTAAAGAAAGGCAGTAGAGGCAGAAGCGGCAGAATACACTTTTAAATGTAGCGGTACAAATCTTAAAAGCTTAAAGCACGTGTGCTGTACAGCTTTTTATAATTGTGTAGAAATATTTTTTTGAAGAAATCACCCAGTACACTAATAAACTTACTTTATTACAATAAATATATAATAAATAATGACAAAAATATGATGAGAAATAAAATAAATATTTAATATTATACAATATTATTATCAAATAGATAACATATATTGAAATAAAAAATATATAAAAAATAAAAAATAATAATAATAAAAAAATTTTTTTGCTTGACACTGGGCTTGTCTACTGTGACTGTCGTGGCAACCTTTAGCCAATCACTGCTATTATAGGGAAGGGCAAGCCACCCTTTTGTGGACGAGAACCATGGCCTCAGACTTGCACATAAATCGGAATAAAACAGTCGGGTTCCTTAACGAGAAGCTGGAGGCCTTTGTTCTGTGTATCACACAGGTCTTTCTCTGTTTGTCACCCCTCCTTGGTTAATTGCAGACAGGCCTGCCAGACAAACTACAGGTCTCATACAGAATTTCACCTTTCTTTGCTTTCGTTATATTGGCTTTTGACAAGTAGGGTGACAAAATAATGCCTAATGTATGAAGCTTTAACCATATAGCTAAGTATAATAGCCAATGATTGGATCATTATTACAGCTCAGCAAAGTGATGCAGCAGTAAAGTGAAGTCGGCTGAGTACCTGAATCTACTGAATGGCCAGGTTATCCCATCAGTGGATTATGTCCTTTCCTAACAGCATGGGCAAATTCCTGGACAAGAATGCCAAGATTCATCTGGCTTGAATTATGAACAAGTGGTTCAGGGAGTACGAGGAATCATTTCAGTCACAGTCTTGACCATAACCCCATTGAAAGTCTTTGGCATGTGCAGAAGAAGACTTTACAGAGTCCCACCTATTATCGGTATAAGATCTCAGCGAAAAATTAATGCAATGAATGAAAAATGTTGAGATGTTGCATAAGCACGTGGAAACGTTGCCATGACGAATGTGCACTATAACCAAAACTAAAGGCAGTCCAACAAAGCATTAAAGTGCGCAACTTTTTTTTTTTTAACGTAATTAATTGTTAACACAGTGCACAACAATGAAATGTGTCCTCTGCATTTAACTCATGTGACACAGCAGGGGGCAGCTACGTGAGCGCCCGGGGAGCAGTGCTTGGGGGTGGTACCCTGCTCTGGGTACCTCAGCGAGACTCGAACCGGCAACCTTTGAATTACACAGCTGCATTCCTAACCAGCGCGTCACTTGCCTGCCTTGGGCCGGGGGTCTGTGACTAATGCATGATGTATGATGTATAACTGAAAAGAGAGCTGTCATGTGTGCGATTTTAGTCTCTTAGTATAGTCATGTGAATTCCTGCTGTATTAAAAAGGAATCCATGAAAGTATTTTATACATAATAGACAGATAATATGTTGCTCAGAGGATCCTGGCTGGGCTTCAGACAAACACGTCCCTGGCAGCGTGTTCTGGGGGCCAAAGTCCTAACACCCGTCTCACGAACAGTCACATATGCTCAGCATCACTAGTGTAACCACTGCAGAGAAGCACAGCAGGAACAAATCAGGACTGAAAACTGCGTTCAGACAATGTTTGCCTCAAAAGACACACGCTAACACATAGACGCACACAGCAGGCCGGCCAGTAATGCAGGCCTCGCCGCGCTCTGTGTGCGACGGCGGCCTGCCTGCCTTGTTACCTCACAACACACCCCGTTGCTGGGTTCCCTCGCTCTGCGTTCTCTTTTCCAGATGTGTTCCTCCCCTGGGTAACGCTCGGCTGGCCCGACCTTACGAGACGGCGACGATGCGGCCAAAACACGCAGCTGTTTTCAATACGGGGGCTTTCTGAAGAGAGTTGGTGGGGGGGCTGTGCTGCAAGGGAAAGCAAACAACTGGGCGAAATGGAACAGATCCTGCTGGCCTATTTTAAGTGTGCATCCCAACAATAAAAGAAATATATATACACCAAACATGAAAGCAGAGCAGTTGCACTGCCCTTTTCCGATACTATCTCCCCGATAATCAAAACACATAACTGAATTTAGAAACTAGCCATAATACTAATGATAAGAGCTTTAACTATATAACTATGACCATGTTATTGTTATACACGTGCTACACAGCAGAGGCCATAATGACCACGAGCCAGGGAGTGATGGCCGTCACCCCAAGACGTTGCAAGGTTAAGCTGCTCCTCGGGGCAGATTGCTGTAAGCCTGTGGCTTGGTTCTGATTTTGCGTCAGCAACTGTTCGAAATTAACCAGGCACATTTTTTGCTAAGTCAAAGGGGTTCACAGCATTGCAGGGATTTGTCCGTGTTTCTCATCGGAGGAAAGACACGCGATAAGCACCAGGGGCTCTTTGAGGGCTGACTGCGCGTCCGCGGCTGAGGTTAATGAGTGGAGTGTAAGTGTGTGTTATTTGTTCCTCGGTTCCTCCAGACAGGTTCACCTGAATTGGAAGGAACTGGCCTCACGGTGAACAGGATTTCCACATGCCCCTTCGGTGCTGCCCACAGTGGAATGTTTTATTAGCCTGCGCGTAATAAAAATAGGCGTCACTCCTCCAGAACTCACTAAATGATGTGAACCAACAAGCTTGAGTCTGGAGTTCTCCCAGACAAGCCTCACCACATTTAATGTAGGACGGCAAAATGCTATTTTGTTACCACTGTTCCCAAAAATAATTCGGCTTGTACGACCCAGCTCTATTCCCCGCTGGAAATCTTCCTGCAGTCCCTGCTTGATGCTTGATTCCTGCCTTGTCTCGATGGCCTGTGAATAGCTGCATGACCAAGGCCTTCGCTTAATGTTGTCCTGGATGTTTTAAGCGGGGATCTGTATTGGGTGTCCTTTGCCACCAGCAGTCCTTACAAGGCCCCGTGTCTCTCGCTGCTTGAGTGGCTGATGGCCTTCCAAGGGATGTGTCTTTGTTTACTCCATGTTCCAGCCTTTCGTGGGCCCAGGTTCTCCCTGCTCTGAGTCAGTGCAAGGGAATGTTGCTTGGAGTAATACAGCCTTTCCTTTTTCAGCTGTTAATAATAATGCCTCTGGGAGCTGGACTGTTCTGCACATTGGATTATAAATTATCCTACATGCTTGACAATGGGAGCGGAGGCTGAACCTGGGGCCCCAGCTAGAGGAGAGAGATTTCCCTGGTTTGTGTTTATCGGAGCTGTAGCGAAGGAAGGCAGTGCAGAACAACCTGGAGCTGTGAGGAGAGCAGGAAGCGGAGCACTGAACCCGCCTGCTGGAGGCCCTATTGTAGATGGCACGTTTCTATGGATTGTTATCTGCAGTTCACACCAAAATGTAAAATTGTTAGTACTGGTAAGGAGGTGGATGCTCCATAAGCACATCACATCCTTACTTTGGCACAGGGTAGACATTATTATTTTAGGTTAAGATGAAGGTAAAGCTGATCATGACAGTGGTTCCAGCTGGCTTACTGCGCTGTGCTGTAGCATTATCACACCGCGTTCCTGCACCCCGGCTCTGTGTGGGCGTAGTTTGCATAATCAGCCACATTTATACAGGTTTTCTCCAGGTACTCCACTGTTCCCACAGTCCGCAGTGTTTCTCAGCCCAGTCCTCAGGGACTCCCAGATCCACGTTTTTGTTCCCACCCAGCTCCCAGTACACCTGAACCAAAAACTGAAGAACAGCAAACCAGTGAATAGCCATTCTTGTCTTGTATGTTTTAAGGTTCCCTTGTTTTGTGTTAATGTTATTGTTATTATAATAGATATTTTTTCTGGGGGGGCGGGGGGGGGGCATGGTGGCTGAGTGTGTACCTGCAGTGTTGTGGATTCAGATCCGTCCCACTTTTCTGTGTGTGCAGTTTACACGTTCTCCCCCTGTTTTGTGTGTGCAGTTTGCACATTCTCTCCTTGTTCTGTGTGTGGAGTTTGCACATTTTCCCTCTGTTCTGTGTGTGGATTTTGCACGTTCTCCCCCTGTTCTGTGTGTGCAGTTTGCACGTTCTCCCCCTGTTTTGTGTGTGCAATTTGCATGTTCTCCCCCTGTTCTGTGTGCAATTTGCACATTCACTCCTTGTTCTGTGTGTGGACTTTGTACGTTCTCCCCCTGTTCTGTGTGCAGTTTGCACATTCTCTCCTTATCCTGTGTGTGGAATTTGCATGTTCTCCACCTGTTCTGTGTGTGCAATTTGCACATTCTCCCCCTGTTCTGTGTGTGGATTTTTCTCCTGTGGCAGACTGCAGCCTTCCCCCACCTTATGCCCTGTGCTTATCAGTATAGGTCCTATAAAACCCAGCAGAGTACTGAATAAGCAGCCATGGAAGGTCAGTTATGACTATTTCTGCATGAGAAATATAGTCTACCTTTGTTCCTTTGTCACTACCACCAAAAATAAATTCATCCACTTTTTAATCTGCTTACAGACTGAAGGTTATGGCTTAAACCATGCTCTGAGGCGGGTCATTCAAGGATTGTGAGACTCTTAGCAACATAATGACTTGTATCTTTGCCATGGGAGGAAAGAAAATTTCCCTGAGATTCATTCTCATTGCCACCCGGAGCCAATTGGCTGGTGCCTCTGAGCTTTGCCCCGCCCACTGCTACGTCCTCATACCCAGGGCTGCTTGAATGTCTTTGGATGAAGCAAATTAAATAAAACAGCTTCAGATAAATAAAATATATATCTGAATAAAATATTCACTATTAAACATTATGCACCAAATTACTTCTTCTCGTTCTTAAACAAAGAGTGGAAGTCTGCTTGTTGTTTGCTGTACAGTGCTGCCTGCAGTTAGCAGTAAGAGTGGATCTCTGGGACGGGAGCTGTTTTGGGGATTGCACAGAGATAAGGGCATAGGTCTAACCTCTGCCATTCATGGGACGAACCGAAGGGGTAGCCAGGGGTGGCCATCACTACACCTAGAAAATCTAGGTTGCCACCCCACCTTGGAACCCCCCCAACCCCCCTGGCTGGTAGGCTTTATTGTCTGCAAACCCCTCCACCCAATTTGTAAGTTTTCACCCCATGGCTCAGATTGATAATTAATTGACAGTACGTCATTTTTAATTCTCTCACATTTCTCTTTTGGCTGTGAGGCCCCAGGAAGAACAGACCCGCCCCTGGCCACTCCCACAAATATTATAATTAATACAAATATAAATGTAACCCTCCCCTGATGGCCACCGGAATCAAACTTTTCTGCAGGTGCCACTGGCGGTTTAACCAAGGAGACAGGCAATGTGTGAGATGGAAAGACTGGCAACATCTGAATGCCAAGTGGCCATTATGATTACTCTGGACCTATGGCAGGATGGTAGGCAAGTTATGGACCTATGGCAGGATGGTAGGTGAGTTATGGACCTATGGCAGGACGGAAGCGGGTTATGGACCTATGGCAGGACGGTAGGTGAGTTATGGACCTATGGCAGGACGGAAGCGGGTTATGGACCTATGGCAGGACGGTAGGAGAGTTATGAATAATAAGAGCAGTATGATCTGTAAGGGCGAATGCTAAAACACTCAGAATTACTGGAGTCACAGTATAAATGTGGGTGTTTCAGTGAGGTTGGATATGGGAGGCGGGCAGCTATAAAAGCCCCCTCCCCCCCACAGCTTCACAACATATGTGCTGTCAGAGTAGGAAGGTATGTAAAGCACTGCCAGAAATATGGCCTCAGTGCTGGGCTGATCGCATCAAGGAGGATGCACAAAAATGACATCATAATTGTAATTATGACACTCTCTGACTGCCTTGTCGTTTTTCAAAAAAACTTCATTCAAAAGGCCCCATTTCCCCTAAGAAAAACATGGCCAGTCTTTACATGCACCCTGTTAATGTCTGGCCCCATTTCAAAGTTTCTGGAAAGCCTTGGTGACGTTTATCAGCATACAGAAGGATGAGGAAACATGGGTAGCCGACTCTGGACAAATTCTGAACGGGAATTTCTGCCGCGTGTTAATGATTTATTATAGTTAGAAAAGTTCCTACTGAATTCCAAAAAATTGTGCAATTTCTATAACTGGAAAAAAAATAGTGATTAACTGGCTGGAGGGAATTGGTCTTTGTTGCTCAGAAAACACTGTTTCGATGAGGAACAGCTCTGTGTGATCCTTGGTTTTGTTGAAGTTCCTAGGATCTAGCTACCCCATAATTATGAACCATATTACTGCAGGCCTCTCTCTCCCCCTCCCTTCCAGAAAGCTGTCCTTCCTCCCCCATCCAGCAACATCTCAGCTAATGGAAGCTGTTGCCTAAGCCTTGAACTCACCTTAGCTGACCTGAGGTAGGCGCGCCCCTTTTGGGTGGCGATACTTCCTACCAGACGCGTATGTATTTTAATTACATGCTTCCTGCAAGTGGAGAAATTATGGGTGTTCTAAAATGTCACGTTTTTGCTCTTGTTAGGAGAGCTTCTGCATACTTTCGTAAGCGCAAAACAGCTGGGTAAAAGCTTGCGCGTGCAACACAGCTTGTGTCAAAAGTTTTCTTTATTGACTTTGTCTAAATACCAGCCATTGCACACTGAGGGAAAACATAAGGGGCACTGCAATGTCGGTGACGCAGTGCTGAATTCATGCCACCCACGGTATTTTTTAATTGGGCAAAGAGGGATGACGTCACTCTGCAGAGCAGGATGGGATATGTGAAAACTACTCAATTTCCCCCTACAGATAAAAAGATAAGCTTCTAAAAGCTTACCTAAGTGTATTGCTTGTGATAGGGCGGCATATGCAAACCTGTTCCAGAGTTCAATGCAGCACAGGGTGGTACAACGTGATGCTGATAGTAAGACCATTTCAATGAATGAGATAAGTTCCCTGAACGCACTGGGCGGCGGCTGTAATTAGAGGGGCACCGAGGAATAAAAGGCAGACTCCTTGTGATTTGGGTTCTTTTTGGTTGTGAGTTTTGCGCTGTTTATACGTTTTGTTTTCGCCAAGCCCACAAACAAACATATGCAGCTGGGACCAAAGAGCCAATGAGTGGTTTGGCGCCGTGAAGCAGCCAGGGAGAAGAAGCTGAGCCAGCCTGGCTGGGGGTTTACGGCGACTCGGAGGCTCCGCGCTAATTTCAGTGCCGATAGCGGTGCTATAAGTGTGAGTGACTGGGCTATTCGGGCTCTAAATGTATATTCAGAACTTGGCAGGCGGGGGGCAACCAGACGGGGGGTGCTAAGAGAGGATGTGCAGGGTCCCGAGGACAGGGAAGAACCACCAGGGACTCTCTAGGGTTCCTCTGGGATTCAAGGGACAATAATCTGAGCAACATGTCATTTTGTTGGTCTATTCTGAAGGGGGGAAATTGCTCTGGCAGGTAGGAAGCCTTTAATCCCTCCAAAAATGCCAGCTGAGATGGGAGTGAGGGACCTTGGGGGCCATAATTAGGCTGCTTCCATTTATTGCTGAGTTTTCTGTCTGAAGTTCCTCTCTAATAGCTAGTCACTCTGAATTACTATTACTACTCTAACTATACCCATTATTGCTCATGTGTGATTGGTGTTATTATTTATATATCTATTTAGAAGGTGTTGGTCCTTATTTGGAGTTGGCCAAGAGCTGATTGAAGACCACAAAGCAGGATTTCTTGCTTAGCCAGATAACTTGTTGGATTTAAGGTAGTCTGAGCTAAATTTATTTTATTTTCCTTCACTTACATTTAGCCCAGTCTACCTTAAATAAGACAGGTTATCCGGCTAAGCAAGAAATCCTGCGTCTACGATCTTCCATCGCTATTCCCTTTGACTCACTCAGTGTTTGCCAGTTGCTGTTCAGCCTATGCAGTTGCCCTGCTAAATTCCAGTAATTATTGCAGAATTGCTTGGGGGGGGGGAGTGACCATGCATTTCTGCTTGTCTTCCTGAATATTGTCATAATGCATTAATGATTTTGATTCCCTTTCATAGAAGAATTGTTTGGGGCAGCAACAACAGTGCTAGCTACTGCTGCGTGAAGCATCAGCGACATAGGCTAACCACTGACCCAGAGAAGCCAGCTACATTCCAGGACTGACCTTGACAAGATATGGTTTGGCTTGTTTGGACCTTCCAGGGCTTCTCTGGGCTATTATAGGAAGGTCATTTCCTCTTTAACCAGGCTCTTTCCATCACAAATTGCACCATGACAGAAAAAAAACTTTTCCTGTACCTTAAACTGCAGAGTGGTGATACATCTTTGACTAGTTGAAAAAGGGCCTTCTAATGGCATCTGCCCTAACATACATTGCCTTCTTAAGCTCTTCATCATGTAGGGCAGTGCTGACTTAAATGTTGGGGGAACAGTGTGTTGGCATCTGTGTTGCAGTAATGGGAAAAGATGGTAAGCTGACCCCTTAGGTGCAGACCCACCCCCATATTTATATTCAGCAGAGTAATCATGGGTCTCGTCTGTTTCAGATCTGTTAGGAGGGAGAATGGTTGGCCTTGATGAGTCACTGGAACCACTGGTGCTGTGAATTTCTAGTCTCCAAAAGAAAACACACTTTTATATATCAGCTGACGGGAAGGCAGGAAAGGAGCCCTCTGAGTTTGTTTCTTACCGATGGAGTCTCATTTATATTCCCACTTGCATGGTGTTGAGGGTGATGGTCTTCCTGACGGGTCTCCGAAATTTGTTTCAGTAGCTGCTTTTCTCCAAAGTGACGTACAACTGAAGATTACAGAACTGGGCCAGATGTTCCTCCTCCTGGGAGTTAAGGAAATCTCATAGCGAAATCGTCCTCTTGCTAATATTGCTAATTCATTTTCAAAGTGTTGGATTATAGAAGAAACTATTTCTCCTTCTTTCCGTTCCCTTTCTTCCTCTCCTTGCATTTCATGCTCCCTTCTTTGCCTCTCTCTTTCCTCCTTTTAAAAGCGTGTTGCCCTCTAACAGGGATCCAAGCACAAAGGAGGACAGCTTTATGAAGGAGAAAGTTAGCATTGGACTGCAGCCAGGCCGAGCTGACGGTCTGTCCTGCCGCATGATTCATTCTTTCCGAGCTGTTGCCACGATGTTGGGTCTTGCAGCCGGCTGGGGGCTTACCCGGCCTTCTGGGAACGCGCTGCAAGCTTAGCCCACGACTTCCCCCACACTCCACTAGACTCTTTGTTCACCATTATAGAAATTTGGACTCCATGGCAGACAGACCCTTCTGTGATCTAACTGGTGCTTGTGTTTCAGCCACTTCTGCTGTAAAGAACATCACCGTCTTCAGACTGCAGAATAATTTCCTTGTATCTGACTTTATTATATTATATATCCAGTTTATATAGATTATATATCCAGTTGTTTATTCCAAACTCACTATAAAGGGGTAATTTTTTTTATTTCCAAATATTTGATACATAAGAACATAAGAACATAAGAACTATACAAACGAGAGGAGGCCATTCGGCCCATCAAGCTCGCTTGGGGAGA
>JAODKN010000093.1:12592456-12607280 GCA_026774425.1 Petrocephalus zakoni | reverse complement strand
TTTTTTTTTCATCCTATTTTTGCAGTTTTTCCTTTTGATTTTGGTTGTTTTTTTTTTTTGTCGTTTGACCCATACCCTACACCCCCCCCCCCCCCCCCCCCCCCACTTTTGTTGATGTGGCAGCCCTGCGAAATTACGTCTTCTCACTTTTGCACTAATGTAACGAGCGGGCTGCTCTGAGAGGGGGAGAAGCTCCTTTTCATTCGCTATTGTGTACATTTCAATAGAGAAACAGGACATGAAGTATGTAACTATTCAGTAAGATAAATGGGCTTCTCCGTTAGGCACTATTATCCCACCTAGACCCCATCATTGTTACTGTTTCAGGAGAATTATACCGACAAATACCTGTGTCCCATTAATCCTCACCCCTGCACATTGTCCCCTGGTCCACGCTTTCTTACAGTGGAAACTGGGACCTGTCTGGATGGCTCATACAATCCCAGCAATGGCAGCACTTAAACCCCAAAGGGAGGGTGCATCATGCTTCCCTAAAATATGTCAAAATGGGACAGGAGGTGTAAATGCACATTCATACATGGGGGGGGGCAGATGTGACAGATTCTTTCTGTAATTAATGGACTCCAGATTCAGCCTCTGTCATGCCTGGCCCACCCGATACGAAATTCATGGCAGTTCTAGACCATTTCAACTTTGGGGGGGGGAGAGACTGCGGCCAGTTGTTATGTTAGGGGACCTAGTTGCTTTTTACCTTAATATCGTCCAAATATTACTTACACTAGATTGCCAGGTTTAAGAAACAAAGGACAGTTTTGAAAAGCCATAAGTTATTTATGCAACACTTTGCAGTCACATTTTACCATTTTTGCAAATATGTAACTCGCCCTGATTTCTTGTTTAGATTGACTTGCTTCCACAAGCTTGATTATTTTTTTCAGTCATTAACGTCTCGTCACCAACTGAAGTGATTTGATCACACAGCAGGCCCACCCGTGTTAAGATTCCGTCAAGAAAATCTGCTTACGTTTGTGTATCGCCTGTTCCCAGCATATGAAATTTAGTAAATAATAATAGTAATAATAATAATATATCTATTGAAGACCCAGTAGCATATGTAATTGGGGGCCCCCGGGGGGTATGCATGTTGGCATGGGGTCATTGAACCCCACCAGCCCCCCCAATCAACTGCGCAGGAATTTTCCTGAAGCTTGTCTTAATATTCCTGGTCTAAATAGATGAGCGTGAAATAATCTTTTTGTGAGTCTCTTGTGGGTCAGAAAAAATGCAATTTAATAGGAATGTAACTGAGTAGGATTAGAACTCAGGAAAGTTCCACATCAACTTGGAAAAATGGCCAACCTGAAGATATTAGGACCAAGAAATCAGAGTACTTTGTGCTTTAAGCAGCCAGACTTGTCTTTACAGGCAGCCTACCTTTGACCTCCGTAATCAGTTAAGAAGGGGCCCTGAGGCGTCCGCTGGAGCTCTAGATCTCTTTCACAGAGGGTCCTCCCAAGGGAGGGGGGGGGGGGGTGTTGGTTCCTGGTTTCACATGCTTTCACCAACAATCCTCATGCGCCGAAAATCTGAGCTCCCAGACTGATGCAGTGGCTGCAGTAATGGAGGAAGAGTACTCTGTCTTTCTCTGATGTCGATGTGGAAACAGTCAGGAGACCCGTGCCAAAGATCAGCTCAACATACCGAGAGAATAATTGAGGAATTATTCGTCTAAATATGGTCATGCCCACAGAACCAATGAGGGGCCACGGTTGCAAAAGCCCCGCCTCTTCCAAGTTCTCTGTCTTGAATTACAATCGGAGACACGTCACGTGGGGACAGTCAAAGGAATCGGATTCAGAGAACATTCATCTGTGAGGCTAAGGAAAATAATCTGCCATCCCTTTCTTTTCTAGACTTCAATTGATTGAGGGCATTATTATTGATTATCAGATTTTTTTTTTGCTGTCAGATTTACATGCCTGGAACATTCAAACTTACCATTGTGAAAAAGGTCACAATATCCACCTTAAAATACTCACCAGCATTTACCAGCCTGTTCTGATAAGGATAACCCTTTTCCATACTAAGTAGAATTTCTACTGCTGCCTGAAAAATACATAACAGCAATATTTCATGTGTGAGTGGCCAATATTACTGGGTGAGATTTGCTTTGGTCTGGATTTTAAGCAATGACATAATTTTACACAGCTGAAGGTTGAGTCTCACACAAAACAGGTCCCTGGGGGACACCTACTCGGCTGTGGGACATTCCGGAATGGAACAGGCACACATATGCTGGAATGGAACAGGCACACATATGCTGGAATGGAACAGGCACACATATGCTGGAAACGACTGCATGCCTTTACATTCCTTTCAAGGGAGTGTAGCTTAATGGGACAATAGACCTTTGACAAAGGCGTTGCAGAGGACTTCACTTCTGTTATAGTGTCCAAGAGGCCCCTCTGATGTATCCTTGGACAGTGGGAACAGAAAGCAGTTTCTGAGTAGCAAGGAAGGAGATGCTGCTGCCTCCAGTCTCTCCTCACCCGCTTGCTGCTCGAAACTTACATTTTTCAAAAATCATCAGATACTGGCTTTTGTTTTTGATGCACGGTTTGGTCTGTCATGTTTAGTTCCTCTGGTATTTCCTCTCCAGTTCACCACAGACTTCTGGTTCCCATTTGGGAGGCAGCCCAGCTGATTCCAGATCTGTGGCGGGTCAGCAAGGCTATGTAATGCTGGGGGGTGGGGTGCATTGCACATGCCACGCCGCTACCAAGCCCCGCCTGCCGGGGAGATCACTCTGTTCTCTCACTCCATCGGCTGTCAGCTTTGAACAGCTTTGAATATTTTGAACGACTGGTTCTAATTTAGAGTTCCACATTAAAAAAAATAATAATAAAATAAAGGCTACAAAACCAAAGTAATACAGTAAATGTGACTCAGTTCAAATGTGACAAGTTCATTTAATAAATTTTTGGTTCAAAAATTTTATTTCATTCAAGTATAGAAAGAAGAAAAAAACAAAACATAAAACACAAACATTCAAATAAGCACAACCAAGAATGAAAAGGAACAGAAAGAAGAGAAAAACTCTTATTAATATCTGCCCCTTCAATTCATTATATTGCAGGCATATTATATTCCAGATTTCTTTCTAATTCCTTAATGTTAAAACAAAAAGCTTTGACTTCTGGGTCCCAGCACAGTGCAGCAGTGAGCAGCAGTAGTAGCTGCCCTGGTGTCTCGGACCCGGGGCCGACTGGGCAGCTGGGTGTCAGCCTGCAGACTCCACCAGCCGGCAGGCTGCTTGTTAACTTTGTGCCGCTCACCTTGACGGGACAGGCCTGGTGCTGACAGATGTGTGAAGCGTTTGCAAATCTGCTCAGCATTTTCAAGTCTCTGTCCACCATGTAACGCCACAGACTGTGCCAATATTTCTTGTCTTAGCTGTAACCCCTTTCTGCCATCCCATTGTTCTCTGAGGACCACAGTATAAAGCGATGCGGTTCAATGCTTTGTAATTACAGATTACTAAAGAGTGACATTTCAAAAATAGAGGAGGACATTGTGCTTGTATGTCACAGTGTTTGTTCGCCATGGGCAGCCCATGACGGACGGTAATGTGATACCCTGTGGGTACAGTAGGTATTTGGCTCCTTTCCTACTATAAGATGCTCGTCCTGCAGCTGGACCACCAGACACTCTGAGCAGAACAGCCTGGGTGCTCTCTCCCACTTCAGAATATCCCCATGCTTCCCCTCTCCAAAATCGTTTACCGCTGCCTGCTTTTCATCATTTTGTCTCGTTCTTTTTCCTGATTGGTTGCGCTCACAGGCTCAGCCCTCACGCTCCAACCTGCGGACAGCTTACTGCTTCCCACTTGAATATCGTCTAGTTCTGATTCCTGGGTGTCTGCTACTGTTTACATGGGGTACAAAGCTTTTCTTAAACTGCCTGCTTAGAGAAATGGGCTTAGTACATTTATGCTGACTTTGTGAACCTTGTTATTTAACAAATTAATGGGGTGGGGGGGGGTGGCTAACGATGTCAGCACATTCTGAGAGTTAATTGGAAGGTTCCCTTCTGCTTTGAGGTTCCTATTCACAGGGGAGCTGTGCATATTTCAGAACGAAAGGTGTAGGGACTTGCACTGATTTTTACAGGCCTGGAGAATCATAAAACTGCTCCCCTCAGGTGCAGTTTAGTTTTACTTTTACCTGCCACATGTTGTCTGTAATAGATCCTTTTTTGGGGGGGGGGGTGTTTACGGAAGCTCGTCCCTATGGCAGCAAGCACTGAGCATGTTTGATCTCCTGGGTACTGCTCTCAGACCCACTGGCATCTAATAGTGCTTCAGCTTGAAATGATGGGCTACCTCATTCCTGCTTCCTGACTGAGTTCTATGAACTTCTTATCAGTATGGATGTAAATGCTGATTTCTTTGCTGTAACGAACCAGCAGGTCATCAGGTAAGAGAAACGATGGTCTAAGGTCCTCAGCTTTAGTCCCTCTCTGTCTCTTCATATTTATATATATTTATTTACTTGCAGGTACACTCTCAGAAGTTTCACCAGCACTCTCTCCAGCTCTGTCCGCTGCTGTTTTCCGCATCCTCAGGAGAGAGACCGTGATGCCTGCCTCAGCGAGTCCCTAAGGGTCCTAAAGACCCCCCCCCCCCCCCATGAGCCAATCGCACACTGAGACCTGGCTCCCCATCAAACCAGCCCAGATTGCAGAGCCACCATAAACTCACAAGGGTGCTCGGTGCAGACTGTCCACCATCCCTTGATCTTCGGGGTTTATGAAACTGCATGGGGAGCAGTATAGCTCACCTAATGGAGGCTCTGCTACTGTAAAGCCCCCATTTTAGCAAAAAGGCTCCGGGCTCATTAACAGTGCTGTTAAAGTTAGCCCTCCCCTTTAAGAAAGGTGACTGTCTTTGATCTAGCCATATGGTCCCTAAGGTGCTAGCGCAGTACATTACTACAGTAAAAGTTTACAGATGTTGGTGTTTGGTATCCTGAGAATGCAAAAATATGTGACTGGCTCTGATGTTTTCGACATTGGTTAATAAGTAAAAGTCAAGTCTATGTGTCCAGCCCTCCTGGTTTCATCTGCAGACTCATTTAATACTTGAATGATATTTACAGGCCCAGACATTTCCTCCTGTATTATCAGTTTAAGTAGGAATCTCATTCTCTGAAACTGTTTAGACTTACTCGCACAAGTAATAAAGTATTCTGTTGCTACTTGTCTGCAATACACTAGTATTTTTTGTATAGAAATATTTGTAATACAACAAGCTTACAGCATAAATATTTTTTCTTGTGCACTGGCTTTCATGTGTGCTTCTCGTCTGAGCAACTTCCCAGAAAAGCTAAAAAAAGGGGATTTAATTAAGGCATTTAATAACAATGGGAACCGGCTGTATTTAAATCCAGATTTATAGAATAGGGCCTGTAATTAAAAGTCATTTTGTTAGTGTCCTAGGAGATCTCCAGACAAGCCGGATATTTGGCGCATCACTTTTAGTTTTATAGGTATGCCACGGTTTATGGCTTCTGATGCGTTTTTCCTTTCTCTCCTACCAGGAGAATCCTCCTCACTGAAAGAGCTGCTGTCCCATCATGAAAGTGAACTTCACATTGAGATCAAGGCCTTGTGAGGAACACCAGTGTGGAATTATAGGCTCATCGCCAGGCTACCATATGATCAGTGTGGTCCGAGACGCTGAAACACCACAGTATAATCTGAGGACGGCGATGCCAATCTCGTGGTCCCTTGCCACCGTTCCCTTTTTCTCACAATTTGCACGTGTCGTTTGGCGTTTTGCACGCAGCATCACCTTCACTTTAGTTCCATGCTCTCTCTGCTTCCCGAAGAAGGACCTACCCGACACAAATGTAGAGGTGGAAGATTCTGTGATGTCACCAGAAAGAAATTCCAGGCTGCCCTTCACATGTCTCAGTATTTACTTTTTGGGGAAATACCGTCGAGAGCCCGATCCGCGTGATATTCGCGCCCCCGTTTCCTCGTGCCATTGGCGTATATGCGGAGCAGACCGAGCGCCAGCGAGGCTGACAGCACGTATTGCTGTTGGCGGCAGGATTCTCCACTACACCTTGGCTTCAGTGCCTGCTCGCGATGTTCAGTAACTCAGGACTCTTGCAGACACAATCCCATCTGCTTTCGTTGTTTAGCCCCGGAACATTTTGGAGAGTGGAGCAGATTAATTCAGCTGCCTGCTGGCCGGTATTTGACTGGGAAGAAATCCTTCGGAATATTATAGAATCAGATTTGCGGGAATCCATTTAGGAAATGGGATATCTTCGCCCGCTGCTTGAGGGTCTTGCTGTGGTTTGTTGGGGGTCAACAGTCTGTGAAGATTTTCTGTTTTAAAACTACCCCAAATTAATAAGCCAAAGGTAGCCATTAATTAATGCTGAGCCACAGGGGTTCATACACAGCACTTCCAAGGATGGGACATCAAAGGGAGCCTCTGTAGAGGACAGGAGAGAACCTGTTATAAAATATAGGGGGGAGCTGAGAATACGGTGCCGGAACTCTGAGGAGGGTGAGCATGAGCTGGCATAAAACCGGACCTTTTTGGAGAAAGGAACCAGAGCAAGATCACTGCCGTGTACCTTCTAAGAAATGGTGAGCTGGCATTGTGGTTTATCTAGTAACGTACTAGCTGCTAGCTATGCATTGAGGAAATATAGTGTTAGGAATAACACAAAAAACAGATCAGAATCTTCATCAGTAGTCTACATGATGATGAAACAAACCTGTTTGCTTACAGATGCATACAGATGTTGCCCAAGGCAGTTCCACCTTCAACAGTTTCATTCGGCTTTTATTGACTTAATCAGGGCAGTTGTTCATCAGCAGAAGGCAGCCACCCCTGAAAATGCTCTCTACTTCCTGCTCCTCCGCGCCCCCCAGGACAGAGCATCCTCTCTCTCTTCCTCACCGATCTGACTGGCCAGGCCGGCGTGGCTGTAGGCGGGGACCCCAGCCTTGGCTGGCGATCCTGACCACTTTCTCCCGGCTCCGTCTGGCCGGACACCAGGAACAACAGCAGAGGCAGAGGAAGCCCGGCATCTGGGGCACTCCGATCCGAAACTGCAATCAGTGTGGGGCGCACTTTTCCACAGCCTCTAATTTAGGACCTTTTTGATGGTGTGCATAGGCCCGCTCCATGCACTGGGGCAGACCTGGAGTCAACAATTAAATTGTGATGTTTCCAACTATATTTCAAAGGGCTCATTTAAGTTGGAGTCATCGCTGCAGTGAAGCCCTGTCTCTGCTCACACTGATGTGGCTCATTTGATTAAGATCTTTCTCAAATCTCAACCTCTCACGGAATTATTTAATGTCTCCTCATGGCCATCCACGCCATTTACCCGAGAGGACGGTGTGCTGTCCTGTTCACACAACAGCAACCACAACAATGGAAGCTGGCAAACATGAGAATATATATATATATGTGGAATATGCAGAGCAACATTATCCCTTACATTAGTATCAAGCATATAGTAGTCAAGGAAAGTAGCTGCCCTTATTTGCATAAATCTTGGAGCAAACCAGAAATCGTTCATACAGTGATTAAAGTTCAATATAGTTGCAGTGGGTGTGAGTGACGTGTCACTCTGCTGGTGCCTGAAATCCCGAGTGTGCTGACAGCCTCTCCCACTGTGTTGACCAGTGTGTGATCCCCTATACAGTCATTCTCAGCTTGGGATTGGACGGGTTGTGATTTCTTATGCATAAATACACTATCCTTTTACTTCCTATGTATTAACTTGGCATGGTGGTGCGGAGGTCAGCACTGCTGCCTCACACTCTGGGACCAGGGTTTGAGTCTCCGCCGAGGTTCCATGTGGGCAGAGTTTGTGTGTTCTCCCTGTGTTGTTACGGGGCTTCCCCCCACGGTCCAAAAACATGCTGAGGCTAATTGGAGTTCCCAAATTGCCCATAGCTGTACATGTGTGAATGACTGGTGTGTGAGTGTGCCCTGCGATGGGCTGGAGCCCCATACTGGGTTGTTGCCTGAATAGGATAAGTGGTGCCTTGTGCCTATAGGCTTTGATACATGCTGAATGTGATGCCAACCCACCGCTGAAGTGGAAATATGGCAGGAGCAAAAGTTAATGATGGAGAGAATGTGCCTTTAAAACTTCTAATGAGCTGGGTTGTAATTCGCTGTCAAATGCCCAATGACGGTTGAGTTTCCTCCTTTAAATGGGGCCACATGGTACAGCATTAACCTAACCCATTTAACATAGGCAGTTTAAACTCATCGTCTAATTCTACTGCAGGTATAAATGTATGTTTAGCATTGAAAACCTCAAGAAATAAAGAAGCAATTTGGTGGGCGAATGTGTGAAATCGGGTGAGAGATGACTGAACATCCATCCAAAAGAAGTTGTGTTTCATGCAGTCCTTTAATTCCATGCCACCCTTTGTCAAACAAACAGCTGCCCAGAGCAATTTCATATAAGTGAGGTTGCATTGGGTACTTAGCCTGAGACCTGAGATCTGGATTATGGTTTGAAAAGCTCAGAGCTACTGTGACTTGTCACTTGGACTTGGATGCTCATAACTCATACTTGACTTGGACTTGTGACTTGAAGGCTTATCAGACGTACCTTTCTGATAACAGGCAGCTTTCATTCTGTTCTCCCCTGGGGCTCATTTTGCTTGCATTAGCATAGTGACATTGTACTGGCTACTCAGCTGGAAACTTTACAGGAGATCCAAACTGTACTGAACCCCATTTAGCTTTTTAAGAGCCATAGTAGCCTCTGGAGATTTTGCTGCATCGCTAATAAGACCAGTTCCCCTCGCAATGTTATCGGGACTTATAAACTGCCTCCCCATTCACAAAGACACTCATGTAGACCCTCACACAGATTGGCCAGCAAGAATTAGCCCCAGGCGCACACAAACACACACACACACACACACACACACACACAGACTCGCGTACCAATCTAAATTTGGACCTTCATTTCTATGGGAAAAACCCTAATCCCAATCATGACACCCTTAACCCCAACCCAGCCCTAACCTTAACCATAAGTAACCAACCCAAATACAAGACTTTTGGCATTTTTAGTTTTTTAATTGCATTCACAGATTTTTATAAAACTGAGGTTATCCAAATAGGGACCTGAAAAGTTGCCCCCAAAAGTAGGGAAATTTCAGGTTTTACCACACTTTGGGGACATTTTGGTCTTCAAATGTGATCTCTGCAAACCCACACACACACACAAACCTGCGTACCTTTCTAAATGGGAACTGTCCATTCATTTCTATGGGAAAAACCCTAATCCCATTCACAACACCCTTAACCCCTACCCAGCCCTAACCTTAACCATAAGTAACCAACCCAAATACAAGACTTGTGGCATTTTGACGTTTTAGTTTGCATTCAAAGATTTTTATAACATTGAGGGTATCCAAATGGGGACCTGAAAAATTGTCTCCAAAAGTAAGAATGCTTCAGGTTTTACCATACTTTGGGGATATTTTGGTCCCCAAACGTGATCTGTGCAAACCCACAAACACACACACACACACACACACACAAAAAGCTGCTAGCCTTGCACCTCCTACTGACACTGGACACTGGAAATTTTCAGGGGGTTTGAGACAAAAGAAACGGGTTTCATATCACCACTGATTGTGGCAAAAAACGCAAACAAATCCATTTCTTGTTTTCTGGTCCTAATGTACTGTATTGGAATCACAGCCATAATAATGGCAATGCCAGTGTTTCCCAATCCCACCCTCGGAGACAGGCAGCGTTTTTGCTCCGGTAGGGAGCTCTCTGGTCCGGATTGGGAAACACAAGCTTGTGCCAAAGCCGAAAAAGATGCCAGGTGCTTGTGAAAGGGGGCGAGTCAGCAGACGAGGAATCGTAAGCTCCCAAATCTGTCTGCTTTCCCACGTTTGCTGGTCCATTCTGATTAACAAAATGGCCGTCTTTGGGGTTGTGCTACGTCAGCTGAGAAACGTTTAAGCGCCGCGTTTAACGCTGACGTCCCTTTTCCTACCTACAACTCCCTTTGTGCTAGAGGCCTGTCAGACGCAGCACATTTTTTTTAAAAAGTTCAACACTTTTTTCCCAGCTGCATGGAAGAATGGCCTCATAGTCCCATGTCAAATCAGTATCGACAACCAGTCAGAAGAAGCAAAAGTCTGTATTCACCACTGAGGAATGAAAGTGACCTGGAGGAGGTGTGTACCACAGGGCAGGGCAAAGTCAAGTGGCCACTACACGTCCTGATGCCCTCTGGCACCTTCCCAGTTATTATGAAATACTTATTTTTGCTTTCTCCATCCCAACATTCCTCGCCTTTTCTTCCTCCTTAATGTTTCTCTTCAGTCTTGGTCCCAAATAAACCGCCTTTCTTTTCCCCCGTCCCAGTGTCATGTGATCGCGTTCACCATGGGAGTGAGTCTTCACTTTGATTTACACTGACGTTTTATTAGTTACTGTTGGCGTATCTCACAATTATTATTTGGAATATGACAGACTTGCGTGTTTCATCGCATATTTAATATTCTATACTGATAATGCGGCTTCACAATTATAATTCACAATTATTGTCCAGGCAGTAGCATTTAGGAGAAGGAAAATAATTAATGGGCTTCATCTCCAGTTCTTAGGATTTAATATGGTTGCAGCTGGTTCATCTCGGGAAGTTCAGAAAACATGACGGGCAAAAAACTGAATAAAAATAATTTTCTTATGAAAAGTCTTGCAGTAAATCTACATATGCAGTAAAGATGCAGTAAATCTACATATCTAAAATAGTTGTTCTCAAATGCTGGACTCCATTGTATATGATATATATACATATATCAAGTCCCTGACTGCTCACGGTTCTGTTTCTGGTCCCCATCACCTCGTTCTCCGGCTTCCTACCGCAGCCCAAAGACATGGTTAGGTTGATTGGTGGTTTTGAATAAACCCCATTTCATGTGTGCAATCACAATGGCCTGGTGTCCCACCTTTGACAATGTGTCCTAATTGCACCCTATAGTCAGGGCCGGCTCTGCCTTTTCAGAGGGCCTCAGTAAGCCCTACCCACCCTATTAATGACCATTACTTCCTCTGCAATGCAGATATTTAAAGGCCATAAACTCAAAATAAACCTAAAGCCAGTCCTGCATATTTATTCCTCTGATAATTCCTCCCTTAGTTTACAGACGCTGTGGTTTTATTAAGCTGAAGCATGCCTGATACGCTCTAAAGAAATCTTTGTTTTGTCTTCTACAAGTGAGCAACAGAACCACTTAGACATTCAGTGTTCATCCAGACAGCTTCTATTAAAGTGCCTTGCAAAGGCTGCACATTATCCATAGTGAAGCTGGTGGCCAGTAGCTCTCAAACGGGGCCGTGTTTGTGATCCCAGGATGCTTTGCTTTTTAGGAGACGTTGGCATGTTCGTAGATTAGCCTCAGAGATTGATAAAGACCTTTCTCAGCTTAGAGAAACATCTCGACGTTCCCCAGCAGACCATGCTCGTCTCCAGCTTATTCATTATACTGAAAACTGTTTTTCAGCTAGATGGAAATGATAGGCTTCTCTGTAACATATACTCAGCTACAGGTTCACCATAAAACACATTTATACATAATAGCACCCTGGAAAAACCAGAAGTCGCCAGAGTTTAGTCAGCGCAAAGTGAACTAACAAAAGAGGCAGTGCTGAGATTTAGCAAAGACGGCAGCTAAGTGAGGTTCTCTGCAAAGGTAGCACTGTGGCCCTTCACCTCCGGGGCTGCGGTTCCACTGCTGCTTCCTGAGCTAGACCCCATGCTCACCACAGCCCTGCTTTAAATCAGCAGTTGTGGACAGTGGCTGGGGGGATAGTTACGGCGATTTCGTAACAATAGGCTGCAGTAGCTATTTTGTTGTCCAGTCGGATGTTTCTTATGTTTCAGGGCCCGGTTTCCCGATAACGCACACTGTTAGCACGCTAAGAAGACTCTTAAGAGTGGTCCGGACCAATCTTACGAACGTGCGACTTACCTAAGATAAACTTTGTGTACGAACGCTTCGATACGAGCGATAAGAAGGTTTTGAGAAACCAGGCCCAGATCATTTTAAGCCGTCGTTATTCCATCACTGCTCCCCACCTGTGCCTCTGCCCTTCCAATGTCTCCTACAGCACCACGGAGCAATCGGATATCACTCATCCATACCAGCTCTGGTCGTCACGGTTCGTGACCTCACTTACACATTACATTTCAATAAGCAAGCTTCCCCAACTGAAACCGCCACTACATTTAAATATTAAGCACTAAAATGAAAGAAAAACACACACAAAAGTGTGTTTACACGCGTGTGAGCAGCAATCTATAATCACAGTTTGACCTAAGCACACTTTCTTTGGACTGTAGGAGGAAAGGCACTAAAGGAGTAAATCCACAACCCTGAGGCAATAGTGCTACCATTTGAGTTACCCCTATTACATGAGAAAGCGCCATTGACATAAAACCCTGAGAACTAACTTGTTTTCTGCTGTCTTGACAACCCAACCATAATGGCTAATCCAACCAAATTCCGATCTGATGGAGGCAGTAGAGTGGAATCATATCATTCAAGGGTCTGATATTGGCTTACCATCAACTTACCATCTAATTTTATCCCTGTTGTGAGATAGCCACAGTTACAGACACTGCCGGCCTGTCATACATAATAAGCTGGAATGAAGCACAATTCATGATCACTGATTCATTTGGGCATGTTGTGCTGTTGGCTAAGATGGTCTCTTTAACTAACTGCACACTGGATTTACAGAAAAACAAATTCATAAGAACAGTTAAAAGAACAGCACATAATGACAGCAAATATCTCAAATGTGTAATAACATTACTGACTTTGAATTTACTGGTGATTTGAATGGAGCTAAAATAAAGCATTGTTTTGCACTCTCACGCTTGCAGATCTCCTTCCAGGATGAATATTGAAAATCTGAAACTGTACATTGTCCAGATTCTTTAAATTTATTTTTAATTGCGCTTTGGAGCCATTGTGCTCCTGATTGTAATTGGCTTAAGCTCTGTGGCGAGATCTCCAATGACTGCCTGGAGTCGGAGCTACAGGAGGACCCGCTGGTTTCATTGCCCGATACACTTAGGTTACTTGTATAGTGATGAGAAGATTCGTTTGTGTTTATAGCGAGCGAAACAGAATCTCACAGTTCACAGAGTAACATCAGTATTTATTGTGAACACCAGGCAAACATGCAGAACCAGAGTTGAGGTAACGAAGCAATGAGCGTGAGTAGACAGAGACTCCACATAGGGGGCAGACACACAGAGAGTCCGTGACGGGAGAGTCCGTGACGGGAGAGTCCGTGACAGGAGAGTCCGTGACGGGAGAGGCCGGGACAGGAGAGTCTGTGACGGGAGAGTCCGTGACGGGAGAGGCCGGGACGGGAGAGTCTGTGACGGGAGAGTCTGTGACGGGAGAGGCCGGGATGGGAGAGGCCGGGATGGGAGAGACCGGGATGGGCGCAGGGCAGGACAGGCTGGCAGGGCGGGCAGACCTGGACCTAAGACAAGGGTAAGCACACTCAGTAGATCTCATGCCAACGACTGCCGACACCTCGCTGTGAGAACAGCGTCGGGCAGGACTAAGTAGGATGATCGCTGGGTGTTTGTCAATTTGAAGCGGCTGTTACAGCCTCCTTCTCACGAGGGGGCGTGACAAACTACATCATGATTAAATAAGGGGCACTCGCATAAATTCATGGCATAAAGCAAAACATCACCACATGTGTCAAAGTGCATTTAATGAAATCCACACGCTAACCCCAGCACAGATATCGAAGCCTTCCAGCATAACCAGTGTAACCTACATGACTAAGGCCCGCCCCTTCCACCGACGCGCGACGAGTGGCGCCCTCTGGCCAATAGCGGCGCAGCGCAGCTCTCTGTGTATGCAGACAGCATGCCAGGCATGATTGGGGGCTGACGTGGCGTAAGCATTCTGCCGAACGAAGGCCGTTCCTGCAGAGAGAGCTGTTTGCAATGTAATTTGTCAGCTCAGCTAGCCAGATGTACTAGGTTGCGGTAACGATAGCACCACCCTTAGGGTCTTCAAAACAGGGACATGCTAGGAAGCATACCCCCCCCCCCCACATTATTTAAATAAATTCTACAATAGCTGGTGCTATCCAGGTCCAAACTGGATTGGGGGATGCGGGTATAGAGGAGACCCAAACTGTACAGGCAATGCCACATATCTTTAGCATCCAGTGGCTGAGCTGCTCAACATTTAAACATTAAGGAGCAATGAAGCTTTAACTTTAGAGGAACAAGGTCTGTCTTTTCTGCATCCTAGAAGTGACGCTGCAGATCCATCCATTTCAGTCATGGTGAGGGCAGTTTTAAGAGCCATGTTAAGAAAGTTGTTGTACACACTGGAAAACATGGAAAAGTGGTGAAGACAAAGGATTCCTGCCACTTCCAAGTTGTAGCCGTGTTTTATGTGTCATGGATGCTGTCGTGAATGTCATAGTTCAAAATGGCGGGACACTTATCAAACACTAATCAATTGCTCACAAGAAAGAATAGCTTTGAGCACTTACAGTGCAGGTGATCTCCTTTCCCCTTCCTCAGCCCTCCGCACCCCCACGCCACATTCACGCAATGGTCCTGGCTGCCGATGCCTGATGCCTGGCAGCAAAGGGTAGGAAGCCTGCTTGTGAGTCACAGGGGAGAGATTGGTGCATCCAGACCACAAGCCAGACTTTCCTGATGCCTCCACACCCAGAGCTGGAGAGCCGGGGTAGGGAGATGGTGCGCGGGGGGTGGTGGTGGTGGTGGTGGGGGGG
>JAODKN010000093.1:12547215-12571037 GCA_026774425.1 Petrocephalus zakoni | reverse complement strand
GAAGCATCAACATACACACCAAGGTCTCTCTCATAATCAGCTACCTTTATTTCAGTAGGACCCATAAAATACCTGTAGTTTATATTCCTGCTCCCTACATAGATTACCTTACATTTGTCTATGTTAAATTTCATCTGCCAGGACTGGCTGATCCTGCTCTCTCAAAAAATGTGCATTGCTCTGGTTAAAAGCTTCTGCTAAACTAGACAAATTCATATTAACACAATTACATAGATTTCAAAACTGCTTTCCTTACAGAAAACAGTTCAGTACAAGCTGAAAGTATATATTATACTTAGTTAACAAATTTACATGCAAATGTTTACCTAATATAAAGCTTAAATAGGCTGTAAAGTAATGGGGAACTCTTCACAGATAGTGTCACCTTCAGTCAAGCGCCCTCCTCCTCTCCTTCCCAATGCTGAAAGCCCCGCTGATCAAATATCATCTTTTCACTACCTTAAAGTAACTGGGTTTCACTATGCCTGGGAAGTTACCCATGCTTCATTCTCGTGGTCTCTAACAGTGTTGCATGTCATTGCCTCTTGTTTTATTTAAATACGAAAAACCATTTAAAAACATATTACATCAAGGTATTTGTAATGACTGAGGGCAGAGAAGCCTATCAAGATAAGAAAACCAAGCGAGCACCGTACTTAGAAATCTAACCGCAAATCATTACCCTTTATCGTGGTACAGCTGACAATTTCACCTCAAATACAAGGAAAAAACATACCGTAAAATGTTCTTGCAACCAGTGTTATCCAGGTTGCTGAAACGCTTCCTGTTTTAGGGGCTCTGGCTCAGTTTCTGCAGCAGCATCTTTCCTCAGGGAGGAGTTGCAGGAGATTCAGCTGAATGTTTCAGGAGCGCTTTGAATGAAGTGCAAGGGGCTCAGGGCCTTTTGCATCTGTTCGGCCAGCACTTCTGTCCAAAGTAAGCAAACAAGTAAGCAAAGCTTGGGATCACAGCACTGGGTCAAGCAGCATCAAGCAGCACACTGGTTTTTGTGTTTTGCACTTCAGTGCCACCGTATTGCAGGCTCTGACACAGATGCCAATCAGAATGAGCAGCTCACCACTTGGGGAGCAGTTGACTTGGACCAGGCTCTTCCAGCAGATGTGAATGCCAGGGGCAGGGAAACGTGAACAAACAGGTGAAGAGCAAGAGCAAGATTTAAAACATATGAGGAACAACATTTTGGCTGATGTGAAGGTAGATTTAAAAAGCCAAAAGAACAACTAGGAGGGAACAGCATTATTTCAACATGACGAATGGAGCTGTGTAGGATATAGCTGGAAGGAAAAAAGAGGAGAACAGATCCCTGGAAGCTTTTTTCAGCAGACGTCAAACATGGGGATACAAAGTGTTGTGCAGTAAGAAGCAGGCCAGATTTCCGCCATAGGAAAAATGGCAGTAGCTTAGCACAAAGCTTGCATGGCACACGCCACCACGTCACGGGCAGCCCAGAGGTCTCCCTGAGTGACTGCTACACAAACGAATGCAGCTTCTGCTGCGTGGAGTGCATTAGAGACCGAGGCAGAGCTGGAGTGCATCCAGACCAAAGTCTGCTTTGGAGGGAAGGGAAGTGTCATTATAGAAAAGAATGCATCAGTTTATAAACAATGCGGACAGAGAAAGGTGGGCTGAAGGCAGTACTCACAGAGACGGGAGGGGGGTGAGGGCCAGCCCTGGGACTGCGGGGGAGCAGCTACCACGAGGCAAGAAGTGAGCGACGAATGGGAGGAACTCAAGTTCTGCCGAGTGCAGAACATTGCGGAGCCCAGGCCAGAAATACCAGACTTCTATAAACTATCTAGATGAAGATTTTATTTCAGCAGTTCATCCTCAGTTCGCCGTTTTTTGGTGCAAGGTTATGACATCATTTGGGAATGCATTTGTAAGACTGTTCCTGTGCAAGGCAGTCGGACTATCAAGCCTGTCCAGGTCAAGAGAAAAGCCAGGTACTGATGTTTGCACCAAGAGAGTAATCTAGTCGCCCTGGTCTTCATACTGAATGTCACATTGCTGTTTAAAACATAAAAAAATAGCATGAAGGGAAAACCTCCCCCAAACGATTCCTGATATTCCAAATATCTATTTAATATTTAATCTTAAATTCTGCAGAACTTTGGAGAATATTGTCAGCTAGAGGTTGTCCCTGTGACAGTCACTGCGGTTATTTCTTTGCATAGAAATTCATGCTTTGCGTCCATGATTGGTATTGCGAAGTGGGAAATGCCGTTAACCCATTAAAAATCACACCTCCGGGCTGGTGTTTTCCTCCTCTGTCCTCAGCGGCTTCTGCTGGCCCGTGTGACGTGGCCTAACCCAATGCCAAGAGATAAAGTACTTCCCTGTGCCGCGGCTGGGAGCCAGTGGAAATGTGGGGACCATGAAGGCGCAGAAAAGCTGCAAACGTGAGGGAGGGCCATTTTGGTTGGTGCTTAAAAGAGAAACGAAAACATCATTTTTTGTCAAAGTCTCTAAAGGTAAAATGTTATATCCCTTAACACAGGAGTTTTTTTGAACCAGGGACACCCAAACAAGAGCAGATGGGGTTGGATTGGTCTGAGTTCAGAGCCCAATATTATATACTTCCAGGGATCCCAAAATCCCCAGCACCTCCGGCCCCAAAATGAGATCAGGGCTATGGACCCAGTAAAAACTAAGGACTGAGCTGGGGGGAGGGGTGGCTTTAATATTGGCTCTGACCCGGAGAGTCGCCGCATCAGTATTTAGAGCCCGATGCTGTCTTTTCATCGACAGGCCCCCGCAAACCCCCTGCAACTGCTTTCCCGAGCGCTGAATGTTTCGGCTTTCTGGAGATTGCACTGTTTTGCAGACACATGCATTTGATGACCTTGCGATGGTGGTGAAGAACATTCTTGGACAAGGCTGTTTGGAGGGTTTTTTTTATATATATTTTTTTATATAAGTAGATATAAATGCAATATAAATGTATATAGCATTTGGCAATAAAACTGATATTGTAAGAAACAAAATCAACCAGACTTTAACAAAGTCTGAGATCATAAATTATGTATTTATACGTAAACAACACAAAGTACAGCTCTTCCCACACAAATAAACAAAGTAAACGTGATTTATGACTGACCACAACGAATAGTTTATTATATTACTGTAAAAAAATTGTGAGTTGATAGTGATAGTGAGTTGTGGTGCACATGCCTGGATGGGAGCAAGGCGCTGAGGCGCTGTTGAAGCACAGCAGGCGTTTGTAATAATGCTTCACAGCACAAACATTTGCAAAGTAATCTGCCACGAATCAAACTCACTATGGCAGACTGTCCCACGTCATCAAAAGTTTAGATAATGCCTGTTTTAGATGCCAGCTTCATTGGGCGTGTTCTTTGTAGAGGATTTGGGATTTGTCATGATCCTAACCCTGAGTAATATCTCAAGGGCATATTTGAAAGAATTGTATCGTTTAAACTGCAGTCTCTTCTCATTAGCACACAGGTGTTTGAGCAGTTAAAAGATGTGTTTGTCTTATTTAAATATAAATGCACTTATGACACCCCATGTATAAATATCAGATGGGATCTTTTAGAGCCTCCGTCCTGTTTAATCGCATATGTCAGGACTTTGCCAAACAGCACATTTTATGCTGACGTGGCATATTCATCAGATATTTCTTTCACCTTTGCTGTCGTTGTCTCGTGGAAGAGAGAAAGGCATTAAAAAGGGGCTGATGTCGGCCGCCTGACTCAAACTGCAACGTGTCCATGGTCGAATGCTGCTTTGATACCGTGCCAAATTACCTCCTTCATTTTTCCCTTCACTTTTGTCTTAGAGCTCATGCCTCCGCCCTGCTGAGCAGCCCTTCTGGAATAGCTAAATCGTCAGCGTGCGCTACATGGCTTTTTTTCTTCATTTAACCAGTTTTACAGAACATGTTGTAACATCACCTGGGCACTACACATTCGCAACACACTAAGGGCTCCCGAGAGGTCTGAAAAGACGCCCTCCCTCGGCACTGTGATGCTGCTGTGGATGCTAAATGTAATTTTGGGAAAAGCAAGAAATATCTCTGTGCTTCAAGCATCAGTATGATTTTGTCTAATGTGGGACAATAGAAGCATATTACACATCTGGATTCCAGGGAAATACTGTATGTCTTTTTTATCTCTGAAAAAAGTACAACTCATTGTTGGGTAAACACATCTCTTGGGTGTAATTGTGACCTGTTGCTTTAATTGCAGTTTATGGAAACTTCAAATTATTCTACTCAACCAACCTGTGGTGGGCATGTTCCAAGATTTATGAAAGCAGAAAAGACTATTCCGATTAAAGCAATTCTGCTGTTACACCATAACAAACCAGAAGACACTGTACCTCATCGAGTATGTCCATGAGCATGTATCTTAAAATAAAAAGAACCTTCTCTTAATATTGGAGAAATAATATCCAAATAATCATGTACTGTTACTTTAGTAACGGCCAGTGAAGTTTTCATTCTTGTCAATATCTATTTTTTTCAATTTATTGCATTTTTTCCCCAATCTGGGTAGTCTTTACTGGTGAAAAATCAATTTTATATCTTTATATTGAATAGATAATTAACCAAAAAGAAAAATGATTTTGGCACAGTGAAATACAAATATTTGCTAAAATAACTAGAGAAAGTCAAAATCCGACAAGTGATGTTTATTAATTTCATTATGTGAGATGATTCTGATTTTACCTGTTATATATATACTGTGAAATGTATTCGTTGTTAAAGACTGTGTGTTAAAATGCAGTCCAGCAAACTTTTGGTTTCATATCTCAAACCAGCACTGACGATACTTTGTATTGTACAAATGCACTAAAATTGATTGACCATATAGGGAAAAAACACTTTTATTGAATGAAAGTGTTCTGTTTGTAATGAAAATGCCCAAAGGCACGTCTACATAAATGCCAGGAAAAGGTGTAAAACATAGACAGGTTATTAACTGAGTATAAAGACTCCAATTCATTGATAAAGTTTTTTCATATTAATTTAACCCCGGAGGATCTACCGTATGAAAATATCCATTCCTCTGCGCGATCCTTTGATGTGATCAGTCTTCGTGTATGACCCAAAATGAGAGGAGGAATTTCCTGAGACCAAATGACCACCTTCTAGTGTGTGAGAGAGAAAAAAATAAAGTTGCTTAGGAGTTTAAAAGACAGGAAAAGTTTTGAGACAGCCCTCTAGCTGGTGAAGGAGGGACTTTTTAAAACATGAACATACACAAGTTATCTGGTGTGTCCAGGACCTCCCCAAAATTTGGAATATAAAAGCCAGGTCAATTCGTTCGTTTAGGCAGTAGGGAGTTTCTGCTGGGGTCTGGACTGGAGATACAACGACCGGACCCTAACTTGTATGATTGGAATCTAAAGAAAAAAGGATTCCCCTCGCCTCAAAGAGTCTACATGTCTAATATTTAGACATGTTCAGCTTTGTGGATATTCGGTTAGCGCTGTTGCTTGCCGCAACAGTACTTTTGGCGAGCGGTCAAGGCGAGGAAGATGGTGAGTAACAGTTTTATTACTGTATTTCTTATTGTGCTTTTGTGTGGCCGCCGCTAAGTGACACAGTGACTGAATTTCTCCAAACTTTTATGATCAGATAAAGTCACACGTGACACTTTTTATTCTCGTGCTATGCGTTGAAATCCGTGCTTGATTGAATTTTAAGCTTATAGTCTACATGCACTGCTGCGGTGGAGCAAGCTGGTACAAGTCCGCAGCGTCCCATGTTCGGGCGCTTTATCGTGTCCTGCGGCTAGAAGCCCGAACAGAACAAACTTGGCAGAATAAGGCGGGATGCACGGCGGCGCATCTGCTTAGTTACGGTCTCTGCCCATTTGGGTGGAGGCAGTTTTTACAGGTTCTAACATCGTTTTGGGATGAATTTGGCCCATGACATGTTGGATTAAACACGAAACAGGACAGAGGGCTAATTTGTTATTGTAATATATTTTACAAAGCTGCGAATAGCATTTCCATAATTTGGTCCAGATGTTTTATGATGCTACAGATATTTAACCTTAATTTAATCATTCTTACATTGATATCCGAAATGGGTGCAAGCCATTAAAAGGGAACTCTCACAGAGAACCGACAAACAACAAAAAGAAAACTAAAGATGCGTGGAACAAACGCTTTAGACGTGTGAAGTGGAATAGTCTAGACATCACTTCATCTCCTAAGTTTTGGATACGGGGCGTGTTGTGGAAGCGTCACAATTGTACGGTCTTAGTGCGCCCCCTTGTGTTTGATGCGTGTATTATAAAAAAAATGGGGGGGGGGGTCTGCGCTCACCACTGCACGCGCACGCGCGCGCGCACACACGCACAGAAGAGAGAGAGAGAGAGAGAAGCCGAGGCCATGCGAAGTCATCCTCTGTTATTCTCTCATATTTTCCATTAATCCTATAGTTGGCGATTATGTCAGTGATAAAAGTACCCTAACAATCTGCGAGTATTTTACACAGTCTTTGTTTTGCACATCATTTTCTTTCGATAGACCTATCAGATTTTATTTGGAGTACATTTTACATGTAACAATTCCGGTGGTTAATCATTGTAAATAATGGTGAAATTTGATCACTCGCATTAAAGTGGAAAACAGTCCAGCCGAACACTGGGCCAAGCGTAATCTTAGGTTTTACCAAACAGCGGTCGGGCCATAATTTTAATGAACGGCTTTAAAGCCATATAAAGTTTTCATAGAGATATAAATGTGCAAAACTATAATTAGCTCGTCTTTACTCTGCACGAAGTGTGTCTTTATGTTGCAGCTCGCTGGCATTTAATACTTAATATGACTTGACCACATTATTTTAAAAATGATATATGATCCTGTTAATTCACTATCATGGTATATATCCATGTAAATTTAGGCGTTTGTGCGCCAAAAAAATCAATTAAAACTATTCAAATGAAATAAAATCAAAATTCACTATAAACATAACAAATATATGCATTTCAATTAATCTGATGCATTGTCTTTTTGGCCTATATGTAGATATATTTTCCCTTTATTTACGTCGTTTTTAAACGTTTACGTGTGCATGCAGCTTAATCGCAATGTGCAATTGCTGAAGCAGCAATAGCTGCTGGATTCCTATGGGTTTTTTTTTTACTTTATGATTCTAAGCGCGTCCCTGTCCAGGAACCCTTTTCCATTGTTGCCAAGTGTTTGTTGGTTGGATGGGAAACGCACGTCTAAAACGCCGCCCTCTCGCTTTGGTTAATGGCAGCCCCGCCCGGCAGCTGTCTGCTGGATGGGCAGACTTACAACGACAAAGATGTATGGAAACCTGAGCCCTGCCAGATCTGCGTGTGCGACAGTGGCAGTGTCATGTGCGACGATGTGATCTGTGAAGACACCACCGAGTGCGCCAATCCCGAAATCCCCTTCGGCGAGTGCTGCCCAATCTGCCCGGACGATGACGGTACTGCGCAGTCTCTCTGACCATTACATTTTTTAAACATGAGATTGTCCCAATGGGCAACTGTGAAATAAAAAAAATCATTGGAACTTACTTTTAATTAAGAATAGTGTATATATAATGCACACTATGTATAATGTTTTTTGATTCACTATACCAAAACATACAATTTGTTTACTTGCCTGTAAGATGTAATGCTCAAATTGCATTATTTAGTATTCAAAAGTACTGATATAAACCAGTAAGTTCCAATGCTGGCGAAGATGAAATAGGATGTGCTGAGTTGCAGACTATGACAGTTATACAATCTAAGGCCCATTACTAAAAGTGAGTTGTGAAACAAAAAAATAAAACAAATAGAAAAGTTTTACTCGATAATACACAATATTATTAGCAATATTTTTTTAGTTTGCATATTTATTCACATCAGTAGAGTTAAATGTGTTTTCTTGGATTCCATTTGGGTATTTTATGAGGGTAATAATGCAATATATTTCTTTAATTTGTTTTCATAGGTTCTCCCAAAGCAGAGGTAAATATTTTATTCTATACAAACTTAATGTGCAAAATACCTTAGACGATTGCATACATACAGATATTAAACCATCGACAAGTAATAATTTTTATTTTAATTTTACCTCTAGTAATAATTTTTGTAAAAGATCTTGGGACCAAATCACATTTTGACAGGTTAATGTTGTCTCTTGATATGAGTGGATGTCAAGGACTATATGGCTTGGCATAACACTTACAGAGGAAGAATGTGACCTTTATCTACTCACCTCCTTAGGGCCCCCAGGGTGACCGTGGACCCAAAGGTGACCGGGTACGTGCCAGTTTTAATAACGCTAAGGAGCAAAGAATGAGTATTCTACAGTCAGGCAGCTGGGATTGGTGTGAAGGGTCTGAACGAAATGCAGCACGGGTCATGAGCACAAAGCGAGCAGAAATGCTATCTTTGTGTTGCAGAGTGAAGTAGTTCTTTATTAAAGTAATAAGTAGTTAATTTTATGCTCTAAGGCCTGTGTCAAAATTACCATTGTGTTACATATATTTTGACGGAAGATTCCTGCTTTTCTATTAACATTTTCATCCAATTGTTCATCCGGTAGGGTCCCGTTGGGCCTCCAGGCAATGATGGCATCCCCGGACAACCTGGCTTTCCTGGCCCCCCCGGCCCCCCCGGACCCCCTGGCCTTGGTGGAGTAAGTTCTGCAGCACATCTTAAAATCCAGCTGCAGATCACTGCAGCCACTTTGCACTGTGAGGTTCAGCACTGGTTGTGTGGACAGCGCATGGATTTGGCTCTCTTTACAGGAGGCAGGTTCTCCTCACAGGAGGCAGTCTCCTGAGCTACATGACATTAAAGCTGCCCTTACAACGTTGTGCTCAAAAAACATGAAATACTAGGCTAATGCCCACTAGTGGCTGAAATAAGCATTTCAGTCGCACGTTCTTTGCTGTAGTCCAGTTTATACTGCCCAATAATGTTCTTGTTTCCTTCTACAGAACTTTTCTCCTCAAATGTCATCCGGCTATGATGAGAAGTCTGGTGGGATGGTATCTTTCCCTGGCCCTATGGTAAAGAGTCACCATAACTGCACTGTTTTGAGTTGTAACATATGATTGATGCGCCCTCAGAGGCCAGGGAGGAGTCTTTACTCCTTAAGCAGTCATTTTGTTTGCTGTTGCATAGTGTTCCTTTGAAAAAAACTCAGTAACTAATAATTTATTATCAAAATGACCTGGTAATTACTTTTCACATATTAACATGCTTTTTGAGAATTTCATATGTCACTGATTTTTTTTTTTTACTTATTTAAATAAATATTACTTTTTGTTTTTATACTTGAAAAATCACAGTCGTACCATTGCTATATATTTGTTTTCTCTATAAGTTACTTTTAAATGATGCAAAATTCTATTCTATGTACAAAGCTACCTTTGATAATGCTGGTAGGTTAAGCATCCTGATACTGTTTCCGATTGTTAACTCATTGTTTGTGGTCTAGGGTCCTATGGGTCCCCGTGGTCCACCCGGGCCGTCCGGCACCTCTGTAAGTGTGCCTGCCTTCCCTTGCCAGTGAAGTTTGCTCTTAGACAGCTCTGATCCATCGATTTCTTCCTACAAACCAGCAGTGTCATGGGAATCTCTTTTATGGCCTGACTGTCACATAAACCATTTTAATCAAATTAACTGTCATGACATTTGCAAACATTACAATACGGATTGCAGAACAACAACAAATTACAAGGAGCATCACTGTTTAACGAGAAAACAAGAAATGGCAATAAATAAAAATGTGGCAATAAATAAAAGTAAATAAAAGTATTTCTTTCCTGCTCTAACAGGGACCACAAGGCTTTACGGGTCCCCCTGGTGAGCCTGGAGAGGCTGGTTCTGCTGTAAGTACCCACCTGCCCCACTGATTCTTCTGTAAGGGCTACCACTTTTTCCTCCTGCTATTCAGTACTGTGCCAATGTAAAATGGCAGAATCATTCCCACACTAGACAAGGACCGGTATTGAATAAATATGCAAAATTCTGTCAATTGGAAAAGTGTCTCAGAGCTGTCGTTTTGGCATCTTTTGTGCTTTGCACTTAAGCTTTTGATGTGATAATGACTTGCGTCAGGTAGCCTTGCATTTTGTGTTCACCAACGCACACATGCCTCACTCAGTCTGCTGTCCCTCACTCTTATTTTCCATCTTCCTCAGGGTCCCATGGGTCCCCGTGGTCCTTCTGGCCCGTCCGGAAAGAATGGAGAAGATGTAAGCAACCCAATCTATTTCTCCGTCCATCATATTATGGGTTCTATCCACCTTGGTACCAGCCAGTTCCATGCAATTCTTTTCTAAGACCTATGGTAGCATTTTACTGTCTTGATGGTATGAATCACAAATACAGTTTAAGTCTAATCAGAAATTAGGCCCGACCTAATCATTCTCTGAATACAGAAGTGTTAAACATCAGAGGTCCCTTCAAAACATCACCAGTACCTGGCTATAAAATCACGAAACCTTGTTAAATCCGACCTGCTTTCCCCCAAATTTTTTATATTTCCATGCCAATAAAACCCCCAGCCGTGCCAGTGCCAGCGTCCTTAGGCAGCCGTCTCACTGTCTTTCTCTCTTGCTCAGGGTGAAGCTGGCAAACCTGGTCGCCCTGGCGAGCGTGGTCCATCTGGCCCTCAGGTAAAGCCTGCACACTTATTATGATGTGTTTTTTTAAACATCAAAAATCAAATCACTGGTGCAATCAGTTACGGTCAGCAATGGCTTATGTGGAACTACAGCCACTCTGACACCTGAGAGCATTTTGCTGATTTAATAGCCTTCTTCCGCAGGGTGCTCGTGGATTCCCAGGAACTCCCGGACTCCCAGGCATCAAGGGACACAGAGTGAGTGGTTGCTGCTAGACATGCGCCCTGGTGGCTACAGCTGAGAATGACAGCTCTTTTAACATCGCTTTGCATTCCCTCTAAGGGCTTCAGCGGTCTAGATGGAGCCAAGGGAGACAATGGCCCTGCTGGACCCAAGGTGAACTTCAAGGCAGCTAATGTGTAAAGCAGGGGCCAGCTGTATGCCCGTGCTCACGTAGAGCTCACTGCAATCATGTCTTTGTCAACAGGGAGAGCCTGGTGCCTCTGGTGAGAATGGTGCTCCTGGCACAATGGTATGCAACATCTATTACCTCATATCTGCAAAGTGTGGCTTAGAGTTTTGTTTGTTTTGCATAAGCGAGATCCCCTTAATAAAGGTGGCCATCTTTATTTAAATATCTGGGAGCTACATAAATGTACAAACTACATATCACTTCAAGTTATTAAATGCTGTTTAGGAATATTTAGCAGACCGTTATGGGAATGTTCTTGGCTGTTGTTGAGGCAGTACTGGTCTTTTCTTAATTTGCTGGGCAAACATTGTGCACCATGCCTCGTGCACCGTGCCTCGTGCACCATGCCTCGTGCACCGTGTCTCGCACACCATGCCTACTGGAGCTGACTCCCTGGCCTCTCCTGCCTTGCTTTCCCACAGGGCCCTCGTGGTCTCCCTGGTGAGAGAGGCCGTCCTGGTTCCGCTGGCCCTGCTGTAAGTACCCTTTAAAAAAAGCCTTTGCAGTGTGGCTCCGACAGAGGACGCACGCTAACCTCTAGTCTAAGTGCACTCTTCCATCTGGGTATACGCATTCCGCTCTACCTCGAAGCCCTGGGTTTGTGTCCTCTTAACGATAACTAATTAGTCAACTAGTCATTGTCCATTCAGATGGAATTTATCTCTTCTGAATATACATTCCATTTAAAGAATGGAATTGTTCATCTGGAATTTGCAAGATGCCCCATTTCTGCTGCTGGGGTTTTATCTGGCAACACGATGAATTAATGTGCAGAACAATAACTGCTCGTCATCACGTAATGCCATTAAATTATAAAGATGTGCAAAGCTTATTACAGTATGGTTTGGATACTGTACACCCAATGAAAAGATGTGTTTATGGTGTAATGATCACTAATGCTTCCTTACCCCTCCCTGGTGTTTGCACTGACACTTTACTGCATTGGTAGCTACAGTGAATGAATAGAATGGGCAGTGATTGGAAACTAGAAGCTGAACAAACAATAACATTTAACAAATAAATACTCCCAAAGCATTTTGCAAAATGGATTTCTCAGGCACTATTCCTAAACACAAGCCAGAAGCTAGTGTGGCTCTTTTCTTAGCAGTAATGAGATATCAGAAGGTCCCTTTAAGGGCAGAATGCCCCATCATTCATGCTGCCCCCTCAATCGTCTGCAAAAAAGCCCCGACATTATATCAGCTAGTCCTAATGTATTGTAGAACAGCACAACCATAGCACCAAGCAGGCTCATGATCTGAATCAGTATAGTTTCCTTAAGCATTCATATATTTGGCTTAATCTATTGTGTTTATAATTACTTTTAATTGTAAAGTAAGCGGCGATGTTCTTTGCAAGGGTGTAGGTTTGGTTTCAGCATTGGTAGGGGTCAAATCAGCACCCGACCCCCCCACCTCCCCGCAAACACACACGACCCTCCCCCATCACATCTGGCACTAGTACTGGTAAAATGCTACGAGAGATTTTAAGCAGACGTGTATATGTATATATGTATATACAGCGAATGTATGGTAAGGCTGACTCTTGGTTTGCGATGTCTTTCTCTAGGGGGCTCGTGGTAATGATGGTTCCTCCGGTGCTGCTGGACCTCCCGTAAGTAGTTCATTACCTTGTTGTAAATAATAGCCATTAACTTTACTCGATCTCTTTATGACACATCACATCACATCAGTGGTACCTCATTAGTAATGACAGCAGGGCAGCTCATATCCTCTGAGAGCAGCACCATGCTATACTCCTGTCTGCCTGGGAAAAAAAGAATCAATGGGTATTTATGCACTGGAACGTCACTAAAAACTACATGTAAGAGGGAATCAGGCATTTTGGCTGTAACCTGGTCAAGTGATGACCAGGTTTCTCACATTTAGGAATCTACACAGAAGTGTGGGACTGATGTGTGAGCTTCCAGGCTCTCGTTTGCATTTCTGCAGGCGTAATTCCCATGTCTTACTTTTCAGGGACCCACTGGCCCCGCTGGTCCCCCCGGGTTCCCTGGTGGCGCTGGACCTAAGGTCAGGTGGAATCCCCCTCTGTTCCCATAACAACTAATGTGACATGAAATTGGATTCCTTTTGTATATGGTTTTGTATATAGTTCTGATTCTATTTAAAGCATTATCCTATAATCATACAAGGATGAGTACTGCTATTAAAGTGACTGTTTCACAAATGCTTTCATTGAGTGTATTATTAGTTACAGAAAGGACTGTTTTCTTATTAAATCCCTTAAGTATTTAAAAACCTTACATTAATCTTATATTAGCGACAGTGATGAAGATGCTCATAAGTTTAAGAAATCATTTGAAAATGATTTGTTAAGCACTCTACAATAGGTTTAGTATTAGTATTACTCTTTCTTACAGGATGAGGCGGTATCACTAATAAGATACCTATTATGATGAGATCAGTGAATCTGTGACTTTGTCCAGGAGGTCCTTAAAGAAGCTATTTGCATTCTTGCAACTGACGTGAGGTAAATTGCTGCCACAGGGAGAGACTGGTCCCGCAGGAAGCCGGGGCTCTGAGGGCCCCCAGGGCGCCCGTGGCGAGCCCGGTAACCCCGGACCTGCAGGTGCTGCTGGTCCCTCTGTAAGTAAAAGGCTCCCACTCTCTTTATGGAAAACATCGCTTTCTTTTATATCCTTGGACTGTAATAATGACATGTCTCTCTTTTTCCCCCGCAGGGCAACGCTGGTACTGATGGAGCTCCAGGTTCCAAGGGTTCTCCTGTAAGTGTCTCTCGCGGAGTCGTATTTCTTTGATTAGTATGGCGTTTCCTCCAGTCTAATAATTTACGTGCTACTGGTTTGATGACTGCCATAGGGTGCTGCTGGTATTGCTGGTGCTCCTGGCTTCCCTGGACCCCGCGGTCCCCCTGGACCCCAAGGCACTGCTGGTGGACCTGGTCCAAAGGGAAACAATGTAAGTAGATTTTATATTTTACTATAACAGAATTTCCCCACATAAAACTATTTGGTTTGATTAGCTTTACTTGTTGTAAAGGCAATTCCCAGGTTAAGAACGTTCGACTTATGGACAACTTGCACTGAATAACAGACTACCATAAGGCCTATTATATTAAAAATTCAGATTAAATTATAATGGCTCATAATAATGAACGCACACAATACTTTGTGATGCTTAAGAAAACATTATACGGCTCCAATAGAGATTTATAGTCCAGGTCCAGAAAGTGTGACTGTGATTCTTTATACTCAACTGGTTCGTTGAAAGAAAATCTTGGATTTTTACTTTCTGGACCTAAACTATCTTCCTCTGGGCTTCAGTGGCTTGTTGGCTTGAGGTACAGTACCAAGCTGTACAACTGCATTATAATAATAATATAATAGTAATAATTATTATTAATAATAATAGTAACTGTATTATTATTATCCGACTTACCTACAAGTTTGACTTAAGGGCAGACTTTGAGTACGGATCTCATTAATAACCTGGGGACTGCCTGTAAATAAAACCTTCCCAGCCAGCATGTATAATAAGCAACAACATATTAGCATGGAAGCGGTTTATTAAAATTTAATCTGCTGTTTCATCCAACAGGGTGAAGTAGGTGCTCCTGGTTCCAAGGGAGAGCCCGGTGCCAAGGGAGAGACTGTGAGTACACACAAAGATGCTATTGGCACTCACTCCATTTTAATTTCCCCACTTTAGCCACTCTTAAACTCAGCATTATGAAGGCCTGGTCCCTTTAATAATATTGTTTTTAATTTTAACACTTATTACATAATTCTTCTTCCATGCTTACGTTCATACTCACATTTTTTGCCCAGTTGAACCATGCATAGGAAGGAGCAGTAGATAAATATGCATGTTACAGTTACTCCTTATTGCACTCAGGGTCCTACAGGCATTCAGGGAGGACCTGGGCCTGCTGGAGAGGAGGGCAAGAGAGGCGGCCGTGGTGAGCCTGGTGGTGCTGGACCTCGTGGACCCCCTGGAGAACGCGTATGTTTGACTTGAAGCTCAAATCATTTTCTCCAGTGCCTGCAACACCTGTTTTTAAAACACTGCTATTTATTAAAATTATCATTACCAGAAAATTCAAAACAATATTTAGAACATATTTGCATTTTGCTGCCAAAAGCACTATTGTATGGATTTGATCTTTGTTTGTTGCTCCTGTCCACATGCTGTGAGGTCAAACCTAATATAAGTCAATGGTCAGAATGAGGAGAACAGCGTGGAGTGTTGCCAGTGAGTGAATATGCATGCATCTCCCCCCCCTCCCCCCCCCCCCCACAGGGATCCCCCGGCGGCCGTGGCTTCCCTGGATCTGATGGAGCTGCTGGTCCCAAGGTTGGCAGCAGCCCATTGCGTCTTTCTCCAAAGGGTTAACAATTGGTTTGAAAACACATCCTAGTATAGGATCAAGTATAGGATCAAGTAGATGGCCTACTGTATAATGAATGAAACATATCTGCTGACATTTAGGTTTGTAGAGCGACTTGTACAGGTGGTGGGGGGTAGCATTCACCAGATGCATGGAAGCAACACACATAGGTTTGCTAGTAGAAGATACTATCCATGGGGGACAAGGATGCGGAATGTTTCACAGGTAGCTACAACCACTGCAGCAGAACCTACCTCACCATCCTCTTTCCTGTCTGCTCCAGGGCGCCCCTGGTGAGCGTGGTTCTGTTGGACCCGTCGGTCCTCAGGGAGCTACCGGTGAGGCCGGACGCCCCGGTGAGCCCGGCATGCCCGGATCCAAGGTGAGCTACGCCAGTCAGTCCTTCCACATCCCGTCTGTCTGTCTGGAGTGTGCTGCTGTCCTGCACACATGTTCAGGATTGGGCATTTAACTGGGGTAGGACATCCAGGACATCCATGTGCCAGGGGGAGGTAGCAGTGGTCTACAGAGCAGTGGTCCTGATATATACGTTTGTACCTCTGCTTTAGGGAATGACTGGTAGCCCTGGCAGCCCTGGTCCCGATGGCAAGGCCGGCCCTGCTGTGAGTATTGAACCAGATTGTGCAATTCATCTCTTGGCAAATTTTGCATAGAATGCCATTGACTTCGGAGTGAAATGTTGGGGACTTACTTATCTGTCCTGTTTAAATGATAGGGTTCTCCTGGACAAGATGGCCGCAGCGGACCTCCCGGCCCATCCGGAGCGCGAGGCCAGCCCGGCGTCATGGGATTCCCTGGACCCAAGGGGGCTGCTGTGAGCATCATACGTTTTCCCCAGTTTGGCAAACTAATTTTTAAATGTCGCCAGAGGACCTTGCTAAAAAAGATGGCACTGGACATGTGTATGATGCTGACTATGGTACATGATAGATATATTTCCGCCCCCCCTCCTCCAGGGCGAGGCTGGCAAGTCTGGCGAGAGAGGCGTTCCAGGACCCACTGGTGCTGTTGTAAGTAGGCCACCTCAAACGCACATTGCCACTCTCTCCCAGGATGCAAAGCGCAAGAGCGTTTAGCCTATGTGCTATGTCTTATTGAACTTCTATGATACATATGAAGAATGTGTACTTGCATTAGGAATCCAAGGTAATATAACTTGTGTCTGTACAGGGTGCCCCCGGCAAAGATGGCGATGTTGGTGGTCCTGGTCCCTCTGGGCCTGCTGTAAGTCATAATGTTATATTTCATTCCTGCACTAATGGTGCACAGCGTGTTACTGTTTATTCTCAAATGAGCGATAACTTACTCTTTGCCACAGGGACCTGCTGGAGACAGAGGCGAACAGGGACCCGCTGGTCCTCCTGGATTCCAGGTAAGATTCCCCATTTCATAAACTGAAAAAAAATTATGTTCTATCAATAACAGCAATGGGAGAGGTGTAAGCACCAGGTCCGGAAAAATCCAAACCAAGATTTTGTTTCAACCGACCAGTTGAGTATAAAGTATCACAGTTACAGAGTGCTCAACTAGTTGGCTGAAGCAAAGTCTTTGTCTGGATTTTTACTTTCTGGACCTGAAAGGTATACCTCTGATGTGTATGTACTTATATCAGTGTTGTTTGCACATGAAATATCGAGATGTTGTGCCTCATAGGGACTTCCTGGACCCCAAGGTGCTACTGGTGAGCCTGGCAAGGCTGGTGAACAGGTAAGCCCAGTGGTTTCACTGCCAGTGATCAGCAGTTTGTTAATTTGTCCATAGGATCATATGTCACTAGATCACTAGATCCAGTTGTATGGATACTGGATATGAAAATCTGAAGAGATGCAGCATTTTTATCCCTTTAAATAAATTTGGTTTTTACATGTATTACTAAAAACCAAGCCATCATATTAATAGATGTGCAAAGTACAAGTTTTTTTGCTGGAATAGCTTAACATGTAGAATAAAAAAACTTAAGACAATCCTGAGACAGCAGAGTACTTATGCAAGGTATACTTTTTAGTGGATGTTATGAAATTATCACTGAAAACCAAGCCATCTTATTAATAGTTACACAAAGTACTGGTCTGTTATTCAAATATTGTTTGAAATAGTTTATTTTGCAGAATAAATAAACTTCCGTGATAGCACACGTCTGCCCAGCTAAGTTATGTCTAAATGATGTAATACTCAACTTGTTTGCTAATTGGCAAGATGTCTATGTGAGGACAGTTTCTGATCTGTAGCTAACACTAATCTGAGGTAATTCCAACTTGTTCTCAATCTTCCCATGATGTTTATAGGCTGCCTAATACACGTTATGTATTAGGCAGCATAAATACAATTCGCGAAAATCACTAGGTGTTACATATTTAGAAATTTGCAGACATTTTAGGCCGAAAAGCAGTAACCTGCTCTTACCAAAAACGATAGCAGACAATTAAATCTATTGTCATGCAGCACCTTGATGTGCCATTAATTTCCGCAAATTGTTTTATTTCAAAGGGAATTCCTGGTGAAATTGGTGGCCCTGGACCCTCTGGATCTAGAGTAAGTGTTCAGCAGAACAACTCTGTCTACATGAGCAACTCAGAATCACACTGGAAAAGCTTTGCCCTACTGGGGTAAACCCAGGATCAACATACCCTGTGCTCACAATCCTCTTTGTCCCCGACCAGGGTGAGAGAGGTTTCCCTGGAGAGCGTGGTGGCCCTGGTCCTTCTGGCCCTGCTGGTCCTCGTGGATCTCCTGGTTCCTCTGGCAATGACGGTGCAAAGGTACGAGCAGCCAAACCCAACCTGGGCTGGTTAGCACTTGTGTTAATGTCTCACAAATGTATGTTTAAGTATGTATTGAAAAGAAACAAGCTGAGTAAATACAAATGCACTTAAAATAAATTTAAACCATATATTATAATATTATATTAAACAACAGCATCACCAAGTGTCCACCTTTTATCTGTATTTGGCAATCACCGTTTCTTTTTATTTTACGAAGTAGACATCCATCTACATGAAGAATTTTGTTAAGAAAGTATGAACAGGCCTGAAAAACTGGAAAAGAACAAGAATAAGGCTATATAGACATATAGCATTACTGTCTAGCTGTCCAACAAATCTGTACCTCTCCATCGGTCCACTTTAGGGTGAGGCTGGTGCCGCTGGTGCCCCTGGTGGTCAGGGGCCCCCAGGTCTCCAGGGAATGCCTGGTGAGCGTGGTGCTGCAGGTCTTCCAGGCCTCAAGGGTGACAGAGTGAGTATCGGCATCAGTGCTCCCCTAGGCGTACCCATCTGTGTGTATTCCAGTGCTGATGCAATCCAACTTCTCCTGCAGGGTGATGGTGGTCCCAAGGGTGGTGATGGTGCTCCTGGCAAAGATGGCATTCGTGGTATGACTGGTCCCATTGGTCCTCCTGGCCCTGCTGGTGCCCCTGGCGAGAGGGTAAGTCATGGGGGGGGGAGATTAACTAACTTGAGATTCAATTGAAAAATACCCTCTGAGCCACTAAAGATTATGATGTTCACAGTTTATAATATTGCAAAATATGACTCGGGTCGAAAGGCATCCTCAGATGAATTTACACAGCATTTTCTGTTTCTGTGTCCAGGGTGAAGGTGGACCTGTTGGTCCCGCCGGACCCACTGGTAGTCGTGGTGGCCCTGTGAGTGTCTCTGTCTGGCCTGCACATACACCTCTAGATACTACTAAAGTCTGATAACGTAAAGTCAGTGCTTATAACTGGCACTCAGGCACAGATCGATGACTGAGACGTCCGTGTTTTTCCCAGGGTGAGCGTGGTGAGACTGGTCTGCCTGGACCTGCTGGATTCGCTGGACCTGCTGTGAGTCTGACCTGAGAGCCCTTGACAAGACACAAGAACCTCTTTGCACATATGTGAATGTATCATGCTAAGATTTCCATATGGGTCAACAAATTCTCTAGTATGTGTTAATGCAAAGATCATGACTATTCCTAATGGTAACATAAATGATTTGAGTAAAGAGACATATTAGAGAATAAAGGCATTATTTGAACTAATGAATCAAAATTAGCTTTGTCTAGCTTGTCATGGGTACTGCTCCTCTCTGTTTTATAGGGTGCTGATGGTCAGCCTGGCCCTGCTGGTTCCCATGGAGACACTGGTCCTAAGGGTGATGCTGGTCCCCCAGGCAACGCTGGACCTGTTGGTGCTCCTGGACCTCAGGTGACCAAACACTAGTTCTTCCCCTCCAGTGTATTAACTCCAAAACATGACCCCCCCCCCTCTGTTATACCAGACTAGTAAGGGCACAGACACGTTAAATACGGGTACTTATTTTGATCCCAAATGACCATTTATACGTATTTTATTGTTATCATCAGCCAGTGTCCTTGCATGACATGCTTTTACTGTGATTTTTTAACTTAGAGATTATTTGAAGAAAAACTGACGCAGATGTCCAGTAATTGTCAAAAACATCAGTTTTATCCAATCCAACTGGAAGATTGCATTTCACTGTAATTATATAGGTGTCTTTCTGCATCCAAATGCAGACACAGAATTTTTATATCATGTGTCTCTTGAGTGAGGAATGGATGTCTTCTCTACAGGGTCCTGCTGGTGCTACTGGACCCAAAGGTGCTCGCGGTGCTGGTGGACCTCCTGTACGTACCAATGATCTTGATCAATCTTGTAACAAATGTTACATACATAGATTTTATATTTAAACTAAATATGCTGATCCATATAGGAACCCAGCATTAAAAACTTAAATATGTTTTGAAGAAGCAGTGTGAAATTTGGCCGCAAGATAATGCTCACGTCAATTTTAATTAACTAGAAAAAATGTTTTTTTTTGCTATGTGTAGGGTGCTGCTGGATTCCCTGGTGCTGCTGGGAGAGTCGGACCTCCAGGCCCCGCGGTGAGTTATGACGTCATCCCTAAGGCACTCTTTGTAGATGGCAGCTTTCGCATCGGCTAATCCACACACTATCTAATGTACAATAAAGCAAGGCGGAGCATGGCTTTAACCTTTGTTAGCCCTTTTTCCCTCCATCATTGACACAAGTGTCAAGTAGAAACTATTTAGATATTATACCAATATACTCCAAAATACAACATGCACATTTACGGGGCAGTGGAACCACACAGTGTTGTTTGGTAGGCCTAGGCTAATGTTTCTGTCATTTTTGAATGAATCTTCACAATTCCATGTAATTCCTAATGCATGGCAGGCAGCACAGCGCATCCCATAATTTGTGTTATAGTCTCAGTAGCATATGGTAATAGTTTGTGTTATAGCCTCAGTAGCAAATGGTAAATTTGTGTTATAGTATCAGCAGTATATGATAATAATTTGTGTTATAGTCTCAGCAGTTTATGGTAATAGTTTGTGTTATAGTCTCAGATGTATATGATAATAGTTTGTGTTATAGTCTCAGATGTATTTGGTAATAGTTTGTGTTATAGTCTCAGCAGTATATGGTAATAATTTATGTTATAGTGTCAGCAGTATATGGTAATAGTTTGTGTTATAGTCTCAGCAGTTTATGGTAATAGTTTGTGTTATAGTATCAGCAGTATATGGTAATATTTTGTGTTATAGTCTCAGAAGTATATGGTAATAATTTATGTTATAGTGTCAGCAGTATATGGTAATAGTTTGTGTTATAGTCTCAGCAGTATATGGTAATAATTTATGTTATAGTGTCAGCAGTATATGGTAATAGTTTGTGTTATAGTCTCAGCAGTTTATGGTAATAGTTTGTGTTATAGTATCAGCAGTATATGGTAATATTTTGTGTTATAGTCTCAGAAGTATATGGTAATAGTTTGTGTTATAGCCTCAGCAGTATATGGTAATAGTTTGCATTATAGACTCAGATGTATATGGTAATAGTTTGTGTTATAGTCTCAGATGTATATGGTAATAGTCTGTGTTATAGCCTCAGATGTATATGGTAATAGTTTGTGTTATAGTCTCAGATGTATATGGTAATAGTTTGTGTTATAGACTCAGCAGTATATGGTAATAGTTTGTGTTATAGTCTCAGATGTATATGGTAATAGTCTGTGTTATAGCCTCAGATGTATATGGTAATAGTTTGTGTTATAGTCTCAGATGTATATGGTAATAGTTTGTGTTATAGACTCAGCAGTATATGGTAATAGTTTGTGTTATAGTCTCAGATGTATATGGTAATAGTTTGTGTTATAGTCTCAGATGTATATGGGAATAGTTTGTGTTACAGTCTCAGATGTATATGGGAATAGTTTGTGTTACAGTCTCAGATGTATATGGTAATAGTTTGTGTTACAGCATAAGTCATTCTGGACTGGCCTTTTTCATGTTTTTCTCTACCATCGCAGGGTAATTCTGGTGCCCCGGGACCCCCAGGGCCTTCCGGAAAAGAAGGACAGAAAGGTCCCCGTGGTGAGACTGGTTCCGCTGGCCGTTCTGGCGAGCCTGGAGCTGCTGGACCTGCAGGACCCAGTGGAGAGAAGGGCTCCCCCGGCTCCGATGGTCCCGCTGTGGGTACTTCAGCAAAAGCTGATAATTATATTACAGACCATGGAAACTGATCTATAGACAGAGGAAAATGCAGAGGGTGCAGGAGACAGGATTAACCTGCGTCTCGTCCCGTCTCCCTCAGGGTCCTTCTGGGATTCCCGGACCTGCTGGTATTGCTGGTCAGCGCGGTGTCGTTGGTCTGCCTGGACAGAGGGGCGAGCGTGGTTTCCCTGGTCTCCCCGGCCCATTGGTACGTATAGCTGCATAGTTATGGAGAGACACACTGCCCCCCAGAGAACCCCACATGTGGTGCTGGTGCTGCCATGTGGCACTCTCACAGAAACTTCGAAAATGCTGAACTCTTCACCCAGAACACTATTGCGCAGTTTTTGCACTGTACTGCCAGGACAAACCCCCCATACTCATTTATGAAGCCCCTAAAATTCACCGTACATTCCTGAATCCCAGCAGTGTATGGAGCAACTTATACTTAATGGTCTGCATGTGTTACCTTTTTACATTATTTGTGGCTACATGCATGTGGAGCACATTTCAGCAGCTTCAAACTTCATAGGAGTGACTGTATGTAAGCATTTGACACAATGTGAAGGATTACTTAATGACAACAGGGCAGGAAGTGCTGATGGCCGGTGGGCTTCAGCTCACGCACCTCATCAGCTCCGAAAGGATTTGTTCAGGCTGCTTATGGTGGTTTCTGAGCAAAGATCTGGGTTATATGTTATAGGACTATTGGAGACCCTGAGCAATGTCTTTCTGCAACAAACTATGTTCTTGAGATGAAGGTCAGGCTGTTGTCCAAGAAGACTGGACAGGAAGAACAATGATTACATTAAGCCATTTTAAGACAGTAAAATAATAATACAAAAAACATAAACTCCTACTTATTTATTTAGAGCCTATACATTTTTTTATTATTGCTGCCTGAAAAAAATACTTTAAAAAAATAATTTCCTTTATAACCCCAAGCCCCAACTGGATAAGCTATCTGAAGATGAATGGTTCTTTTACATTTCATATTATTTCTATATGTTTTACTTTGAGAAGGCCGGAGTATTGCTCTCTAATGAGAGGCGGTATCTGTTTGCTACAGGGGGAGCCCGGAAAGCAGGGATCTGTCGGACCTGTCGGTGAGCGCGGCCCCCCCGGACCCATGGGACCTCCTGGACTGAGTGGAGCTCCTGGCGAGCCTGGCCGTGAGGTGAGGCACACCCCCTTTCCACTCATGTCTATAGTTCTGAGTCGTACCTCACGGTCTATTTTGATAGCAGACCTAAAAGGCCATATACCTAAGGATGGGTATATTGCTAAAAGATAATAAAGGTAGCTGACTACACCATTAGAGTTTTGCATCACCTCTCGTCTCAGTGCATCTCATTGTATTAGATTAATAACGCTTCCTTTTTTAGGGCTCTCCTGGTAACGAGGGTTCTTCTGGTCGCGATGGCCCTCCCGGGCCCAAGGTAAGCCTGAACTTTTCCTGGAACTGCTCGTAACTATCCTGCTCTCTTTCCAAATTGAACGCGCTTTGTGCTCGTGCACTTTACGCCGTGGAACTGCTCGTAACTATCCTGCTCTCTTTCCAAATTGAACGCGCTTTGTGCTCGTGCACTTTACGCCGTGGAACTGCTCGTAACTATCCTGCTCTCTTTCCAAATTGAACGCGCTTTGTGCTCGTGCACTTTACGCCGCGGGACTGCTCGTAACTCTCCTGCTCTGTTTCCATAGTGAACGCGCTTTGTGCTCGTGCACTTTACGTTGCGGGACTGCTCGTAACTCTCCTGCTCTGTTTCCATAGTGAACGCGCTTTGTGCTCGTGCACTTTACGCCGCGGGACTGCTCGTAACTCTCCTGCTCTGTTTCCATAGTGAACGC
>JAODKN010000093.1:12519921-12530186 GCA_026774425.1 Petrocephalus zakoni | reverse complement strand
GGGGGAGAGAGAGACAGAAAGAGAGAGAGGGGGAGAGAGCGAGAAAGAGAGAGGGACAGAGAGAGAGGGGGAGAGAGACAGAAAGAGAGAGGGGGAGAGAGAGACAGAAAGAGAGAGAGGGGGAGAGAGCGAGAAAGAGAGAGGGACAGAGAGAGAGGGGGAGAGAGCGAGAAAGAGAGAGGGAGGGAGAGGGAGTGAGCGAGAGAGAGAGGGAGGGAGAGAGGGGGCAGTGCTGACAGCTCGCCGCGATCCTAGGGAGCCGAAGCAGAGCGCGGACACAATGGAGCGCACGGCAGAGGACTCGTGAAAAAAGCATCCTTTGACCAGGTACCGCCGTGGCCGCACGCCTCCGCGGCCGGCCGCCCCTTCGGCGCCGTTAGCGCGCACATTACCGCGGAATGCTAAAGATGCAGGAAGCAACGTAGCAGATTAAAGGCATCAGTAGGGTACGCGGCCAAGGCCCCGCGGTCTCCGCATGGTCCTAAAGCCGGGGCCGGAGATCCATCGCCCGTACACACAAATAAGCCCCGGCTGCGGTAACCGCCGGCGCCCTAACGCGCCGAGCCGGGCACGCTATAGCCAGAAACGGCTGCGGAGGGGTTTCTTCCCCTTTATTTCCGTCATTTAGAAATATCCCGGCGGGTGTCGCGACAAAGCCGCCCGTTAGAAATCACGTCCGCATCCCCATCGGCGCCGCCGGCGGCGAAACGCGAGCAAACGCCGCTTTTATTAAGGCGGAGGTTACAGTCGTGATTTCGAGCGGAAAATGCATGTAACGGGCATTAAAGACGCGCCGTCTCAGGGGAGAAACAAACAGACAAAGTCCCCCATCGCGCCGCGTCCCTGCCCCAGCCGAGCTATTCCGCCTTTTATTATTACAATCTGTATTCGAAAGGAATGTCGATTCAATCTAAAGACACAGCTGTTAGGGAAATGCATTGCTTTCACTCGGCGGTATATTTTTTAAGATTTCCCTTTTTAAAAAGAGTAGTACGCGTTATTTGGTCATGGATATCTATCGTATAATCGATAAAACATATAAGTAGTAGGGGCTTGCGTTGTTTGTTTTCCCTCCGATTGTTAAGGTTTAATTTTAGAAATAACAATGATGGGGAGGGAGGAAATGGCGCGGGCCGGCGCTAGGACCCGGGGGCGCGCTTCCTCTTTGCTGCAGCCTCGCTGTTGCGGGAGGACCAGAGATCTGCAATAAGGCGGATGGGAGAATGTGAGAGAGCGAATGTCACGCAAAGGGGATTAAACGCAGGCGACCGATAGATGCGGGGACGCTGGTAACGTATCGGTCCATGTTTTCCTAACAGATCTGCACGTACTTGAACGAAAGTAGCGCTCCCCCCCACCCATTTATTGTAAAATAGCGATGTAAATGAGAGATGCAGAAGCCCGATCTTAGTGCATGGCGCCCCGCTCCCGGCCCTAATTCTCTGTCCGTGCTTGTGTTCCTCTCCTGCTGACCGCTGCCTATGCTGGATCTGATGTACCAGAGGCGATAAAGGGGAGCTATGCCGTTACTGACCTACCTCAGCAACGCTTGATTAATCATGATGAAGACCGAGTCCCCGTCATCAGCCAGCGCAAGCACCACTACCAGCTCCAGCTCCAGCTCCAATCTCAGGAGCCCGTCTCCGCACAGGAATGCCTACGAGGCGGGCATCCAAGCGCTGAAGCAGGCGAAGGACACGCTGAACAGCGCCGCAAACGGCGACGGCCAGGACAGTAAGGCCAAGTCTTCTCGGGGCCGCAGGTATGGCTCTAATGTGCACCGCATCAAGAACATGTTCCTGCAGATGGGCTCCCCTGTTCCCGGGGAGGGCGAGGACTCGGCTAAGACCAGTGACCGGTCAGTGCGCCTCTCGCTGCCCCGGGCCAGCAGCCTCAATGAGAACGTTGACCACAGCGCGCTGCTCAAACTGGGCGCCACCGTCTCGGAGCGCGTGAGTCGCTTTGACCCCAAAGTGGACGGTGGCCAACACAGGGGGTCCTCTGGCTTTTCCAAGCTGCAGGAGACGCGCAAGATATTCGAACAGCGCCACCTGCAGGAGAAGCAGGCGGCCACCAACCGAATCCTGTTAAAGAAGGAGCGGGCTTCCGGCTTCCAGGACAGTCGGCTGGATGTGGTTGTGCGCTTCAATGGCAGCACAGAGTCGTTGGACAATCTTGACGGAGGAGGTGCGGGTGAGGCGGTCTCCCCCACCGTAAGCCAGCTCAGTGCCGTCTTTGAGAAGGCTGACCTCCGGAACAACCTTCACAGGCCATCCACCTCTCCACTGCCCTCTCGGGGGGTCGGTACACCCTCAGGGAGAGTTGGCGTCCTCAATTCCAGGATCATCGCCAAGAAGACCCATGTCACCCCCTCGGGCAGCCAGGAGCAGAGCGGCCAACCAAAGGACCAGGAGGTGTCACCCAGGAGTCCCAGAGCTAAGGTGAGCACCCAAAATGAGGACACTGTTTCTTCAGAGGGCTCAAGACAGGGAGGCCAGGCTGCTAGCGAGGCAGGCAGAGCTAAGCTGGATTCAGACGTGGCCAGGTCCAATGAGGCTGTGAACTGTAATGCAAAGGATGAGGCTGAAAGGGAACCAGGGCTCACAGGTGGCCAGGAAGACACTGGGAACCAAGAGGCAGCCAGCCGGCTGGTGCAGGCGGAGGTTCACGCCTCTCAGGAGAATGAGGAGACTGCTGGGAAAAGAGAGGGCCTAGGAACAGCTGGCTGTGTCGCCAATGATTCCAGCACCACGGAGGAGGGAGAGGAAGAGAAAGGCCTTGCGAACAAGGTCGATGAGTCCCTACAAGGGGAGGATTTAGGTGAGGACCCCCGCAAGGAGGATTACTCAGAGGCAGACCTAGTGGACATCAGTGCCTACAGCGGCATAGGGGAGGACTCCGGGGGTAGCCAGCTAGACGAGGAGGAGGATGAGGATGAAGACGAGGCCTACGAGCCTGAGTCCAGCTGTACCGAGATTCCAGGACTTCCTACAGAGGAGGAACTGCCCCCGAGCCGGAAAATCCGCTTCAGCAGCGGACCGATCAAGGTGAGTACTGACCAGAGTGTTGCTGGGGGTCTGTGGTGCTGCTGGGGCCGTTTGAGACAAACAGTGTGTCTAAGCTCTGCTGCATGTGGGATGCTGAATGCCACCCTTTGGTAACTCATTTCTATTCATTTTATTTATATGGAATAGGCTCGAGAATGTTTCGCTACCAGACTTTTCCTGGTGTCTGTCTGCTTGCTAAGAACCACTCAGCGAATGGCGCCGGGGACTCGCACTGTGAAATGAAGTGATTTTGGTACCGCATAAAATGCGATTTGTGACCTGTAGAAAGCGTACATTCTCACTCCCTCAGTCTGCGTGTTCCGAGTCAAGAGGACGTATAAGTTTCGATCTTGCAATCGCCGGTCAGACCACCCGTCCGGTGTAGAAACGGGGAAGTGAATGCAGCCCGTGGCCAGCTCCTGATATGCCTTGAAACGTTTTGCCACTTGCAGTCAGAGAGAGGAAGATAATGGTTTTAGACATGAAATCTTCCATGGTTCTGTAGGCCCAGTCTGAGCACACACCTGCACCAGTGGCACGCAGAGACTCTCCCTGACTGCTAGCAGTCATCATGCCACTTCTCATTTTCTGGGTGTTTAAATGTAATGCATTAAGGTGATCGACCCCACCCCAGCCAGAAGAGGATGCAGATGCTATATAGTGATGGCTTCCTGAAAGAGAAGTGTGAAGCCTGTGGCATGAGAGCATTTTTCTTACCTACCCTTGTTACACTTGTTTTGGATGCTGTTGTATACTGTGAGTGTGTCTTACAAAGGCATTTCTTATTCTAATGATATAGCTGCAGATATGAATAGCTAATGTACATCACCCTCATACAAGGCGGACCAGCTTTTGCTGTGTTTCCGTTAGGTAATTAATTTGGCGGCATTGCCATTCCTCATCATACTGTATCAGCAGTTGATTGCGCTGAAGGAAATGGCTGTCGTATTTGTGCGATCCTCCCACCTGATTTCCTGTCACCATTCAGATACAGATCAGAGGCCCGTCGACTGCTGCGAAGATACGATAGTATGACCTTTTCACATTATAATCATTGCTAAAATTGTGACGGTGTTCAATAAGGTTGTCCTTTGTAGATTTTTTAAGCCTATGAGGTTACATGTTCTCCCTGAGTCAGGCAGATTTCCTCTAGTTATGGTCTCCTCCCACAGTCCACAGACCTGCTCTTAGGCTAATTCGCATCTCTAAATTGCCATTAGTGTGTGTGTATATGACCTGCGATGGACTGGCATCTTACTCAAGGTGGACCCTTGCCTTGTGGACTGTGGTACATGGCATAGGCTCCACCCCCTGCATCTCTGTCCAGTAAAAGCTGTTAGGAATATGGATGTCTAATCATTAATGCCCTAATGTCTCCTCATTCCTGAGCTGGTGTGAATATGGATACTTTCTCCCCCCCCTAGTTCCGCAGCCAGACACCTGAAGGAATTGCTGTAATTGTGATACTGGTGTGGCTGGGCAGCACATGCTGGCAATCTACCCTTCTGAGCTCCCATTGGGTAAAAGCTGGCCCTCATTTCGGGGTCCCTTACGAAGGATTGGGCGGCTTGTGGTGAGCAGGTAGCCGGGCCGGCGGGAGGCGGGGGATCCTGCGGTGGGCTTGCCCCGATGCCGGCTTGCGCGTCAGACGGCACACAGGGCCAGGCACGCTCTCTGTGGAGTGCTGAGTAAGAGTGCGGGGGCAGCAGAGGTGACGTGGAGCATGGGTGCGTGAGCGAGGTTCACGTTGTTGGTTTCCCAGCTTCTGAAAGGGTCTGCTGAAGGTGTCTGTCATGCCTTCAGGATGCGAGTCCCTCCGTTCCTGCTGCAGTCCTGTTACATAAGAATAAAAGGAAGCGTGGATCTGATCAGATCTAAAGATGGAGAATCAACGTGCTGCTAGGAATGTCGCTCCCCAGCCCGCACCCGTTGTGTACGGATGCTGTCAGTATTATTTTCTTTGATTTCAGAAGCTTTGATTTCTGGATGTATGCATCAGGAAATCTTACTCCTTAAAATTTCCAATTCTGTCCTCTCTCAATGCCTTTGTGCGATAGACATTTAGTGTGACCCTCGAAGCTCGGGAGATATCCTCATCTTTGCTGATCTCTCTTCCTCCCTCCCTCTCTCTCTACGCAAGATGCATGCTTTTTTGAAGAGAGGTGAGCAGAGTGTGAGGTCTTTGTCAGTCAGGACTAACTTAGCATAACGGCTGGTGAGGAAGCCTGCCAGCCACGTTGAAGAATAATTGACATATCAGTCAGTTATATTAATCAGGGGGGTTAATCATTATTGCCAGAGCTCAACTTAAAACAGAGAAATGCTCAATTTTAGTTTTAACAGTGACTTAGCGTAAAGTAATTAGACATGCAGAGCATCAGTCTGGATGGAAATGGTGTGGTCTCTTTCTCGGTATTAGTGTATTTGTGGCCCTGGAATTTTAGCTTGAGTCGTTTGGTGCCAGGCTCAGCTTCTTAACCACTTCACAGCCTCCCACAGGACATAAGAGTCCATTCAAGAGTCACGCCAGTCCTGAGCAAAAATAAGGTTTCCAGGGACAGTATTCTGACATTGAGCCCTGATAGGATCTTGTTTTCCTATCTGTAAGACTAAGAGGGACTTGATACTGAGTTCAGACCTGTTTGCCTGTTGGAATGATACTGGACAAAGACTTCCTTTGTTAACCCCAAGATCTTATTCAAGATCCTGTTTTATGGGCACTTGTGTTACTGAGTACTGAAGCTTCGTCTTTAGAAAGTGTTTTTTTTCTTCATTTGTTGTTGTCATGCTACTCTCTGGCACTTAAGTGCCTCCCATTTGGCCAGAGACATAGCCAGGCATGAGGATAAGGCTGACAGCGATGCCCGGGTGGCGTCTCCATGAGGCCGTGCCTACCTGCATGCCGACGATGGTCGCCAGATGTGGAGGCTGGCATGGCTGAACTATCCTGGGGAAAGAGCTGTGTAACTGGGCTGAATTCAAGAAGTCCACTTTCTGCAATCTGGTCCCATCGCTACCCGTCAGATCTTTGCCACCAGCTCACTTGCTTGTGACGCAGCGTTTCAGAAAATGGCACCTGTAATTAAAGCTGTCACCTTTCTTGTGTTCTTCCTTCTGTTCAGTTTTATGGTGGAATACTTCTTCGATGCCCCCACTTATTTCAGAAATAAAAAATATTACCGTTTCAATTATTTACTAGAATAATTAAAGTTATCTAAAAGGTACTGTGGCTGGGGAAAAATCACATCTGATGATGCGACAGTTAATTACCTATCAGATTCAGTGCTGCTCCAGAACTCGGATGACCTTGAGGTTGTGCGACACTGCCAAGTGCCATATTCAGTTAAATGTGGCATCAAGTCAAAATTCAAATGAAGCTCAGGGCGGACCCACAGTTGAGCGATACTGCGTTTGCCTGTTTTCAGCACTGGCTTCAGCAGCCAGCCAGCATCCAGGAATGGGATGCTTATGGTGGCTGTCCTCTGACCTTCTGCCCCAGCTGACAGCAGTTCAGACGCTGGCCTCCATATACAGGAAATGTAGTAGATTTCTACGTAACATTTCTGGCTCAGATGAGCTGATCCTCTGAGACTATTGTTTTTTTTCTTTTATGCGTGATTTGTTCATGTGCACATGAACAAGGTTAGTAGTAGGCTTGGATTTGGTTTTATGGAAATACGGTATACTGTGACATTTGGGGTATACTGTGACATTCTGAAATCTTGGCAACCAAGATTTTTTGTAGGGGCAAGAAAAACATTTTCGTGGGGCCCCGCCTACCCTCTGCTCGGCAAATTGCTTTGGAAAACATAGTCGACGTATCATATTCCGTAGTATAATGTCACGGTAAGGGATATTGGTAGGGCTGCAGCTATCGATTATTTTAGTAATTGGGTATTCTATTGATTATTTCATTGATTAATCGAGTAATCGGATTTGTCTTATTAAATTTGTCTTATTAAAGTGCAGTAGTAACTATAACATAATGATGGTATTTTAAGTAATTCAACATGAGGGAGATGAAATAATCTGGAAAAAAGTTTTTGTTTGAGCGCTGTTTGCAGATGCAGCACTTAAAAAGCACACATAATGATACAGACACTCTAACAAAACACTGTATTTTTTGGCAAATAGCTTACATCATTTTGTGGTAATTTATTTTGCCATTAATTTGGTAGTAAATTCATATTGACCCATGTGACCCGAGGAGAGCTGTATACTGATATTTTAATCAGCTGTATTAACATGGTAGCAGTGCAGCTGACTGTAATTATGAAGCCTTTCATAACCAGAACAACTTGATATGTAACGTTACCCTGCCTCAGTAGTCAATAGACAAAATCATCATTGAAACTTTAGCCTCGAAAGTTGCTAAGCTACCTTCGGTCGTAACTATTAATTATGATAACCATTAGCAGCTAATGCTGTGCACATATAAAAACAAAATAGTATTTAGTATATTAATGACAGCCAATGTATAAAAAAATGTTCTTTAAAATGTTATTTTATCAAAATACCGCTTAAAGTGCTTGGTAATTCGGAATGGAAATGACCGTGATTCTATTCCGTGAATGTCAATGTTTGGAACTATTCACTGTCTTCGCCATTTTTTTTAGACTGGAGTGTCGCTGTTGCTACCAAATCTGTACCGCTTTGTTGCTACCAAATCTGTACCGCCTTGTTGCTACCTGATCTGTACAGCCTTGTTGCTACCTGATCTGTACAGGTCCGCCACCCTGTTTCTTACACTCCTGTTTCTTTCGTTTCTGTTTCTACCGCTCTGCTACACGTAATGCAGCATAAGCAGACTGTGCGACAGTAATAATCCTCCGTGTGAAACACGGTGATCACTGAGCAGTACATAGTCGTGTGGGTTAAACGAAGCATCGAAGCAAAGAATTTGCATCGAGGATTTTTTTGTAATAGAGTTATTGGAGTTACTCGATGAATCGTTGCAGCCCTAGATATTGGCCAAGCTTAGTTAGTAGGGGAATCACAAGAACCACCTGATTCTTTGGCAAGACCCGTAGCCCCTTCTAGAATATACTATGGGCTAACGCATGTCGCAAAGACGGCAGGTGCCGTCCACATGCTGGACAAGCTCTGCTGTTAGACGTTGTGTCACAGAAAGCTGCGGAGTCCCCCTGAAATCCCTGTCGCGCCCGGGGGAGGGTCCGGGGGATAGTGGGCATCTGCTTCCTCTGCTTCTGTTGGAGCGAGCACTCTCCTGACTGACAGCCAGGTGTGTGTAAGTCTCGGAACCGACACCGAATCGCAGGTCCGCTCTCTCAGCCCCCTGCTTCTGCAGCTCTGCTCCAAACCAGATGAGCCACATTCACTGTCCAGTTAACAGCGCTGTTTGACTACAGCTTGTTTCGGGGGTGGACACTTAACATTCCCGTGCAATTAAGATGACAGAGGAGTGTTGAGTGGTGATAACCTGCAGGAGAAGAGTCACAGGCAGATTCAGGGGTGGACCACTATGGAAGAAGTCTTTATATCAGAGCTGCCCAACTGCAGTAGTGGAAGGCCAGAATCCAACATTGTTTGCAGATTTCCCTGCTCAAACACAATCATAATCAGCCTCTTTCCAGGGAAATGCAAACTGTGTTGGATTCTGGCCCTCCACGACTGCAGTTGGTAAGCCATGCTTTATATGAACTGTAGGTATTATGCAAATGAGTGCCAGAAAGGCTGACAGTATGAATCCCAAGGGAAAAGCTGGGTTGTGTTTTATTTTTTAAACTGCTGTTAAAATAACACAGGAGAGACATCCTCATTCTTGTCCACCTTAAATTTGTTGGCATTTCCCATGATGCCTTGAGTGTCCTTACTGAGCCAACACCGTGGAAGCACCTTGATTTTGTCTGACCCCCCCCCCCCCCCATTATTCCCCAAGTCATGGCCATGCTCTGGTGTGGAGAGCCAGAGCCTTGGTCGGGTGGCCTAAAATAAACTAGACAAAAACCGGGTAATCTCCCAGGTCTACACCAGACAGCTCGTACCTTCCACAGTGCCGGGCCTTAATGATGAGCCATATGACTCCACTTAAACACTACGACTTTGTTTGGCCTGTCAGACCCGCCTCGGTACTTCCTCATAGGATGGGAGGTGTAGCACCCCCTGCTGGTTAGCCTCCCCAAATGCCCTTTGGCCCAACAGAATTGAGGTTCACCTGCATCAAAAGTGTCTTAATCAATCTCTCTTGCTGCTGCCAGTCCTCTGAAACTGGACAGCTGTGTCCCAGAACAGAAGGATGCTGCATTGTCCTTCAAAATCGCCACGGTAACAGACATGTCTGATGCACTCTGGGTAATAGGGCCTTCCATATAACCTGTTTCAACCATGTATTCACACTTTAGCACTATATCATAGTTAATGTACATTAGCTTTTAAACTATTGGTGACAGGGTGCCTAGTCCTCCACCTTCAGGCTTCGCAAAACAGACTAGGATCAGGGGTCTGCCTCACTCAAGGCATATGGCAGTCCCTGGCCTTGCAGAAGCGGTACTAAGGTGACATGGGTAGCACACCTTGCGCCGCGGAGCATGCCTCTAAGGGGCCTCTTGGTAGCTTTACTCTGAAAGTACCTCAGCAAGACAGTGCTTTTCCTGCAGCATGTATCATGCGAGTGGGCGGCACAGGCTGCCCGGGACCTTCAGGATGGCTAGTCTGAATCCTGTGCTGGCTCTGTTTGTGTGCTGTTTGCAAGTCGCTATGCTGTATCGGTAGAGCTCCATAAAGTGATACAGTTTTCAAGGGGGTGGCACTAACGAAGAGAAGGAATCGCACTGCCTGACAGTTGCAGTCAAAATATAGAACCTATTTATTGAACAAATTTAGCAAACAACTAAAAGTTTCAAGCATCCAAAGAGGCATTTAGATTTTGTAAAATATCGAGAGGTGGTTGTCAAAAGTTGTATTGCACTGAACAAGTCTTTGAAAAGTTAATAGATAGTAAATATTTTTTTGTAAACCAACAACACTATAAATGTAAACAATACAGCAACAACTTTAGATTTAAACCGAAATATCTCCAGACAACAGACACGGCTCCTTTTTCAGCAAAAGTTCTTCTGTGTCTTCTACAGCTTTTCTATCCATTTTCACCGCTCAGTAACTCTAATCCTGCGTTCGTTTCTCTCTTTCCGGAACCACGCCCCTTTTCCGAGGTTGAAGTCGGATTTGTACGAGATTCCCCATGACGTCATTTCAACA
>JAODKN010000093.1:12427842-12443717 GCA_026774425.1 Petrocephalus zakoni | reverse complement strand
CCCCCCCCCCCCCCCCCCCGCCCCCCCCCCCCCCGGACAGAGGTGATCGTCCTGTTTTTGGCTGTCCTGCCAGGCTGCCAGGCTTGAGCCACACGACAGGCCATCTTCCAGGGACCTGTGCTGCAGGTCCGCTCACTACGGGCTGCAGAGAGATACTCTAGGCCTTCCGGGATGCAGCATCAGTGTGGGGGGGGGTCTTATGGTACAGTCAGATGGGATAAAGGCCCCCATTTCTCCAGCCGATACGGGACAGCGGGCACAAGCGACAGAGGCTGTGAGGCTATGAAGCTGCTGGGTCTCGCACTGGGTTATTAGAAAGCGGCACTACACCCCCCGACCTAACGATCGGAAACGAGGCGTGTGATCAGAGCTCTCGCGGGGCCAAAAAGGCGTCCTACAGCGCCAACAAAAAAATCACGAGGGCTGAGAAAAATGGTGACATTTATCAGCGCACGCTGGCGATAGACACGGCTGGAAAGGACACTGGGGCACGGTGCTAGTGCCAGTCGCTGCTAGGAGGGAGGGGTACAAAATGAGCACAGGCCATCTGCGGCCGCACCCTCGGCTGTGAGGCGGTCCAGCTCCCGAGGGAGGGACCTGCGGATAGACCCGCCCCCATTCAGATACATCGATGTTTAGGATCCTGGGATCTGTTAGAACAGAGTTTCCCAATCCGGTGCTCGGGGGGGGCCTCAGCCAGTCCACGTTTTCGCTCCCTCCCAGCTCCCTGTCGGACAGTTCACATTTTTGCTACTGGGAGCTGCGAGGGAGCAGAAACGTGGACTGTCTGTTGGTCACCAAGGACCAGATTGGGAAACACTGGGTTAGAGGAACCCTTCCTGAAAAGAGACATACACGTTGAGCACAGCTATGCAGAAAAGGGCCGCCATTTTAGGGCTCACGGTCCCCCTGGCCCGTTATCCCCAGGTGTTGGCAAGGCTCTGTCGAATCGTGTCGGGCACAGCGATTCCCAAACCCAGTGCTACCAAAACATTATGTTGTGCTGTTGTCGTCTGGTGGATGTGCTGTGTAGTAAACCACTTTTGTACATAGTGTTGGGGGGGGGGGGGAGTGGGACGCTAGTAATGAAGGGAACTGAAGCTGCCTGGATCGCCACCAAAGTCCCCCCCATCCATCTCAGAAACGGGCTCTTTTTGGCTCCTGGGAGGTGAAATAAAGGAAGATGGGCACCAGTTTCGTCAAAGGGTTGCAAACAAAGTTTTATTAGAATCTGTTATCATTCTATTTATATCCGACTTGACTTTAGTGATATCCTTATATATAAACATTGTACTGATAACATGCTACTGGGCACGGTCGAAAGTCAATTGTAGCCATTTACAAATGTTGTACTATTGTATTTCAAGTAAGAAGAATATTTATATATACATATATACATATGTGATTTGCAACCCCTCAGAGGTACTTTTAAAAACATTTAATAGTTCTGGTGGAGGTTATGGTAAAAAGATTTTAAACTGGACTGAATCCACTGTAAGAAGGGTTTTTACCTGTCTGGCATTTCCACTGGTCGTTCACCCCTTCGGTTCAGCTATTGAATGTACTTCAACTTTTGGACTTTTTATGTAAATGTTCTTATTTTTTAAACGGTACTCTGTAAATGTATGTACAAGATATGCCTATAACATGATGCTGGACCTCTGTGTCTTCAAGGAGTTAAAAAAAAATCTGAACCGTAGTGAGAGAGGACGAAACTTTGACTGTTTGTAAACAGGTTACATGTTCGCCATACAGAAGATCACAGATACTTTTACCCTGCAGGATAAAAGCGGGCAAGGAAAAAGATATCTTTATTGAATCAGTCAAGAATATGTGAAAGTGTTTTAAACTTTGATAAGGAGAACGTGGTGTTCTGGATGCTAAAAAGAAGTTTTAAGAAATTGATTTTCTTTCTGAAAGTGAATGTGAATTAAGCGCATACAAACAACGGGGTCTTTGATCAGGAGTCGGCAGAGGAGGTAAAACTTGAAATTTTTATTGATGTGACCTAGTTTTATTAGCTAGTGGTCGCTGCGTGGAAAATAAGTCTATTCTGTCGGCCTCTCCGTGGGCTGGTGGAGGAAAAATCGAGAGAAACGTAGCCAAATGTTACCGTTCAGGAGTATCGCGGCGTGCTTAGGACTCAGGTTAACAAATTGGCGAATATCTGCGCTACCTTCCATATATTAGGATAATGTGACTTTGCTTTCTGAATGTTGTGTTATTTATTTGTGTATTTATTTTTGCTCTCATGACGTTTTCGTAAAACACTCGGCGGTTTACTTCTCAGTGGTCGATAACCTTTATTCACGGAAAGGAGCCGGAGAGCGTTTCTCCTCCGCAGTGTGTGTGGTGCGCGTTTCCGCGCGCACGCGTACGTGCGCGTTCCCAGTGCGCTTTACTCTTTGGCTCGCGGAGGCGTGAACGCGCGCGCGCGCGGCCGGCGGGGCGTCCCTCGCGCGTCCGCTCGCCCGCTGCCGGGAGGAACCCTGCGGAAAACTGATGTCACTTTACGGGGGGGGCGCTGCGCCCCCTGGCGTTTTCCGCGGAGGTGTGATCCCTTTAAAGGTGTACTCTCAGCCAGGCGAATCGCCCGCGCACCGCGTGAAACGGCCCCCCTTTTCACAGCGCTCTGTATTTTGCCTTTCCCACCCCTGTCCTGACCCCCAGCCCATCTTGCACCGCTGTTGTTACCCGTAACCCCACACACCCCCGACGCCAGTTCCCCTAAGCACAAGGGTTCGAGTGGCATGTGAGCGGGCTGTCCCAGAGAAAGGCCAACCTCTCATCCAGTCTGTGTGTGCTGACAGCCCCTTTTTGTATTCCAGGTGTACATAAGCCCCTTTCTCTCTCCCCTCTGAAATCTTGTACTATAGATAAAAAGGTTCTTCTTCATGTGCTTTACTGTCTCTACGCTACAACAAAATGATTTCTATGTTTTTCTTTGTCTTTTTTTTGCAACTGTTCCAATTAAATATAAGTAAAAAATGAAATTAAAGAGATATTGAAAAATAAAAGATTAAATCTCTGCTGTCCCGGCGCTGTAATCTAACTTTGCATTTGTTTTTTCTCTTTCTGTACGCTTCTAATGTGCTTCAGACAAACAGTAATATTTATTATTATACCATTATATTAGTATTATTATTATTATGATTATTAATAAATATTTCTTTCTTCAACATGAATCTGTCGTCTTTTCACTGGTGGAAGCGTCCGTGCCGCAGGATGTCGTAAGAGTGCCTCACTGTGGCGGTAACACGCAGACCTTTGGCAGGCCTGCTGGGCGTGGAGGCGGGGGCAGGACGCCGACCTCGCTGCTGAACTCCTCGCCTGCCTACGTGAGGCTAAGGGGGCTCCCTCTCTTGGAAGACGGGGAACCGGGGGGGGCTTTAATGCCCATTTGTCATCGGCCCCCTTAGGGGTGCAAGACAGAGTGTGCCTGTTTGTCTCTGTGGTGACCATTTGCCTAAACTAAACAAATACAATATCGATCCGGCCTGCCCTGTGAAAACAAGGATGTGCATCCTGCGAGGAGCGGGCCTCCGTCTCACGGCCACATCGATCTTGTGCCCTCTCGCTCGGTCATCTCACCCATAATGCATCACTGTGCCCAGGGCTGCCCGTATCTGTGTCGCAAACAGGGGGGTGAGCAGCCACAGGGCAGCAGGGCCAAACGGTGCTTGGGGGGGGTGGACTGACTCCAACCCTTCGGCTCTCCTCCAGCTCCAACCTGACATTTGCACTCAGGTAAGTGGCTTTTCCCCTGAGTAAGCACTACAGGCACCTCTGCACAAGGGGCTTTTTCACTCTTCTCACAGTCTCCCCGAAGTCAACGCCGCCCCCAGCATCGGCAGGCTCACCTTGACTCATTAAGGACCACCGTGCTCTAACGAGATAGGACAGCCTTCAGCCGACGGCATTAGCCGCGCCGGATTAACCGGTCTCAGCCGGCTGCCGCTCTTTCAGCCAGCCGCTGCCGCTCGCTACGTGAGGCTGCGCGGCCCGGCTGCGGAGGAAATGTTCCCGGCGTCTCATTCCGCGGTAATAAAGCAGATTAGCTGGGCCGCGCTCTATTAGCCGTCTCCCCTGTAGCCAGCATTAGCCGGACCAATCGCATGGATGACAGGTGCGTATAGATACGGCTATTAAGTTGGAACAGGCCCCCCTGCCACCCCCACTTCGCCTTGCTCTTCCCAATTGCCTGGCTTGATGGCTGCAGGACAGGGCTGTTGCGCGGCTGTCTTGGTGTGTGTGTGTGTGTGTGCGCGTGTGTGTGCGTGTGTGTGCGTGTGTGTTTGCGTTTTGTGTGCGTGTGTGTGTGCGCGTGTGTGTTTGCGTTTTGTGTGCGCGTGTGTGTGCGCGTGTGTGTGTTTTAAGGCTGTATCGATGCCTCTGTGGCTCTGTTTCAATTCAGCCCGGCCTGTCGACAGACTAATGCTAATAGGGCCTGTGAGGAATAGTGGAGTGAGATCTTACTCTCCACATTACATTGAACATTGAGCCACTTGCTTACTGGAGGCCTCCATCCACAGCCATTCGTTATGCATATTCAGTGGCAGCTGTATTCGAAAACAATATCCTGATTAAGGGCCTCTAACAGGGCACCACACATTCTTTATACCCCTTCTGTGTATTTCCCTGTGTCTTGGGTACCCCCCCCCCCACACACACACACACACACACACACACACACCAAGAGCTAACGGTGGCCTGCAGACGCCTTGGTCTGAACCTGTGACGGGTGGGTGCCACACGGAAGCCGACGTCAGACGAAAGAGAGATAAAGACGAGAAGTGGGACCCCTCTGGGCGTGTGGGGGGGCGCTGCAAAGGCCGCAGGAAGCCCCGTGTGGGCTGTTAGCCTCCTGCTAATTACACCCGGATATCACACGTTGCGGGGGCACTATCGTATCATCGGCGCCCCTACGTAAAAAGAAAAATTGGCAAAGCATTAATACTAATCACTGGTGCGGTAAATTAATTTTGGATTGCCTTTCTGGGTTAGTACAAAATTGTTTTGTTGAGGGGAAAAAGGAGATTAAGGTTTTAATTATACTTGGTAATTCACGCCACAAAATAAATCCAGTTTAAAAAGTGTCACTTTTGAGGCGAGGGTGGCTTCCCGCCGCGCGGTTATTAAGCGATAGCGCGGACAGGCGCCCACATTTTTCATTTTAGAAGAACCTCTGCCACATCCTCGCGGGCGGTTTAATGGCTAATTGTGGTTCCTTTCTATCAAAAGGCCACATTCATCAGGGCACCATGGTATCTCCAGGCAGAAGGCTGGGCTTGTCACCTTGCATCCTCTTCCCTCTCCACCTGTCTGCCTTCTCCTCATTTTTTTTTTTTGTTACGGTCGATATTCTCATCCACGGCGCCCGTGGGAGATTCCGAACCAGGTCAAAGTACGCCGACATGGAACTAGCGTCTCCAGGTTAGCCTCCGTTCTCCCTCTCTTTCTTTTTCGCTTTCCTTTGATGTGAGAGCAAATGCAAGTTTTTCTAAGAAGCAAGCAACTGGCTGAATGTCATGACCGCTGGAGAAAAGAGAGATCTCATCCAAGTCAAAACCACAAGTTATGTTCTTTGTTTGCCCTGGGTGGGGGGGGGGTGAATGTCATCTGGCACAAAATCAAATTTGGGTCACACTTAAAGCTCAGTGTTTGTTCAATAATTAATTTCTGCTGATTAAGGGTTTAATGGTAATAACTGCAGGACGTGTCTCGAATCATTATGGGGGAATTACACACAATTATTACTGACACCTTCAAACGTTTTACGACTTTTTTTTCTTTTTCCCCCGACAATCAAGTCGATATGAAAAAATGGCTCCGGAAAGACACGGCTGTGTTTCGCCTGCAGTCGCTTTCGTCCCCGCCCCCTTGCCAGCTTGTTTGAATAATTAAAATCAATGGGAAACTCATTTGGGACGAGGGGGCTAGAGTAGGGAATAGCAATAAAGAGGAAAACAATTGAGAGGGAGAGCGGGAAGCTCCGGTGATTGCCGGAGAGCCGGGCAGGATTACTTCCTCAAATGAGGGTAAATATTTGCTTTGGACTCTAAAGGCTTTGTGAGAGTGAGGGAGTGTATCTGCCTGCCAAACAATATGTGAGACCCCCCCCCAGGCCATTTTGCCCCCTCAGGCCTCCGTCGGCCTGTGTCACCACTACAACTGCCATGTACACCTGATCTTGTTCGATGTAGGTCAGCCGATACGGATACGTAGCTCCCTAATCCACCTCGCGCCCCGACCGGCCTAATTGGGGGGGTGCTGTTTGTTTGTGCACACTGAGCTCGACACCCATGCCAAACAGCCAGCAGCCAATCCACTGCCCAACATATGTCTGTCATAAGCGGGCTTGGTCCTGTTCCCATGATGCAACACTGCGTTCCTCTTGAATGGCCGTCAGATCCGTTCCGGGCTTGTGTCCCGTGGCTCCGTCTGAATGTCAGCCCAAGCCAGTGAAGGAGACTCTGGCTCATTCTGTGCCTCTCCTGTTTGACCGCCTGTCTCCGTCTGTATGCCGGCCGCCGGCCCGTGTGCCTGTGATGTCACTTCCCTCGGCACCCCATCATTCCTTTTCACAAAGCTCTCCTTAAAGTTTCTCCTGGGAGGTGCAGATATACTCACACATTTTCATGGGCACATCTCCTATGTGATCTCTGTTTGAAATTGAAATGAATCTAGTAACTTTTTACCTTGTGGGGACATTAATTCATTTTATAACAATATGTGAATGCAATCAAAAAACTAAAAAAAGTCTTGTATTTTGTTTGGTTGCTTATGGTTAAGGTTACGGCTGGGTATGGGTTATGGTTGTCACTGTTGGGATTAGGGTTTTTCCTATAGAAATGAATGGAGAGTCCCCACAAAGATAAGAAAACAAGTGTGTGTATGTGTGTGTTTGTGTGGATTGTGGTCCAGCCCTAGTAGGGGGGGCTTTGCCGGGGCCCACCGGGACCCAGCACAGTCACAGGCCCCCCAACTGTTAGCCTCCTTGACTCCCAGGGATGAGGAACACTTCTATTAAAAGCAGCCCATCTGTCTCCGTCGGGTTCGATGAGAGCGAGGCCAGCTTATGGGAGACGCAGCTCATCCGCAGGTAGTGAAGACGGCAGGGTGAGGGTGCGGAGGGCCAGTCGATAGCGGCTGCACTCTCACTACAGCTTCATACTCCCTCCTTCTGTGTGAGCATGAGGAGACTCTGAGGAGGCTGCATTCAGCCTGCGGGGCTGGGAAGAGTACAGGAAGAGGATGGGAAGGGGCTGGGAAGGGACTGGGAAGGGTCTGGGAAGGTAAGGGGAAGGGGCCGGGAAGTGGCTGGGAAGGGGCCTGGGAAGGAAAGGGGAAGGGGCTGGGAAGGGGCCGGGAAGGGGCTGGGAAGGGGCCGGGAAGGGGCCAGGAAGGGAAGGGGACGGGGCCAGGAAGGGTCCGGGAAGGGGCCAGGAAGCGGCTGGGAAGGGGCCCGGGAAGGGGCCTGGAAGGGAAGGGGAAGCGGCTGGGAAGGGACCAGGAAGCAGCTGGGAAGGGGACCGGGAAGGGGCCTGGAAGGCAAGGGGAAGCAGCCGGGAAGGGACCAGGAAGCAGCTGGGAAGGGGACCGGGAAGGGAAGGGGCCAGGAAGGGGCCAGATACATTTGAGAAGGTGGAGACAAGCAGTTTTTGTTCTATCCCTCAACCCAACGACACAAGAAATGGCTGTATAAGGGCTCCCAAGCTACAGTCTGGGACCCAAGGTGTTAATGGCATGCATTTAAAATGTGCGGGTAATGCCTACTCCCTCTGAGGAGAGAGGTGTAACCTTGGCCGTGGCCACAGCGTCACAGGGCGAGGCCCCGCGGCCCCATTTATGGATCCAGGGGCCCACACCACGCAAGCGCTGCTCTCTGGTTTAAATTAGGGCCCTTTAAGCTCCTGGAGGTCCCATCTCCATGGCTACGAAGCAGACCCCGTTAGCTATTCCTCCTCGGCAAAACTCAGTGAGCGGATCAGCGGGCATCTCGGCGAGAGACGCGGCAGCATTTTACACCTTTGGTGAGGCCTCTCCAAAACGGAGCGGTAATAACAGTGAGATGCCCATCAAAGATGGCAGCTCGGGGCGGGGGGGGGGCGGGAGGGCCACCCCCCCCCGAGCATGGCCAAGGCACTGACAGAGCCGACCGTCTCCGGGATCTGGGGGCCTTCATGATTTTTCATTCTTCAGCAGCTTGGAGTCATTTGTATCTGTGCGATTAGGGCCCCCAGAGGCAGCCGAGTTCAGGAGCAGATACATTCATTTTCGCAAAATGAGCCTTTATTGTTTGCCGCGCTGGTGTCGCAGCGAGGGGGGGGGTGGGCCCGGAGATGGGGTCTGTGCTTCTTGTGTCCCGCTGAACCTCTGCAGCAAGGCCCCAGTGCTCACATGCTGACACACACACGTACACACAGTGCCCAGCTTCACAAAAGCGCTCCGCTTGCCTGAGCTCCATCCAGAGGCCTGTCAGCCAGGGGGTGCCGGGGGCGGAGCGGGGGGGGGGTATCTGGGTTCCCTCCACCCCCGTCTGCAATCAGGCCGGTCCTCCTAAGGGATGTCTGATGCAGCCCCCGCGCCGTTCGTATCTCTTGCCGCGTCGGACCGGACTTCTAACCGGTTCTGCCCTGTCATCGCGTCAGTGGCTGTCAGACGGAACGCTGTGGCAGCTGCAATAAATCACGCCGGGAGCCGAGTCCGTCCCGCCGAGTCCGTCCCGCCTAATCCGTCCCGCCGAGTCCGTCCCGCCGAGTCCGTCCCGCCGAGTCCATCCCGCCGAGTCCGTCCCACCTAATCCGTACCGCCGAGTCCATCCCGCCGAGTCCGTCCCGCCTAATCCGTACCGCCTAGTCCGTCCCGCCGATGTCCGTCCCGCCAAGTCCGTCCCACTGCCTTTCAAGTGGTCAGCAAACGGATGCTGGCGGTTTGGTCCGCTAAAAGCCCAACATGACCGTGTCCCGGTTTCGGAAACCGTCCTGCGTCCTGCTACCAAAACATATTACACCCCCCCCGGCCACACCCCATGGACGGCGAATCTGCCCGGCCCACTTGGCCACGTTTATTCGGTTAATCATTTCATGTTAATTAAGTTGGAAGCCTCTGCTGTTAAAGTGGCACTCGGGCATCTGTTTGGCAGGAGAGGAGGCGCGGGCCCGGCGCCGGGGAGGGGCGGGGAGTGGGGGCCCATGTTCGCTGACGGGGCAGCGTCCCGTACCGTGTAATTACCAAAGGAGGGGGGAGGGAGAGGGAAATAATACTAATAAATCCTCAACATCCCAATTAATGAAGTATATTAAAAAGCCCGGTGAAAGGACAAAGCCCCAGTGACAGTGGCAGCTGCTCCAGCGGCGCATTAAAAGCCCACTCCGCTGTTTTAACACCCATAAAAGGCGCGCCATAAAACGGACACGCTCACAGGGCGCCCCCCCGTACACCGGAGCGCCCCCCGGCTGAGCGTGTCACCGAGGCGTGCTGGCCAATAAACGCTTTATGGTGCTGCAGGCCCCCCCCCCCACCACACACACACACACACACACCCTGCAGTCTTAATCGGCCACAATTAAAAATGGAAGCACTGATGGGTGGTGGGTTGGGGGGGAGGGGGGGCAATGCTAAATGCACTTCTGAGAGCCCTCTGCGGGAGGGGGGTGAAGAAATGGCTTTATAATGTAAACATTTGTTACAAATAATGTGCCTGTATCAAATACACCTGTGGATTATTAAAAATGAAGAGGGGGGGTGATCCCCATGACGCCCCTTTATGTAATTTAATCATCCTGGCACAAATAGGAACTTTTAATTGTCGCATTGCCTCCACCCCCCCCACCCCACGCCTTTGAAGACAGTGCCAGGGTCCCAGGAGATGGTGCAGGGAATTAGGAGCATGTGGTAATGTCTCATAGCCCTCAGCAGGGCGCTGCCTCACTAACCCTGTCTTTTGCCTCGCGGCTATTGGCTAAGTGCACGGTGACTGAGGGATCAGGCCGGCCCCCGGGGACCCCTGCCCTTCCCAACATGGCTTCCTCCCCGTGGTGCATGTGGATGTTGCGGATGCTGGTTCTGATAGGTCGATCCTTGAGCTAAACCCCCCCCCCCCCATATGATTCCCAGATCCACCAGGATTCATGAAGGGCCGCTGTATTCCGGGGGATCCATGCCTGTGTGTGCATTAGCTCTCCCCCTACGTTTATGAGGCTTGGCACTATAAAACTCTGAGCAGCCCTGCCCCCCCCCAGGCCCATCGTCCTGCTCGCACCCTGGCCGGCCTGCATCGATGCGGGCACTGCTGCTGACACAGCTCTCACGCTCTCTCTCTCTCTCGCCACACGTCGATTGCTTGGAGGCAGCTCCACTGGTTTTTAATCTCGGTGGGGGGGGGGGCACGTGGATGGGGGCCCTATTGATTCCACATTAATATGACTAAAAAGCCTGCACTGCACTCTGATATTCAGATTATTTACGGCATCTCAGCGTGTCTGACCGCTGCGCCCCCCTGATCCCTCCCCCCTCATCTGGGAAGGGGTTGGTATCAATGGGGCAGTCCCATTCCGGGCCCAGCCCGCTCCAGCGGGGTGCACGGTGTCACCGGCATGTGCGTACATGTGACGCAGGGACACCTCCCTCCAAAGGGCGGCGAGCCGCAGGTCGGCCATCGGTGCGTAGAGGATGGTAACGCAAGTGAAATCCATGGGAAGACATTTAAAAATGCAGAGATACATTTACTTACGCCACCAAATGAAAGATTCATGCAGCAGCCGGCTTCACGCGTCGATTATTTATTACATATTGGCATATGCTAATAAAGATACTCTGATGTGTTTAAAGTACGTTCTGAATTAAAAATTAATACTGCTTGTGCTCCTCAGATGTAAAGCATGTATCCTCAACGGGGAAGCTCTGCTTCGCAAGGAGGCTCTGCTGAGAACGACCCCCCCCCCATCGCCCCATTGCTAGCCGGCATGAGGCCCTGATGTGGCCCTGACATCTCACCTGCTTCCTGTCCAGCCCAAGCATGTGCACCTGTCTACTTCTCCCCCAATCCAGAACCAGGCACATTTCCACTACATCTGGTACCAAAATTTTGGTACCAAAGAATCCATACTTTCCTTTTTCCAGTGATTTCCGGTCCAGAACCAGTACCAAAGTTCCAAGCCAGTTGGGGTAAACCTTTGGTACTTTGTTCATTGTCAATTGACTATGCAAATAACCTTCTGAAACACAAAATGCAACCACAGTCATAGTTACATACTCAGAAAACAACAATAAATAACATTTTTAAATCAATGGCCCTAATGGATATGTGGACTAATGAAGAGACAAATGAAGTTTTAATTGCGATCGGGTCGGAAGAACAGATTCAACGAGATCTGGATGGCATGAATTGAAAATTTTTGAAATACAAGCAAAAACAGAGTTATAAATAAATTTCTCACAAATGCATCTATTTGAGTGATTTAAACAGCATAGATGAAAATGATTGATGTCTGGCTTGGAGAAGTATTTTTTTAAGATATAGTAGATAATCTTGAAAAGGAACAATCATTAAAATTGCTCATTTTTGTTTCCTATGACAGAATGAAAATGCTTTAGCAAAAACTTAAACCCCATCCCTGTGCTCTGTGAATTTTGTCACAGAAATTTCAAAACAACGTTTCTGCAAATACCGCATATTGCAGTACAGTGTCCAGACAGTATGAAAGCATGACAAAGCCTGATATCAACCCATGTATCGCAATCCTTGCACAGCACGAATTGCATGTGTGTAACATGCAACGTCGCATTAATACCACGCATCACCCAGTTCCTTTAATTTGGTATAAAACATCCCGTTCATGGCAATGAGAAGCAAACACAAGTCCCATTCACTTTGGTACTGTGTAGAAGTACTCGATACCTGGTGCAGTGGAAAGGCGCCGTTAGTCCTGCAGGCTCCAATAGGCTGGACACAAGTACCTAAGAGCTTAATTAATTAGGCCTGATCAGGCTGATCAGACGTGTTTCACTGTTCCTCCAGCTATGCTTGTACCGGTAAGAACAAGTAGACAAGTGGACAAGTAGACATTCTTTTAGATAAAATTAGTGCCGCTTCTAAAATTAATAACATTGTGCAAAACAATTAATTATTGACAGTACAGATGGAGAAGATGGAGTTGAGTGCTTGGTGGATATGTCAGGTGGCCCCTCGCTTGTGTATCCCCCTCCGCCTGCTTGTTTAAGGGCCCCGGGGGGCCTGCCCCTCAGGTGTGCCTGTGCCCGCCATGACGATGCTCGCCCTTTAACTGCACCACACGTGCGCTCCTGGGGCTCCAGACTGCATTTATGACTTTCTTAGATGGTTCCAGCTTATGAATTTTTTACGGGGCAGTCACCCCGCAGGGGGCGGGGCTAAAGAGAGGCGCAGAGCTTATAAATTGGTGCAGCATTTGCTCTGGGAGTTTCTGCTCCGGCGGCAAACGGATGCAGAAACGAGCCGCTTTCGCTGAAGGTGAGACGCCACCGTCGGCCACCCAGCTTTGTCTCCTCCCAAGGTGCCCCCTACGACACCCTGACATCCTTCAGGTTTGTTGTTTTGTGTGATTTGTGCCGTGCCAAGGCAGCCCAGTGACACACGGGCAGAAGTGCGGCTTTGCTGGGCGGGAGCCATGCAGGACAGCTCAACTGGTAAACACCACATGCAAGCCTGCCATCATGTGGACATTTTGGGGTAGTGCAGCAGAGAGGAATGCCGCCTGTGTGGTTTTGTCCTAGGCTCTGATTTGCTCCCACAGGGGCAAAGTGGGAAGTCAGTCCTTGTACGGTTAGCATGGAGAGGCCTTTTATTTCATTATGTCATTGGTATGATCAAGAGAACATGTTCCTACCCCTGAAATCGGCACTGTATCTTTTATGCCCCAAATGAGAGCTATGTAACAAGACACATTTGTAAAGAATAAAAGTTGCTATTTTAAAAAACTTGCTATTTAAGACTCCTAACTCAGCTAAATGAGATGGTAAAAATACCTGCTAAGTTAGCGTTTTAGGCCAAGGAGTCGTTAGGGATAAATTTCCTGCCTGGCATTTGGAGAATTCAATCCCTGCGTGCTGGTCCAGGAGTTTGGATTTGACCAGTCAGACTGCAGGTAATGAGTCTGAGAGGGATGTTGGATCGTATACATGCCAAGTGGGGGGGGGGGTGCGTGTCAGAGATGCCCCCTTGTCCAGCGGACCCCTCATGCCTCAGCCACCAGACGCTGTCCAAGCTGATCCGTGCCTTACCAGCTGGAAGAGGCTCCCAGCCCAGGATCTTATACCTGACAGGCATTATCATCCAAAATGTCTCTTATCCAGTTCATTATCGTTTTATAGCATTACCGAAATACTTCTGGATGGTGCCTAGCTGCTCAGTGCTACTACTGCAGACATAGCACTTACTAATCCACGTCTGGCTTCACGCGTGTGGGCTCCCCAGATATGCGGCACTTACCGGCACTTCCCCTTTGGGATCTGGCCCCGTGCCCTGTGGGAGCTCCTGGTCTCATGTTTATGGAGCACAGAGGCTATATCGTTTGCAGTGGGGGTAGGCAAACGCATGGGTAAGTGGCATCCCCGAAATCTGCGACGGTAAAGGTGCCCCCCCTCCCCCCACCTGCCATGCGACTTGGCACGTCACAGGGACCAGTGCCAAAGATCCATACCCAGGAATAAAACAGAGAGCCAAATCTCATTTACCCAATTCCATATGGCACCTTATTATGAACATTAGTTCTAACAGTGAGTTATATGCACCTGGAGACAGGTTAATTAAACTTTGTAAGGCACGGGGACGTATTTTCACACTCCCGCTGAGCCCAACTTCCAGTTTCGAAAGGAATCACCTAAGGAGTGCAGAGAACCCATTTAAGCGGGTGGTAAATTAGCAGGCGGTAAGCCGCCATTGGCCCCATCACACGTCACGTGATTCGGCTGGGGGGCCCCACAGCCAATAGAATGCTCTGACCCCCAAGGGGCCGTATAATCAGCTCGTGATTTATACACTTTACCTGCGGAGGCTTCGAGGTCCCCCGCAGCGAGTGCCGGATTTATGATGGCGCGCAGCGCTCGGGCCAACGGGGATTGATGACACTTGACACGCTCTCGAAACAGATGTGAACAAACAGTGAGGACTTCAAGGACTGCCTGCGCCCGGTAAGATACTTGACTGAGCACAAATTGTCTCCATTCCCCTGAAAAAGTGCCCGCCCGGTGGAAAGCGTTCAGGCTCTCCTGGTGAGAGCGATGGAGGCGGATGGGACGGCCTTTCCTTGAAGATTTTCCCATGTTCTTTCATCAGCTTTCATAATGCAGGTATTTTTCAGCAGTAGAGAGCAGCAGACCGAGAGGAGCCCCAGTCCCCCGTGCCACACCAGTGCTGTCGTGACCGATTTTGGACTCGTGCAGGAGAGACGCCGAGGTCACGTCCCCAGAGGAGCCTACGCTGTTACCCTTCAACAAGGTACTTAACCTGAACTGCTCAGGCAAAATATTCCGCTGTAGAAACGGGGAAGGTGTAATATTCCAGGCCACGTTTATTGGGACGTGGCTTTGAGGAAACGCTTCACCTGAGGAGATAAATAATAAAAAAGCATGAAATAGAGAGGGTGGCGGGGCTGGGGTCTCTGCAGACATGGGCGGGAAAGATGATCAAGTCATGTGGTTTGTGTGTAGGGGGGCAGAGGGGGTACAGGTTTGAAGTGGCATAGGAGGCCCATGTAGAGGCAGAGGGGGTGTATGTGTAAACGGTGGCCTGTGCGTTCTGTGGGGGAAGGCGGGGGGTCAGAATTACATGGCATTTGTCAGTGGGAGTCCCTGAGTGAGGATCTACTGGTACGTGCCTCTGATGCGGCCACCTGGGACGTCCTGTCCAGGGAAGCCAACCACCCCCAGCAGGTGTCTTGGGGCAAGGTGTCTGAAGAATCTCGCTTGGACCTGGTGTCACGTTGCATGGGCTCTGCCTTGTAGAACATAGAAAGCCTCAAAGAATCATGTCTGCTCACCCAGGACTGTGGCCCCAGTGCAAGTGAAACGTCTGCGATGAAGTTCCTGGCCTGTAAATACCAGCATCAGTAAGCACCAAGACAGTAGTGTTGCTCTGCATAAATTTCCTTACATCCGTATCCTTCTTGAGAATGATCCGGACAACCCGGTGTTCGTGTTGACCAGTGTCAAACACATTTGTTTAATTTTAAGCTAGAATTTATTTTATTATTATCCATATGTTTCTGCACAATTGCACTAGTAGTAATATCATTATAAGAAATTCTCCGCGTGCAGTTTGAGCCAAGCGAAAACGTCCTATTCTGCTTGAAAACGTGTTAGGAGATTAGAGTCCTAAGTGGGTTCTGTGAATGCAGAGGGCAGGAGGTACAGGAAGTGGGCCTGCGATGTCAACGGGCCCGTCTCGGGAGGGAAGTCCGCGGCTTAATCTGCTGTATAAATACTGTACAATAATAGTCATGTGATAGAACAAACAGAAGCACATGACACGGAGACAGCCAGGCGATGGGATCTTTGTTTGGGAAACCAATGTCCTTTGCAGAGGGAACAGGGTCGACTGGCCACAGGACAAAGAGCACACTCTGAATAAACTAAAATGAGAGGGTTTGGACTGGAAACGGGGAAGCTTAGGCACGTCAGGGTACGAGGGGAGAGGTGTGCGGGGAAGGGCGTTCACAGGCCCCCTTTCGTTTGATAGGCCTGAGAAAACAGAAGTCACCGCTTTATAGGGATCAGCGAGAAGGAGAGACATATGGATGCAATCAGCACACCAGCGCTGGTAACCTGCCTCTCCCTTCCAGCACTGCCCCCCTCCTCGCACGCCCTGTCCGCACGGCGCCCCGGGGGGCCGGGGC
>JAODKN010000093.1:12405365-12418588 GCA_026774425.1 Petrocephalus zakoni | reverse complement strand
ATTGGTCATTTATATTTCTGCTTTACATCACATTCCTTATATTTTTAAAATGCATGAAATTGTACTGACAATTGAAAGTCACTTAAGTGTCACTGCAACACTAATAGAGGAACCTCATACTTGAAATTTAATACCCGAAAAGGATAGGATAGAAGGATAGAAGACTGAGATTTGAAGTGCTAAATAGTACCTTGTCAGCAGTTCCAAAATCCTAGTTCCAGTCCAAACCTGGAGCGATCACACACATGGAGCTCAACAGGCAAGGAAGCATGAGATACACCTCCTTAAATACGAGGATATTGCTCATCTAAACAAGTACTGATCAGACAGTGATTTATGCGGTAGTAATACTTCAATTATTGTCATTCAGTAACACATATTGCCTACTCCACCTTTAATGCCACAATGTCGAAATATGCATCACGTTTAAGCATCGTCAGTAAGCCACCTGCATACCCTAAAGTGTGCCATTTAAGGTAAGACTAGCATACACGTCGTAAAGTGTAGCATTTATTCTCAAATGCAGCTTCAAATAGTCTCTAGTTCTTGTAAAAATCATTTCCCACACATTTTTCATAACGCTCTGGCAGTAATCTTGATATCTAAATGTATAAGTGAAACAAATCTTCGGTTGCACAAAAGTACACAAACAGATGTTGTTTGTGATTCTGCCAGGGGCTGTTGAGTTTGAACACTGTCACATCCATTCAGAATCATTATAGCAGGCAGAAAATGAGTGCAATGAGCCAAAAGCAGCCCAGAAAGAACATTAATGCTCTGTGCAGAGTGTCTAAATTATTTTCAAACTCTATGTCTGAGTTTTTGTTGCATATTGCACTAATTTATACTTTCTGTAAGATATATAATCACCTGGTTGCAACATCTTTTCGTAACATCTGCTTCGCTCATCAGGTTGTCTTTAGAATCTCGTGTCATTATATAGAACACACTTGGAAAGAATCGACAATGCATGTTACTGAATATAGCTTATAAAATATTAAATTACTACTTTAAAAAGCAGCCATAACGAAGGCTGGCAGTGTCAGAGCTCAGCTACCCCTCAGTCTTGGCCTTGAGTAGGTGGCCGCTGAAGGTGATGTACGTGTCAAAGTCATCGCTGAAGATGGCGTTCTCCCTCTCGCCTTTGAAGAGACGCACCCACACCTCGTCGTTCTGCTCCAGCTCCAGCATGAAGCTCTGACTCTGCATGATGCTGCGGTCACTGGGCTGGGCGTACAAGATCACCATCTCCTGCTCCTTCTTCATGACGTGCAAGTAGGTCTCCTTCTGGTTCCACGTGTGCACATTCAGGCTGAAGAAGTAGACGCCGGGCACGTAGCAGTAGAACTTGCCAGTAAACATGTTGAAGTGGTTGTAGAGGTTGACGAACTCCGTATCGAAGATGAGAGTCTGGTAGTACTCGTTGCTGTGCAGGGCCTTCTTGCGGCCCACAGAGAAGGCTGCATAATGGGCCTTGCAGGGGTCCCCCGGGGCCCCTAGATTGCCCTTGGGCCCCTTAATCCCACTGGGGCCTCTGGGACCTGGACTGCCAATCTTTCCAGATTTCCCGTAGGGGCCCCGCGCGCCAGCATCCCCTTTCTCACCTGCATGTGCAGATGGTCATTAGTGCCGGCTCTGTAGTCCCAGTGAGACCCCGGCTATAACAGCATAAGTAACGCATGCTTTCCTGATCTTTCATTTGTACCTGAATCAGTGGGAAGATAATATAACTGCACAACTTTCTGCTTTGTTTTGTTCTATGCCTTTTAATAGACAGGCGAGAAACATTATGAACATGGTGTACCGTCTGTGTGCTGCACTGCTCATTTACATAATGTCATATGGGTGCTCAAGTTCAAGTTCAAGTTTTTTTTTAAAGTCATATATAGATAACAATGTAGCACCATTACCTGAAATGAAATTCTTATGCTCATGTATAGAGAGTATACAGAAACTTCAGAATAAAAAAGTATAGAATAAAGAATAAACAATAAACATAAAGTATAATATAAAATTATAGAAAATATAAGAATAAAGAATTAAAAGTATTTAAAGATTTTATTAGTATTAGTGTTGATATGTAGAAGTGGTTTGAATGAAAAAAAAATGATCATGTCTGCATTCATGCTAATAACCCAAACTTCCTGCCACATAGCCACCCTTTGTTTGACCGCTTAACAAGTACATGGTCACAGGCTGAATCCAAAATCACATACTACACACTTCCACTTAAGTGAGGAAGAAGTACACACTACAACAACGGTCACTTAGTGTGATTTATGTGCACGAGAAAAAAATTTCGTACACTTTCTGGAAATACTCCATTACCTATGAACTGCTGGACTTTGACCTTTAATGACCTATGTCCTGCATAACAAATTCTTATATTGAGAATTCTCTCACCCGTCATGTTCAAGTTCACTCCTGGAGTGTTTTTAAATACCAAGAATACAAAGATCATACTTGTGGTCTTGGAAAGACTGGTCTTTCTAACCTGCCTTCCAAAAATAAACTTTGGGCGCAATGAATCATGGGATTGGACTCGTTTGGCGTGGGTGCGACAGGTGCACCCATGATATGTCGGGCAGGGCAAGAACAACATCTAGGGATCTTTTACCATCCTCTGTACTTGTGATCTTAGTATTGGAACTGGTCTTCGGCACTGGAAGACGGTGTAAGACGGCTACAGGAGAACACAAGTACAGTCAAGCATGCATATGGAGATTCACCCCTGATTTCTCAGAAGTTGCGAATAAGATTGTGGGGTTGAATAGGGTACAATGTTCGCACATTTGGGATATTGTCAAGATGTAGTGTATCATCCGGGAACTTGTGCACTAAGCAATTTGCACACAAGTACAGATGGTTAAATGGAAAAAGCTCTAATATGCTTTGTCTTCATTTCAGTCTGTAGGTGAAAGAGACTTTCGATCTCCAGTATATGTACCTAGCATGCGACTCCACAAATCACCTCATGTGCAGTTGTTTTAATCAGATACCAACAAAGTTCATGTTGTTCTACCATTAAAGCAGCATTTGATGTCATACTGAAATAGGCTCTTAGGCTAGCCAGGAGTTGTGTGGCTTTAGAATATCATTTAGCTATGCAAAGCATTCACCGCGTGGTTCTGGAAGGGCATGGACTCTGACCGCTGTCCTTTGGGAGAAGGCTGTCCACCCACCTCAGATCCCACTAATCGCCAGATTCCGATCAAGTCAGTTTCCTCCCTGCCTTTGCGATGGCCATTGTTTATGTCCTTAGAAAGTCTAAATCAAGGCTGAACATGAAGACTTAAAGACTCTCAGGGAATACATTGGGTTTGAATCCCATGGCTGGCAAAGTGAGCCTGATTATATCATTGCTAGGCTCTTGACCCAACCTACTTCAGGGATGATGGTTGACCCTTCTCTCAGACCCCAATACTTCCAGCTCATCAGGTTGACTCCTCTTTTAATAGTTTTCTGTTTCTTTCCAGTCCCTTTATGAAAATTGGGACCATGAACAAACCCACCGTACAGTCCCTACCTTTCAAGATGGTGATGTTTATTTGTGGAACGACGTGGAATTGTGGATGGGGCTCTGCCTGTTGTGGATAGTCCTCCACTGGGTCACAGCAGCGGTGGCACTCGGTTCTGCTTGGTGGCAGTAGGGTGTATTGGATCAGTAACAGGCTTTCACTGACTAGACCCTTATACAGTGTGCTGACAGAAGAACCCGCTACAACATCTTCTGCTCTGTAGCCTATTCACCGCCTCTCACGCCGTCCTCAGGAAGGAAACAGTCTGACAGGGCTGGGTTTTCTGTCTTACCTAGCATCTCCGTCCTGGTCCCTCTGGTAGGACCCAGTCGTGCTCCTGTATGGTCCTGACACAGCACCCATGCAGAGGAGCATTGGCAAGCCCAGGCTGAAGGCAAGGGGGAGCCACCCAGAGGTCTGCATCCTGTGCTGGGAATAGAGAGGGTGGAAACCAGGTCAAACTGAGAGCTTTACTCGGCAAATGCATCCCGGGCACTTGAAATATTACATCTTTGATCCCACATAAAATGGAGAGCATTCCTCTCCAGCTCTCAGAAGTGTACCACAACACTTTGATTGCAAGATTTCTAAAAGTAACCTCATTATGGCAGTAAATAATGATTCATTGTAACTCAGAAATGAAAAAAAAAATAACATTCATTCCCCGCGCCCCAATTTTTTTCCGGTGCCCGGATATACGTGCAGCTGGGATGGATTCAGGAGTTTGTTGTTTTGTGTTTGTTCCTCTACCATTACAGATGGTTTACTGCTCCCAAATTGAACAGCAACGCGGCACCGCTTTCAACAACAGCAGTGCCAGCCAAACCCCAACAGATTCAGCGGCCCGAAAAGAAATTTAACCTCTAAGCTCCTTTTAGATGCTTTTGGAAAGGGGACAGGCCATTGGCAATGGGAGCCTGTCATCAGTCTGTTTTCAATTCGCGAGCGATTCCAAGCCATGAAACGTCCACGAGAAGCCAAGGAATATTGAGCGGGATGGGCACTTGTGAAATGAGTGCAGATAACAAGATCGTGTGGGCTGTTGTTTGGATCACCGTGCCTCTCGGGATGCCTGCTCCGATCCAGAAGCATAGGGTCTGGTCAACACATCGAGGTTACTTGGTGTCAGATAAAGGAGTCAGCTCTGCACAGTCTGCTAATCACAGTCTGCTAAGAGCACCTGACTGAGGAAGGCTTAAATTGGCTCAGTGTATTAGCCTGGAAAACATGACCTACCTAGATATATGTAAGACCAGTTTATTGTATAATATTAAGGTAGCATGCCTTTCCTAGGTTTCGTGAAGCTTCAAGGAGTGCAAAAAACATATAAAGCCGTTCCCCGGGTTATGGTGGGGTTATGTTCTGATGAACTTACCGTAAGACGAAAATGCATTTGAATACAGTACACCTTACCCAACAAACATCATAGCCTAGCCTGCCTTAAACATGCTTAGAACACTTATATTAGCCTACAGCTGGGCAAAATCATTAACACAATGACTATTCTGAAATAAAGTGTTGAATATCTTGTGTAATTTCTGAATAAATATATGACGGGAATATCGTACCGTAACCTGCAGAGCAGCTAAACCTAATTTAGCTCATTATTCTCCCTCAAGTGGTTCACTCTGGCATTTCTGAAGGGACAGAAACTCCCTAAAAATGTAAGCGAACATCTCCACACCCTGTTCCAGTAAGGCGTAAGCGTCCTGGACAAGGAGCAAACAGTGCTGGAAACCACTCTGCCGATCTTACATTGTACAAAAGCACAGAGTCTACACACATAATTCCGCAAGTTATTAACATAGCCCAAGGAATTGTTTGTACTGGCTGGGGTGATTGTTAGACTAACAGTCTAATATGGCGAAAGGCTGGAAACAAGAATCCGGAATATGAACAAACAGTGCGGCCGCTGTCTGCGCAGACGCGCAAACGTACAGGATAGTGGACACTCTCTGGCAGAAACCTCCCGCCCAACGAGGGCTTAGAGGACAAGGTCGCCCTTGGAATCCAAGAAGATCCACACCTCAGAAGACTGATTCGTTAGAAGCAGCCAGCACTATACATCATGCATTTCTCCATTTTGCAGACAGTAAGCCCAGGTGAGGAATGTGATGTGAAAGCATCATTCTCTCTGAAAAGGACCATGACTGCATCTCTGTCACATCACCTAATAAGCCACGGTGCTTCCTGTTTGATAGCCTGCTTTCGCTTCCTTGTCCATTCCCAGTTCATCCGATGCTTTCTGGAACATTCCAAAGCTTCATTGTTCCAGTTTTAAGCTTAAAAATGACCATACATAGTCCAGCTCGGAGTTTATTGCATAGTATTCCTTTTTTTTTTTTTAAATAGACCTTGTCAAAAAGATCTTCTTCCGGACATCAGCTTCATATGAGACCTTCCTGCGTCTTTTGACACTTAACAACATAAAAATGGCAAATAAAACACTGTCTAGAAGGTCCATTCTGTCGTAACATTCATATTCATGTGCGATCCAGTGTATGACCTGGAGGAAAATCATTTTTATATTGTGTGATGTGCCCAGATACCATTTCCAGGCCATAAAAGCATAGAGGTCCCATCTAATGGCACCCAGAAGAGAAGGAAGCTATTAAGTGATACCTGGAGAGTCAAACGCAAAGTTCAAGCCAGCTCATGAAATGTCGTCAGACACCCCAGCACACACACCAAGCTAATTATGAAGAGTTCTCTGGAGGTCTCTATTGCCGGCACTGAATTCGGTGTCACCTCATCCGTGTGCCAGCTGCCTGCGCCCCCTTTAACGCCCGTCGCTGCCTGCGCCCCCTTTAATGCCCGTCGTTACGGTTACCCCGCAGCTAGCCCAAAGTGCTGACACGCATCTTGACACCCCTTTTCTCGTCAAGCGGCTCCGTTGGGTTTTTCAGCCGCTGTTTCAGAAGCACAAACTGTTTGCCATTATCGGATTTGGGCTGAATTTCTGCCCAACGAATGTCACAGTCACAATATACCACAATATAAAATCAATCTCGATGTTTTAGGACCTCATTGATTATAAAGTCAGCAAAAAAGTTCCCCGTTCAATTTGTGTTGTTGCACTTACTAATATTAATAGAATCGACTTATAAAACACGTCTTTGTGCCTGTATCCCAAATGTATTGTTTTTATTGGGTTTTTCTATCCTTTTTATATATGCATGTTAATTTGACTCTTGGCACAAAAAACAGCGCTGCCCAAAATCATTCCTTTTTCCACAACATTTATTTGCATGACCATGTCTGATTTCTTACAGGAAAATATCCATAAACAGCAAACTGAGATTTGCTTCTTTGCACCCTAACCCTAACCCGCTGCATACCTGCATAATTGCAGGTTTATCAGATTTCTACATCTGAAAGTTGTGCTATTTGCTGTAATTATGGGCAGCCCTGATCAGCGGTACTTTGTCTAGACTTTCCAGGCTTGACGATGCATCTTACGTACACATTGAAATATTTCTGTTTATTCATTCACTTAGGTATCGAAGGCCAGTAATTTGTGCCACGTTATTGCTGTAAAAATGTGATGAATTCTATCCAATCCAGTACCTGTTTGCCCAGCAGCCATATTCCCGGCTGATCGTGCTCAAATCTCGCAGAACGGCACTTTTTCGGGCCGTGTCGTCGTGAGCAGGGAGCTGAGAGCATTCCCAGGATATGCGTTATATGGCGGAAGTCCTGCAAAGGTCAGAAGGTCACAACATGTTTGGGAGAGCAGTAATACCAGGCAAATCCCCGCTGGTTCCAAAGGGTCATCTGCCTTCTCCCATATTTTACACAGGAGCGCTCTAATTCCAAGTAATAATAAGGAAAATGTGATTGCTTTCCAGTGATGAAGCATCAACACACAAAGCCCCTTCCTAATGATTAAAAAAAAACATTAATTGTTCTACTGAGATGATTGTATTTTGAATGCTTTTATATTTTCTTTATATTAATTTATTTATTTTTGGTTTACCATTGGTAAGCTGACAACATTTGTATTGTGGCATTAATATGCAGGCTTCTCTTGCCATCTAGCTGTGTAACGTGTCACAGCCACGCCTGTTTTCCCTCTAAGTCCGTCGTATTTACAGCGCTTTTGCTCAGTCTTTCACGAGGCCTGTTTGCAGAGCATTAGTGGCCCCAGCACGGCGTTTAATGGAAGCTGGCCCTCCTCCTCGGGCGCCTCCATCCTGTAGCAATGGCTCATGCGCGATCCGCGTGTTATCGCGCCATCGGCCACCAGGGGGCGCGGCTCGGGAGAGTATGAACATCATTATAAACGGCGATGATATCCCCTGTTAAATGTCTTAATCTTAACATCTGGGTGTGTTGTGCTTGCATGTCAATGCTAAGAGTCACAGTTTTTAATTCAGTTTTTTTACACGGTAAAATAACGGTAGCTCTGCAGTGTAGTGAAACCATATAATTTAAGGATTTGTTTACGTTCCCCAGTTGTGTATGGAAAGCCTGTTTTGACTTGTCAGGAGATCCATCTGTGTACAGATACAGGCAGGTGTGTGGAGGGGTTTTAAGTCCTCGGGGTTACAGTCGTAGCAAGCATTAATGCGTTTATGTAAAAAGGCGGTGGATCTTCTGCTGGGGATCGGTGTATATAAAAGTCAGAAGTATTTTCAGCGTGGTGCGGGGAAATCCTCAGTTAAGTCTCCCTGTAGCCCAACCAGGTGCAGCTAAGTCGTAAATCTCCCACGGCTTTCTGTCGAATTCACTTCTCCCGCTAGCTCCGGGTTCCCTCCTTTGTTTGCACCGTTGTTGCATTTTGTTCTGCCTTTTGCCGACCAAACAATGGCAATCGCGGCACAATGTGATGCTGAGACCGCCGCTTAGTGTAATCCCTCCTTATCGTCTTAGCCCGTTCCCGTTCCCAGCCAGCACTGCCAGTGTCTCCCTCATACAAACACAAGCGATCCCATACATTACACTACTCCATGCGTGCAAATGCCACCGATGCTCACCGCCGCAATAAATAACACGTGCGCCTTAATGAATGAATCCTTATTTTATCCATTATCGCATTACACCTATTTCTGTACTCCTGTTTCGCCAGCTTAAATCCCGGGTTAATGATGCCACTGGCGCCATTTAGGTTTATTTATTGCATTGCATGCTGTTTCGGGGGGATCGTCTCAGCGGGGTGCTTCTGTTCTATGGGGGTCCCCAGGCACCGCGGATTAGAGCCGCTCGCTCGTTTATCAGCCGTGCGTGTGGGGCTCACGGAACGGGAACGGGAGCCGCATCGAGCGCTCCGTGTGAGCAATTAGAGCAGCGGGTTGCGATCGCACACGGGACGGTAAGCCGAATTGCGGAAATGACGTCATTTCAGGGGGGCGCTGGGACGGCACGCCTAAGGAATGTCGGCGCTAGACCCCCCCCCCCCCCCCCCAGCTCTGGATCTGCCTAGAGCGCATGCCAAATGAAAACGGGGACTTTCTCAGTACAAGAAAACAAGGCACTTTACAAAAAATGTCATCTTTTGATGTGTTGCCCAACTAAAATGTTGCAGTGCTCGCCGTTAGAGCTGAACTTGTAAACTGGCAGATACCCATTAAAGAAAATGGCAGGGTTTGCCCTCCCATGACCCCCAGCATCTGATAATGATGATAATAACGCTATAAACACGGGATGTGGAAAGCCGGCACAATGCTCAGTGCATGGCTCATCACCACATACATGCCAAATGTGTGCTGTGTGCCTTATGTTCTGAGTTTGAAATTGGGGTCAGTTCCTGGGTGAATTGTGCTCCAGGATCAGATATCAAAACAACTGTGTCAACGGTATGGAAAAGTACAGTGAAATAACCCCGAGCTAATAAACAGAATTTTGAGTTTGGGGCGGGGAAAAAAGGCAATTAACCTCTGTCCTGCAACAAATGAATCGGCTGTCGCGATTACTTTGTTTTGCATTTTTCATTAAGCAAATACAGAATAATTAATTTGGCCTTAAAGTAACCCAACCCCTGACAGCTGGAGACAAACATCTGGCTGGGGTAGCAGTTCTCTTCTGTTTGGCTGCATAAAGCAAAGTAAAGTTGACAGGCTGAGAGCGCACGGCCCTGCCTCTGCAGACGTGCACCTATTTGGTGGGATGTGCGGTGAACTCTTGGGTAAAGGAGCCGTAAGACTCACAAAGGCTTGCAATTCATCAAAACTATTCACATTAGCAAAAAAAAAAAAAAAAAAACCGTCTGCTAGCAGTCTCAGCTAAAGGTACAGTATGAGTCAGCCTGCACTGCAAGAGGGGGAATCACTCTGCTGTATTTGAATGTGTAATATAAACAGCTGAGTCTCACTCCTGAGCAGAAAGCGTACTTTTTTTCTGCTGACAGCCTAAAATCAGGCAGAAGCAGCCAATACGGAGCCCTGGCTGGAGGCCTACCTGTGTGCGAGTGCCGCTGCTCGGGTCTGGGTCACGCCGTAAAGGATGCTGCCTGTTCCCGTGATCCGCCGATGCCTGAGCCCGGGTCAGCCGCGCCGAGGCATCTCCCTCTGACTGCCCCGAGCCCGGCCGAGCAGCCGGGGGCCTCAGGACACACGGGGAGCGGCGGGGGCTGCGGGGGGAGGAGCGTGGGGCGGACAGAATGGAAAATAATAACAGAGCCAGGGCGGAAGGAAATGGGGCGAGAGAAAGTGCGGGGGGGAAGGGGGAGGAGGAGGAGGAGGAGGGAGGCCCCGGGTAGGAAGGCCTTGCTCTGCGGAGCTGTCCCAGGTGCTTCGTATAGGCACACAGCCCCAGGCGTCCCCCGCTGATGAGTGAGACAGTCACGAACCGAAATGCCCAGGCTCACGTGTGAGGAGGGGCGCGGTGGGGGGCATATGGGCTGTTCATTAGAACTGTGATCAGCACCGCAGAGACATGGGAAGCTACAGCATATTAGGGAGAATCGGGGAATAAGGGGACAGGAAGTGAAGGAGGCCAGACCTGGTGGCTGTGACCAGGGCAGTAAATGGCACAGGGCGCAGCAGGGGCCGTGTACGAATCACTCTGCAGGTTTGGGTTTGTCCTCTAAAAATCATCTCGCTCCTCGGCTGAACGCGCCACAGTGACCGAGAGCACATGTTCTCGTAAGGGGAGCCACTTCTAGAGCTCTCATCTAGACTACAGGGGAAATATAGTGTCTTTTCACTCTTTGCGGACGCCGGACAGCCAAGTTAAATTTCATCGCTTGCTGTAGCGTTGACAAAGGCCTTCCTGGCCGGCACGTCCGCTTGATGTATTTCGTTATTGCCGCTGTCTGTTACCTTTTGCCGTCTTCAGAAAGCAGGGTCTAATCTCTTCTCGCGTTTGATTCATCTCCCTGACACTTTTAGCGAACGCAGCTCGGAGGATCCGTCCGGTGATTCTCGCCGGGCCGTTTATTGACCCGCTCGCATTGCCGCCTCTCGAATCGTCGCGATAGCAGTTATAAACCACTGTCTGAAACCTTGTGAGTTACGCCCTTAGACATCTTGTGAAAAAGTGCGACGTCGTTTGGAGAAGGATGGTCTCTGTGTCATGACGGAGGCCGATGACCTTTGGCTCGATGTGAGCAGAATAATTGGCGACAGATAAGAACAGTGTAGATGTTATGTGAGTCCAGTCCTGCAAAACATGTTTTCCACTGACACCAGAGGCTTGTAAAAAAGATTTGCAGCTTTGTTTGAAGAGGAAAAGGCTAAATTCCCTCAACCATCTGGCCTGTGCACTAATTTACTGCACAGTCTTTATTTAGTTTGTTTGGCTAATTTGGATCAGTGTTTTGTCCTGGCATCTCATTTCTCTTGGGAATTATAGCTCTCTTCTGCCTCATTTGTTTATGCTATGTTGTGTTTCAGCCTGAAATCCCCTCTAAACTTGGAAATCTATGCAGCCCTCTGAAGAGGCGAGACAGTTAATGAAAAACGACGGCCTTAATTACATACTTTGTCGCTGCCTTCCTTCTCCTGACCGTGCTAAATTCATGTTCAGGTACTTGTAGCCTCATTGGATGTCACGCCATAAATGAAATCGTGACCATCTGCGTGCCTTAAAATGGGACCATATGCCCAACCCTGTAAAATCATATTGGTTCAAAGGATTCCAAGCAATGATGTAACCATAATGGCCAAGAAGCTTGCAAAACAATTCCCGGATGATGTCATGGAAGGACACAGATCAGGGGATGGGTACAAACACCCCACACCCAGTAAAGCCAGTCAAACTGTCAGGTACAAATGCCAGATACGGTGTATTACTCTGAAGGTTTAGTGTCCCTGAATGACGATGGGTCAGCATCTGATAATGGGACGTTTTTCATTGGCAGGAACAAGGAAGCCTGTCAGGATACAAAGTATAATAGCAGAACACTGGCAGATTCTTAAAGAAAACCTGCTACAGTCTGCAAAAGACCCCAGGCAGGGACAGAGATTCACCTTTCAGCAAAACAACGACCTGAAGCACAGAGTCAGCCGCTCAAGTGGCTTAACAGCAGAAAAGTGAATGTCCTGGAGCAAGTGTAGGCCCCAAGCAAAGTGCCATTCTGCAACAAGACCTCCCCTGACAAACTCGACAGAGCTCAAATACTCCATCATTTCACTATTACAGACTAACCTGCGAGGGCTAAAGGTGCTTGTGCAAACACATTTGGTGAACACTTCTCTAACCAAAATCCTTCAGCTTTATTTTCCACTGACCACTGTTTTCAGAAACATTGATGTTTATTCAGAGAGTTGAGAAGTTTGTCTACGTTAAATGAAAGTAGCATTGGGTGTAAATTCTTGTCTAAAAGTGGTTGTTATTTTTATTGGCAATGCACTGTTGTTGATCTGTTGTCCATTCCTCTTTATGAGTGTTTTTTGATCATTCCCAGAATGCACTTTCATTATTTTAGCATTACATTGTGTCTCCGGTTTTTCTGATTTTATGGTTGCACTGTGGCTTTGCACCTCCAGGAAGGAAGTCTTCATTCTCGCCATGGCTCGCCTGTGTGTGGAGAGTGCATGTTCTTCTTCAGCTTCATTCAGCATCTCCTCACAACCGGGAGACATACCTTCATCTTCTGATGGCAGCTTTATTGTGGTGGCATGCCCAATCAGTCAGACCAGAGCAGTCATTCCAAGGCCTCAGACTCCAGATCTGTTCGTGGGATTCTCAGATGATCCCAAGCCAACCAGGGCACTATAATCCCTCAAGGCTGTGCTGAGCTTGCCCTGGGGCCCTCCACCCATGGGACGTGCTCAGACAAGCCTACCAGATGGCATCCTCATGAGACACCCAAACCAGCTTAGCTCCTCAGCAACATTATTTCAACTTTGCTTTGGAGGGTGAGCCCAGGAAGCATACAGAGAATTCCCCCGTCAGCCATCTGTACTTGCAACCTTGTTTTTTTGACCCGCACCCGCATCTCATGACTATGGGTGAGGACAGGATCATTGATTGGTCAGTGCACTGCAAACCTTGTTAGCCAATCCGGCGTCCAGTTCCCCAAAGACCTTTGAGCACATGAATGGCAGCTTCCCATCCAGGGTACACCCTGCTTTGTTGCCTGTGCTACAAGGTCCGTGCGACCCTACATCAGGCACGATTATAGAAAAGGGACGGATGGACGTCTCGGTTCCAGATAAAGCTGGGATCATTGAAGTGTTTCTTCCTGGATATCTTGTTTTCAATTTCTAATGTGCATCACATGTTAAAGCACATTGTATGTATGTATTATTATTATTATTATTA
>JAODKN010000093.1:12359135-12380020 GCA_026774425.1 Petrocephalus zakoni | reverse complement strand
TTCTGCTTGAGGGTTTTAATAAACACGCCCCACTTTCATAGCGGTACCCCCAGTGCCGCCAATTTGGGAGTTGCCCGTCGCTCTGTTCCTCCCTTTGCGGTTGGATTATGAAGTCATGGAGATGTGAGAGTGCTGCGGGCTGCGGGCTGCGGGCGCACCTCTGCTTGTTTGCCATGCTGTGATGTGTCCCGTCCTCACAAATGGCTTCTTCTCCCTCCCCCCCCACCTCAGAATAGCATTCCCTTCGATCACCACGGCAAGTAGCCGCTCGCCATGTTCTCGTGTGAAGGCAGCACCGGGTGAGTGTCGGCTGGCCCTTTCACGACCCCCCCACCCATACACATGCGGCGTCTGCGCGCGTGATGCGCTCTTCCGGCTCGCGGTTTCTGCAGCCCCCGCATAGCCTCAAAATGCGTACATTTGCACCAGTGGCGGAAGCTGGCGAATCCCGAATCCTCGTGTTGCAGGAGGCGCGTCTCTCTTTGGCCAATCCCTGGCATCACACTCATGCGCTCCTGGCCTGTTGGCGCCGTAGGCAGAGCAGACCGGCGATCCGCACGTGCATGATCTCCCCGCTGCTGCTGCAGAGCCGCTGCTAACGCATTATCGTCGGGGCCTCTGGCGCTTAGCTGTAGCTGTAGTGTTGAGCTGTTTCGGTGTCCCCCGCCAGGCTGCCGTGTGTGCTGCTCCAGTAGAGTGCTTGAGTTGCCAGCTTTGCCTCTCCATCACTTGGGCTGTGCCTGATTCCTGAGTGCCCCCCTGCATGCTGCCCAAAAAGCCCTCCTCCTCCTCCGCATTGGTCCATAGACAGGGTGTCAGGCTAAAGGACATTGTCGTACGAGAACGGAGCACTTCTCCTTTGTATGTGGTTTGCGAGAGCATTCAGCTGAGCGACTCCTGTGCAGTGACTGTCTAATGCGGTCTGTGGAGGTGCATAGTCACAGGATGAGGCTGAAACGGCCCCCTCTCTGCCGGCCTGCCTTTCCGGAAGGGCCTTTAGCTTCTGCTGAGAGGGCCGCCGCTCGCGTTAGTGAACGTTGCCCTCGGTGATGACGTCAGTGCAGCATCTCCTCTAGGCGAAAGCGACCCGGCGGCTTTCACGGCTCACGCTAATATCCAGAGTGCTCCGTTCATGTGGCTCCATGCCTTGGTGCATCTTGCACAGGGGGCCCAGCAGCATCCTGTCCTGGGACGCTTAACCACACTGACTGGAGTTTTGGTTTTGTTGCCGTTTGCTGAATGCTGACCAGTGCTGTGTTAAGCGAAACATTAAGTGAACGTGACCGTCTGTTAGACTGATGCTAGCTCCCGGCGCGGCGGCGAGAAGCTGATGCTGCTCTCTCCTCGCCTCGCCGCATGCAGGTCCTGTCTCGCGTGAACCCCAGCACTCTCCACTCTGCTGTACCTCGATGAGACACCACCACGCACACCAGAGGGCAGGCAATGCATGGCTGATGGTCACTACTACGCCCCCTACAGCCTCACCTCTACAACGACCACGGAACATCAGTCCTGTACAGAGCCAGTCTATCTTCAAAGCCAGACTAAATGGAACCATGTGAAGGCCTTTTGTTTGGGACGCTCACTCGCCCGCCCTCGCTGAGTGTGCTCTGAAGAAGGCCTCAGCTCCCTCCTCCTCCTCCTCCTCCTCCTGCTCCTCTTCTCCTCCCCAGCCATGTCCGGAGGGCCAGGCTGCCTCCCATGACCTTTGAGGGAGGTTCACCGTCTTCCCCATCACCAATGATCGGCGCTGTTCCTGTCCCCAGCCATGCTAATCCTGTTGTGTCCTGATACATTAAATCAAATCTTCCCCTCGCCCCACTAATTAAGTATAAAATTACACAAGCCATGTTCTATATAGGTCGGTGGCGTGTTGGTGTGTGGTTTATGTCTGAATGAAGATAGAACTGGAAAGGGTTCATTAAAATCGTTGCTTCTGATTTAGTTCTCCAAAGACCCAGAAAGCTTGTGTTTTTAGGTTAGGTGTTTTAACACTATTTATTGTTTTAAGCATATGTTTTAAGCCCCGTGATTCCATTGCTGTTAAGGATAGTGCGCCTCCTGCTGGCAGTAGTGGGTACTGCAGTACAGCGAAGCCTGTAAGCCATGGGCACGGACAGGTGGATGCTCATTTTGGAGACCCTCACTGGCGTGAGGAACTCAAATGTGAAACCGGTTCCCTTACTGCGACCCCCCCCACCTGCTTTTCCAGCACCCTTTTTGGGTAATATTGAGGGTTTTGGCCTCCATCGAACGGATGGAGCATCGGATACAGTTATTTCGACTGTTGCTGTACAAATATATTGCATTCCTTTTTTATTTCGAAGCTGTGAAATATCTGTAATATAGAAATGTAAATGCTTTCCACTGGCTCTGGCGAGCTGCCGTTTCCCTGGGCTCACTGTGTGAAGCAGGAGTGCCCAGCATGAGCGCCCTGGCCCGGCCCACCTGCGAACGTGCCCTCAGTGCCACTCTGATGGGAGGGCGTCTCTCCACACTGCTGGCGAATGAAGACCTTTTGGTTTTCTGGGCCAGCTTAGAGGCGTGTGGCGCACATGTTCCTGTAGCATTAATCAAATACCTGCCATCTTTTTTTTCCTCTCGTTTTATATATTTTAATTTACTTTTTTGGGTCAAATACATTCTCGCATATCAGAGGCTTTTGGTTCCTACAGATTTTTTTCATCGAACCACTGCTGGTTTGGCCCGGAGGCCGGTAAGTGTGTTTGGGGAATATCTGAAAGCCGGGCTGGCTGCAGGTGATTGGCTATTAAATCTGTGTTTGCGGCCCCGGAATATGTATGAGTATGTGTGCGTGTGTGTGTGTTTAGGGCCTGTGACGGCTTGGTGCCATTTAGCAAGGGCATTGCCTAGTAAAGGGTAGGTGTTAGTGTGTAGTCTGAGGATATTAATTGCCAGTGTGGAGTCGACACTCCGAGTATGACAGGTGTGGTGCTTTTGTTGGGTTATAGGGATGATTCACTCCATACTAGTCTTGTTTATTAGTTGGCCGGCCGGAGATCTTAGTGAATGTTCCTGCACTGATTAAGAGGCACATGCACTAACTCTTTGCGTTCTTAGTTTTTCTGGGTTTTGTTCACTGGTGGCAGATTTCAGAGCTTCGGGTTTGGACTTCTGCCATCTCCTGGTAGTACGCAATGGGTGTTGCGGCAAAGAGCTTGTACAAGCGATGCAGTCTGTCTGCTCCCAGGGGCTTCCACTGTTTTTTTCCTCTTTTTCCCCTCCTCCTTGCCCCCAAGGTATCTGCTGCCCTCCTCCGTTTATCCCTTATTTTAAGCCCGTGGACTGTCAGGCCTCACCTCCCACTATCTCACACGGCTGTATCTTGTGTAATTATGCTAATCTCCTAGCCTTGTCATTTTGTTTTCCGCATTTGTATTGCCACTGTATTTGTGTACTTTAAAATTGTGTAAATAAATTAAGAACTTGTACTTTTTCCTGGATTTTTTTTGTGTTTTAAGTTCAGATAGGGGCAGAGTATTTTATTGCCAATTGTAACTTTAGTTGCGGCCAGTAGATGGCAGTACAGTTTAAGAATATGGTTGGCAGACTTCTCTGCCTGTGACCCCCACCTGATCCTGTATAACTGAAAGCAGTAGCATGTACCAACACAACTGCTAATGAAAATGAGGACGGAATGAAATTCTCTGCGTTGCACGATGGAACAGGGTGTATCCTGTAGCACGCGTACTTTTGCGTATCTCGTTTAAATAAAGCTGTTCCTAAGCAGGTAAGCTATCACCAGTTCCGCTTTAGTTTGACGGGACCTCATTGTGCGTGACCACATTCACAATTTTTTGGGTATTCTTCGTTTTAATGCAGGAGAGCCGGTTGAAACAGTTGGTGCATTCAGGTAGCTGATTATCAGGTATGCGCTGGCGGAGTTTGAGCCACTACTAAGCCAAGACAAACAATTCGGCGAATTTTAAGATCATGCGCATCTACTTTACATGTGCGCCCTCTGGTGGTCGTAAAAAGACGTGCGTACACCATTATCTGAAGAAGAAAATTACTTCCTCCTAGTTTTACAGTGTGAATAATTGTCATTTGCCATAACCAGATTTTTCAAAGCACAATAAATGGGTAAATGGAATGAAATTTTAGTATTTTTAATTAATTGTTGCTCTTTTAGTACTTTGATTCAGCGTGAGGCATACCTTGCACAGGTAAATCCAGGCCAGCGCGTCTTGTTTCATGCCTGAACCTGAAAATGAAATCTGGTTTTTCCTCATGTACCCAGAACTGGAATTTGTGAAGCTCATTTCCTTGAGCAGCAGTTGTTTCCGTATGACCTGCTCCGCTACGCATCGCAGACGTAGCAAAGCTGCTGCTCTACCAACGGCTGAGAAACTTCCTACATTCAAATGCGTCAGGGTGGTCTTGTTGGCGCTTTGAATCCATACCTTTGTATACACACATTGGAATGAGTGGCGTTTAAATGGTGCAGACAGGTGGTTAGCATTACTAGCTGATTTTAATAGTAGAATTACCTCCCTGTTATTCCTATGAAAAACAGCTGATCCTGTAATAAATTACACAAAATTCGCTCGGGAGCTTTGGCCCTTTAGTGACTGGACACCACAGCAGCCAGGCTACAAAGAGCCATGCTTTATCGTAGAAGTATACAGTATTGATGAGTTTACTAGAACAATCAGTGGGAGAGAGAAGTCCCGAAGGCAGTGTGACCATGGTGATCACACAGGACTGTACCAGCAGTCAATGGAGGGGTGGGAGAGCAATAAAGGTCAACCTAAGATGAGAACCGGGAATGTGGGGGGGGGTCATGGGGTACTGCACAGGCTGTGAAATGGCTGGGTAGGTGGGGTGCAAACTATTCTTTACAGAGCTGTAATCATTGGTGCCAGGATCCGGGTTTACGTTCCGGCTTCCCCTTGTAATCACTGGTGCATTGTCCACCTTATTAAATTAGGAACAGGTGCCAGCTGGTGCGCGCGCACTCTTAGCGCCGTGCTAATCGCATTCTGAGCGGATTGGGACGCGCTCGTCAGTCATCCCCGCCTGGGTCTTACTCTCCTCCCATGGGGACATCTTTGGCCTTGAGGACGGCTGGATATAAACAGCTAATGGCCCGGTGCAGGACACGGAGGCGGGAAGAGGCCCAGGAAACACTCCAAATAAAGGGAGCTTAACCGAACAGAACACACTAATGTGCAAATGCTACTGCGTGTTGTGCAGACGTTCTATTCCAAAGTCTTACGTGCACCAAATTTATATAAGGTAAAATCTTATGCTGAAAATAAATAAAAAAATCGATGTCCCTAGTTCTAACTCAGTTAAGAACAGCTTTTGCAGAGCACATAACTTGCATTTGTATTCTATTCTAGAGAATGCCATTTTGGAGGGTCTGGTCTTTCACCTCAGATGACCAGTAGTTTAGTTTCTTCAGCTAATTGAATGATTTCTGCTATCAGCTTCCTTAATTCCCAATCTGTGTTCTGCAGATAAGAGAGAGATTGTTACACTGGGGAATTCATGTACACCTGGGTTCAGGGGTCGGTGACCAGGATCATTGTGTAAACCAGGTAAAGTGATCTCAGTCTTATATAATAACTGAGATTAAGAATCAGAAGTTGTAAATGAGCTGGCATCCTGTGCGGGGTGTCCCCTGCCTGGTGCCATGTGCTGCCTTGAATAGGCTCCTGCCCCCTGCCACCCCGTACTGGATAAAGGTTCAGAAGATGGACGACTGCATGTTACATGACCTCCCCCCGACCTCCATTTAGTTTCCCACATGTCCTAACCGTGCCTGAATAAAACATGTGGGTGATGCTTTTTGTGCACAGGGTCTCCAAATGCCATGACCTCGCCCATCTGTCACCCCCCCCCCCCCAGCCTGAGTGCTTCAGAGAGCAGAAGGTGGGTATCAGATGTTTGGTTCACTGCTCTACAGAACTAACACTCTTAGGAGACATTCTCCTCCGCGTGGATGCCTTGGATCATGTGTCCGTGTTTTCCTGCACTGCCGTCCCGTCACCTGTGCTTTGAAGATACTTCTGTAGTCCTCGAAAGAGATCAGGATTCGCTGCACGGGACTCCTATGCTTACAATGTGTTTGTGCGATTTAAAAAACATCATGTTGGCCTCAACGGATTTTAATGAATTGATGTTTTGATCGACAAAACTGTGGCTGATTCCGCCTACAATCCGCACTCCAATTCCCAGTTTACAGTGCCCATAATGGAGAGAGAAATAGGAAGCTTTTCGGGGTCCCTGACTCAGGGCTGGGCGACCTAAAACGTATATCGAGTTACTGTCATCTTATATGATTCATAAATTTTGAACGATAAGAGAATGTAACTTCCATTAACTACCTCAGAGGAAACGTCAAGTGTCAGCCCAAATGACCGCTTAGCAGCCACGGCGGCTTCTTAGGAGATAAAAAATATATGTGGAGATATTGTGGATTAGACGTCAGCCGTGTGGCAAGACTTTTGGAAGTTTAAAGTCCGACACGGAACGGACTGGTAGAGTATACTGTAAACTTTGCTGTAAACTTGTCAATTATAACTGGAAATACTGTTTCACCGCCTGCAGTGCTTACAGTCTGAGGAAGCTGCAGTTCTGGTTTCCGGCTTCAATCTGAAGAAATACGGGACAAATTGCATCCCGTTTTGGATAAAAACACAGCATTTTATTTTTCATCATGAGATGGGTGGCAACTCGACCAGCAATGTTAAACCCGCCCCCTGGGCTGAGCGGCGAGCCAATCAGAGAACAAGCTCTGCTACAGTATGCCCTATGGGCCCCTTGGAAAGGTCCTGGAGTGACCTTGAAGTAGCCCTTCAGTCCCTCCATAGGTAGCATTGCTCTTGAAATATTTCTTGCTTGGGGCCCTGTGAAGTGTACTTCAACCGTTTATGGATTTCAGTTTGCAGCATCTGTCATCTTGTAAGTGTACGCTCGAGAGCAATGCCGATGCCCTCACTGGCAACGTCTTTGCCTGCTGATTTAATGCACTTATTGTTGGTATAGCACAAAGAACCACGTGTAATGAAACCAGGAATTTGTATAGTGTTAGTTAAATTCCACAAAATCAGGAAGTTCTTTTGTTTAGTTCGGTAGTGAGCAAATATTTGCCAGGGGAACAGCGAGTTTTTTTTGTATGCTACACTAAATTAATTTTTAACCTTGTACTGTTGAAGTGCTGCATCCAACCAGTCACTCACAGAGAAAATGGAGAAAGGTCTGCCAGTGTCAAAATCCCAGTTACATCTACCGGGAGAGAGTGTGGGTCACCTGTGTTTGTATCGCAGACCTGGGACCAGCCCCAGAGCTCAGGTCATTACTCTGATCTATCTTGTTTTAAAAAAAAAAAAGACCACCGAAACATCCATCCCACAGAATAAATATTTATTGGCTGAGTCAGCGACAGGCAAAGGCACGTAAAAAAAATATATCTCTTCTCCCACTGAAATATAAAGTCCGTTTCATACAGCAAACAGAGCCTGGTCAATACAGCTTTTGTCTGGTTTAGATAAAATAAAATACGCAGAGACACACAAAGCTGCTTTTCACAATACTCAGTCAGAGGTACACAGAGGCCTAAAGGCTCTAAATACTGAGGGCTGTCTGGGGCACTTATACAACCTGCAGTAATACGGGCAGGGAAAGTGACAGCTGGACACTGAGCTCACGGCTGCGAAGCCTTTTGGGGGAACAGATCGAGTTCCCTCGAAATGTCTGTGGTTTAGCTACTCAACAATGAAGCATCACAAGCACCTACTTGCCCACTAGCAGTACTTATCGTTACCATTCTGCTCTAAGCCTAGGTAGAGACGCAGAGACCCAGGGCATAGCTGCGGAGTTCCTGTTTCGCTTGAACTTGCCGGAATGCAAGCGTCGTATTTGAAGTGAGTTCTTCACTCTAAAAAAAGTGCGGTTCCGGTGGTTAAGCCTCCCTCCGCCCTTTTACTTGCGAAACTCGGTGCAGCTTTTACACAAGATGGTGCAACACAGCGCAAGGGGACACACTCTTTGAACAGCCATGCAAAGGTGTGCGGATGGGAGCGTAAATGCTGGGCCACTGCAGGATGGAGGTCACGCCTGTGCCAGGAAACGGGCTCCTGTGCAGCCTGCGACGCGGGACGACTTTCTGCTACAGAACATTCAATGGGAGACCGGGCTGAGGCGTAGCTCCACGCGTGCAATCTGCGTGAAATAATTGCTGGAATCCGGTGCATGAAAGGTCTGTACACAGATTTTTAAGTCCAGTATAAAGGAAAAGGAACCCAACATTTTATTTTCATTCAGTTACCAATAGGACAACTGTTGGATAACTGTGTTGTTTTCACAAAAAAAATGACAAGCGCCCCCCCCAATAGTGACCCATCTTCCTCTCCCAGAGTGCCCTCCAACCAGCAGGTGAGGTATCCAAGATTTGGTCCAAGAAACAGGATGAGCCAATGTGGACTCTGAATGAGCCTGTTGGTCTTGTTGCTGGACTTGTGGCTGACCATGTTGCTATAAGTGATGCAGCTCTCACTAGCCAGGAGCCTGAAGATCAGCCCGTTTATTCTTCTGATAGCTTAGAATTCATCACTAACTAGGTATGGATCTTGAAATGAAACTGTCAGACTCAGGCAGTAGTTTGTTTTCACTGTCAACTCAATACCAACATGGCCAGGCCCTCTTCTGCATAAAGCAGCATTTCTCAAACCAGTCCATGGGGACCCCCAGATGGTCCACACTTTTGCTCCCACCTGACTCCCTCCCTGAGGACTGGTTTGTGAAACAACGGCATAAAAATATCTGCCGGAAACTGGTGTAGGAAAAGAATAAGTCTCTAGTTTTTCAGTTCCGGCTAAAGTAACATACCCAGAACCAGGCTGACAGTGAAAAAACAGCGAATCGCACAGAAGCTGACAGTAATGCCCACTTTACACCAGCTCTTCGCCAAACCAGAAATATACTTCACGAGATCCTAAATGACATGCATGGTGAAATTAACTCAAAAAATACAATATAAATAATGCATTGAAAGAAATAGGCATCTCTCCCACGTCCTGACTGTACTGGCTTATGAATTAAAGCTTTGTCACAGCCCGTGAACACCTTTGGATTTTTTAATTATCTCTGAGAATCTAAGAGCCTGCAAATCTTCTTTTCTTGCATTAATGTCAGCAGAAAACTTTATTCTTATGCTCACGTTTATCGAGTATGCTCACAACATCACAACAGACTACACTTAACAGGTGATTCTGTGCACTGCATAAAACCTTTAAACTAGCTGTTCTTAGTCGCCGCAGCATTAAAGCACAGACTTGCTTGTGTGTTCAATGTTCAGCATTTTGACTTTTATTTTTTAGGGCTGTATTCCTATTAAGTGTAAAGGTGTATATGCTTTATTATTACTGAGAACAGTGATCCTGTACTGTGAATGACCAGTGTCATGTTGCTGACATTATTAATAACGAAAGATTAGTTCATCATGGGGATCTGAAGCCTGGTGACTTGCTCTTGCGGTTTTGGTCAGTCATACCAGCGGGGGTCCGGATGAAGACGCGGGCGAGGCCCGCACAGCATAGAGTTTGGGTTCAGTCCAAATGAAAGGTGAACGAAAGCCGAAAGAGTCAGATTCAAACTCAACCTAAAAAGTGATTCCAAGGTTTTCAGAAAAAGTGGGAATTCCGGGAACTTGTAACAGTGTTTTGGATGCATCTTAGCAGTGAGGGCAGAGAGATGTCGGGCTCGGTTTTATGTGAGCAGCGTTAACAATTTTGGGATGCTTCAATTCCCTCATCACCAGCATGACTCTCTGCTACGCCTTTTGACCGAACTCTCTAGAGCATATTACACACCACAAAACACTATGTAACACCAATGACTAGCAAAGGAGACAGTAGCGTCCCCTTCAATGTAACACGTTTACGGTTTTCTCATTGTTTCATCAGCAGGAGGTTGTGAAATGTCGGCCTTCCCTCTCCTCCCATCTGCTGTTGGTGCCGCTCACAGATAGGTCTCCGAGTTGGCGACAAGATCTCCATTTTTCTCCTCGCCGTCCTTGGGCTTTTCCTCCGCCTCGGGGCTGCTGGGCTTCTCCTCCTCCAGGTCCTTCTCCTCTTCCGTTTCATTGTCCTCCTGCCCGTCTGGCTCCGCCTCTTTGCTTGTCTGCTGCTCCGCCTCCTGCGCCTTGTTCAGTTGCTCCGTTTCCGTTAAGGCCATCTCCAGCTTGGCTTCTGCGGACTGCGGGCTCTTCTTGATGCAAAAGAAGTTGCACGTGGCGAGCACTATGGCAGAAAGGACAACCTCGGTGCCGGCCAGCAGGAACACGAACATGTACTTGCCGGTGTAATCAAGCAATCGGCCTGCGCCGGGCGGCCCCACCAGTACAGCAATGGCCTCCATCAGTAAGACCAAGCCGATGGCACTGGAGAATTTCTTGGTGCCCACAATGGCCATCAGCACCTCAAACTGGAGCGCGCCCACCATGCCGTATGAAATGCCGAAGAAGATACAGAAGATGACTAACGTGGCATAGTCGTTAGACATGGAGCCAAGCAGGTCTGTGGTGCCGTTGAAGATCAAGGCAAAGCTAAACAGGTAGACGCACCGTGGCCGCACCCACTTGAGGCCAGCGATGATGCCGCAGGTGGGCCGGGCAAAGATATCAATGAAACCCAAAATGGTCAGGAGCAAGGCCGACTTGGTGTCCTCGTTGCCCAGCTCCTTCGCATAGTTCACCACGAAGACCGGTGGCACAAACAGACCCAGCACCATGATGGTGGCAGCCACCGTGTAAATGAGAAAGCCTCTGTCTCTGAACACTGTGAAGTCCAGGAGGCGAGCCTTGGGCTTCTTCTCTGCCGCCACCGCGTCCGGACTCTCGCCGTCCTTCGGCTTCTTGGGTCCCACCAAGGGCCTCATGAGGGCTGCGCAAGCGCAGCAGTTCAGCAGAATCCCGCCAAGGATGAGGAAGCCTCCGCGCCATCCGTAGCTGTACTGTAGCACCTGGCCCAGCGGGGACAGACAGCAGAGGGCGACGGGGCTCCCTGCGGCCGCCAGCCCGTTGGCAAGAGGGCGTTTCTCACTGAAGTAGCGGTTCAGCATGATGAGAGACGGCTGGAAGTTCAGAGCCAGGCCCAAACCTGGGGATGAACAGCAGGCACAAACTCTGAATGTCCATTAAGGCGTGAGTGTGCGAGTTAGGGCATTAAAGACAACAGCGGTCAGGAGCTGTTTGTAAACAAATGGTCCTGGTTAGGGTTAAAAAAAGGCTGCATGCCAAAGCTTGCTTCTGCTTCAGAGACAGGAAGACATAATTAACTGTAATGATCAAAGACAGGCTACTCTGAATAAACACTACTGCAAAGCAAACATTAACCAAAAAGCTACATCAGAAGCTACAGGTACATTCAGAAAGGCTTCTCAGTTCTCATATTCAGACTGTGCAATCAAAAGCAAAGTCCTTCAAAGTCGTTCATTCACCTGTGACGACCCCCGTGGACAGGTAAATATGAATGATGCTTGTAGCCTGAGATGCCAGGATCATTCCTAAAGACGCAAACAGGCCCCCCACCAACATCACTGGACGACATCCGAAGCGGTTCACCAGAATACTGCATAGGGGACCTGCCAGGAAAGATCCAGAGGACAGGACCGTCACCTCAGCGACTCTCCAGGGGAGAAGGGGGCCCAATTAAGGGTGTTAAGTGGCCCTGGGTAACAGCGCACATGACATCATCAGAAAGAGACGGAGCTGATTGGTGGCACACGGACTTCAGATATGCATCCAACATAGAGACAATGTTACATAGGCTTTAGGCGGCTCTCACATTAAAGGAACAATATGCAATCATATTAAATATACAGGTGCCCCCACTTCTCGAAAGTTTGCTTTACGCCATTTCACTCTTATGAAAGACTTACATCAGTACCCGTTTCTGCTAAGCGACAGAAATCAGAAGAGGATTTTCGTGGTTCAGAAAAAAGGCGAAACAGCTGTGAGCCGTTAGGAAGGCAGTGCCTAGCCTGAGCAGTGAGAGTGGCGCCAGCTAACTTCCACCTTGGGAACTGCACTCAGCACCAAGCCATCTTGGTTTTAAACTGCATCTCTGAGCATCTGTGCTTTATCTCAAAATCCTGTTCTGATTACTTTCGGTTAGCAAAACTATACTGTACATGCATTATCTCTACTTTATACAGTCTGTGTATTCATCATGTCATTCCTGCTTTTACAATATCTGAGTGTTACTTTAGGTTTTATGTGTTATAAAAATAAAAGTTTCACAGGAACACTCTAATTTTGGACAGCGGGGAAAACCTGTATTAGATATTATTAGATAGTAATTGTAAGGTGTCCTTGAGTGTCTTTAAAGGTGCCCCTAAATAAAATGTATTATTATTATTACTATTACATTAATTTCATGAATGGACCCAGGGGGGCTTATGGGGGGTACCCCTGCTTGGTGCCCCCCCGAGGAAGTGTTGCCCCATGCCCCATGGTTAATACGGGCCACTGCAAAGTCAAGTAACTGATGTATTACCCACATAGAAAATAGTGAGGAACTATTCACTTGTTACTGGAAGGTTTGAAGACAGACCTGTTCCATAGAGCATGGCCAGCAGGATGGAGGAGATCCACGCTGTGTCACTGTAGCCAATGCCAAACTCACGGATCAGCTCCTTGAAGAACACACTCACAGCCTTGGGAAAGGCGTAGGAGAATCCAGTGATGACGAAGCAGCCGAAAAGCACCGCCCAGCCCCAACCTCCGTCCGGTGCCTTCACCCCGCTGGGGCCGTCGTCCAGGGCCACTCCACCCATGATCCTCTTTGCTGGTCACCCTGTACTCAGAAATGTCACAAAAACACTACTTGAGGAAATTGAGTAAGTATTTAACAAACATGTTCCATGATTGCAAGACCCATCCATCTAACCGCTTACCCTGTTCGGGGTCACAGGGTTTATGATAATACATTAAATTTAGTCTCTGAATTAGTAAGACATCTGATGGCGTTTCCCATGCCTGGTACAATTTGCCAACACAGTCATTTGCATGATTGATGTTCCAGTCGCTGCCACTGTAGAATAGCTTCTACTCACCAATGGCCCACTGTGCTGATTTATAGCAAAGCCCAGCTAATGGGACCAAGTACAACCAGCACACAATCAGACACAGCAGCCTATCAGATGCCGGGCTCGCACCTATACCCTCTGGAGCAAGCGGCGATTGTTTACATGCGAACAGCCATTCTGTTTCTTTTGAATGCAAACATGTTGCTTAGTGACCTCATCAGCATTGGGCGCTGACCTCAGTTCAGTTTAAGCTGATTAAATCACACATTGGGAACTGCTAAGCATATGTCTGACACCACCCCGTGACCCTAAGCAGGCAGAAGATGAATAGATTAATGTCTGACATGAGATTAGGAATTCGAGATACTACTGGCTGCACAATCCATGCTTTATTCGCTCGCTTAGGAGCACAAAGGAAGCACTTAGCTCAGCACGTGTGGCCTTAAAGAGTGAAACCATCTTGCTTTCAGGCTTTGCCCTGAATCACAGCTTAGGCATCTGATGCAGTCAGCTATCCAGAGAAATTAAATGCCGCACCTAATTGCTTGTGTACATTCTCAAAGAGGGGGCCAATTTACCCTGGGCCATCCGCCATGTCCCTAAGAAACCCTGACCTCTCACATCTCCTGGCCAGGGGCTTTTTTTTCTATATTTAAGCAGCTTTCAGGAGCCTGGTGTTGCTGGAAGGAGACCCCAGGGAAATCACCCCAGCAGGTTCCAGAGGAACTGACAGGCTGTGAAATGGCCCACCAGTGCCACGCTGGATGGTATGACACCGCTGGTGTACAGAGCTATGGTGACGCAGTACAGAGCAAGCCAGGGGCTGCCTTCCCATGGCACAGTATTCATGTGGACGTCAAAGTAAGGTTCAGCACTGGGCTAGCATCTCTTTAACCGGTTTATAACGCTGCTGTACATAATTCTACATCAGGCCCCAAATGCCTTGTGAGCCCTGCTCTGTATAAATAAACCAGCTGAATTCCCCTATGATTCAGAACACTCCAACGCTAAGACATGCGATGCTATTTAATGACCAAATGAGGCGAGTAACATGTTCATTGCTGAATTTTTTTATTAGTAATCTCTACCACTTAGCAAGTTTCAGGTAGAAACAGCAAACCAGTTCCTAAGAAACATCTTTAATTTCCCCTCATTGTTACCAAATGGTTCAAGGTGATGAGATGGTTCAGCTCCATTTTATGGTTGTAATTTAAAAACAGCAAACTGCATGTTTCCCAAAGCAGTGTTTCATTTGAATACCAGTGGTGAGTCCGATCCATAAACCAGTACGTGCCACTTATTCATGAGGAAGGGACATGGCTGACCCAGAAGGACAGCCCGTCCTTGGCACAGCTTCTCCGTGAATCTCTCTCTCTCACCCCCCTCCCCCGCTCACAGGCATGTCCCTGCCTCTCTATAACCACTATGCATGTCCCCCGGCTCATGACCCAGCCCCCACTCCTCTTTGCCCCCACAAGCCTCTGCCAACGTATAAGTGCCCCTCCAAAAATACAGCTGACATTTTCATATCCAAACCAGTGCACGCCAGCTGTGTAAATGCAAATATGACTGTTTGTCTGTGATGAAATGTCAGGCCTGACATGGCACATGGAGCAGTCTCGCGGCCTCGTGAGGGAATTCAAGTCTAAATTTACAGACAGCCACAAGCTCTTCTGTGACTAGAACTCATATATGCTTTTTATCTATATATCACAATACATATATACAAACATACATTTAACAAAAAAAAATTAACAGAACAAGAAACAGCATGACGTTTTTTATTAATTGCCTGAATATCACACGTGCATTTCACCTCAAATATCCTGTCTTTTAGTAACTCCTTCCCACCACTAAGTTTCGGGCAGGACACCTGTTAATCGCCATCTCTTCTTACAAACAACGGGCTTCCTCCAACAGCTTCCCATATCCATCAGAAAGGACATGGACTGAGCACATGTCCAACTACCCACTGACATACAATAAGCTATACATGAAGGCAGAATGGGTTTCACAAGATCGTTAGCACAATCAGAAACAAATCTGGGATACGATTAAAATTCCACACACCTGTAGTGCTCAAACAAACACCTGCCGCAACAGATGTTGTAAACCCTTCCAGCCTCGGTTACAAGTCTACAATTAATTCATGTACAGCCAAATTGCATTCATAAATGTTCAGTCGAATCACATCGCAGAACAGGACACACTGCTAAGAATAAATGCGTATAATACACAGGAGACTAACATGACTTAAGCCAATTTGAAGGCACCAATGATAATGAAGCGAAATATGACTGTTCTTTAAAGACTGTTTAATTGTACAAGTGATCTATCATTGGCTATTATTCTGATTAAATGAATACTTATTATGATGTAATTTTCTTTTTCACATCTAATGTTTCAAGCATGTTCGGGGTTATGAACTTGATACACTTGGCACATCGCCACCTGCACGTTTCCAAACGTGTGCGCACCATAATGCACCATAATGCGGACATCTTATCAATTACCAAGCGTTAAAATTATCCGTTAACATTTAGGAAAACTGGGGATGTACCCAGACAAACTAATACGTACATTGAGAACGTAACCTTTAAATAATAAAAAAAAAAAACACGGGGAAAATCAAGTCACCATGTGCGGATGCAGTCTGGGGCACGTAACACCAAAGGCGCACAATGCATGCTGGGCCTTGTAGTTTGATTTCCGTGAGCATGCATTGGTACAGGGCATGGCATGTAAGAGATAAAATATAGATGTATTTATTACGATATTACTGGGGGAAAACTTGTATTCACATAAAACGACTATACTTCAGCCGAATTATATTAGCCTAGATATTCTTCAGATAAATGTTATTGGTGGAATTCAAATACACCAGCCGTGTCTACAACATCAGTGGATTATTTCCACGTGGAAATGAGGTTGTGTGTACTCACTGACTCATTTCAGCAGGTCTGTCTTGGCTTACACACAAACAGACAGCACTTGCATCACCTAAGAAGCTACGTGGGGGACGTGACGCGTGCTCGGCGACTAAAGCACGTTTCCTATACTATAATTAACATTTATACAACCCGCGATGCTTCGGCTCTGGTGGCGGACATTATCGGTGCCTTCTCCAGTGGACCTCATTGCAAACAAACGGACTAGGGCGTCCTGCTGCGTGCAGAGCATCATCTCGTATGGCTGCCGGCTATAGCAGCGGCGTGGCACGCTTACTGGGTCCGCGCCGGTCACGTGTACAATGTAGCATTCCTCTAAATTAAACCAAATATAGGAAAATGATGCCCGGTAAAAGAAAAAATCGCGCTGTGCCGGTTTGGTCTGGATTGGTACCCATTCGGTTCCATCACGACACGAGAGTCACTCTCCGATTAAATAACCTGTTACAGAGCATTTCTGTTAAACGACCAATCACGTTATTCGCTTTATTCTAATTGACTTAATTTGTGCGATGTACGCGCACGCTGGCATTTCTTTTCCTTAGAGCCGTGTGGCTGCTTTCAGTCCCTGCTGCCAGATGTGTTAGTAAATATACTGTTTCGCTATATTATCGCCATTCTGCGAACGATCACAAACGATTAACTGCTGATCAATAAAAGAAAAAAGGGGTAAAAACAAGTTTATTAAATCCCGAATATAACAACTGCGCGTAAATCCAAAGAAGCCAGGAAGTGTCCGCATTAATCATACAAACTGATGTGGCGCAGGCTATTTTGCACTAAGTTTAATTTCATTTCCCGGAGTAATTAGGACCACCTACCTCGGGGATGCTCGGACGCCGCGGCTCTCGGCCGCTCGCTCCCGATCTAGCGCTTTAATACCATTGAATCACGTTTTGTCGCGCACGTCCGACGGGTACAAGCACATTGTGTGTAGGAACTCCGCCCCTCGCAGAATAAGCCGGGATCGCAGGCGAGCAACCTGTAGCCCAGCCCGACGGCTCCATTCGCGCGGCGCTTCCAGTACGGAGCGCTTTCTCTCCCACGCATGACATCGGCGCGTTTATTCCGTCTCTTTAGCGAGCGGTCCGGCACAGCAACGCATTACATATGAAACACTGGGTTTAAAAACATAATCTAATTTAAGAACATAATCTCAGGTCCATAATCTCATATTCTGCTAATTTTAAACCATCATCATCATCATCATCATCACCATGCCTTCACTGCGAGAACGTCCGCTTCCTAAGTATAAGTATTATAGTTATGGCTCCTATACCCACTCTTATATCATCTGTTGCCGAGCTGGCGGCGGGTCTCCGCGCATCGCAGCGCCGGGACCCAGGCTTGGCAGGCGGCAGGGTGCGTGTCGCGTCCCGGCGGCTCCCCGCTGCGATATCACCCCCCCGCTATTTCCTCCCTTTATTTAGGCCTAGCGGGGCGTCCGCGGGGAATTCGGACCCCATACCAGTGCGGGGATTTCAGCGAAATTAGCGACTTGTCCATTTGCCATTTCCCACGGAGCCCATGTATTATAGCCCTATTATTTTATCTCACTTTATTTCACTTTGTGTGCAGTTGTCCTTCGGTCGCGTGAGGTTTCATTATGGGTTGAACAGGAAGCAGCTAATCGCACCGTAATATTCAACAATCAATATATCATATGTCACGCTCAGCAATATATTACTGTGAGTCATATTAGGCTTTGAAACAGTTTGTGCAAAGCGTTTTCTAATTGCTGGCATATCGTATATTAGGCTCTGTCCCCATAGCCTACCTATAACATAACAGTAACAAATGCGAACGCGGAAAATATGGACTGATAAAAAAAACTGAAAAAAATGAATTTATAGAGATCTTACAGCTCGGAATCTGCTTATGCTTAAACTCTTGCTTATACTGAAGAACTTCAGTTTTGGCCAATACCATGGCGAATTTTGTGATTAAAATGATATATTTAAAAAAAAAAAGAATGTGGTATTTAGAACGTAGCCTACTTAGTCGATTTTTTTTTACCACGGCCACAGATGGGTTTTGCCACAGCCCCTATCCGCCCCCGGGGGGGCATCCCCGCGGGGGGGCCCCCTTCAAGATGACGCGAAATTCACAATTTACAAAGAACCCCTCCTCCACGGGATATTACCGATGGGGGGCTGATCCCCACCCCCCACCAACTGTGGGACATTGACATTCACAGCATTTAGCAGACGCTCTTAGCCAGAGCGACTTAAATAATGCATATAGGTATTATATTATTATGGTGCATAGCGTATACTAGCCATGATCTATAGGACATGCCACTTTCACCGAGTCTCTGCACTTCTCTGCATAAACAGGATCAGCACGTTTATGGATGTGCATCTCTGATCTATGAGCATACATCTCCTGCCCCTGTGTCACTCCTTTCCATTTCCCCGACTTGAGTTGCGCTGCCTTTTCTCCGAAAACGCCGCCTGAAACGAGGAACTAAGCCGCCGTGTGAAGCGGTTTCCCTTTGCGGTCTTGGGTCGGAGTGCAGCGGAGGTCACCCCATAGCTCAGTCTGCCGCGACAGTGCAGCAATCAGAGCCGCCCCAGGTCGCGTCTGGTGCCACACCACCTCCCAGCATCTATAAAGTCAAAATCTAGGTTTGATTATACATATTCTAATGCCTAGCAGTTTCAAATCTTTTTTCCGGATTCGGATCTCTTTTTCAGTTTCGAACTTTTGGGACTGATTTGGCGTAGGGGCGTGGTGTCTGCTGAGAGGGGCGTGGTGTCTGGTGAGAGGGGCGTGGTGTCAGCTGAGAGGGGCGTGGTGTCTGCTGAGAGGGGCGTGGAATGATGAGTGACAGCATAACGTAGGCGGACGGCCTCCTCGCCTTCGGTATATAGTACCCGCCTATGGGAGGCTAAACCATTCAAAAGCCTGGCTAATCCCAGATGTGTGTGTGAGAAGTCAAAATCTAGGTTTGATTATACATATTCTAATGCCTAGCAGTTTCAAATCTTTTTTCCGGATTCGGATCTCTTTTTCAGTTTCGAACTTTTGGGACTGATTTGGCGTAGGGGCGTGGTGTCTGCTGAGAGGGGCGTGGTGTCTGGTGAGAGGGGCGTGGTGTCAGCTGAGAGGGGCGTGGTGTCTGCTGAGAGGGGCGTGGAATGATGAGTGACAGCATAACGTAGGCGGACGGCCTCCTCGCCTTCGGTATATAGTACCTGCCTATGGGAGGCCAAACCATTCAAAAGCCTGGCTAATCCCAGATGTGTGTGTGAGAAATATGGTGATGATTGGTGGCTGGCTTGGTACTTTAAGTTACATTAAGCCTTTTCCGTATAATGGGCGTCTATGGAGGGGAAAACGCTTAACGTAAAATAAAAGTCCGAAAGTGAAACTGAAAAAGAGATCCGAATCCGAAAAAAAAGATTTGAAACTGTAAAAAAAAGACCTAAAATATTAAAATATATATTAAAGTGAAACATGAAAATAAAACATTTATTTAAAAAAAATCCAGCACTGAAACAAAATAATTTTTAAACCGAAAAAAAATTCAAATACCTATTTTTAGTTTGAATACATTGTTGTACTTTTTAAAGTTCAACAGCAAAACTTGAACTTTCAGTTTCAGATCTTTTTTTCAAATTAACGAAACTTTTGGCCCTAATTTAGCTCCATAGGTATGAACCACTGTTTCCGAATTATTAAGGATATTGTTAGAAAGTTCATATTTTATAACGTCATATTTTTGTGTCTGCTTCTAATATGCACTTTCTCACTCATGAAACAGGCCTGTAGAGTCTCTTGGGTTTTTAGCATTTTTGCTGAGCATTGCACAATTTGACCTTGGGGTGAATTTGCTGGCATGTCCACTCCTGGGAAGTGCCTTGAATGTTTTCCAACTGTGAATAAACCTTTTTCACTGTGAAATGATGGACTTCAAAATGTTTGGAAATTGCCTTATAACTCCACCTAAATAGATCCACTACATTGTCAAAAGTATTGGGACTCCTGCCATTATACACTCAGGAACTTGACATCCCATTCTTAATACATAGGCTTTGCAGCTATAACAGCTTCAGCTCATCTGGGAAGGCTTTCCACAAGGTTTAGGAGTGTGTTTATGGGAATTTTTACATCCTTCTTCCAGGAAAGCATTTGTGAGGTCAGGTACTGATGTTGGACGAGAAGGCCTGGTTTGCAGTATCTGCTCTAATCCATCCCAAAGGTGTTCTGGCGGGTTGAGGTCAGGGCTCTGTGCAGGCCAGTAAAGTTTCATCACACCAAACTCGCTCATCCATATCTTTATAGACCTTGCTGTATGCACTGGTGCACAGTCATGTTGGAACAGGAAGGGGTCATCCCCAAACTGTTCCCACAAAGTTGGGAGCATGAAATTGTCCAAAGTTGCTTTGTATGCTGAAGCATTAAGAGTTCCTTTCTCTGGAACCAGGGCACCAAGCCCGACCCCTGAAAAACAACCACACGCCATAGTCCCCCCTCCACCAAACTTTATACTTGGCACAATGCAGTCAGGAAAGTACCGTTCTCCTGGCAACCTCCAAACCCAGACTCATCCATTGGATTTCCAGACAGAGAAGCGTGATTCGTCACTCCAGAGGACATGTCCAGAGGAAATTTCTGGTTTTATAGAGGTGGTCACACTTGCTGATGATCAATTAATCAAGTACATTTCATTAACAGCACCTGGCTGCTACCTACCTTAATTTTTAAGGATGCTGTAAGGCTGTAGTTAATTTTTGACACACAGCTTCTGCATTTTGGGTTAGTTTTTGACAATAATGACATATATGTCATGTCTGGTTGTTAGGGGTGGGCGATATGGTCAGAATATTAGATCACGATTTTTTAACAGTTAAATCACGATCACAATTTTATCACGAT
>JAODKN010000093.1:12304364-12319608 GCA_026774425.1 Petrocephalus zakoni | reverse complement strand
CGCGTGATGGGTCTCCTTCCCGCCAAGGGCCTGGCCACTTGCGTGGATGCAGACAAGCGCTTCCTGTGGGACGTGCCCTCCAGCTGGTGAGGGCCGGGACGGCGTGTCACCGCGATGGCGAAGGCCGTAACCCAGTGGGTGTGGGATTGGAGCGCGTCCGCTTGCTAACGGAGGTTTCCTCTCCCCGGCAGGACTCTGGAGCAGGCAGCTTCAGTGCCGGTGGTCTATGCCACCGCTTACTATGCCCTGGTGGTACGTGGGCGTCTGCGTCCTGGCGAGAGCGTGCTCATCCACTCGGGGTCCGGCGGAGTGGGTCAGGCCGCCATCGGCATCGCACTGAGCCAGGGCTGCCGTGTCTTCACCACAGTGGGTGGGTACCTTTTGGTCATCCATTGTCATCCACTGTCATTTCTGGGGTCTGAGCTCATCTACTTACGATGGGTTTATGTTCCGATGAATATCGTAAGTGGAAAATATCAAGTTGAATATGATGGGTAAAAACAACTACTGTCACTGAAATAAACAAACAATTGCTGTAGCTAACGACCAGTATCTGAAAAGCAAAGGAACAGAAGTTAATTTGGTTAAATGCTAACAAAAAAACCCGGTACGATACGTTGTTAAAGATGCTTTGCACTGACGATAATTACAAAAACTGCGAGTGTGGCTGGGTGGGCGCAGCAGTGGCATCAATAGGAAGTATCGCTATGCTGGGAATGTATCAGGATTCAGAGCTTGCCGAATGTGCATTGCACCGTCGTAAGTCGACCCGTGGAGGCATCCGTGTTGCGCAAGTTCTGATCAGAACCGGCCTCCGTGACCTCTGGCCTTTTTGACAGGGTCGGCCGAAAAGCGGGCCTACCTGCAGGAGCGCTTCCCGCAGCTGCGGGCCGAAGCCTTCGCCAACTCCAGAGACGCCTCCTTTGAGCAGCACGTTCTGCTCCACACCAAAGGCAAGGGTGAGTAAAGCCTCCTCTGGCGGAGCTCTGCTCGGCTCGCAACGCCGGGAGTGAAGACGAGTCTCGGCACCGCCAGGTGGCCGCTGACTGCGTGTGTCTCCGTCAGGAGTCGATCTGGTGCTCAACTCCCTGGCTGAGGAGAAGCTGCAGGCCAGCCTTCGCTGCCTGTCCCGGCACGGCCGCTTCCTGGAGATCGGAAAGTACGACCTGTCCAACAACTCCCCCCTAGGTGAGTCGAAGCCTCCCCTGACCTCCCCGTCTCTGCTCGCCCCCGATGATGCGCCCTTAACCGGCCGCATTCTGGCCTCCCGCCACAGGGATGGCGCTCTTCCTAAAGAACGTGGCTTTCCACGGCATCCTGCTGGACGCCCTCTTCGAGGAAGGCAACCGCGAGTGGGAGGTGGTGTCGCAGCTCCTGCGGGAGGGCATCGCGGCGGGCGTGGTGCAGCCGCTGCGCACCACTGTCTTTGGGAGGGACCAGGTAGAGGAGGCCTTCCGCTACATGGCTCAGGGCAGGCACGTCGGCAAGGTGGTGCTGCAGGTGAGGCTGCCGTCCGGCCCGCCTTCCCCGCCGGCTCTGCCATCCGGCCCGCCTTTCCCCCCGGAGCGACGCGGCTTCTCACGCTGGCTCTTCCACAGGTGCGCACCGAGGAACCTGCCGCGGGCGTACAGGCCGGCCCGCTCTCGCTGCCCGCCATCTGCCGCACCTACTGCCCCGCCTCCCTCTCCTACATCATCACCGGAGGCCTGGGCGGCTTCGGCCTAGAGCTGGCCCACTGGCTGACTGAGCGGGGAGCTCGCAAACTGGTGCTGACGTCTCGCTCGGGAATCCGCAACGGTAAGGTTGGTGGGTGGAGAGCCCGTAATATAAACTTGTCGCCCCATTATTATAATTATAATCTATGATAAAATTTTTAATTATAAATGGCCGCCGCTTTAAGATGTCCGCCGTTCCCCTTAGGATATCAGGCTAAGCGAGTGCAGGAGTGGCGGGCCATGGGGATCCAGGTGCTGGTGTCCACCAGTGACGTCGGCTCCCTGGAAGGGACCCAGAAGCTCATCGCTGAGGCGGCCCAGCTTGGTCCCGTAGGAGGCATCTTTCACCTCGCCATGGTACAGCGCGCCCTCTTCCGGCACAGCCCAGCAGTGGCTGGCACCTGTTACTGACTTTGCGGGAAACTCTGTACTTTACGTGGCTCCCTGCTGCTGCTCCCAGGTGCTGAAGGACGGAATGCTGGAGAACCTCACGCCGGAGCATTTCCTGCAGGTCTGCCAGCCCAAGTACGACGGGACCCTCCACCTGGACAGGTAGGGGGCGCCGCTCCCACGCGTCTGCACTCGGCACCACCGATCGGGAGCTGACCGCGTCGCCGTGTCCGACAGGGTGACCCGGGACCGCTGCCCCGAGCTCCGCTACTTTGTCACCTTCTCCTCGGTGAGCTGCGGCCGCGGCAACGCCGGTCAGAGCAACTACGGCTTCGCCAACTCCAGCATGGAGCGCGTGTGCGAGCAGCGGAGGACCGAGGGGCTGCCGGGCCTGGCGGTGCAGTGGGGAGCCATCGGCGACGTGGGCGTCGTGCTGGAGACCATGGGTAACAACGACACGGTCATAGGCGGCACCTTGCCACAGCGCATCTCCTCCTGCCTGGAGGTGCTGGACCGCTTCCTGAGCCAGCCGCGGCCGGTCATGTCCAGCTTCGTGCTGGCCGAGCGAGTGGCGGCCGCCAAGGGCGACGGGGCTGGCCACAGGGACCTGGTGGAGGCTGTAGCTCACATCTTGGGTACGTAAGCATCTCTCCCGCACCCCACTGGAGGTGGGTGCCAGTCTGGGACATGCCACTGCTGTGTGTATAGAGATCCCATAAGTCAAAGCTTTCAAAATAATATTTCAGCAAATTTATAGAAAGCAGATGTTCAGGGGGGGTCTCGGGGACCTTCTGTAGAGGGGTTGGTCTCGGAACAGTCTGATGCATCCCCCGCTGTACTCTCTCGCGGTTAGCAAAGCCAGCGGCATGAGCGAGCATTTGGCACTTGCTGTTCATATCGGAACGTCCCCAGTATACCTCAACTTCCAGCCCTTCCGAAATTAAGTCTCCCTGCCCAAGCCAGATCTCCGCTGGCTTTGAAGTCATAATTCCTCGGGTTTAAATATCCGGTGTTTTCATGTACAAGTCTGAGGGGAAAACGTGTCAAGCTGCGTCGGAGAATTGGGCCCATTTTTGTAGTCGCTGTGAAATCTGACCTCTAGAACGGTGTGTTTAAGTTACATTGTACCTTTTAACAGGTCATTTTGAGTATGTAATGTATAAATATTTCAAAGCCCTGCTTGGTCAAAAACAGTGACTTGAGTTACTTGATTGCTCTCTGTCACACAGGCACACTCACACACACACACTCACACGCACACACACTCACGCACACACACATACGCGCACACTTTTGGCTTCACACCTCGTCCCCCTCGTTTGGCTGCAGGTGTGCGTGACGTGAGCAGCCTGAACGCTGACACCTCCCTGGCAGACCTGGGCCTGGACTCCCTCATGGGCGTGGAGGTCCGGCAGACTCTGGAGCGGGACTACGACATCGTCATGGCGATGCGTGAGATCCGTCAGCTCACCATTAACAAGCTGCGGGAGCTGTCCAGCCAGCAGGGCGGCGCCGAGGGTGAGCGCCAACGCTGATTCACATCTAGCCAGAGGTTTTGGAGCTGGTGTGGAGGTGGACGTGTTCTCTCTGCCCCCGGACAGAATCGCGGGCTTCCCCACTGAGGAAGGCCGGTGCCGGCACCCTGCTGGACGCAGACCTGAGCCAGCTCCTGGTGAATCCCGACGGGCCCACAGTCACGCGGCTGAATGAGGTTCAGAGCGCCGAGAGACCCCTGTTCCTGGTACACCCCATCGAGGGCTCCATCACCGCCTTCCGCACGCTGACCTCCAAGCTGAGTGTGCCCTGCTATGGCCTGCAGTGCACCAAAGGTACCCCCCCGAAAGAGGCCACCCCCCGAATGAGTTAACGGGGGAAACGGGGAGTAGGAAATGGACACATCGCAAAGGTCACTAGTTCACGGACCAGCAAGGTCCCCGGTGTTGGTCAGTATTTCACCCGGATTGCTAGAGAAATGTATGAATGGGTAAAATATAACTTTTAGTTAAATGTCAACTGAGCCGCCAATTGGAAGCTTTCTGGGAACCTTGCTGAATGCTTTTGTTGTGGTGCCTTTTGGTGGTATGGTAGCGCTGTCCCTCCCCCATGCTGAGCGATGGCTCCCTGCCTCCCCCCCCCCAGCGGCTCCGCTGGACAGCATCCAGAGCCTGGCCTCCTACTACGTGGAGTGCGTGCGGCAGGTGCAGCCGGAGGGTCCGTACCGCGTAGCCGGCTACTCCTTCGGGGCCTGCGTGGCCTTTGAGATGTGCTCCCAGCTGCAGGCGGCCGCCCGCCCCGTGGAGAACCTCTTCCTGTTCGACGGCTCGCACTCCTACGTGGCGGCCTACACCCAGGTCAGGAGGGGGGCTGCCTCTCACTCACTTTTTACTTGGCTCAAGGTCATTTCCTGCTGAAGGTGTCACATGGGTAATTCTCTGGGCCGATCGCGCTTGGTTGATAACGGTAGCATTCTGCGTCTTCTGTCCTGGTAGCTGTTCATCATCGTGAGGCTCAGATATTCTGTTTTACATTTTGAAGAACCGGAGCCTGATAAAGTAGCCGTTATGGGTCATCGATTCTCTTCTCTTTATTCTGTGCTCAGAGCTACAGAGCAAAGCTGACCCCCGGGAAAGAGTCTGAAGCTGAGACGGAGGCCCTCTGCGCTTTTATCCAGCAGTTCACTGGCATGGAGTATAACAAGGTAAGCCCCCCCCCCCCCCACCCAGCCAAATGCAGGCACTGCCTTCCCCTCATTCTCCACCAGGGGGCACCGTGCACTGACGCGCGGCCCACCTCCCCTTCAGCTCTTGGAGACCCTTCTGCCGCTGTCGGACCTGGAGGCCAGGGTGAATGTGGCCGTGGACCTGATCACGTCCAGCCACAAGCACGTGAGCCGCGACTCGCTGCACTTCGCTGCCTCCGCCTTCTACTACAAGCTGAAGGCCGCCGACCGCTACGTGCCTGCCGTCAAGTACCACGGCAACATCGCCCTTCTGAGGGCCAAGACTAGCACCGAGTACGGCGACGGGCTGGGAGCCGACTACCGGCTGCACGAGGTGAGGCCCCCTACCTGCGCCACTTGGGGGGGTGTGCTAGAGTGCAGTTGTTCTTCTTTGCCTCACATGAATTGTGTGTTTGACCTCCAGGTCTGCGACGGGAAGGTGTCGGTCCACGTCATCGAGGGAGACCACCGCACCTTCCTGGAGGGCGAGGGTGTGGACTCTATCACTGGCATCATTCACAGCTCGCTGGCAGAGCCCCGCGTAAGTGCCAGAGAGGGTTAGCCCTGCCCTGGCCGCAGGGGATGGGTGCCGGGACGCCAGCGAGCGGGTCTGCTACATCATCAGCCTTCCCTTCCTTTCCTCTTCTCCTTTTTTGTATGGTTTCCTTGCGAGATCTTATCTGGACACACGTTTGTTTCGACCTTTATCGGTCTGCTTTCTCCAGATCTGCGTTCTTTTCATGTTCTCCTCCATTTACTGTCGGTTTAGATTTTTATAAAGGTGCAGCTTATAGAAGTTCACCTTCTGAAAGCCTACTCACGGTGCACGGTCATGTGACCGCTTATCGGCGCACGGTCATGTGACCGCTTATCGGCGCACGGTCATGTGACCGCTTATCGGTGCACGGTCATGTGACCGCTTATTAACCACTCAGATGCTCAGATTAAGGTCATGACCGTCGGCTAAAGGGCAACTCGGCTTCAAATCAAAGGAGCGAACCTGTTGTAGGGAAACCTTCCGGCCTTGATGATGCAGACGTCTCGGGGTAGCCCTGACCTTAAAATAAAATGTGTGTGTATCGTATAGTGGGGGGGGGGGGGGCACACACACGCCGCACGCACGCCGCACGCACGCACGCACACACATTCATCTAGGTTCACCATCAGCATAGATTACACCAGTGGAAGGTAGCAGTATTACATTTGCATGAAGATTTTATTTTACTAAGAGGGCGTCTCTATCTGTCTGGGGGTGTGTGCACACCCATCTGCGTGCACACACACACCCCCACCCCACTTTGTGTTGGTTGTATTGCCTTGCAAATATGCGGCACAGTCTTGGAGTCCGTACAGAACTTCATGTGGGCTATTGATCAGAGTATTTCCATATGGGGAGATGTACAGTGCCCCGGAACCATCTCGGGAGGAACGGAAACGATCGAAAACCAAAAATGGGAGGGTTCTGTCTCTACTGGAAGTGTGTAAGCAGCCGGGCTCGTCCGAGTGAGGCCGCTGTGAGTGGCTGAGCGTGACTTCTCTGACTTGCGTGGTGCAGATAGCGAGGACTTGCCAAATTTGCTCTGGTATGCAGTGTTCTCCCTGTGTTTCCAAACAGCACTGTCTTTTTTCATGTGGCTTAAACTTTAGGAGGGCCTGTTGACCTTCTGTACCTGTTCTGCTCTAGCTTGTGTTGACCGAGTCTGGAAAATATTGTAAATGCTCTAAGAAAAACTGCTGTAAGCCACACTGCCGTTTTAATATAGCTGATATTTCTGGCTGTTAAATCCATAAAATGTATTGCATTAGTATATATTTTTTCTTTTTGTTTGATGCAGAATTCTGTGGATGTATTTCCATTCTGAAAATTTAGAAAAAAAACTAAGTAATGCTTTGAAGAATATCCACGGTTGCTAAATTTGAAGCTGTTTGAAAATATGCTTGAATGAAGTCTAAATATGCCGTACCAATGTAGAGTGGTGGATTGTGCTGGAGAGCAGAGGGCCGCAGCACACCACACTGGCCGGGGGGGCCCCGAGGTGCCGTTTCATCGAGGGAAAAACGTTACCTGAAAACATTCTTTTCCAGACAGTGACCCACAAACTGGAGAATATAAGGGGAGAAGGATCCCGAAATGACTAATCTGATTTCTGAGACTTTTAATCAAGTCAGTGAAGAATTAGATGACTTCCAATTCAAAGTGTAAAGGAGATACTATGGACTGCTCCTCTCAAGTTTTTTTTATTATTTTTTAAATTCTATTATGTAATTTCTCAAGTATTTATTGTACTAGTTGAAATAAAATGGCATCTCAAAATGATGCTGACCCCTTGTCTTTATTCTGGATCATTGAACGAACACGTAATATTTCAGCTTTGAAGAAATCCTGGAGAGCTTAGTATGTGTTTTTGCTAGGATACATTTCCAGCTATCCTGAAGATGTTGATAGGTAACAGCCCGGCTAAGCATGGCTATCTGTTTCTGGTTAGCTAATGAGGCTAATGCTGTGTGCGCAGAAAACATGAGGGGTTGGGGAGTCATTTTCTCTGAATGACATATACAGACTTCCAAAATTCCAAAAACAACCCAATGAGATGCAGCAATGAAACAATAAAATATAATTTATGTACTGTACTGTATGTATTGTGTATTTGAATTATACTCAATTCAATAATTTTATACAGTACTATAATTTGAAGTGTTTGAGACTGCTGAAATGTATTTTGAAAGTCAATAAAATTCAAGAAATAGTGATGCTGTCAGTTTTTATTCTATTCATGTAATAAATATACAAATGTCTTAGATGGTAGTCTGTCGATATGTAAAGAAAAACAAAAGAAATTGGTTATAATGATCATGTGCTTATAGTGATCATTTCACCCAGACAGACATGATCCCTATATGCAGTTTTCACTGTACTTAAATTTAAAATCAAAAGGCGCATCACACATTTCAGTGAGTTGAAGCATCAAAAGGAGACGTGTACAGGAAGTGAATCTGCTCCAGAACACTCATGGAGAGATTGGTGCGAAGAGAGAGTTTTAGTCAAGTGTGGAACCAAGAGACCAGCATGGAGATGAAGGCGGGGTGCGGAAAGATGGACAAAAAGACGGCCTTTACTGGTTTGAATGGCAGGATACAAGAGGGAGCCATTAAAAGTAAACAGCAGAACTGATTCTCCATGGAACTGGGGATGGTGGCGTGAGCAGGTGAGAGGAAGCCTTCCTGGTGGGTTTCAGGTGACAGTCTGTGGGACGTTACATGGCAGAGGGTGGAGATCAGCGACAGGAAGGAGCAATCCGATACCTGAAAACAAAGTAAAATGTGGAGGGGGTGAGAGCATGCCTAAAAAGATAAAGACGTAGAAGAGGGAGAGACAAATGAAGATAGAGGAACAGGATGTGGATGAAGGAGAAGAATAGAAAGGTATTATAAGCAAATATGGGAAGTAGAGTGTGTGCAGGGCAGTAAGGGATCAGGCCCCAGCGGTGCGAAATGGTGAGAGCCACTGGTTTACAAACGAACATGCTAGATATTTAGTGGGATAGAATATGCGGAAGTCGTTTCTGCTGGAGGAAGAATGGAGCTCAAGCGAACCCTGGCAATCGGACCAAAGGAGTGGGAGAACCGAGGGAGCAGACCACATGAGTAGGAGGCATTCTGCTTCAGTGAGGCTCCGCTGGACACGGTGCTGGGTTGGTTTGACCTCCTAGTTCTCCTGCTCCTCTGGTCAGTCCTTATGGGACCTGTTCCTGTGAACTGACCTCCTGGGTTCTCTTGTTCCTGTGGTCTGACCTCCTGACCTTCTGCTCAGAAGACTCCTGTGTTTGGCTAAATAGTTCAGTTCTTCTTGTGCTTTCACTGGTTTGTTTCCTTAAATTAAAGACTCATCCAGCCATTTCGCATTAACATCCAGGTCCTTTTGATTGAGATAATAGTTTGCAAATCCTGTCCTAGCTCAAAGTGTCTGGGATGACATGGATTATCTGGTTACCCTACCCAGGATGTCAGACCACGGAAGCAGGAGAACCCAGGAGGTCAGGCCAGCCCGGTACCATATCTAATGGAGCTTCATGGAGGCAGATGGTCTGCACAGGATACACAGATATGGTTTCACTGAAAAAAAATTATATAAATGAGACATTTATCAACCTTTAAAACACCATAAAAAGTAAACTCATCTGCAGAACTTACCTACTACTTAACCATAATCACACTGGTTAAGGGACACCACCCACAATAATTTAATATATCACTCAGAAAAATCTCCAGTAACAAGATATGTACTGTATTCAGTTTTAAGTCTGAGAAAGATCAGTAATCACTTTGAAGGATATAGTCAATAAATATACTATCAAAATACAGAGAAAAATATGCATTCATAAATACATATACATATGTTAATTATATATAAATTAAATGCGTTTAAATATAGCTGGCACTAGCTTCCCAACATCTGTCGGTTTCAATATTGGAATACGAAATAAGAAGGGATTTCTGTAATTAGGGACACATCTTTTTTAACGAGGTTTCCTGTCGGTTATATTTGTAGGTAACACAAATGTGGCGAGCGAAACCCGGAGTGTAATAGGTGCGACACCGATCGCGCCGCGACCGACGCCGAAGCGGTTCGCGCACCCGGCGGGCGCTTGGCGAGGCTCCGAGCCGGCCGCACGCTCCGCGATCTGGTCAGTATCCGTGCATGACACCTCACCTCTCTTCGTCACTATGCCTATTCCAATAATCACATACTGAGCGTGAGAATCGCTTTATACAAAATGATCGCGACTGTTCCACATGTGCGAGTAAACGGGAGGCTGCATTGCATGTAACACGCGCGCATATATGTAGTTTTAACGGGGTCGTTTGCGGAAGTAGCTCCAGTGACATTAGTATGGGTCGCTGGTTAGGACGGGAGACGTCCTGCCGTCGGGATGCTAATATTTAGTGTGTCGATCTTGCTGGCAAGGTAGCACTTTTTCAGCATGGTACTTTGTCTAGTCATCGGCAGAAGCGCTGCCCCTGTCCTCCGGTTACTGGTTGAGGTTGGGGGGGGGATGCATTCTAATCCGTCCATTTCTTATCCACAACTTTAAATTTGTACCCAAAGCAATTTTTAAAAGCCACTTAATAAGTTCCCCTTTGTACAGTGTGGAGCAGATCATATAACAGTATAACACCAGCGGCCAAAATTAGATCAAATAACTGTGTCTTGTGGATGTTACAAATTGGTGTAAATAATACTGCGTGTTTCATAATTGCTTTCCAGTATTCAGCTTAAGCATTAGAAACCATTGCGCGGCTTCGCCCACTGTCCGTTTTATTCTGTAGTTCTATCCTGTACGTATATTGATGTAAACAGTGTAATGGTGACATTGTTACGTATGAAATATTCTTAAAGGTTTTTAGCCTGTCGCAATTGGCTGTAGCACAAACATTTAAAATGGAAATTCATATTCTGCAGTCATACACTCAGCATTCAACTATTTATAACGCTTAATATATATCTGATATGGTTTTACTGAAGGTTACTTTTAAGCCTCGCTTAAAACTTCCCTAAATTGACACTGGTTTATTCGCCGAAAGTTTTCACTATGCCTAAGCTGCAAGGCTTTGAGTTCTGGAAGACCACCCTGAAGGGGGCACGTTACGTGGTCGCCCCCATGGTGGACCAGAGCGAGTTGGCTTGGAGACTCCTGAGCCGCAGACACGGCGCCCAGCTCTGCTACACCCCCATGCTACACGCCCAGGTCTTTGTGCGGGATACCAACTACCGGCGGGAGAACCTGTATGCTGAGGTTTGCCCGGAGGACCGGCCCCTGATCGCCCAAGTAAGCTCGCCGTTGCAGTGCCTCAAACTCTCGGTGTGCTCGCTGTGGCCCTTACATGACCTCCCTCTGCGCAGTTTTGTGCGAATGACCCAGAAACCTTCATTAAGGCTGCGCTCCTGGCTCAGGACTACTGTGACGCCATTGACCTCAACCTGGGCTGTCCTCAGATGATCGCGAAGAGAGGTAGACGGCGCACTGGATGGAGGATACGAGCTGTTCATCCACAGAGGATTTGTGTTTTTACCATCAAGCAGACGTGTTTTGGTTGACCGCTTTCTCTGAACTCTCCTAGGTCATTACGGTGTTTTTTTGCAAGAAGAATGGAATCTTCTGGAGAAGATGGGTGAGCTTCTGGTTGTCTTGTTGCTGCAGCACTGAGGTAATGGTTCCTCTCTGCCGTGTCTTAATATACCCCCATGTGTCTAGTGTCCCTGGCCAATGACAAGATTTCAGTTCCCATCACATGCAAGATCAGAGTGTTCCCAGAAATCGAGAAAACCGTGCAGTACGCTAAGATGCTGGAGAAGGCTGGGTGCCAGGTACGGTGCATGCTGGCGGGGGGGGTGGCGCCGTCCCATGTAACGCGAGACCCCCAAGCCCACAGCTTGTGCTCATTTTATGGCAGCTGCTGACTGTCCATGGCCGGACCAAGGAGCAGAAGGGCGCGATGACGGGTATCGCAAGCTGGGAGCACATAGCTGCCGTCCGGTACGTGGCAGAGCCAGGGCCTCAGGGTTCCTTCTCCTTGGCTCAGTCTCTCCCGGTGGAATTCGGTAGTGTGATTTTCAGGGTGGTGTGGTGGCTCAGTGCTGCGCGCTGCCAGCTCCGATTTCTCGGGCTTGGTGTTTGAACCCCTCCCCCGCTCTGCATACACGTAGAGTTTATATCTTCCCTGTGTATTGATCTGGTTTCCTCCTGTTGTCCGAAACATGTGGTTGAGTGGCATCTCCGCATTACTGAGTGTGTGTCAGAGGTGATTAGTTCCGGTCCGGAAAGTAAAAATCCAGATCAAGCTTTTGCTTTGACCAACCAGCCGAGCACTTTGCGTCTGTGACTTTTCATACTCAACTGGTTGGTTGAAACAATATCTTGGTCTGGATTTTTGCTTTCTGGACCGGAACTCTCCAGCTCCTGGTGTGTGTGTCTGTAAGTCCTGTGATGCGGTAGCGTGGCATCCGAGGTCCAGGCTCCTGGCTGCCGCCCTGCTTGTGCTACGGAAGGTGGAAGGGTGTGCATACGATGCCTGGCCCGATGGGACGGGAGCCCCGGCTCATGTCGTGTAAATGTGGCCCCCGCAGGAAGGCCGTCAGCATCCCCGTCTTCGCCAACGGCAACATCCAGCACCTGAGCGACGTCCAGCGCTGCATGGAAGAAACGGGCGTGCAGGGTGTCATGAGCGCAGGTGGGGGCTGCACCTGGGGCGCCACGGGGGGTGCACCGTCTTCTGGATGTGCTGTGTAACAACGGCTGCCTGGACCACCATCCAGGACCACCCCTCTGTGCTCTAATCGCCTCACACCACCCCCTGCAGATTTTCACACTGCAGTCTAAGCGACTTTAGATCTGCTAGTCCGTGGGCTTTCTTAAATTGTTAGACCCAATCTACCGAATTTAAAGGATAAAATCCTAATATTTTATGCTCCAGTTTCACTGAGCGGCCCCTTTCGTGGGTGTTGCAATGACGTGAGCGATGTTCAGTAGCGTGATTCTGGAGTGTTCAGTCACCATCCGCAAACTTGGGTGTGATTGTGTTTCCGCTCCTGCTGGGTGGAATCTCTGAGAGGTGTATGTATTTGTTATTTCGTTGCCATTCCCTCTCTTGACAGCAGGGGGCTGCCTTGCGCTGTACTCTGTGATACTCGTGTTAATTTTCGCGTTTGCTCCCTGACAGTTTGTGTTTGTCCCTCGCAGAGGGTAACCTTCACAACCCAGCCCTCTTCGAAGGCCACAGTCCTCCCGTCTGGGAGATGGCAGAGGAGTACCTGGAGGTGGTCCGGCAGTACCCCTGCTCCCTGTCCTTCATCCGCGCCCACCTCTTCAAGTTGTGGCACCATACGTGAGTGGGCCTCCTGGGTCACATGATCTGGGTTAATGTCCGGGTCATGTGATCTGGGTTAATGCTGTGTGTACCTCCGGAGAATGGGGCAACTGTAACCCATGCAATTTTACTGGAGCCATCTTGTTTTTTTATTTAAATCAATTTTATTTATCTACTTTCAATGGAAAAAAATTAAATTATTTTATTGAATTTATTGAAATGTAAGCGTGAGCGAGATCAGCTATGCGACGTAATGGTGCGTTCCGTTTGCCCTCAGAACTCGGATTCCGAGTCGGATTCCGAGTTGTGAAGCCGGAAGTGACGACATGCGTGCGCCCGTTTCTCGGAGATCCGAGAAATATCTCGGAGCAGTCCAGAGTATCTCGAGTTTCTGATTCGAGATGGCTGCTCAGTGATATTTACACTTTTTAATCACTTTAGGGCTGTTTGAGGCAACTTCATAAGCTGTGTGTAAGCTGTGTGTAAGCTGTGTGTAAGCTGTGTACACCATACAGTGTTATTGTAGTCGATAGATGTGTCGCTACGGTCACGTTATACGTGAAATACTGTATTATGTGTCGTTTATCTACTGGCAATGCTAAAGAATTGTTTGGTCCCTGTCGCAAACAAATGACTAGTCAAACCTAACATAGGTTTGCAGGATCTGCGACTCGAGCCAAAAAATTCCCATAAAAAGTGTAGATGCGTTAGGGTATGCCTAGCTTTAACCTTATCCAAGTTCTAGCTTCTGCGGCAAATGGAACGCATCCGACTCGGTTTTCCCCGAGTTTTTAGCAGATGTGGCATAATCTCGGCAACCGAAACTCGGATCCTGAGGCAAATGGAAGGAACCATAAGGCTGCAACTGCAGAGACAACGTCTGTGTGCCTGTAGCCTGCAGATCCACACGGACCTCCGGGAGGAGCTGGCCAAGGTGCGGACCCTGGAGGGGATGGTGGAGCTGAACGCGCAGCTGAGACGGCGCTGCCAGGTATGTGGCCTCCTCCTCCTGGGACATACACGCACCTTCCTCACCGGCCTGCTAAGCAGCTGTCCCTCTTCCCCCTCAGGAGGAAATGGCTGGATGTGACGCCGGGGAGACGGCCCACGGCTGCCTGCCCTTCCCGCACTGGATATGCCAGCCCTACGTCCGGCCAGCGTGAGAGAGCGCTTCCTTCCCCTGAGCTTTTATCCGCCTGCTGAGGGCTGCTGGCGTCCGGCTTAGGGGTCACTGATGTGTCTAACGCATGGCAGCCTGGCCCTTGGCCCGTCTTCCTGCTCTGCCTGCTCTACTCACATCACATTGCGGCTTTGAACACTGGTCCTCCACGGTCTCCTGCCCTTACTAATCTCCACCTGAGTCTATCACCATTAGGGAACCTACTGGATGCCATGGCTTTTATTCTGTCGTTGAATTGTGGCCTTTTTCCAGTCTGAATTCTCTGGAGAATAGATTCAGAGATAGAGGACTGGTCTCTGACAGTCTGCTGGTGTAATAACTGATTTACTTCTCAGATTTACTGCTCCAACACGCTGAGCTCTTACTCATCTGGATGGTGATCTTATCCAGTCCATCTAACAAATGTTATACACGCCAAGATATACACACACACATATATACATATATAATATACACACACATGCACATCTTGCCAAGCCTGTCAGATGATTGACAGGCGTCTGATGGCTGCTCTCTCTTCCCTCCACCATGCCCCCCCCATTATAGACCGAAGGGGCCTGGCAGTGAGAACGGGCAGCCCGGCGCTCAGGCGAAGACGGTGTGTGTGAAGAGGGCCCTGGAGGATGCTGATGCCCCCCTGGACATCCTCTCCAGAAACAAGCAGAAGAAGAAGGCACGCAACCCCAACAAGAACTTCAGCGTGGAGCACAAACGTAGGGAGCTCTTGGTCTCGGTGCCTACGGCCGAACACAGCCCCACCCTGTGTCCCTGTCTGCCCCCACTGTGTCCCTGTCTGCCCCCGCTCTGTCCCTGTCTGTGTCCCTGTCTGCCCCCGCTGTGTCCCTGTCTGACTCTTTGCCTTGTCTCCCCTGCAGCCAAATACATCAAATGTGAGCAGTGTGGGAACCCCAAGGTGAGTCCTCCCAGCGGGTCTGTGAGTGTGGGCCCGAGCCGAGGGCTTGCTCTAGCCCACCCCTTCCCTGGGGCCGCGCGCTTGGCCTGCGTCACGGCCTGGATCTGCACTGTGTCTGGGGGGGTGGGCTGCGTTTCGTCTTGCTGAGCGTTTGTGGGCTTCGGCTGTTTGGGTGCTTCCACCCAGCTTGCATGAACTTCAAAACTGTAGTTTTGAAGTTGTTTGCAAAATTCGTTCAAGAAATAGGTTCTATATTTTGACTGCAGCTGTCATGCAGTGCGAGTCCTTCTCCTCATTAGTGCCACCCGCTTGAAAACTTTATGGGGCCGTGCAAACCGATAGGTAGGTAGGTAGGTAGATAGATAGATAGGTAGGTAGGTAGGTAGATAGATTCCAGCCTTCTGCCCAAAACTAAGCTGGCTTTTTCCACCAGCTTGTCCAGCCTCTTGGTGTTTTTATCT
>JAODKN010000093.1:12287028-12304264 GCA_026774425.1 Petrocephalus zakoni | reverse complement strand
TCTTCCTGTTAGTGTAGTGCAGGCTAAAACCTTGGGTTCCTTTAAATCAGAGCTAGATAAAATTTTAACAACTCTGACCTATTAGTTAAGTTCCCCCCAAATGAGCTCGATGGGCCGAATGGTCTCCTCTCATTTGTATATTTCTTATGTTCTTATTTTCTTATGTAGTGCATGATGCATGATGTGCACCCCAAAGCATAGCCTTTATAATACAGTAGGGTCTCCTGTGCTGATAACTTGATATCAAACTGCGCTGATAGGATTAAATGAGTCGCAACATAAACCACATAAAATGCTCATTATTGAACACTTGTCTCAAGGAAACAAATCACTTCTTGTCTACAGCATGGTGCTTGACGTTGACTCAGACTTGTGCTTCCAGGTGGAGACAGTATCCCAAACAGAAGCGAAAGTCATAAAAGACTCCACAACATTCAAAGTATCGCTAATTCGAATGGCGTCTGACTTTTCCATCTACAGCCAAATCTCCCTTATCTGGGCAGAATGGGACCAAGGCAGAGTCCTGCACCGCGTCGGGTACCCGCAAATACAGTGGTAACTACCACTGTAGTTGCTCAAACATGCGGATTTTAATGTTCTGGAATTTTACGGGCAGGTAATTAATTACATATGGGCGGGTAGCAGGTCAATCAAAACAGTATTGTAGCCTGCAAAAATGGGTGCATTAGGGCTGTCTGCATCTGACGTGGCGTAGCACGATATCTGCGTGTGGCGGCAGGGGTGGAGAAAAAACTGACTGGCGTCAAGTCGGACAACTTTCACTGCTCCTAGTGCGCGAGATCTGACTACAATGGTCGAGCTCGCTGTGTTACCGTTCTTACTGTCATATGTACAAAGTACAGAGTATAATGCAATTCTTGCTTAAATGCCTTCTTCACAGACTAGACAATTATAGACAAATAAAGCAGTGCAACATTACAGTAATTATCTATAAATCAACAACTAACATGCACTATTAAAGTTGGCATTTCTTTGGTTTATTATATTTTATTGTATTATTTCTTTTATTTATTTCAACTTTATTTTACCAGGTGAATTAAATGAAAACCAGTTCTCACTGCTTCGCAATTCTTTTCAGGAGAAATAGCAGATAACCTATGGGAACTTCTTGGGAGACAAACATCACACACGTCAAGCGCGTCACTAAAATCCTCAGCCAATAAATGCACAGTTGTGTAGTCACGGAGGCGGTTCCCAGGTCGTGCAGCCGAGGGAGAGGTGCTGCGCCATCTGTCTGTTGTCTTGCACTCGTGAGAGTTTTGTACCACGTGGCATGGTGACGCATGGTGACGTTTTGCAGCGCCGACTGAAGTCGGACCAGAAAATGCATCGCTTTAAGCCGCACTGTAAGCGGCTGCATGAAGTCAAACACACCCTTAATTGATTTTTCCTCGCATTCGTAGTTGGAGCGCCGGGATGACGGACGAAATAAAAGCGATGTTGCAACCTGGAGAGCAGTATTTAAGGTGGAACGAAAATTTAGTATAAGGAGCTAACTTCAGCGTCGTAAATGTTCAAGAGAAAAAAAATGGAGTAAATTTACCAGTTTAGGCTTTGTTGCGGCCACCTAGCATTGCTAGGTGAATTGCTATTCAGTTTTCATGTAGGCCTAGCGCTTGTCACGCTGAGAGGTGCATAGAAAAAATAAAGCGCTTCAACAGAATGCTTTTAATTTGTGTAAAATTTATCAATTTGCCCCTTTCACTCTGTTATGCCCCATCCATCACCTGGGGCTCGTAACAACAGCTGCTGGTTGTGTAAAACTAATTTGCGCATGCGCATGCATAGAGCTGCCCGGTAGAGGGAGGTGCCCGTACATTGGAGGTCCGGATAAGGGAGGTTTGGCTGTATTTTCTTAGTTTAGACCAAAGGCATAGTTCCTGGCTGAATTTGGAGGACTTCACACAGACTCAGTCATTAATATTTTGTGGTTTTTTCCTCCCTACCAAATGAGAAGTCAGGAGCCGCTTGTGTAGAATTCCAAGTTCAGTGTTTATTGTGACACAGAGGTTACAGGCAAGCCAGGACAGCCTGCAGGAGTATGTCCGATATTGACTTATATTGATTTTTATGCAGTTTCTAATCTTCCAATAAGGGCTTGTCACTTAACATAAGAACATTAGAAATATATAAAGGAGAAAAGCTTGTTTGGGGAAAACTTAACCAATAGCTCAGAGTTGTTAAAATCGTATCTAGTTTTGATTTAAAAGAACCCAAGGATTTAGCTTGCACTACACTAACAGGAAGACTATTCCATACTCTAACTAAACGCTGTGTAAAGAAGTACTTCCTCAAATCCAGCTTAAAATGTTCTCCCACTAATTTCCACCTATGGCCACAAGTTCTTGTATTTGAACTAATGCTGAAGTAACTATTTGGTTGAACAGCATCCAAACCTATTAGAATCTTATAGACCTGGGTCATGTCCCCCCTCAGTCTCCTTTGCACGAGGCTGAACAGATTTAGCTCAGCTATCCTCTCCTCATATGACATTCCTCTAAGACCAGGAATCATTCTTGTAGTCTTACGCTGCACCTTTTCGAAGGCAGCAATGTCCTTTTTAAGATATGGAGACCAAACCTGCACACAACATTCTAGGTGTGGTCTTACCAAGGAATTGTATAATCTAAACATTACCTCCCTTGACTTAAACTCCACATACCTGGAGATGTAACCCAACATCCACTTGGCCTTTATTATTGCTTCCCCACACTGGCAAGAGTGGGACATGGAAGCATCAACATACACACCGAGGTCTTTCTCATGATCAGCTACCTTTATTTCAGTAGGACCCATAAAATACCTGTACTTTATATTTCTGCTCCCTGCATGGATTACCTTACATTTGTCTATGTTAAATTTCATCTGCCGGGTATCCACCCAGTCAGTAGTTAGATCAAGATCCTGCATCATCATTACTTTACTCACCATCATTGTTGTTGTTCCCTAAAGGCCTTCATTAGGGGCAAATGTTTGGGAAGGCAGAGTATGCACTGTTCAGGGTTCAAACAAATTTCTATGAGAAAGGCGAAAAAACAGGACGATTAGCAGTGGATGCCCTGGAGTGAGTGGCAGGGGACGTCACGCCTCCTACAGGTGATTAGTAGTCCAGGGACTTCGTCCAGGGACTCATGGTTGGCAGAGAGGTGGCCAACAGGGTCTCCAAGGTGAGTCCCTAACCTCCCATTTCTGGGGAGCAAAAGATGGAACCTTATGGAAATGCAGCAATATATAACTAACACAAATAAACCAAGAACCATAGTATTGAAATCATACAAACCTACGACAAAAAGGGAGCCTGAATGACACATCCACCGGCTTAGGCCATTAAGCCACACAGCAGCCTGGACACCAGGGGAAAACATTAAGAACTAAGGACATGGGAGGACCAGTGACACCTGCCTGCCAAACAGGGAACAGACCGGACAGAGGCCTATCAGGACAGGCATCTACTGATACTTCTTTCACTTACAGTCACTAATCCAGTTGAGTCCAATGGTCTCTAGCCATCGTCCCTTAAATTTCCAAAATCACTCGGGTCTACATTAAGCTAAGAGTATGAATTATGAACAGTTGTATTATGCAAATAAATATTGCCTGTGCATGTTGATTTATGGATGTTCTTATGATTTGTGTGGAGTATCTATCTGTTGGTTAGTAGCTCTCTGTCAGTGTGATGTGCCACATGACTCCAGGCAACCACTTGATGGAGCTCAAGTTATGGGAATTCATCAATCTAAAAAAATGGTAGATCAACAAAAGATGCAACTACATTGAAATGTATATGATGGCCTGTATCACTGCAGTTGGCAATACTTAAATTGCCCTTGGATTTTACATACTGCAAAATTGTAGCTACAAAATACAACCTGGAAATATGATCAAATTTATTACTTCTTCCTACTTCATTAAAGTCATTAAGTCCATAAGTTGGCAAAAATGCTGTTAATTTCATGAAAAAAATGTATCTGTGTGTCATGTGTTCTGTGATTTTGAACAGGCTGGCACCTCCCCCAGTGCGTACTCTGATTATGAGGAGAGCATGCAAACTACACACATGCACACGCGTGTGCACATGAACACACAAGTAAACATGCGCATCGAACCAGGGGCAGGATGTGACCCAGTGACTGGCACCTGCAGACGTGAAGCCCACAGATACACTGCACCAGGTACAGGAGCGGTGACAGATGCACTGTACCAGGTACAGGAGCGGTGACAGATGCACTGTACCAGGTACCGGAGCGGTGACAGATACACTGTCCTAGACACTGAAGTGTTGACAGGGGCTAACAGAAGGCAAAGTAAGGTGAGGCTCCCAACCTCCCCAGTCTGGGCCAGCGAGGTCTGTGTGAATCCGCGGGGGGGGGGGGGGGGGGGCCTACCTTTAATTTCAGAAGCAGAAAGAAACAGCCGCTTAATGCCCATTTAGCCTCTAAGGACGTTTTGTATAGCCTTATTACTGTCCCACATTTCTCCATTACTATACTGACAGCATGCACCCGAAGTTCACAAATTTGCCAAGACACAAACTGGTCTGAAGAACCAGCACAAAACTGTGTTTTGGGAAATAACTTTTACACTTTACTGTTAATATTTCAAAGAGCTTAACTTGTATACTTGGGGCATTCAACCTGATAACAAAGGCCACAGTGTCTGAAGGTTTCTGTCCCATGAATTGAAGCACCTGAATTCAGTGATGGTGCAGACCTCTAGTAAGCTGAGTAACCCTGCTGTTACTTAAACAAGCAATTTATTCTTAAGGGACTACTCCTCCGCATTGAGAGGAGCCAGATGAGGTGGCTCGGGCACCTCGGGCCTCCTGGACGCCTCCCTGGTGAGGTGTTCTGGGCATGTCCCACTGGAAGGAGATCTGCCTTGCCAACACTGTAAAGCCCCATATTCACCCAAAACACAGGTCAGTGGCTTTGTCCTGCCGGCCATCGGCCAGCAGCAGCCTCTCGCGTTCCTACTCGGCACGGCGCTCCAGCAGCCACTGTCTTAGTGGCGCGGAGGGTGAGCTGGCACACAGGGACGGGGATCGGCTGGCAGAGTGGCAGGGAGGGTGAGCTGGCACACAGGGACGGGGATCGGCTGGCAGAGTGGCAGGGAGGGTGAGCTGGCACACCGGGACGGGGAGCGGCTGGCAGAGTGGCGCAGAGGGTGAGCTGGCACATGGGGACGGGGAGCGTCTGGGAGGGTGAGCTGGCACACGGGGACCGGGAGCGGCACTCCCCAGAGTGGCTCAATTGCACCACTTTGTGGTCGCAGTGACGCCACAGCTCCATGTGTGCAGAGCACATTATTTGGCAAGCAGAGGAGTAGTGGGAGGGCAGATAAAGGGGGATCCCCAGGATTCTCTTTTTTACACCGAAATACCGGGGTAAATACTCAGGTGGACGCCCGAGGCAGAGCCAGAGGAGGACCGAGCAGCTCTAGCCCAGCTCTGTAAGTGCCGCAGTGTCCGGGGGGGCTTCGGGCGTTCGGAAGCCGCGGGGAAGTTTCCCCCAGAGTAGCTGTGAGCTAGCTGCGGGCCGTGAGGTGCGTAGCCCGCGGGCCGGCCGGGTACGTGCACACCTCTGCGGACCTCTGCCACGTGCCGTGTGCGCCTATACACACAGCGCACACAGGGAACGCGCGAGCGCACAAAGCGCACACCGGGAAAGCGCGAGCGCACACAGCGCACACAGGGAACGCGCGAGCGCACACAGCGCACACAGGGAACGCGCGAGCGCACAAAGCGCACACAGGGAACGCGCGAGCGAGAGGTGAGACCTGTCATCTCATTTGTGCCTTTCCACTGTATTTTTCATAGATCAAATAACTGTGTCTTGTAGATGTTACAAATTGGTGTAAATAATACCGCGTGTTTTATAGTTACCTTCCAGTATTCAACTTAAGCATTTGAATCCATTTCGCCTCTTCGTCCACTGTCAGTTTTATTTTGTACGATGTAAACAATTAAAATGGTCACATTGTTACGTATAAAATATTCTTAAAGGTTTTTAGCCTGTCGCAATTGGCTGTAGCACAAACACTTAAAATGGAAATTCATATTCTGCTGCCATACACTCAACTATTAATAACGCTTAATATATATCTGATATGGCTTTACTGAAGGTTACTTTAAAGCCTTGCTTAAAACTTCCCTAAATTGGCACTGGTTTATTCTCCAAAAGCTTTCACTATGCCTAAGCTGCAAGGCTTTGGGTTCTGGAAGACCACCCTGAAGGGGGCGCGTTACGTGGTCGCCCCCATGGTTGACCAGAGCGAGTTGGCTTGGAGACTCCTGAGCCGCAGACATGGCGCCCAGCTCTGCTACACCCCCATGCTACAGGCCCAGGTCTTTCTGCGGGATACCGACTACCGGTGGGAGAACCTGTATGCTGAGGTTTGCCCGGAGGACCGGCCCCTGATTGCCCAAGTAAGCTCGCCGTTGCAGTGCCTCAAACTCTCTGTGTGCTCGTTGCGTTCTACGTGGCCCTTACATGACCTCCATCTGCGCAGTTTTGTGCGAATGACCCAGAAACTTTCATTAAGGCTGCACTGCTGGCTCAGGGCTACTGTGATGTCATTGACCTCAACCTGGGCTGTCCTCAGATGATCGCAAGAGGAGGTACCTGTAGATGGTGCACTGGATGGAGGATACAAGCTGTTCATCGACAGAGGATTTGTGTTTTTACCATCAAGCAGGCGTGTTTTGGTTTACCCCTTTCTCTGAACTCTCCTAGGTCATTACGGTGCCTTTTTGCAAGAAGGATGGAATCTTCTGGAGAAGATGGGTGAGCTTCTGGTTGTCTTGTTACTACAGCATTGAGGTAATGGTTCCTTTCTGCCATATCTTAATATACCCCCATGTGTCTAGTGTCCCTGGCCAATGACAAGATTTCAGTTCCCATCACGTGCAAGATCAGAGTGTTCCCAGAAATCGAGCTAAAATGCTGGAGAAGGTTGGGTGCCAGGTACAGTGCCTGCTGGCGGGGGGGGGGGGGGCACCGTAACGCGAGACCCCCAAGCCCACAGCTTCTGCTCATTTTATGGCAGCTGCTGACTGTCCATGGCCGGACCAAGGAGCAGAAGGGCGCGATGACAGGTATCGCGAGCTGGGAGCACATAACTGCTGTCCGGTACGTGGCAGAGCCAGGACCTCAGGGTTCCTTCTTGTTGGCTCAGTCTCTCCAGGTGGAATTAGTGTGATTTTCAGGGTGGTGTGGTGGCTCAGTGGCTCGCGCTGCCAGCTCAGATTTCTCGGGCTTGGTGTTTGAACCCCTCCCCCGCTCTGCATATACGTAGCGTTTATATCTTCCCTGTGTATTGATCTTTGGTTTCCTTCTATAGTCCGAAACATGTGGTTAAGTAGCATCTCCACATTACTGAGTGTGTGTCAGAGGTGATTAGTTCCAGTCCGGAAAGTAAAAATACTAGGGCTGTCAAAATTGACGCGTTAACGCGGATTAATCCAGCATAGTGATTAATCTGATTGAATATATTAACGCATTTACCCCATCTGCAGCGCAGAATGACTCAAAATACCTGAAATGCAGCGTTGCCAGCTATTTCTTACCTGAACTAACCTCAACGCTGTATTTCAGAGATTTTGAGTCATTCTGGCCTGGGCTCTGGGGCGCCATGGGGAGGGGTTGGCTGCACCACCTTCTGGATGTGCTGTGTATCAACGGCTGCCTGGACCACCATCCAGGACCACCCCTCTGTGCTCTACTCACCTCACACCACCTCCTGCTCCTGAAGAACAGACTTTTATCTTGCAGTCTAAGCGACTTTAGATCTGCTAGTCCGCGGCCTTTCTTAAATTGATGGACCCTATCTACAGAATTTAACGGATAAAATCCTATTTTATGCTCCAGTGTCACTGAGCGGCCCCTTTTGTGGGTGTTGGAATGACGTGAGCGATGTTCAGTAGCGTGATTATGGAGTGTTCAGTCACCATCAGCAAACTTGGGTGTGATTGTGTTTCCGCTCCGGTGTGGAATCTCTGAGAAGTGTATGTATTTATGTTATTTAGTTGCCATTCCCTCTCTTGACAGCTGGGGGGCTGCCTTGTGCTGTACTCTGTGATTCTCGAGTTAATTTTCAACCTGGAGATACAAATGGCTTTTCTGTTTGCAGGGTAATTATTGGATTAGTGCTTTTATCCGTGAACTTTAGGCATCTCTATTTTTTATGTGACTGGTCTCACAGACGGCAATTCTTAAATGCTTTATTGGCAAATTGGCTGTGCCGGTTCAAGGTAGTTAAAGCCTCGCAGCATTGCTCCTCTTAGGAAGAAAAACAGTCTCTGGGTAAGTGCCAATTAACTGCTGTGTACCCCTGAGGTGTTCTGCCCTCACTGTTTGCTCCCTGACAGTTTGTGCTTGTCCGTCGCAGAGGGTAACCTTCATAACCCGGCCCTGTTCGAAGGCCGCAGTCCTCCCCTCTGGGAGATGGCAGAGGAGTACCTGGAGGTGGTCCTGCAGTACCCCTGCTCCCTGTCCTTCATCTGCGCCCACCTCTTCAAGCTGTGGCACCATACGTGAGTGGGCCACCTGGGTCACATGATCTGGGTTAATGTCCGGGTCATGTGATCTGGGTTAATGCTTTATGTACCTCCGGAATTTATTGAAGTTTTGTCTGTAGCCTGCAGATCCATACGGACCTCTGGGAGGAGCTGGCCAAGGTGCGGACCCTGGAGGGGATGGTGGAGCTGAACGTGCAGCTGAGACGGCGCTGCCGGGTATGTGGCCTCCTCCTCCTGGGACATACACGCACCTTCCTCACCGGCCTGCTGAGCAGCTGTCCCTCTTCTCCCTCAGGAGGAAATGGCTGGATGGGATGCCGGGGAGACGGCCCACGGCTGCCTGCCCTTCCCGCACTGGATATGCCAGCCCTAGGTCCGGCCAGCGTGAGAGAGCGCTTCCTTCCCCTGAGCTTTTAATCGCCTGCTGAGGGCTGCTGGCGTCGGCTTAGGGGTCACTGATGTGTCTAACGCATAGCAGCCTGACCCTTGGCCCGTCTTCCTGCTCCGCCTGCTCTACTCACATCACATTGCTGCTTTGAACTCAGGTCCTCCACGGTCTCCTTCCCTTACTAATCTCCACCTGAGCCTATGACCATGAGGGAACCTATTGGATGCCTTGGCTTTTATTTTGTCATGGAATTGTGGCCTTTTTCCAGTCTGAATTCTCTGGAGATTCAGAGATAGAGGGCCGGTCTCTGACAGCCTGCTGGTGTAATACTGATTTACTTTTCAGATTTACTGCTCCAATACGCTGAGCTCTTACTCATCTGGATGGTGTTCTCATTCAGTCCATCTAACAAATGTTATACATGCCAAGATATATATACATCTTGCCAAGCCTGTCAGATCATTGACAGGAGTCTGATGGCTGCTCTCTCTCCACTCCACCATGCCCCCCCCCCCTCCCCCCACTTGGCATTATAGGCAGAAGGGGCCTGGCAGTGAAAACGGGCAGCCCAGCTCTCAGGCGAAGACGGTGTGCGAAGAAGAAGGCGCACAGCCCCGACAAGAACTTCAGCATGGAGCACAAACGTAGGGAGCCCTTGGTCTTGGTGTCTCTGTCTGCCCCCGCTGTGTCCCTGTCTGCCCCTGCTGTGTCCCTGTCTGCCCCTGCTGTGTCCACTCGCTGCTCTCCTTGGCCCTCACCAACCCTGACGACCCACTCTGCTGCTCACAGCCCAACAGCATTTGGGTCCTTCCCAAGACCTCGTCGGTCCCAAATTCCAGGAGAATGCCACATGTGATCATGCTGAATGTGGCACAAGAATTTTTCGCATTCCTGCCTGTGCCTCCTTCCAAGTAACCCCTTAAGTGCCACTGGCACCTTCAGGAATGCAGTTTGACACTTTGCCTTGTTATTTCTCCTGCAGCCAAATACATCAAATGCGAGCAGTGCGGGAACCCCAAGGTGAGTCCTCCTAGTGGGTCTGTGAGTGTGGGCCTGACCGAGCAGTGTGGGAACCCCAAGGTGAGTCCTCCTAGCGGGTCTGTGAGTGTGGGCCCGAGCGAGCAGTGCGGGAACCCCAAGGTGAGTCCTCCTAGCAGGTCTGTGAGTGTGGGCCCGAGCGAGCAGTGCGGGAACCCCAAGGTGAGTCCTCCTAGCGGGTCTGTGAGTGTGGGCCAGAGCGAGCAGTGTGGGAACCCCAAGCTGAGTCTTCCTAGCGGGTCTGTGAGTGTGGGCCCGAGCCGAGGGCTTGCTCTACCCGTGGCATGGACCCTGCCCCGGGGCCACGCGCTTGGCCCGCGTCACAGCCTGGATCTGCTCTGTGTCTGTCACCCGTGTGCGGGCAGAGGGACAAGCATGGGGGGGGGTGAAGCTGCGTTTCGTCTTGCTGAGCACTTGTGGGCTTTGGCTGTTTGGGTGCTTCCATCCAGCTGGCATGAGCTTTAATGTCAGGGAGTGGGGGGGTTGGGTGATTTTGGCATTGGTTTGAGGGGAGCTCGTCTGCTAAGCTAAATTAGGAAGCAGTTAAACGGGGGCCGTGCAGTAATGACTGAGCTGTTATCGTGACATCCTCCAGCTTTTACCACAATACAGAAAATAAACCCCGTTATCGTATGGCGGCTGCGCGTTACAGCAGCGTTTGGTCTGAATAGGATCTTTATACGCAGCCAGTTGAGTCTTTCTGTAGTTTTTATGTGCACAGAGGTGCTGCCCACCTCCATCCAAAGACATGCAGTTAGATGAATCGCTGGATGGACAGTTTGTGTTAGTGTGTTTGGCTTCCCTCCCTGTCCCCTACCCACTGCTGTGGGTTCCAGGGTCACTGTCACCCTGTACTAGGTAAGTGCTTCTGTACCTGTACTAGGTAAGGGCTTCTGTACCTGTACTACTGTAGGTAAGGGCCTCTGTACCTGTACTAGGTAAGTGCTTCAGTACCTGTACTAGGTAAGGGCCTCTGTACCTGTACTAGGTAAGTGCTTCTGTACCTGTAATAGGTAAGGGCTTCTGTACCTGTACTAGGTAAGGGCTTCTGTACCTGTACTAGGTAAGTGCTTCAGTACCTGTACTAGGTAAGGGCTTCTGGAGGAAAATAACTAAGCTGCCGTAATGTGTCTCTTTGGTAATGTTTCCCTCTAAGTTTGGAAGCACTTTTCAAGCCACGATGTTTTATGCAAACACAATGTCCCACCTGTGCCATGTTGTCCTGCTGGGCATTATGGGATATCTGACATCTCAGAGGGCACCTCCTAAATCTAACCTGACCCCATTTTATCAGAAGCACTTTTAATTATAAGCCCATTCTTTTAGGGTGCCCTGTGCGTGACGGGCATCGGTAATTGCGTGTGAGCGACCATGTGTTACTGCGAGTCTGCTGTACACATCATTTATGTTCTAGAAGTTTCCACAGAACACCTTGTCATGGAGGCCTTCGGATATGCATAATCCTAAGCATTTTTCCTGTGCCCAGGCGCTGCTTGAAGGGTCTTGCGGTTGGAAAGCTTGTCAACTTAAGAACGCTCTGCTTGTGCCAAAACCAAACTCTCGCTGTGTCAGGTCATTATGGTGTTCTCATAGGGAAACTGGGAAAACCTTTCATTTTCTTATTCCAGACTATTAGACCGTCCGTTAGACCGTGGTGGGAAGACTCACAGGAATTGCAGCTTGGCCATCAGCCTGAAAAATTATTTTTTTGCAATCAGGTCCTGCTTTGGCGAAGAGCAGCGTTAATCTAATGAATTCATGTTACTTAAACACAAAGTTAAATTAATAATGCAGGCCTTAACTTTATCTAGATAAGTGGCTTTGTAAATGGTTGGATGTGTAAATAATTCATCAATTAGTGGTGCATTCAACAGCAAAGCGGTAATTTATTATGATGATTCTGATTATTATTGTTATTATTATCATTGATAATAATAATAATTTTAATACCAATAATAATATTATTATTATCATCATCATCTTCTACCAGCCCCATCACTGTAATCAAGTAATTGCACTGTAATTAAGTAATTGAATCGGTTGTTCTATGGGCGTCTTTGTCTGAAACCTCTCTAGGTAATCAGCAGTGCAACTTCATAATGGGAAGTAAGTGGTTGTCGCTATGGCGACATCTGTTGCCCACGTACAGTTGAGTACCAATGATTTGAGTTCCGGGAAGGTGCTGAGAGGATTCCGGCCTGTTCTGCGGGGTTTGTTCCAAAACCGGAAGCTGATTTGAACCTTGAAGTCTGAGTTGTCCTGCTGTGTGAGTAGATTGATGACGAGGGCAGCAGTTGAGTGGAGGGGGGGCGCTGTAGCAGCAGGAGTGGGTGTCGTTACGGATTTGTTTTACTGGTGGGCTGCTGTAATCATGCCTGGGTTCTAGGCATTTAACTGCAGTTTCTTAATTTTTAAAAATGTATTTTAAGTGCAATCTAAGGCCTGTTGTAACCTCTCAGTAACCCTGTAGAACCCTGTAGAAGTCTGTACCTGATTAAAAGTTCCTCTCGTTAATTTGTGAGAGTGATATTTCAGTTTAATTGCTTTGGTTAGAAATGGCTGCCGTGCACCTTGGTGAGATAGACATGAGACATGAGATAGAAGCAGAGCCTCTGCCGCATAAGAATGGAGATTTATTCCGTGAATCTATGGCAACAAAGTGCGCAGGCATGCTGCGGCCGAGGGCACCTTGTTAATGAGGAGGCCGTCCTCGTTAATGCTGACAGCGAGGCCACAAGTAAAATAAAGGGCTTGGTACAGTATCGCTGTGCCGAAAGGCCTCGCTGAGCCCTCCCAGCAGTTCTGGAGGCAGGCGTTGCTCCGACACAGTTCTAAGTGTAACAAATGATGTGGTTCTGGAGAAAGCCGGTGTGATAGAAAAACATAAAACTAAAAGTGTATCATTTTTAAGTTCATGCCTAATATATTGGTAGCTTGAGCCTAAAACTGCAAAATTTACAAATATCTCAGGTTAAAGGAGAAGTCGGTCCAGAAAGTGCTGCCATGTGCTTTTTGGCCTGCTGTGAAAATGAGCTTGCCACGGGGACAGGACCGAGGTGGAAGAACCGCTCCAGGGCAGAGGGGGCGTTCCTAATGGCCTGTGGGTCACGTCGCTCCAAGGACGATGTCTGACGTAGGCGTAGCATCCCACAGCATTTAGTGTCCGTTGGCACTGCTGCTGACACGCTGCCCAAGCCAAACTCCGAGTACTAGAATGAGACATACTTACCATTAAACGGATCTTTATTGTAGCTATTGATTCATAGTGCAGTATGGGTGAAAGGGTTTTTTGACACACTCTTTGGTTTCAGGAAGATTATTTAGTTAGTTTCCATCTACCTGCATGAATCACTATATTCTCAAAGTGAATAATCACCACATTGTAACGATTTGAATAATGTAGTATTCTGCTCAATTAGCTGACATCGCAATTGTTGAATTTGGACTTTTGCGTACATCGACTGAAAGTTCCCTGTTGCACCAGTTAGTTTGAGTTACAGCGTGTAGTTATACTAGGGTAAGGAAAAAACATTTATATAGCATGATGTTTGGCCCTGGGTTTGGTTCATGTAGGGTTGGGTACAGGAGTGTAAGGTCCTTGCGACCTGATACCTTTGTTTAGTCTTGGAATTCTCTGAATGCGAAGGGTTCTCTTATTTGAACATAACCAACTTTCTGGTCTTTCAAAATTCACCCAGCACTCAGCAGCTAACTAATGAATGCGGCGTCTGAGCTTAAGGCTGAGGCGGGCAGTGCAGCGCTGGGCAGCTGATGAATCTTTATTAAGGCCGGTGGATAAATGGGCGGATTTAGCTCGCTGTCACTGATTGGACTGGGCTTTTTGCCTAATTCGATTTTGAGCCTTGATGCATATCGGGCCCAGGTGCTCTTGAAGGAGGTATGAATAAAGCATAATCTGGTTAGCGTTAGTGCCAGATATCGGTTTCTCGGGACTTGGGTGGAGGAGTCTGTGGCGCGTAGCAGAGCAGGGGTCCCGCCACGGGCCTGTCACACCTGATGTACCGACTGCTCTCCGAGATCCACTCAGGCCGTGCTTTAGAAACGGCCTTCAGTCTAAATAAATGCGGGGGGGGCCTCCAAACGTGTCGCTCCACTTGGGAGCGTAATCAGCACGCTGACGGGGAGCAGCAGGTGTGTCAGTAAAGGCCAGGGGAGATCCCAGAGGGGTTCTTCAGATAATGGACAAACACCCCATAATGATTGGGGAGCTATGCCTGGAAAGGTTGCCACCTTGTGCACAGAGCTATCCGCGTATAGTCAGATCTCTTATCAGTAGCTGACAAATCCATTCACTTCAAAACTTAGTGGCTGGGGAGAGAGGCATGGTTATCTTACTGCCAGTTTGGAATGATGAAAGCAATTTGCAGTACATGAGACGTAGTGTGTGAACTGTATTTGTGCATAAAATTTTTAACATATATATTTGTCTGAGTGAAACGGGCCAGGGTTCAGCTGGGCTTGGTTCCTGATGTTTGCTGCTATAAGAAGCTGATTAATCTTTAAGTAATAAAACTACCTTTTCCTGCTGTTTTCTTAGTACATGTTTAACGTGAAGTTGATGGAGTTTTCACAAAGAACTGGGTGATAAATTGATTGTATTGATTTAATTCGAATTTTTGGCTTAGAACGATGTGTAACATTAAAATCATGATTCATGTTAAGATAACGTCAATTACTCAGCTGAAACAACAGCTAATCATACATCAATGTTCCAGATACATCTTATACTAGTGTTTATAGCTGTTTAAAAACATTTTAGTGCTTCAAATTAAACCCAACTCGTCACATTTACCTCCTCCCGAACAGAGGGGGTGCCATCTTTGTTCGGGTTGGACAGGGACCTTTCAGTGTCCATCCTACTACAGAAATGGCCACCGGTCCAGCGGCTAGTCAAAGCACCCCCGGAAGACAACTGCACTCAAAGCCACTTTTAAGAGCTTGCTTCTGGACCACGTGAGCAACAGGTGTTTTGGGAAGATTGTATGTTCAGGATGTCATCAACCAACGGGCCCAGTGTGTCACCTAACACCCTCCAAACTAACCAGCGGTCTGATTACTCTGGCCAAGCTACTACCTGCATTTAATTCACATAGTTATGGACAAAAAGGGGGAATATGTCAATCACTAGAAATACAAGTTTAAAATTACAAATAAAATGATATGTAACTTTGTGTGTGGCCCAATGGGTCTGTGAGTAAGGCAGTCACCATACAGTGTTTACCATTGTGGGTTCAGACCTAGCCTAAGACTCTAGGAGTGGTCAGTGTGAGCAAGCAAAGCGAATTTAACAAATAATCCTCATTTTCTTAAACACCCTTTAAAAACAGGAAGACAATTTGACTAAATTTAAAGCGTCTATACTCCGGCAGGGGCTGGCTAATTGTCTTTCATTCCTCAGTTTATTTAATTGCTAACTAGCAATTACATAACTAGTTAATTAGGATTTTCTGTAGGAAATTCTATCATAAAAATACCAAACACTCTAAACATAAACAGATTAACCGCTGATCTACTTGGCATTAATTGTTGCTACATTGTAACCTCTGATTACAAGGCTATGTGCATAACAACAATACCTGAATCACCACATTATTGGCAAATGCCAGTTTCAAAGTCAAAACTGAATGTATTTTTAAATAGCCCTCAAATCTTTAGTCTACCTTCATGTAGATGTAAGTCAATAGGCGGGCTGGAGGCACAATTTTCAGTGTTGAAAAGGGTAATTATTTTCTGGGCCCTGAAGAGAGAGAGAGAGAGCGAGTGATTGTGGAGAGCTGGGAGTTGGAGAGCACTACAGAGCTACTCTAGGGCTGCTGGTGAAATTCCGCAATGCACTTCTGAAGTGTAATAGCAGCCAGGAGGCTTGTGGGAACTGCGAAATGACTCCTGCTTCATTCAATGGCTCAATGGAGACCACTCCATTTTCCTGGGGCTGGCACGGACGCCCGCGTGAGGGTAAACAAACCCTCAGGTCCACGTTGGCCGACGTGGGCAGCACTAGATTTCAGAACGAAAAGCCGCAGAAATCAAAACGTGACACGCAGAAGACAATGCGTGTTTACATGCTGTGTCTAAAGTTGGCAAATCCAAGCTCACAGGACATTCTGATGCCATGTTAGTACTGAAATGTCACATTGTTATAAAGGGCATTTCATAAACAACTGGGAGGGGGGAATCAGGCAATGGAAATATCCATTAAATGCATTGGCTAGCCACTGGAAGCATATATTCAGAAAACTATTACCTGCCCATTAAACAGCTGACTTGCAATTTCACCCCCCATCTCATCTGTCAACAGGAGGGAAGGTTTCATGAAAAGCTTGTTGAAAGCAGCATCTATACACTTTGTGAAATTTCAGTTGCGTTCATTGTTAAAACTGCATTATATGAATTAGTCAGCTTTGGGTTCTACTAAAAAGGCAGGTATACAATGCTGAAATTATGACGGGGGATTATGTGAAAGTAGGGCTGGGCGTCATGGCCTAAACATTTTTTTTTCAACCTACACCCGATTTACGAGTCATATTTACGTTATTTTTAATAAACAAAGATTTTTTCAAACAAGCAGTACATATTTATTAATTTCTACTGCTGTATAGATAGATATAGGGGCTGGGCTACTTAAAATACTCTTGGCTTTGTAGCCCGTATCTGGGCTCAGTTTCATTTAGCACTTGAATGAACCCAGTTTTTTTCTCACTGTATATATGGGCACTAGATCTTTGGCGGTATGAAACTTCACTGCATCTGTAACTCCTTTCAACCTGGATCCCTTGTTTGGAAATCAACGTAAATAGTTTGCCGCTATTTTTACCTGCTTTTTCGCAGGCGTTTGGAGGCTGCCACCAGTTTGGGCATCTCACAGAGCTAGCTACTGCCACTGGGCTGCGTCTCTCTGACTAAGATGCTCATAGTTGGTCGTGCTGCTACCTTTAGTAGCCACAGATTTCAGACAAACTTTACAGTGGACAGTGGTTTGTTCTACGATGGACTTTAGATAACCAAACCATTTCCACATGACTGCCCGTTTTTGAGATGAGCTCCTCACTTGTTGACATGTGTGCTGCCAGCTTGCTACTGTGTGTATGCATTTGAGGGGGCGGGGTTTAGGTAGTTTAATACCCCTGATTTGTTGTTAAAATGTCCATTCGTTATTAAGCTCTCGTGGTCGGACTTGGTGTTAATGTGGCACTTGCAGTATTCTTCGTTCGCTGTGTCATGAAACACAATGTCACGTGACACGAGGGTGACCT
>JAODKN010000093.1:12255454-12285348 GCA_026774425.1 Petrocephalus zakoni | reverse complement strand
TCCTCCTTTTTCCATTCTGTGCTTCTGCAGGGCAGTAAGTGTGTCTTCAACCTGTGCCGGGGCTGCTGTAAGAAAACAGCGTTCAAGGGCTACGGCTGACTCTCCAGATGAGCACTTTCACCCAAGTCCTGTACCCCACCATCTACCTCTATACAACCTTCAGCTGCTGGCGTGCTTCCCGTCGGGCTCTGCCCCTTACACTCCCGGAGAGAGGTTCTCGAATAGAAACGGCCAGCCGCGTGCAGTGCGGCCGCTCCTGTGGTGCGCCGTGCTCCCTGTAACACCAGGAGAGTAATGAGCATGCAGCGCCCCTTAGCGCTTTTTGGCTCAGTGGCACTCTGTTATCAAAATTAATGCTGATGGATAAACAGAAACTGGTCCAAGAAGTGTTCCTCTGTTTGAAGCCCTGGGGGGCTGATTGATGTAGGGGCTTTAAGTGGCAGCTTCCGGGGGCTTGAGATGGACGCATCTGGGAGTGGTGAATAACGTCAATGCTGGATGATGGAAGCGTCCTTCAGTCTTTCGTGGCACGTAGATGAATTTCAAGCAGACGATGAATGTGGGCTACTGTGTGGCTTAGTGGGTTAGCAGGCTGTGCTTAGTGCCGGACGGTTACTGGTTCAAATCCCCTGGTCAGCAGTGTGCTTTCACTGTTGGGGAGCCTTGAACCAGGCCTTTTAAGTAGGGATTGTCTGTTCCTGCTTTCTCAGAAATGTGCATTGCTTCGGATAAGAGTGTCTGCTAAATAAATAAAACGTAATGAGTGTCACCCCCGCCTCCCCCCTAGGCTGTAGAAGCTGGCTCCCTCAGACACATCATAACCGCTCTGCCTTGCCTGTTCCCCACCCCCCAAAGCTCTGATGCGTGTTACACGGTGTGCCTGGCTCTGCATTTGTCTTCTACACTCACCCTTGTTCCTGCAAACAGACTGTGTGCTGTGTTTCTGTTGCTGGGTGGTCTAGTCAGTCCTCATTCGTTTTTTGTCTGACATGGGATTTTCCACAGGGAAACGCATTCTGAATAACAATGGTCACCTTATATCTGTATGCAATAAAAAAGCTGTCTCTAAATTTGCTCAGATCAAATAAACTGGCTTTCCTATTTTAGAGCGATTCCCCCCCTCTGGAACATTAAGGGGGTACTATTGATGCATTAATCTGACAGAATAATGTATACAACATGAATAAAAGAGAGTAAAGTTTACAAAAGTCAAAAGTATCTTTATCTTGTTGATAGAAGATTATAGCTGGATACTATCAATAATCTGTCTTTTACACTAAACTGTAATAATTCATTATGCTGAACAAGAAGGTCAGTCCAAAGGTAGAGATTTGTTGTTTAGTGGTCAGATACTTTTTGACAGTTGAAAACAACCAGATTTAGTCTCCCCTCTTATTGTCTGTCATTATGCTTTTTCGGGTTATCTGCCACTTGGCCACGGTGACAAATCTCCAAATTCCTGTTTTCCCCACAGGCCATGGGTTGTGGTTCAGGACCACGTTTGAGAAGGCACAGGGACAGAAGGCCGGCGAGGCCAATGGTCAGGCCAACGGGGAGTCCGTCACGCAGGCGGGCCCCAGTCCCTCCAAACCAGCCCGGTGGCAACCCTGTGGCCTGAGGGCGCCCTCTCCTAAGGACACGTGGGCCACCGCACACCCCTGAGGGGTGCTGTACAGGGAGGGAAGGAGCCTGAAAGTCGGGCTCTGCTGACAGTGGATGATGCTGCGATGTCGTACGTTTGACAGGACGTTGGATTGGCTGGCTAGCATCAGGATTACTTTTTAACTTGTGGTTGTTCCGGTTTTGTTACAGGGCTCTTTCAGATGTAAAAACGATTAATTTAAAAAAAAAAAAAAAAAAAAAACAGGAAAGCTTTTTTTTATTATTTTTTTTTTCCTTGGCCATTCGGCCGAATCATTTGAGCCAGAGGCAGACTCGCCTGTAACTCCTTGCTGTTAAGAATGGTCCTTCATGGCAGTAAAATTGGCCACTTCTTCTAAACAAAATGTACTTCATCTCAGTTTAGCTCTAAGAAAAGTGAATTGAATATGACAAATTGGAGGCTATTCCAGTACGCGGCTTTTGGCTGGGGTTTGCTAAATGATGTTGGGGAGGGTCATACATACAGCGCATTAGGCGGAAGCTAACCGCTGACAAATTATAAGCTTCACTCCGAAAAAGCATAAGTACATACTGCAGAAGACATCATTTTGAACAAAATCTTGGTCTTCTGGGATTTTGTAGGATTTGAAAGGCCTGTGCGTTTTCCTGGCAGGGAAAGCTCTCTTCAAACTACGCTGTGAATATTAAGGAAAACCGGACCGTGAGCCACATAGAATGTTCTGGTGTTGGGAAGGTCACGTAGCAAAGCAATTCACAGCTAAAGCCAAATGGACAGCCAATCGCACATTTTTTCAGTTAAGATAGCAAAAAGATTGTTAAAAAAAAATCGGAAATAGACTTCTGTACAATGGATGTTAGTTGCGTGTTCTATTCTGTATTGCTATAGTAATATAAATTAGTTGCTAGGAAACTTAGTTCAGTTGTTCTGACAACTTTCCTGTCACGTGTTGTCAGCTCCAGCCCATCTTTTATTGCGGGAAGTTTTAAATTTGCAGCATCTTATTGGGAGATTGCAACCGATTTAATGCATTTGTTGCTAAGTAGGCACACATGGCAAAGTTTCGGGACAGAATCTGTCGCGGGGCACCCCGTGTGTCAGGGGTTGACCTCTTTAAAGGAATGAGTCCAGCCGAGGCTCATGGTTGAGGGGGCTTTAGGTAACAGTGACTGGTTAATAAAGGAGTAGAACGATCTGCAGCACTTGGTGGATTGCATTGTGCAGTAGCTAAGCGACTCTGTGCTGCGTCAACCTGCACCATGGCTTAACCATCATGGCCTTTAGCCTGTAATTTATGCAAGAAGATGATCCACCAAGTGCCGGTTAAATAATGCCTGCCTCTGTTTTTGATGCTGCCGGATATTTGTTACTGTGGTATTAATGGTCCTCAGGTTGCCGAAATATTTGTCCCTGTTGGTCGAAATAAAAGTTTCGAAAGAGATAATTTTTTCCTTCCTGTTCCTGTTGTCCGTGTTCTGCACCAGGGGTGTTCCGATGGTCTGCAGACTTCTATTTATACCCTGCAGTGAAATCACGGCAAGCCCCCTCCCTCCCCCCCGTGTACGTAGACCTCTCTGATTGATTGCTCTAAATAACAGAACCGAAAGGTGCAGACCATTGTATGTAATCTGACCTATTGATTCATTCCCATGCTTCATTATGGTAATAATGCGGCATACATGTCCCTGCACCAGTTACCAACAACACAGGCAAATGCAGTTAACAATGGCTGTTTTTTATATGTTTGATTATGAAACCCTGAGGATACGAAGAATGGACACTGTGCCACCTTCCTGCATATGGACTCGAGCTCCATTGCCAGTCATGAAGCTCGAATGATTACTCTGTTGTGTCCTGTACAAAGGAGAGGAGATAGGCTTTAGCGGGAGAAGGCGACATGCTGGATATGTACAGTATCAATATAAAAACTCATAAAGCTGGTAGTGTTACACCCTTTCCCTATGAGTGTGTCTTATTCGGTAATGTTGGGGTCCTTAGCATTGAATTACACTTGTTTGGAGAAGTCTTTATTGCATATATTCAATTACTTGAATATAATGAGTATATCATTGAAACAAAAACCAATATTCAACTGAATATGCATCCTTTCTTCATTCTATTTCTTGTGAATACATTTTTCCAGCGCAAAATTTAGCGAAACCTTATATTGCTGGAAAGATTATTGGAGCCATCGATCAGCGTTGGTGCTTTTGCAACACGAGAAACCGGTATTGCAGCCTTTTCCCGTGAGACAGAAGGCGTTCGTTAGGGGGGGGCTTATTTCTCAGCCTCTCAAGTCACCAGTAAGAATGAAAAAGAATTCTGCAAAAACACGTATTGGAATCAGATGACATTTAGGGTGCGCTCAAGTACTTTGCAATATTCAAAGTTTATCACAAACACGTTTTATTAGACAAAAAATTCAAACGTCACTAACAAGTACTAAGTACCAAGTACAAGTATTAAGTTTACTGCTGTTTAGTATTCAGTCTGTTATGTCGGTGTTTTGTTGCTGACAAACTAAACTAACTAATAACCAACCCATTATTTATTACAAATGATGTCGAGCTACTTTGCTATACAGGTAAAACCCAGAACTAGTCGACTATAGTAATCATTCAGTTGGCTGACAGATTCGTAGAAGCAGCAAATCCATGAAGTGCTTTTGTCTTGTTACTGTCTGGAACAGCTCTTCGGTAACTGCAACGATTAACTAACAGTGACGGTAAGACAGATGTACAGCTGTAGCTGTACTGCAACTTTAAGCTAAAACTTGAATGTTGCACTTATTACAAAATGGCGAGAGGCGGTATTTGCAAGATAACATTACTAAGGATCGATTTTACATCAAGTAAGGTAAGCTGGTGATAACGAAATACTAAAAATAAGCAACCGAAAACAAAATTTTCGTACATTATACAACACAAATTGAGCGCACCCTAAATTAATCCAAATCCAAATATATCTCACAGATCTCTGCTAGTGTAGAAAGAGTTTGGAGTTTATATATATTTTTTTTTAACAAATTCTAATTTTTGCCATATTTAAGTGTCACCCTAATGTTCATAAAGCCAGAGGTGCACGTTTTGCAGGTTTGTGTTCCAGTAGAAGCAGCTAACAGAAAATGGCCCTCTGCTTCAGCCTGGTCTAGAGGCCTGATCATTTTGGGGCTTGGGAATTATGCTATTCTTTGGTAAGCGTGTGGGCAGCATGGTGGTTCAGTGGGTAGTACTGTTGCTGTTAAGCTAACTGGAGCTGAACTGTCCCAGCCTTGGTCCCTGGCATAGAGTCCCCACGTCTGTCACTTGGATGAGGGTAACTGTTTGAAAGATAAATGGATGAATGGCTAATCACAGGGTAAGTATTAGTTTTTTAGGCTTTTTTTGCTTCCGTTTCTGACGTCAGTGGATAAAAACTGTGATTTTGAGGGGCTTAATTATATCACTTGTATGCCTTGAAAAAATGCTGGCATTTAGCTTAATGGGTTTGTTTTGCACAAAAAGTTTTTCATTAAATATTGCCAGTATGGTCGAAAAGATTTTGAACCAGCTATTATCTCCTTGTCCTCTGATAAGGACACATATTGCAGGTAAGGTTTGGAAAAACAGAATGAAAATAAAAAGCTCATGTCCCCACTGTAGTTCTGTGTGATGATGAAATGTCTCTCGTTTGTATATTTCTTATGTTCTTATGTTCTTATTTGAAACACTTTAAATAAATTGATCTGGTCAAAGTGGCACCTGGGTAGGGTGGATCTTTCAGAAAGGTGTGCCTTTCTTTGTCCTCCTGTTGCTGGTCTGATTACTGGGTACAGACCTGTCTGACGAGATGTCAGGGCAGCCCGTTTGCTCTCTCTTGCTGTGGGAAGTCAGACTCGTGTCTCGGAGCCTTTGTTTGGTCCTGTAAAAGCTCCCCTATGTTATGTCTGTTACTTTAGTCATGTTTCTCATTTAGTGAAGGGAAGAAATTGGGCTTATGCATGTATGAATTTGTGCCCTGTGATGGACTCCCAGTCAGAGTACTCCCTGCCCTGTGCCCTTCGCTGTGTAGGATAGGCTCCAGGCCTCCCTGTGAGCATTACCTGGTTGGATAGGTGGGTGGATGGATGGATGGATGGATGGATGGATGGATGAAAAGACAGTTGGATGGGTATATAGCTGGGTAGATGGAAACAGACTGTGACTTTTAACTTCTGTCCAGAGTTTAATAGTAATAAGCTATGTTGTATCTGAAGTCAATATATTTCACACAATATATTGACTACTGGATTATTGATAAATCTATTGTAAACAGTATTTAATGTTTTAGCAAAATTATAGGCCAATACAGGCGAGAACAGACATGCAATTGCAGCTTTGCTCATACTAGATGGCATATGTTCTGCAGTATAATGTCCAGCATAATTTTAGCTGGTGTTCGGGCAGCTGCAATTATTCCCCAGTAGATTGGGCCTAATACAAGCCTCGAAAAAAGTATCGATGGTTTTTTAACCCAAACCCCAAGACATATAATAGTTCTACTGTGCCAATTTGTAATTGAAGCAGACAAAATCAGTTGATGAAAAATCCATTTGAAACCAAATGCTTTTGCTTTCAAAAGACTATTTGCTCTACACCCGAGATTGTCAGGATATACAGATTATTAGAAATATTCTTAAGGCATTCCAATGTGCTACGTGTATTTTTAACGACTCGGTCAGTGTTATTACTTAAACAGTAAACGTAGCGGAGTTTAACCCAGACCATCTCAGGAAAGTGACAGGGCTTCACCAATTGCTGATAATTCGTTTACTCCCACAATTAGCGAAGGGCGAGTTAACAGCAGCGGCAGGGCGGCTGTCAGGCGCAGCTCTCGATCGCCGTCTGCGGTGGCAGGATGGGCTCGTCCCCCCGGCGCTGAACAGCCCCTCGTCTCCCACCAGACATCGTGACGACCCTCCGGATAAATGCATCGGAGCTCGTCTTTGGAGGATCTGAAATGCGCAAACAGGCTTCACCGAAGTCGCGCGCGCTACTTTCCGGCATCGAATGAAGCACGCAAAGAAAAATCGCGTGAAAAGAAGTGAAGATGAATCTAACCAAGTTATATTTAAAATTCGGGCACCTTTTCTATAGGAACTTCTCGCTTTGGGGATATGATGGCAAAGTGAACCATAGCCTGCAGGACGCACTTCTGTTCACGGATGATGTTCTGTTTTCGGGGAACGAGCCCAGCACCATCGCCTTGGTGGTGATGTACACTTTGTCCTTCTTCATCGGCTTAGGGGGCAACGTTATGGCATTGATGGTTTTGACCAGGAGGAGGAATCGCCTCGTCGGCGGTTCAGCGACCAGAAGACTGCTGATTAACTTGTCCGTCTGCGATATGATGGTGGTGTGCGTGTGCATGCCGGTCAATCTCGGCCACCAGCTGCACAACGCCTGGGTGTTCGGGGACTTTCTGTGCCGGGTCGTCCCTTTCGTCCAAGCCGTCTCCGTCTCGGCTAGCGTGCTGAGTCTGGCCGTCATCAGTCTCAACCGATTCTACAGCGTCCACAACCCCCTGCACGCAAGGTATTTCTTCACCGGCAGGAAGATCCTCGGCATGATCTGTGCCGTGTGGGCTCTCTCGTCGGGACTCTGCACACCCATCATCTTCATGAATAAGACTAAGACGCTGGTGCTGCTGGGGGGCAACCACGCGATGTCGGTGTGCGTGGAAAGCTGGCCCGAAGTCGGGCTCCGGCAGGGCTATAACTTTCTGCTGTTCTGCACCCTGTACGGATTCCCCGTCCTGTTTAACCTGGCTATCTGCTTTATGACCTGGCGGAGACTCTGGCACGTAGACGAGAAATTCAAAGAATGTAACAAGTGTCACTTCGCGCAGTCCCGGCTGAAGGTGCGCAAGAAGGTGGCCAAGATGGTCCTCGCCCTCGTGGTGCTTTTCACCTTCTCCTGGCTGCCCTTGTATGTGGTGGATATCTGGATCGACTTTAACATGCCGGACGCTTTGGAAGAAAGGGAGTATGACATGGATCATGTCAAGCACCAGTGGATCCTGCAAGCCAGACCTTTTACGCTCTGGCTGGGGCTGACCAATTCGGCTCTCAACCCGCTCTGTTACTGCTTCGTGGGTAATCTGTACAGATCGGCTCAAAGGATTAGGAAGAGCTACAAAAAGAAGCTGTCGTCGGTCTTCGGCGTGCCTTTGGCGGGGGCTTCGGGGAGCAGCTCCGCGCCCATGCACCTGAGCTGCGGCCGCGCCGCTTCGGAGCGATGCCCCGCCGGAGCGTGCGCCTGGAGGAGGCACGCCAGCTTCGGGGACAGCTTCTCTAAAAGCCGCAGCCTCTGCTCCATAACAGTCTGCGAAACTGTCTTTGATTGACAATGGGAGTCGTACTTAATCTTTTACCGCTACGTTCCATTTGGGACTCTTTGAATTTGTTAAAACACGGACCCTATACTACATTCATATCATTTTATAACGCGCAGTTTTATTTTATAACACGCATAGACGGCTGCGTATTACAGATTGCAGTAAAATTCAATGCATTCAAGATGTGTACTAGTTTCATGTAAATTTGCTCTAGAAAACATCCTCATGGGTATGTGACATATATTTCAAAATACATTTGTCATGGGAAACTATATGGTATATAAAACGAATTGTGTTTGCCAGTGTTAATTTATTATTACATTAATGTATATTGATAAAATGACTGAGAGACCATGCACAGGATTTAGTGCGAGTATTGGAGAATAAAGACAAATATTTTGAATGTGATGTTTTTGTATACATGACCATGCAATTTGCATTACAAAATACCGAAGATACATTTAATTATTTGTCCCTCAATCGTGCGTTAAGGAAAATAGCACATCTACGGAGCTGTATAGGTCAGCTAACTGTTGTATGGCTGATAACTCAAACTTAATATTTCAATTATGGCACAGTCTTTCCTAATGTATTTTACATGTCCGAAACTGAACAACAATTGCATGCTGAATCCTTTAGGCGTTATAAATGATGTCACGTCGTTTGCGCCATAAAATGATTCGCTGACGCCTTGTTAAACATTCCGTCGCGAATTCAGTGCTGTCTTAAATATTTTAACTATTATTGTGTGTTATACATTCTCGCGGGTTTTTGTAAATAGTTATTGTAACTGACATGGTCTCTGGGCAGCATGCTGCTTAATTTTCCTGCAAAAAGTTTTTGGATTAAAGAATGGACTTGAAATTAAAGAGGACTGGAAATCTGAAGGATTCAAAATCCTAAATAAATTTATATTAAATAATAATATGTTAATATTAATAATAAAGTACAAGCCAATTTGCGGCCAGGAAATAGTGGTCAGGGCTGAGATTCAGTCAAATTGCGGATCATAGCACTGCGACTTTCGTTAATACTTACCCGTCTGACACTGGCACAGAATATATACGTTTAGTGGAAACAGTCCGCCCAGAGAGCATCCAGTATTATCTTAAACATAATATCTTATTCCAACAATTTTCTATCATCATTATTGCTATTATTATTATTATAGTTTATTTTTAGAAAACGCAATCGCTGTGCAGTGTTTAAGAGAGGAAATTAAACCGAAAATAAAGTTTCTCGCAAGAAGTGTAAAGGGTCCCATCTTAGTTCTTCGGATAGAACAATATTTAGGACAGTGTATTGAGAGGATGTTCGGCGAGCGAATACCGTGACGCGCAGGAATCACAGCGCCTAACAACAAGGCAAAGCAGGAGGTAGAGTGAGGCACAAGCATGGACAGCTTATACAGGCTGTCCACCACACAGCCCCCGTAATACTTAGGGTACTGCAAATGTCCATCTTCTTTTACACTGGAAATGATTTGTCCACATCGAATCATATGAATCAATAAATAATCGCATTAAATAAATGACCGTTAGGATGAAGCAAAACACATTGCTCATAAGAGATGGAAGTTGACTTTTCACATTAAAAATGTAGGGGTATTTTCCAATTAGAAAATTCAAAAGATGCATGGTGTTTATGAAGAAACCCTGAACACTACGGGGGACAACAGAAAGAATAGTGTTTAAAGATACAGAATAATAAATACATGGTTGTGTAATCAAGTCTCAAGTACTGCAGGTGAAATCCAGAGAGAGGCCTAAGACTAGAACCGAAGTTATTATAGCAAGGTAATTAATCTCAGATTTTTTTAAAACAAAGAATTCTTCATTAGTCTTTGGCTACACTTAGCAACGTTAGACCATTCAGCTGTCTGGAGTGTATTGTGTTTTTAACAGGGTTTCTTCACCCAATAAAGGGCAGGAAGGCCCTGTGTGTCCTGACATCCTAGGCGAGGTTGTGCCCCAACTCCCCCAGCAGAAAACTAATTTTGTCAGGTCATTTATATTAAAAACATTTCAGTAACACAGGGTATCTGGCTGCTAACTAGGTAAAATCTATGCTTCGTGGCTATATTCTAAAGCTGACTAATCAGGAAAAAATAAAGCATAACATTTCTACCCATCTGTTTTTGACAGACAGGAAGATGATTACCAGATTACTTCAAACACTAGAAACAGTATTTTAGGATTATGTTATGAACATCACCATAGCAACCAAAAAAGACTGGCTGTTAATGAAAGGTCATTTCTGCATGCAAGCAAATCAATCAGCTGTTGATTGGATTTCACTCAGTAACGGCTTAATTTCAAATATAATGAAAAGGATATTTTAGCTGGATGACACTGAAGGCTGATTTCCAACAATCAATGTTATTAAGGTAATTAGGTCAGCCAGGTACAGGTTGAGTCCTTCTCCCCTGATATGTTCAGCTACCTCGAATGAAAGGTTCTGGAATCACTCCATTAGGGGTGGAGGGCAGGAAACTGCCCAGCCCACCGCGGCTGGCTGCAGCACAAGGACCTTCTAGGGACATGTTCACCTCCTTTCATGCTCCCTCTTCCAGTGGCTCTCCAGTGTCGTGCCATGTGACCTGCCGTGTAACAAATGACCATCCATCCAGTGTGCCCGCTGCTGCTACTTGATGCACTCTGGCCACGACCACCTCTGAAGTCAAAGTGAAAGCTACGGATAACTCATGCAGCACTGATGTGGGCCAAAGCGGCTTCACAATCACTTAGTCATAATTGTTCTACATTTGTTTGCAGACAAGCTTTCGGAGTTATCCCTGCCTCATGCTGGTACGATATAAATACAGCGCTGGGTTAGTCATCGCTCCAGCACCTTCCAACAGCCGTCTCCTGCCATTGGAAAACAATGAAAGCAATGCTGGCTACCATTCGGATTAAGTTAGTCAGACTCTCGCTCAGGCAATCACTGTCGCTACCTCCCTTTTTTTACTTAATGGCCAGTATTTTAATTAGGCAATTTAGTACATTATCCAGTTTTCAATTTTCGGGAGCAAAAGTCCCGCATTTCCCAAGTTCGACAGACCACTCTACACACATCAGCGTTTGCCAAACTAGTCCTCGGTTTTGCTCCCTCCCAACTCCCGACTGAAGAGTATAAACATGGACTGTCAGGGGGTGGGAAACACTGCTGTACACCCCCCCCCCCCCAAAAAAAATGAGGCACCAGGTATTTTTCAAATGAATGGTTACAAGCCTGACCACTGTGCTTCTTCCACACACATTTCAGTGAGTACTAACGTGCCAAATATGTGCTGCCTGCAATTTGCAAACGGCGCGGTAAGGACTCCCTGTTCAGACAGACACAGATGTGATGCTGACCGTGCTTAGAACCAGGTAAATTTCAGGCAATTCAGATTCCTGTCACATGCTTAACATCTTAAACTCCTTTCTTGAAGGGATGTACATTGATGACAAAATCAGTAATAACATGGGGGTAAATACTTTGACATTTCAACTGTTGAGCCGAGAAATTAATAATTCATAATAGGCGATTATTAAACTAATAAAAGCTGTGCGATCACATTAAATCTACAAGACCATCAAATAATAAATGTCCCCCCCAAAGAGCCTGATACATCACAACTTTCAAGATGACAATTGGTATCAGATACTCACGTGAGTAAGAGGCAAACATTTTATTTTGAAGGCTTATGAAATATATCCTTATACAAACAGCTTGAATAAGGCGTTATAGTTGATACTAGCAATCTTACACAGATGGAAATGGTTGGGGGAACAAACCTGAAAAAAGACCAAATGTCGCAGGTGTAGTCATGTCAAAAATCAGCTCGCTCTGTATTTCAAGCATGGAGGCAGCTGCAGGTTCAGGGTTTGTCATTAGACACAAAGGGCAGTGCATCGTTTACAGAGAGCAACCAAAGAGTTCAGCTGTTACTTCACCTCTCACTTTAGCAGATGTTATCAAAAATGTATCTGGTACATTTATGATACATCCTAAAAAATATATGTATATGGAGCTCAGATATGCCGCAGAATACACGACCGTCAAAAGAAAAAAAAAAAAACCTATTGTAGGTGTCGGGAGAGGGCATTCCCTGTAAACGCTCTACAGCTTCCAGAAAAACACAGCATGTGATGGGGCCTGTTAGTTCTGAAGGTAGCGGTGCACGTTAGACCCAGGTCGAAGTGATGGCTGCAAGTGCCGTCACACCATATGCAACAAAAATAAAATGAAAGGTTCTGACTGGAGCTCACGTTTGATCTAGGTAACACACAAATTCCCACTTAAATAAAAGTCTTTCGTTGGTAATTTGGGAAGCAGTTGGGACAGGGCCTTGGGAGGAGACGCCTGCCGGACGCCACACACCAGCCATCTTCACATGTTGGTACTCATTCGCGTTTGGCTGTTGGCAGGCGTGAGCTCACCTTGGCTGCCTTCTCTTGGTGGAGACTGGAAGAAGGGGGGGAGGGGGAAATACGGCCTAGGAAATTAGCCTTCATATGTCAACAGCTTCTCAGCAAAATACTGAATTTAGTTTTTGTATATCCGCTGTTGTAAATCAAAATTTAGACCTAAAAATTAAGAAATAAGATTTAATCCTTAAAAGCAGTAGTATGACAGTTTAGTTTTGTAGTGGCAGGTGACATGACAGTCACTAGGCATTTTTAAAATACATTTCCAGACAACTAAAATGCTAAATGAAGTTAAATTGGCTAAAGTATATCGGGAAGCGTTCTCAGAAGCAAGCCAAAAGGAGCGGCTGGGGCAAAGCTACAAAATCCAACAAAAACGAAGAGACCTGGTTACCTTGACGTGTATCTGGTTACGCAGAACAGCAGCTCGCAGGATCATCGCTTTGGCTCGTCTCTGAAACTCTTTGCCCATCTGAAGAGACTTCTCAAAGGTTGTGCTTCTCTGATCCACATCTCTGGCATACAGGATCTACAAGAGAGCTGGTTTAGGGCTGCTTCCAGTCGTAGCAGAGTTTGTTTGGACAGGAAGGCACACTACTGCCTACAGGCCAACTAATAATGCCAGCGTACACTTCTGTCGGGGGGGCATACATATCAAAATTTAGCAACATGTGGCACTGAAAAACAGACAAAAGTATAAATGTTTTGTGGAAAATGTTCTGCAAACCTTTCCTGGGCTGCACAAAACAAAATCATCACGCATTCTGGGGGAACGTGACGGCTGGCTGAGTGCCAGACAACCTTCCTAACGATTTTTTGGGTGATGCTAAGCAGTCTGGGACGGAAATGAGGGCCGAGCTGGCGAGAGGAGGCCTGCAGCCGGGTGGCGGGTCTTGCCTTGCTGTGGGAGTCAATCCTGGCATTGATGAGTCCCTCGAGGATCAGCTGCGTCAGCTCATCCTCCAGGGCCGCCACCGAGGTGTTGAAGGCGGCAGCCATCTTGTTCATGTCAGCAGACACGTAGGGGCTGAAGTACTAATGGCAGGAGAGGACAAACAGAATAAAAGGCTAGGCTGCGGAATGCCAGAGGCTGGTGTCCAACGCTTTCCCATCATGATGATAAACTCCTGACTGAAGTAAGGTGCTGTGAATAACAAACGCTTAACTCCAATTTACCTTGACGTACAACAGTGTTTCTCAATCCGGTCCTCAGGGACCCACAGACAGTTCGTGTTTTTGCTCCTACCGGGAGCTGGGAGGGAGCAAAAACATGGACCAACTGTGGGTCCTCAAGGACTGGACTGGGAAACACTGACGTACAGCTAACTCACAATGAATAGTAATGAATACCACACTGTCATTCAGTTAACCAAACAATTCAGTGAACAGAAACTATTTTTGACTTCATATCAAGAACTTAATGGATCCTAATTTCTGTCTCACATAAGTATCTGCACATTTCAGCTATCTTGAAGTGACAAAAATGCAGGTCCAAGTACGGGCCAAAACCCGACAATGGCAACGTAACGTTTTATATTTTTGCTGAATTTCATTTATTTAATGAGTGTTCTTTAGTATGCATTACCATTACATTTTTGGCTTATGTGCTTTTTTGCTAAAGGACTCTTGAAAGACACGGGTAGGTAAATCCAATTTATGTCAAATTTGACGCATGTGTTAGTGGATTGGATTATTTCAGTGAGTCATGAACTGACTGTATATATAGCATCTTTAAAATTCCAATCTAACTCGACCACAGTAAGAAGTCCTGCAGAGGTTGGATGCAGTGTGCCATCCCACACCTACTCGTCTCACCTGTATGAGGGCTCGGTTCCTAATCTGCATGTATAGCGTTCTCACGTGGGCTGCCAGGTACATGTCCAGTAAAAGGTTATCCTGAAAGTAAGTGAAAATGTACTTATACATAAAAGTGCCTTTCATAGACAGGCGGTCACAAAGCAATGCACGGCACTAAAATACTTAAAAGTACATTCAGGGTAAAACAAGGAAAAGTAAATTTAGAAACACTATTAAAAATAATACAGAATACAAGCAAAGGAGTACTCAACTCAACTCAAACAGCTTAAATAAAAAAAGTCTTTGGTAGCTTTTTAAACGAGTGACGGGTACGACAAAAGGCGCAGGGATGCATCACCTCTCGGCGGCCATGATGAATAACAAAGGGATTAGCTCCCACTTTTACCTCTCATAACACAGACACATTCAATGCATCTCTCAGCACTACAAGAGATGAGCAGAGATGCATTACGTAACGGCATCATCTGAGGCTGCACAGACAGCTACCAAGCATGCAGTCAGAAGCTATTACATTAGAAACAAGGGTATTATCCCGTCCCGGGGGAACTGGACAAGTAAACAAAATAAGCTATTCGAAAACACTAACCGCAGCTTACAAGGATTATAAGTAAAACAAAACTGCACTGTAACAGGACTGATTAGGAAGAGCAGAGTAGCGGAACGCTTTTATGTGCCCTGCCTAAAAATACGCAGGCAGCAGCAAAGCCCAGTGGAAGGCGGCTCCCCCCCACACCTCGACAGGTAGCAGTAAAGGTCCTGTGCTAGTGCACAGTGTGTGACACAGCATTTTGTAACTTTTTGTAACACTGGTTACACATGCAGAGTATAGAGAACCCTATAGTCCAGTTTTGTAGAAGTCAGACAGATGTTTCTATGAAGCCAAAGCTGTGTCTTTCTGGGCAGTCTGGAGAGATGTTCTTAGAGCAGAATGGGTGAGAAACATGGTGTCCTTGCTAAAATGGATGGGTGGATGAGACCTGATCTGAGCTGAATAACACTGGGCTGATTACACTATGACCAGCTGGGCCACATGCTAAACAAGCCTCATGTCATTACACTGAAAAGCCGGGAGATTTATAAAACGTAACAATACCAGAACCAAACAGGTAGAACGACTTATGTATTCTTCTCTCCTAAATTCTTAAATGCAAATCCAGAGATCCTCCGTGATCTGCTGTTAGCCCACGTTGTGTAAAAGTGCTGACAGTGCACAGCCCACATTCACAGCTCTCCATCATTTTAGAGGACGGCTCAGGCTCAGTACCTCAGATCAATGCCACTGTGCCCATAATGAGCTTCAGTGAGCAATAAGGAGACATATCAGCACGGATCATATCCGCCAATCAAAGCCCTGCTTGATGCACATGTAAGAACTGAACCCCACATTTCCTATAAAGATTTATCCGTGCACCATGGAGGCCTCCAAGAACACATTGCTAATCCAATCTTGTAGAAAACTGCAGTTGGCTATTGGGTTGGGTTTCATACTATGAAGGCGAAACAGTAAGATTGTTGCAGGAGCTGGAGCTATAATACATTAATGACGAACAAAAGGCTTGGCCAGCTGGCTAATATCATCTGACAACCTGGGATTGGGCAGACAGCCCTCGTCCCACCCTCACCTTCATCTCATCCAGCATCTTCAGGCAGGATGCGTACTTCGACTCGTAAAACTTGAAGATGATGTCGCGGACCTGAGGCTCCAGCTCCAGGAACAGCTTGAAGGAGCTGAAGGGGGGGAGAGGAAGACGGGGTCAAGGCAGGGCAGGCCGCGAGGCATCACACTTCCCGTCTGGATGTCAGCTCCATGGCCGCGAGCTGACCTGCTGGAGATGACGTTCCGCTGCAGCTCCTGTCTGTCGAAAGTGGCCAGCGCACACAGCCCCCCGTACACTGCCACATTACTGGGCGAGAGGAGCTGCAGCCAGGACAAATCAGCGTCAAGGCCAATGTCGACAACAAGCCACATCTCCACCATCGTGCACGCTGTTCTGCGTTTTATTTATATTGTATGTTGTAGAATGACCAAGTTAGCAAATACAGTAGCCCTCTCATATCCCTAGGAAGATGCCATCCAAGGCCTGCCACAGATAGCCAGAACTGCAGATAATAGTAACTCCTTATATACAAATACATTGTACATTATACAGTACTGACTCAAATGAAAGGGATTTTAGCTTAATACTCAAGAGATAATATAGCAATAAAAAAATATATCAAGGGATGACAGAGCCTACATACTTTTACACCTGTCAAAGGACAACGAAACAATGAAACAACATAGGCCAGTACCACTACATGCATGCAGAACCTCCACATTATTAGATTCTGGACCATTTAGCTCCACAGCATGCAAGAGAAGCAGATGAGAAGGACCGTTAGAGAAGGAGTTTCCTGGGTGTGTAAATGAGGTCGGGGGCGGGGGGGGCTAACCTCAGGGAAGTCACAGTGGTCGAAGGAGGCCTGAAGGAAGCACTTTGCTGCCTGTTTGTACTTTCGAGAGGCGAGCTCGGCCAGGCCTAAAGCAAGAAAGGGAGACAACACTCAAAGGGGTGCACCCAACTGCATGGGGGCTGCAACAAGATATTAGATTAAAAAAAAAAAACTGAAAGTCTTGCAAAGAAAGGCATTTGACTAATCCATAACAGTAACTTGGACTCTACCACAAATAGATAACAGAACCTCCCACTTTCAGTCTATTATTAACACAGAGTGGAAGCAGCAGCTCTAAGGGAGAACGGAAGAAGAGCAAAGAAACGTCAAGCCAGCCATCAACGAGCAAAACAGTCAGAGGTCTGGCAGGTTTCCACACAAGTGGGGGGTGATTTCGTGCAAGTGTGAAAGAAACTGACACAACACAACGGAACGGTGCACAAAAGAGCGTCTGAAATGGATGCAGCTTGGTGAACTACTGACTGCGAGTTTGAAACAAATGATGGGAATAGTTATATTTAGCAGTCAGAGGAGCAAAATTTCAACGCTTTGTCTTGAAAAGCAACCTTTTCTCTTTTTTCATCCGTATGCTTTGAAAAGACATCTTTATATTTACCTTTTTAGAGAGTTATTTTAATATAAACTAAGCCTCACTGAAAATTAATGAGTCACATATCAAACTATTCAATATTTAGGAAGCATGCAAAAGCCTTGGGGAAGAGGGATCAGATTGTGAGAGATGAGGACTGCCATTACCTGCAGCACATTTTAGCTTGGTGAGGACTGCTTGATTCTGACTGTCCCTTTCTCCTCGTTGCTAAAATGAGAACACAACTTATAGCATCAGGCATAGCTCTCTTCGCTATCATTCTAAGCCAGCGTTTTCCTAATTCGGCCCTCGGGGACCCACAGACAGTCCCCGCTTTTGCTCCCTCCCAGCTCCCTCCTGGGCAGCAAAAATGTGGACTGTCTGGCAGGGAGCAAAAATGTAGACTGGCTGTGGGTCCCCGAGGACTGGATTGGAAAACACTGTTCTAAGCACAATTACGTATAAGAATATATGATATAAACATACTTCTGCTATCTCTGGAGTGGATTCGGCCTTGCTGACATAACTAAGTACATGGGACCAGTTCTGAAGGTAAACGCTAACCTGTAAAGAGAAGACAAACACCAGTTTACAACTCTAGCTGTAAGCCATGTGGACCAGTAACTCCTTTCTCAAAATCACTTAGACCAGCAGAAAGTCACACTTTACCAGTGTGATCAACATGACGGAGCACTTTAATACATGCAAACAACAAGACTCTCATAACACATAAAGAAGCCTTACTTTACTGCAAAAACACTAAAGCTACCCTAAAAATGTTAATGCTATGCTTAAAGATGGGTTTTTGGACTGCAATATGTACAGTCGTGCCCAAAAGTTTACATACACCTGAGTGAAATACGTCCAACTTGTATTTATTTATCATTTACGGTTTAATATTCAACATTCGATGCATTCCTATAATAACGTCAACCAATTTCTTATTTCCAGGACTGATTTCAACAGCCCTTTCATTTTCAGTGGATTTATTCACAGTTCAGGTAATGATGTTACAAAATTATTAGCTCAAAAGTTCATATACACCTGGGTGATCTAGTGCTTTTTGGGTTTGCAACAGCATGGATAATCCCCAAATGGTTTTCATGTGTGTCCTATTGGTTCTTGATTGCAATCAATTTAAAATAGTTCAGGTGGTGCACACAAGGCTGTATAAAGGGCCAGAGTAACCTGCAAATGCCTCATTTCTACTTTACCCAACAAAAGAACACTCTGAAGACCTAAGAACAACAACAGCACAGTTGCAGAAGTAGGGAAACTCCCTAGGTGCCATAGCCAGGTAACTAGGAGTACCGAGGTTATCCGTCCAGACAACTGTACAGAGATATCAGAAGTTTGGGACATCGAAAACCCGTAGAAGATCAGGCCGGAAGTCAAAGCTGACACCAACCGATGAGAGGGCATTGGTTGGAAAGGTCCACTTCAATCCCAAGATGACAAAGAAACAAGCATGCCAAGAACTGAAGTGTTCAGGTATCAATGTCTCACTGTCCACAGTCCAGAGGGTCCTACATTGTAATGGGCTAAGGGGCTGCAGAGCACGAAGAAAGCCACTTCTTCAAAAACGCCACCCTTAGGCGAGGCTGGAATATGCAAGAAAGCACAGGGATAAAGATAAAGGCTTCTGGGCGCATGTTCTTTGGTCTGATGAAACGAAGATGGGACTTGGCTCAAACGACCAACAGTATGTTTGGTGACAAAAAGGACACAAGGCCCTCAACCCAAAGAACATGGTGCCCACTGTGAAGCATAATGGTGGCAGCATCATGCTTTGGGGCCGTTTTGCTGCTAGTGGTCCAGGAGCACTGTGTAAGATAGATGGCACCATGAAGAAGGAGGATTACCTGGACATACTTCAGGGGAACTTGAAGCAGTCTGCTTGAAAGTTGGGCCTTGGACGTCGTTGGACCTTTCAACAAGACAACAACCCAAAGCAATACCTCCAAGTTGGTCACAGGATGGCTTCACCAGAACAAAATCAATGTTCTGGAATGGCCAGCTTAAGAAAAAAGTCCACAAAAGGAAACCCACCAATTTGAATGAATTATACAACTTCTGTCAAGAGGAATGGGTCAGAATCCCATATGAGTATTGTAAAAAGCTAACTGATGGTTATCCGGCAAGACTGACTGCAGTCCTTAAAGTTAATGGCACAAATGCAACAAAGTATTAGATAGAATAAGGTTGGGCTGTATCTAAACTTTAGACCTATTTTGTAACTTCAATAATTGCATTGTAAATAAAACCATTGAAAGTAATATTTGCTGTAATCATTAATGGAAATAAAGAATATTGGTTGAAATTATTGTAGGAATGCACTGAATGGTGAATAGTACACAGAAAATTATATCGAAATAGATGTTGCGTGTATTACGTTCAGGTGTATGTAAAACTTCTGGGCACAACTGTATTACTACAAATCTATCATAACAGCAGCAGGGGGAAACTTGTGTTTCGCTATCTGATAAATGAGGCTCTAAGTACCTACAGGAAGCTTATCCTGCGAGACACAGCACAGACTTTCAGTCAGCTGCCCATTAATTCAAAACAGACGGCACAGAATGATAGCACCCACCCAACGTGACTTTCACATCACTAACATGCAGTCCATGTCCAAGGGCATACACTGCCCCTGTGCATGAGCAATCCCATCAACCCAGCGCACGCTGCCTGTGAGTGCGACTGTACCTTGATTACATTAAGACACATGTTGATGACGTGCTTGGCGCTAGTACAGTAATCTCTGGCACGGGAGTAACACTTCAAGGCATTGCTGAGGTCACCGCAGTCTAAGTAGTGATCTCCAAGGTCATCGTGACCCCTCCTGTGGTGGAGAAGAAACATGGTAACAGGGCTTTAGCATTAACTAACCCCCATAGTTCACATACAGCTCACACATTTATTTTGCTAATAAAAAAAGGTTCAAGTAAAACTGAGGCTTAAAAAAAGCAACAGTAACTACAACTAATATTCCCCTGATTTATCAAGACAAGTATCCATCACCACAGTCAGCAATGGGAGACAGAAGCGATTTTACCTAGTTTTCTCTCAGTACCAAGCTGGGTCACAGTTCCACTCACATTCAAAAACCAATAAAGTTCAAAGGAAATTTTAATGACTCAGAATTGAAGAGCAGAATTTCTATGATTACACATCACATAAATCTAAAGGCTAAATTTAAAGCTTTTGCCATTTTTGGTCATGTTAAAACATTTATTTGTCCTCAAAACATCTGCAAAAAAAAGCAGATACCAATGGCGCACACCTGATGCTCTCTTTGATGGAATTCCCCTTGTAGTTCTTCAGGTCTGTGTCCAGTTTCTCCAGCTTGAGGAGAGCCTTTTTCCTGGTTGACTCTGCCCATGCTGTGTCGAGCGGAGGAGGCTCTGCCCCACCCTCTGCGACGGCATCTGGGCCACCCTGGACCTCTCTGAGCCAATGACATGGCAAATTCACACATCTGTAGCTCATACGCACCAGATCTGACCGTTTTACCCCTGATGAAGAAACGCAAACATCTCCTATACTAGCTATATCAGTGGGTACGTATTTTCTTGGCATATACTTGACATTTACATATGTCTGATGGATTATGTAATTGTATTTGGGTAGGCAGTACCTAGTAGCCTCAGTAAGCTTGCGGTGGATCTCCTCATAGACGTCGACGTTGAAGGTTCTTTGGACAAATGATAGGGCCATCTTCAGTGCTTCTGCGCGGAGCTGAGGACAATGCTCAGCAATGAACTGCAGCCGTTCGATCCTCATCAGCCCGCTGTAGCAGGAGGCATACTGCTCCAGGTCCTAAAACAGAAAACAGCAAGCCGTGACTGGGGTTCCAACAAAAGGCTTGGCCATCCAAGAACAGCCTTCTCACCAACACGTATGCCATTTGACAGTAAACAAGACCAGTGAAAACGAACACTGACAAAGTGAGATTTATTCTTCCTACTGTATCACACACACCCCCACCAACACATGCACTACCACCTGTATTCTTATTATAGCCACCAACCCCAGACCTGAGCTCAGCCAGAGGATTTCTAGGCAGCTACATGCAAGTTATGTGAGTCATGCACTTTCATTCATGAGCAAAATTGTATTGCAGAAAGCAATGACGAATGACACATCAAGCATGTTATATAGTCATCTCACAAATGAATTTATGGATTTTGTTCTTTTAACTAATTCTACGACTGCGTATTAGGGCCATTGTATATGAAAATAAAATAAAACTGGGTTGGGGAGGGGGGTAAAAGTATGAGAAAAAAGTCAGAAATTCTGAGATAAATATGTCATATATTTGCGTGAAAAAACTCAGATATTCTCTGATATTGTAAAGTCATAAATTTGCGACAATAAAGTCCAAATTTTCGAGATTTAAGATGTAAATTCACGAGAAATAAGTTGGAGATTCTCTGATATTGTAAAGTCATAAATTTGTGAGAAAGAAAACTCAGAGATCCTCTGAGATGTAAGTAGTACATTTACAAGAAGAAAAAGTCGGATATTCTCTGAGTTTAAAAAAACAAATTTACGAGAAAAAAGTCAGAGATTCTTTGAGATCAGAAAGTCACAAATTTGCGACAAAAAAAGTCAGATTCTGAGTTTTCATGCAAATATATGACATTAATCTCAGAATGTCTGACTTCTTTCTCGTAATTTTACCCCCCTCCCCAACCCCGTTTTTTTTTTTTTATATATATACAATGGCCCTAATACGCCATTGTAAATTCTGAACTGCCCCAACATAAAAAAATATTTACAGCAGCATCTGTCTTAATTCAACGTTTTTACTGACAGGCATCAACAAACACCAAGTAACACAAACAAAACCAAAAGCACCAACAAACAAACAACAAAGCATCTAATGACATTTGCTATATTTTTGTGCAAACTTGGATTAATAAACCAAATAAGTGTAACTGAAGCCGCTTCATACCAGAGTTGGATTTTCCACAACATAGTTGGTGTCTGGTGCATTCTGCTGATCTTCTTGGGGGTCTGCATCTATCTGCATAGGCTCCACAGCCCCCTTAAAGAAAGGAAAAAGTAACACTTTTCATAACAAAAACTAATATCAAGGAACATTAGGAATCAGTAAAAACCATTAAGTCATTTTGAGCCACAAAGCAAAAAAGATGATCTACACATTAAATATTTTCATATTTCACAACAATTGACTCCACGATAGGTACAAACAATTTATCTTGAGCTGCACTTCTGTACTTAGCCAACATTTGTCCTAATGTGCCCAACAGTTTTTAACGATCTCATAATTCATTAAAAGAATAACTGAGAAAAAAAAATTGTCAAAAATTTAGTTAAATCTATCAGCCACTGACTACCCAATACCCCACTGCTGTGGACAGCGTAGCACAGATCTGTGCCTGTGATGGAGTCTGACCCAGCTGCAGAGATAAAAAAAAAAATATGGTACCATAATTATCCCTGATCCAGTCCTCCTCAACACTGACAAAGGGCTCTACTGCAACAGGGATGTTGAGGACATCTGACAACACAATGCACCACCCCAAAAATGCAGGCATTCTGACTTGGGAATACAGATTTGTAGTTTTAACATGTCATAAGGCAAAGGAATTGTTGTGCAAAAAATTTACGGTAAAAAATTTATATATAACATAACTACATAATATGGTTCAATTATGATATGAAAACATCAAGGGAACCTCGATGGTATTAAAAAAAAGCCCCTAACCGACAGAATTCCGTAATAATAAAGTTAATGCTATACAGTGATATCTGTAAGATGAGGTCTTATATAAATATCGGAATTGCACATTCCTCGCAAAATCAACAGATGTCACATCATATCCTGCACATGGTCGCACGGAGAGACAAAATGAAACTACCTCTTTGCTTATTACATTTATCCAGTCTGAATTAGTAACACTACATTTACCACTGTTCTTGTTAAACCTTTCAATAGCCATAATGCTAGATATTCTTAAACTTCAAAACATATCGGTCAGTAGGTTTAGGCCCCCAGACTTTCCTAAAACCTCCCATCAGATATGTACCGACAGTGACATATCGATAGCTAGCCAGGTACATAAATGCCTGTTTAGGAAGCCGGCATTCAAGTAAGTCCACGCCGCAGCCCGCCTCCTTCCTCCAGTGACCGAGAGCGGCTCGGGAAATGCCGCTAGCCGGCTAACAGGGCGCACGGCCAGCCGTAACAGCGCCCCCGAAACCTGTCCGTCGGCGCGGGGCAGGTGCCGACCGCCTCCCCGCGGCGGCCACCAGCACTGGGCCGCATAGCGGAGCCGCTACACCCGGGCCGCCGAGCTGCCCGGACGAGTTCCCCCGCATTATCTGTCAGGAGTCCGAGGCCGTCGCGCTTACTGCCATTATTTCAACTTTTCACGGCCGCGACATGGCCGAAGTCGCGGCGGGACTGGAGAATATTCGCCGCTCGACCCGACGCCGGCTGACGCGAGTCGCCCGGAACGAGAAAAGGCGCAGCGAGCGCCGCTTTACCTGAAAGTTAAAGACCTGCACGGGCAGAGGCATCCCCTCCTTTCTGTCTCTGCGGAGACGGAGCTCGCGAGCGCGATCACATCCGGGTCACGGCGGTGCACGTAGGGGGCGGGCGCGTCCCCGGCGAGTCCGGGCGCGCACGGCGACGCCACGCTACGGCGCTGCCGGGAGCGCGCCCAGGTGTACCCCAGGTATTCCGCTTTCGGGAAAAGTGAAGCTAAATGATGTATGTGGCAGCAAGTGTCACATTGAACCACACGTAAGGGAAATATAAAAGGTTAAAATTATAAAATTATTATAAAATAGTTATTGTTTAATAATTTCAGTTAGGCTAAACCTGCATATATTTTTCTCAAAAATACAATGGAATATTTTCAGTATTCCTATAATACCGAATTAGTCACCAAATGTGATTAAAAAAAAAAAAACGAATTAGTAAAGAAACCTTTTCACATAATCTCCAAGCCAGTGATACTAATACTAATACTATAGTCGAATTAACTGATAGCATTTAATTTTACAAGTTACAGGTTTGCCTTCATATTTTGCATATAAAGGAAACCTTTACAGTATTTATTGAGCTTGTGGCTTTTGGTATCCCTTTGCTAAAAATGTGAAATATGTAATAAAATGCTGCATAGATCAAATATATAAAATAAAATATAGCTACTGCGGTTTAAAACGTTTGGTTCAGATAGAACTTGTAGAATTAAACAATTAAAAAGTGCATATGAATCTGAAAAGCAGCGTATTACATTTATAATAATCTCCCCCACCAAAAAAACGGTGAACAGAAAACTGAGGTGGGTTTAAACATCAAATCAGAGCCTAAGATGTGATAAGGAGCTCCAGCTTACCAGTAGTGCACAGGTAGGAAATTTGCAGTCTCGATCGCCACAGAGAATGCAATGATGATTGAGTAGCAGTCCACATTTTACGTAGAAAACATGCTTGTCAGTAGGGTTGCCACCTTTCATGCAAAAAAATAAAGGACTTGCCACAACCACGATGTACCAAATGATGCACCAGTGGTGGTAAATCAACTTCAAAACCAAATCAAAAATCAAAACTGTATTGAATAAAAAAGGGACGTACAATTTTACTGTCAAAAACGGGACGATTCCGTAATTTTAATGGACGGGTGGCAACCCTACAACTTGTCAGGTTAATTCAGTATAGGATCAACTGACGTTTGGCTAATAGCAATAGCTAGCGTTTTAGCACACATCATTCCACGCAAATCCGAATTATATAAAGCTATGCTATACATAAAATGGAGTGTTTGAGAACTTATTGTAGTGTATTGTCAAGTACAAAAACAAGAATATCTTTATCCTACATATCAGTCAGTTTTTATTCACATCCTCTGTTGAGTTATCTTTGCAGCGTTGTATTCTAAATCGATATGTAGAATATATACCGATCTACAGTATATATACATTCGTTCCGCGAGAAATTTGTGCAATCGCTACCAATTGGATCATCCTAATGAAATAAAACTAAACTAAATAAAATAGATAAATTTTATTATCCTGTCACCATCAACCGAAGTCAAATAATATCATTGTTGCTTGAATTGTGATGGAACATTGCCTCCCAGTGACCACGAACGGCTTCCATTTTGATAAAAAAAAATATTTTTTAATAAAATCTCATTACCCTTATTACACATAAAACAACACTTTTAAAACAGTCGATATTTCAATTTTATGATGCATTCGTTTCACCCAATATTGCATTATCCATCTGTGTCTCTTGCGAATTTATTTATTTAAAAAAAGGTCGATTTGGCAGTAAATTAGCAGTATGTTTTAACAAGACGTATAAAATCTTCTTTTTTGACCATTATATGTATATATATATTCTTATCCGTTAACTTGAGCCGCTTAATTCCGAGTAGTTTGACGGGAATCTGGTAGTGCTGTTACACTGCGCGACCGACAGGGGGCGCTCGCCTCCAAAGTATGCGCGTCTCGCCAGCCACCACAAGCACGGGGTTAATGATCTAAATCCCAGAGTTTGTAGAGTCGCAGAAAGGAGAATCGCGATCGCTGGCAGAGACCAGGCAAGAAACCATTTCGGTGCCCACTTTTAGCTCTGCACTGCAGAACCAAGCACCGCGCGGAGCAGCGTGATCTGCGGGCGTGAGCGCTGCCGATCGCGGAGATTCATGTGCGCGATGCGAGGATCTGCGAACAGAAGTCACGGCTGAACAAAAGGAAAGAAGAAGGATGGAGTTGGTGGCTAGCCGAGTGAACTTTAATCGTTAACGCCGCTTGAGATTTCCTCCTCTTCGGCCAGGCAGGCTGCGATGCGGCTGCTTTTTATAGGTTTTCTGCATAGCGACATTATAGTCTCACCGGGGAATCATTTCATGTAAAGTGAGCATGCACCAGTCTGCTGGTAAGTGATAAGGTAGATCCATTGTCTACCGATTTATTTTATTCAGCTGGAAACGGGCTCTCCTGCTTCATCTCCCTAAAGTGGCTGATGTAAAAGTGATATTTTGTATCCAAGATGATCCGTGTGGCTGTTATGGTCTCGGTGGTAACAAATCTGTCGTGCGACAAACTAACCAGGTTTGGTACAGATGGGGAGACTTGTGAGAATGAAAAGGGTCCGATAGTGAAACGCTGCCGTGTTGATTTAAGTATCTTGCATTTGTAACGAGGCTTCATTTAGAGATGATGTCGGTAATGAATACACATGTGTAAGATAAGCTTTGAGATTTAGCATTACAGCGCTCCTCCGGGCTTGGCTAGGTGGATCCTTTTCATTACGATGCTGATGATTCTCCTGCATCTATTCCCGATGCGTGTTTGCGGCTGCTTACCAGCTGTGTAAGTGGGCAATTTCCGGACAAGGGGAAGTCCCACTCGGGATTTTCCACGATTTTGCAAAATGTGTCTCCGGGATTTTTTTCGCCGGTGTTTTGATATTGTTTTATAGTAACGGACTGTTCTTTTTTAGCTTAAACACCGGTTTGCCTTTTTGATTAGGGAGTAGTCGGCTGCCAATGGTGATGTCCCACGTTCATTTAAAGCGCAGCCTAATCTTGAATGGCTGTTCACCAGGATTGTGCAACGCTTGTTTAAAGAGTGCAATGTACACAAACGTCTTCTGTTCAGAATTGTGTCCACTGTACGGGGGGGTGGAATTAATCTGCTGAGGAATATATAGTGGCTATTGACATATCAGAACCGAAATCTTAAAAAGAAAAAGCATTTTCTTTTTTTTTTCCAAAAATTGAGACTGAGTTTTCATTGAGGGAGTTATTTAAGTTCCAGGCTACCAGAAATACCATCTGTTGCCGGTTTGTATATCATAGCTAAACTGAAAATAGAAAACAGGAAATTGCTTGCATATTGGAGGTTGAGGCTATTATGAAATTGTGGTAAAGTGCATTAAATGTGCAGAGTAAAAACAGACTCTGCCCGGAGCGCTCCTTCCTCGTTTATTGCATCATTATCATCAAGACCTAATATAAAAATAATATTAGCACCTTGTTTTAGTGAAGAGAAAATACCTTTTTAGGGGGGTTGCTCGGGGTTACTCGCCACGGTGCTGTGTCTGTGTCCGGAAGGTCGCCAGTTTGAGCCTTGGCAGAATAGTGACGTGGCCGTCGGCCTCTGTCTGTATGTTTCATGGAGTTCAAGATGGGAGACTATAGAGTGACTTTGGTGATGTTTCTGATTGATGGATTTGTGTAATTAAAAACTAGATAATGATACTTTATTGATCCCCTTGGGGAAATTCTTTTTTCACCTGCCCCATCTTGCTCTCATGACACAAATGTAGGTGAGATCAAGCTTGGTATCCACCCATAGCAGGACCCCTGGATCTGGGGGTTAAGGGCCTCCCTCTGGGGCTCACAAATGTGATTATTCTGCCAAGGCCGGGCTTGAACCCGGGACTTTCCAGTCACAGGCTGAGAGGCTTAGCCCATGAGCCACACTCTGGTTAAGATGGAATCATTCTTTAGGACTGAGATGCAGAAGTTGGCTTGACCTGGTGGTTGGGAGATGTAGCGAGTCAGTGAATTGGGGCTGCATCCCTTTGCAGGGTCCCGCCTGGTTCGGTGAGGATGGACCGTGGCGAGGAGTGCCAGGCTGGCCCTGGTGGCTGAGGCGTTTTCCAGAAGGATGCCGTTCTCCCGCGTCGGCGTCAGCAAGCTCTGCTTCCTGCTCTCACTGGCCTTCTGCGCCTTCCTGCTGCTCCTGATCCCCGGCCTGCAGCCGCCTCTCCGCCACATCCGGCTCCCCAGGCCTCGGCCCCACTCCTGGTCCCCCGACAGCGAGGCCGGGCAGCCTGGCCCACTGCTAGGCCTCGCCGCGGCACTCCGGCTGAACGTCCGGGCCCCGGAGACAGGGGAAGCCGGGGCTACGCCGCCAAGCGGAACCCGGCAATCTGGGGGGGGCAGTTCCGGCGGCTCAGCTGTGGGCTCTGGTGGTACCGTTGCCAGAAATGAACAGAACAGTCTTCAGGTTCTGGACAGGGACACTCACCAAGCAGGACTGGATGGGTCCCGTCCCAGAGATCAGCTGCAGCTGGGTGACATTTTTATTGCTGTGAAAACTACCAGGAAATACCACAAGTCCCGGCTGGAGCTGCTCTTCCAGACCTGGGTCTCCAGAGCAAAGGAGCAGGTGGGTAACCGGGAACGCGCCTCCTCCTCATTGCACGTGTCATTGTTCCTCCATCAGCAATGCCAGTCATGACTCCATCAGCCCTCTGAGTGACACTGAAGGGAAAAAAAACATGCACTTTGCACATAAACACAAACCAAGTTTCCTTGCCCAGTACAGCAAACAAGCAGAGTGGCTGTTGTCTTGCTGAGCAATCACTCATGGAATACAAAGCATCCACATCAACCACACTCTCAGATAGTCTTCTTTAACATGCTCATATGTGAAATTCTCCTAACATCTGGCAGCGTAACGGATACTCACTCATTTCCGAAAGCCTATTCGGGGAAGACGGCCCACTCACTCGGTTTGCTGCGGCTTATAAGTGCGTCACGGCGGAGAGCTTGGGGCCCGTTCTGGAAGCTTCCTAACCCTCACTAAATCAGTGCTTGCACAATTCCTGCTTGGTTATGGAGAGGAGCCTGGAGAAGCTTTTGGCGTCATTATATTATTGAGCTTTTCACAAATGCTTCATGCTGCATCCTACCTTTGGGACCAGTGTCCGAGTCTCCGCCAGTGCTCCGTGTGTGGGGACTTTCCCCTTGCTACTTCAGTCCCCCCCCCACTGTAAAAACATGCCCATAGGCGTGCACATGTGACTGATTGGTGTGTGACAGCCTGCAGTGGGTTGGTGCATCCTGGTATGTTCCCTATAGGCTCAAGACCTTCTGCAACCCTGAATAAGACAGTGGTTACTGATGATAGATGGACAAATGTTTTAGACTCTTACAAAAAATAGCACATTAGGATTTTTAAGTAATTAGTCAAATTTTTTTATCCACATGAGTTTAATCATGCCGGCGCATTTTAATGTTTGCTTAAATATTTTGACATTTTATTGACAGTTTAATGTTGGCAGCTAATATTTTTTTTATTGTGCTGATATACATATACTCAAAATAACTGAGCGCACAGTGTGATGTTGTGGGGCTTCGGTGCCCCCTCGACGTGGCAGTCTCCCAGCTCTGCTCATGTCTGGAAAGTGGACGTCAGGTCACCGTTAGCCTGGAGCTCCTCCTCCTGGGTGGCACATGAACGTCTGCTTATAAAAGCCACCGAGGAGCCTGGGGAGGAAGCCCTTGGAAACTGGAGCTTCTCCGGAGCTCGTGGTCAGACGTGTTGTTCCCCGGGAATTCTGGCCCTTTCAGAGGGCCTGAGGCCAAACACTCTGCTCAGTCTTAATGTAGGAAGGAATGTCATGAGCTCTTTTTGGGTTTGGACTGAAACTCAACTGCTGGTTCTGTTCTCCGATTAAAGAGCCTCACTCACACGGAGCTCTTACGGACATGTCAGTAGCTATTTTAGCGATAGCTAACATTTTAGCGGTTGGCTTTTTATGCTACTTTCTCAACATACAGTAGGATATAAAGTAGCAATAAGTACATGAATATGAAGTAGCAATGAGTACATGAATATAAAGTAGCAATGAGTACATGAATATGAAGTAGCAATGAGTACATGAATAT
>JAODKN010000093.1:12210053-12233487 GCA_026774425.1 Petrocephalus zakoni | reverse complement strand
GCTTTATAAACCTAATAAAACTGTAGTTTAAAATGAAGTTACATTTCTGCAAAGTTGATATGACTCCTGTGCTTGAAAACAGACATTGTATATTTATTTTGCTTATTGGTAATGTTCAGGTCAGTGGTGTTGTAATCATTGTATCAAAAACATAAGTATAGTAGTAAATAAATATCGGTTCTGAATATTGGTTATCGGGCACACAAACATGCAAATAATTGGCATCTTTATTGGTAATAAAAAAATCAATATCGGTCGTTCACTAGCTGTCACACTGCCCTCAAACATATCCTGTACCACTCTTACACACTTCTCTGCCACTCCTGACTTCCTCATTCAGCACCACAACTCCTCTCTAGGCCTCCTGTCATATGCTGTCTCTAAGTCCACAAAGACAATGCAGCTCCTTCTGACCTTCTCTATACTTCTCCATCAGCAGCCTCAGAGCAAACATCGCACCTGTGGTGCTCTTTCCCGGCATGAAACCGTACTGCTGCTCCCTAATCGTCACCTTCCAGCTTCCACTGCTCCTCCCATGACTTCATGCTGTGGCTGATCACCTTTATCCCTCTGTAGTTACTGCAGCTCTGCACATCACCCTTGTTCCTGAAAATCAGTACCAGTTCACTTCTTCTTCACTCCTTAGGCATTCTCACACTTTCCAAGATTGTGTGAAACAATCTGGTTAAAAACTCCATTGCCATCTTGCAAAAACACCTCCATGCTTCCACAGGTATATCTTCTGGACCAACAGCCTTTCCATTCTTTATCCTTGTCATAGTTGTCCTTACTTCCTCCTTGCTAACGCTCTGCACTTCCTGATTCACTATCTCCACCTGATCCAACCTTCTCTCTCTCGTTCTTTTAATTCATCAGCCCCACAAAGTACTCAAAGTACATCTGCTCAACGCACTCTCCTCACTTGTGAGTACGGTTCCATCGTTACCCTTTATTGCCCTAACCTGCTGCACATCTTTCCCAGCTCAGTCCCTCTGCCTAGCCAATTGGTACCTGTCCTTTTCTCCCCCCTTAGTGTCCAACCTATCTTTAGCCTCAGCTGCTGTCTCCTCACCTTACTACTCATCTCCTTCTGCTCCTGCCTACTTTCTTCATCTCTCTAGCTATCCCACGTCCTCTTCCTTTGTACACTCTCCTGTACTTCCTCATTCCACCACCAGCTTTTCTTGTCCTCCTTCCTCACCCAGATGTCAAGCACCTTCCTAGCTGTCTCCCTCACCACTTCTGGAATAGTTGCCCAGCTATCTGGTAACTCCTCCCTGAACTCCATCTTACAATCTTCCATCTTCAGTCTCCACCGTTTGATTCTTGACTCTGCCCTCACTCTCCTCTTCTTCCTGATCTCCAAAGTCATCCTACAGACCACCATCCAATGCTATGCTCTCTCCTGGTCTCCAATCTCCTTCAGAATAACTCTTCTGCTTAGGATATAATCCACCTTAGTGCATCTTCCTCCACTCTTATATGTCACCCTGGGCTCCTACCTTTTCTTTAAATATGTATTCACCACTGCCAAATCTATCCCTTTTTGCAAAATCCACTAACATTTGACCTTCTGCAATCCTCTCCTTGACACCATACTGACTCAGTACCTCCGTTCCCCTCACCAACATGCCCATTGAAGTCTGCTCCAAAGTCCACTCTTTCTCCATTGGGTACACTCTCCACCACTTTATCCAACTCACTCCAGAATTCTTCTACCTCATCCAGCTCACATCCAACTTGCAGGGCACATGCACTAACAACATTCATCACCTTCAGTTTCCAGCTTCTTACACATCACTCTGTCTGACACTCTTTTCACCTCCCAATCTATCCTCCTTAGGCATAACCCCTATTCCATTCCTCCTCCCATCAACACCATGGTAGGACACTTAGAAACCACCTCTGATACACCAGCACCTTGGCAACTAACAGCAATGGAGGCGGTCATTGTAAACCCAGGTCTCAACCGCTCTAGTATGGAAATCTGTATTGCTTTACACATGTTGATTTGACAAAAGTTTTACACTGGATGCCCTTCCTGATGTAACCCTCCTCATTTATCCAGGCTTGGGACCGGCACGAAGAAATATTCTGGATTGTATAAAATATGAGGTAACACATTACTTATGGGTGCTCTCCATAAGGCTACATGACACCAACATACGCCATTCATGACAGCCGACATAACTTGTCAAAAGCATTTCTAAAGGTTTGCTCCAACTTTTGTAAGTGTTATAAATGCTGGCATAGGGAACTCCAGTGTCAAGTCACCTATGGCGACTGTCATAGGTTTATACTGACATTAAGTTGTGTTATGACACTTTTTTCATTGACATAAAAGGTTTTTAAGACTAACTTTACACTTCAGAGAGGAGAGCGAGAGAGAGAAAATGACATAAGGTGACATAACTTGTAATGTAAAGCCAGCTGTCAAACAAGGTGAATATTTTTTAAAGGAGTGTTACATATGGCCACAATGAGTGTATCAAAGGGAGAATTAAATCAAGGTTACCCAGGCATTTACAGCTAAATGTGCTAGCCAGAGTCCAAAAACTAGGTCTGAGACGAAAGTCTTGGGTCTTTCAGCAGGATAATGCCCCAAAGCACGCATCCAACAGTACAAGAGAACTGTGGAAAATGAAAAGATGGACTGTTTTAAACAGTGATGAGTCCTGACCGAAATCACATTGAATCCCATTGAAAACCTTGAGGACTTGGAGCTTGAATGCATAGCCATGGAAGGGTGGCAGAAACGACAAGCAGATGGATGCAGGTAGCTTATAGATAGCTACAAGAAATGCTTAAAAGTGTCACTGCTGCCAAAGGTTCTGCACCCAAATATCAGTGAAGGGTGCCAATAACTGCGCCCAGTGTGTATTTTATATCTACTTTTTTCACTATATGGAGGCTATTTTGATGTTGTTGTTCTTCAATAACTTTGGACATTTTATTTAATATTCTGATAATACAAAATTGGTTCATTTGCATTTATTCCTGAAGATATTCTACATTCTGTACCTACAATTGAGGAGTGCCAATAATTCTGACCAAGACTGTAAAAGACGTGGACTTCAATTTAAGTACATCAAATGTCAAGTGAGCCAGTCCGTGCTAATGGCAAAGAACTGGATAATGAATCTACTGCCCTGATATTTGCATTTACATTATGTACTTGTCTCTCTTAAGATAAGGGATATTATGTCACTTCTATCCTGTTGTAATATCTTCATGTATAGTCTTCAGTTTACACTTCGCCATTTGGTATTTGTTTATTGCATATCTGTCTGTTTCATATTTCTGTAAAGTTTGAATTAATGCACAGATTATTTTTGTTCCTATGAAACTATGAAACCGATTCTGAATAAACAATTTGAGTTCTTTGTGGATTAATCCATCAGTACATTTCAGTCCTTCAGTGAATTCTAGCAAATGTGCTTTCTCTTTTTATTCCACCAGGTGGGGATGTTTAGCCAAGTAGACCAATAATAATTTTCTCCCAGAATTCCTCTTTTGCCTATTATATAAAGAACATCGAGCTAAACCGGCTCATAATTTATCCAGGCCCTGTATCACCCTTTACAGTATTTGAAATTTGAAAATGACCACTTAGCGTGGCAATCTAGCCCGTTTTGTGCTCTTACGTCTAATTTTGTACGTTCTATACGAAATGAACGTAGTGGTGGGCTCGCCCTGATATGGGGGCGGTGCTTATATTTGAAGGCTGGCTTCTGATTGGTCACTGTGGCCGTCACGCGTCCTGACCGACGTGGAGCCTCGGTCAGCTTCAGCGGGGAAGGCGCGGCGATCACGCAGCTTCGGAGCCAAATAAATGTCGGTCCTTCCGCAAGACGAACTGATCAAGATGTGGGAAAGGTTGGAGACGTTTAATGAGCAGATAGACAGCTAGCTAATACACGTGTGGCGCGGCGCGATAGTGCCTGCCTGCCTCTGCTGCTGTGCCTGACTGTGCCTGACTGTGCGGGCGTGTGCCGCCAGCTCCGGGTGACGCGCCATGCTTACCGGACTACTTGTCCAAAGTCCATCATTTTGACTGCTTATGTTTCACAGTGCATTTCTAAGCGAACTCTGTGCCGTCTTCCGTGATATTTAATGGCACTGTCGCTAACCCGGTTCGGTCCGTTCAGTGAGTCATTATTCAGTTCCTATAATGACCCGGCTCGGTCCGTTCAGTGAGTCATTATTCGGTTCCTTTTGTCCCGGTTCGGTTCGGTCAGTGAGTCATTATTCGGTTTGTTTTGTCCCGGTTCGGTTCGGTCAGTGAGTCATTATTCAGTTCCTTTTGTCCCGGTTTGGTTCGGTCAGTGAGTCATTATTCAGTTCCTTTTTCCCGGTTCGGTCCGTTCAGTGAGTCATTATTCAGTTTCTATAATGACCCGGCTCGGTCCGTTCAGTGAGTCATTATTCGGTTCCTTCTGACCCGGTTCCGTTCGTTCATCGAGTCATTATTCGGTTCCTTCTGACCCGGTTCCGTTCGTTCATCGAGTCATTATTCGGCTTCTTTTGTCCCGGTTCGGTTCGGTCAGTGAGTCATTATTCAGGTCCTTTTTCCCGGTTCGGTCCGTTCAGTGAGTCATTATTCGGTTCCTTTTCCTCCGGTTCGGTCCGTTCAGTGAGTCATTATTCGGTTCCTTTTCCCCCGGTTCGGTCCGTTCAGTGAGTCATTATTCAGTTTCTATAATGACCCGGCTCGGTCCGTTCAGTGAGTCATTATTCGGTTCCTTTTCCCCCGGTTCGGTCCGTTCAGTGAGTCATTATTCAGTTCCTATAATGACCCGGCTCGGTCTGTTCAGTGAGTCAGTTATTCGGTTCCTTCTGACCCGGTTCCGTTCGTTCATCGAGTCATTATTCGGTTTCTTCTGACCCGGTTCCGTTCGTTCATCGAGTCATTATTCGGCTTCTTTTGTCCCGGTTCGGTTCGGTCAGTGAGTCATTATTCAGTTCCTTTTGTCCCAGTTCGGTCTGTTCAGTAAGTCCTTATTCGGTTTCTTTTGTCCCGGTTCGGTTCGGTCAGTGAGTCATTATTCGGTTTCTTTTGTCCCGGTTCGGTCCGTTCAGTGAATAATTATTCGGTTTCTTTTATCCCGGTTCGGTTCGGTCAGTGAGTCATTATTCAGTTCCTTTTGTCCCAGTTTGGTCTGTTCAGTGAGTCCTTATTCGGTTTATTTTGTCCCGGTTCGGTCCGTTCAGTGAATAATTATTCGGTTTCTTTTGTCCCGGTTCGGTTCGGTCAGTGAGTCATTATTCGGTTCTTTTTGTCCCGGTTCGGTCCGTTCATTTATAGAGAAGATAGGGATCCCCCTCCCCCACATAGGCGAAATATATTAATGGGGCTGAAAATTATTGAAGGGGATGCAGATCTTTATAATGAACAGACTGAAAAGCATAGAAATACTACGAACTATCATAGATCTGAAAACTACGTTGGACTGTGGCCCTCCAGGACTGGAATTGGGGAATCTTGGACTAAATTGAAAAAAGACTACCTGCATTACAAATGATTGTACTTCGATCATGTTTGAAATAAGCTTGGGCCAAATAAAAGCCAGACTGAATAACTTCCCAGTCAGACAGTTGAAATCAGGTTATGAAGATTGTTTGTTTTAGGTGTAATTCTGCACATCTTGCTGGACATACTTGAAATTTAGAATAGCCTGTCTGTCAAGACAAACACTCATGCTTTTAATTAAGTTTCTTCATATGAATGGGATGTAACACTGTAGTTATCGTGAAATAAATCCAGTAATTATTAACGTGAAATCTTTGTCCTCGTCTGATGTCAGTGATGTCATTCGGGGATGTTGTATGCTGTCTGAACAATATATTAAGTGCCAAGATTTGCATGAAAAAAACGCATGACCCCTCCATAAGCCTATTGCCGGCATCTCCCACTGCGGTATTAAGAAGAGCCACACTCCTTTGCTCTTAAAATATTTATCCCCTAGCTAATTTTCCAGCAGCAGATAAAAGACTTCCCAGTGTTGTGATTTCAAATTCCTCACTATTGAGCATCTCCTTATGAAGCTTGATTTGTTTTCAGTATAAAGCAGTCTAAAAGGAGTGCGCATATAGGCCGCAGAGTCATTCGCATATATTAGATTTATATTCCTGCTGGTTGGAACACATCTTTTACCTCCCAATAAAATTGTATAAGGTGTTTTATCCTCTTGCCCCTTTACCCACTTTTGGAGTTAATCTGCTCATCCATACATCAGATCTGTAAAGACCAATCATCTTCCAGCAGCTGACATTGGGGGTGGGAATGTTGCATGTATGTTGTGACCAAAGGTGGAAAGCTCAGGTCCAGAAAGTACAAATCCAGACCAAGTTTTTGGTTCAACCAACCTGTTGAGCATGAAGAGTGACAGCCACAGCGTACTCAACTGGTTGGTTGAAAGAAAATCTTGGTCAGTATTTGTACTTTCTGGACCTGGACTTTCCTCCGCTGGTTGTGACACAGCACAATGACAGAGAGCAAGCTGCCTCTCTGCCTAATTAAAGGCCTCCTATCTTTCTCACTGGGCCTATGGAAGTAGAAATGAAATCCTTGAAAAAGTGATGTTTTTTTCATGTTTTACTAGAACAAGTTGGATTAGACTCCCTTCTCAAGGATACAGCATACTGGCTGTGTGTCCCCGAGGACCGGACTGGGAAACGCTGTGCTAGGCTGTCCACAGTCACTGTACATTTTCCTGTTATGTTTCTCATATATGCACCAGATTCTTCTACAGGAACAGTGCCCTGTGCAGCCTGGGATATGCCCCACGCCTTCCTGTAACACTGTATTGCAAAAATAATTGGAAGATGGATGAATGGATGGATGGATGGATGGATGGATAGATGGATAGATAAAATTCAATTAGGGTTGAACAGCAGAGGCTTAGGATGTAAACCTTACATTCATAATTAGAGTTCTTTAATCACTACACCGCTGGATGAACCGCCCTTCCATTTGAATACTTCTCTACTGCCAAAGTGTTCTGTTGACATCCTTTACAGAGTCACTGCCCACCAGAAGAGTCCATTTAATTGTTTCAGCTTATTCATAATGCATCTAAGAGCCAGCGTGTTTGGGAGAGGCTTCCGGAGTGATCTATCGACTCCGGTGTCCGCTGAGCCTCAGCATGGTGGGGGGGGGGACCGCTGTGGCATCCTGAGACTTCGTGTTAATGGCCTGGAAGGCAGAGAGGATGCTGGGAGACCTTTCTCCCTGTAGCTGCAGGAGAGCAGCGACCTGCTAAATGCTAGCGGAGCCGCGTTTTAATAATCTGGGTAGAGCGCCGCGCTAAGGCTTATCTGATTTCCCGCCGTGCTCTTTTACCTGCGGCAGACGCCTGCGGGAGACGGTGCGGTGAGGGACGGCAGAGTGCCGCTCTGTGTTCGCCCTGCCGCCTTCCGCCTTGCTGTGCTCTTCATCCTCTTACTGTCCGCTCTGTGGCGATCGTCCAATCTGTCCGTTCTAAACATAGTGCCCCTTATCAGGAAGTTTCCCGGAACGGGAGAACCCCGGCGAGACAGCGCTCCAAAGATGAAAATGTTCCTCTGACAGCCCGCGCTGCACTCTGGGCCCTTGGCTACCCACAGGAGGGTGTTTGATTCTCACACCTGGAAGTTTGCTGTCCTGCACTTGTTTTTCATTCCCCCAGAATACACCAAAAATATAGGCATGGTTTAATACTAACCATGTGCTGCTTCACTGTTAAATACCATGAAATCAGCTTTATTAGAAGTTGGATCAAATGATTGCTGCTGCATTACATTGGTATTTTGTGAATGTTAGGGCAAATATTTTCATTTTTGAATTATAGGGGCGGTTATTTATATTATAGGGTCATGAGTTTTTGTTTGCGATCATGGTAGCCATGTAGCATTTTATAGACCTTTTGACACACAGAGTGCTCTTAAATGATTAAGGAAATTTGTAAACTGTAAATCAGGTGAATGACCTTACATGCCTAAGGTTATTTTAGAGCGGAGTTCGCATTCAGGGACAGTGGCTGTTCACGGGGAGTAAAACCTGCACTCTCTGCTTTAGCGAGCAGGAGGCCCTGAAGCAGCAGGTGCTGGAGAGCGACACGGAGGAGTGGCAGAGGGCGAGCGGCTTCACCGGGCTGCAGAGAGTCGGCGGAGTGGATCTGTCCTTCATCAAGGGAGATGACGCCAAAGCCTGTGCTCAGCTGGTGGTGCTCAGCTACCCGCAGCTGGAGGTTGGTGGTACAGTCACAGACGTTCCTGAGAGCCGTGAAATGTAGAGGAGGACATTATGAAATGCTGGCCTTCTAGTGGGGCTGCCTTTTTCCCGTGAAGCGATTAATGCGTCACGCATCACTCCATTCTACAATTTCCTACTCTTACTATGTGTTTTGGGGTAAACAGGGTCGCCACAGATCAGAGTGCATCCCTGTGACTCTGAGGGTGGAGTGCACTGATGTTTGAGATCGCCACAGGTCAGAGTGCATCCCTGTAACTCTGAGAGCAGAGTATACTGATGTTTGAGATCGCCACAGATCAGAGTGCATACCTGCGACTCTGAGGGCGGAGTGCACTGATGTTTGAGATCGCCACAGATCAGAGTGCATCCCTGTGACTCTGAGGGCGGAGTGCACTGATGTTTGAGATCGCCACAGATCAGAGTGCATCCCCATGACTCTCACGGCGGAGTGCACTGATGTTTGAGATCGCTACAGATCAGAGTGCATCCCTGTGACTCTGAGGGCGGAGTGCACTGATGTTTAAGATCGCTACAGATCAGAGTGCATCCCCGTGACTCTCACGGCGGAGTGCACTGATGTTTGAGATCGCCACAGATCAGAGTGCATCCCTGTGACTCTGAGGGCGGAGTGCACTGATGTTTGAGATCAGTCACTGATGTTTGAGATTGAGGTCATAAGATTAATATGTGAGAATAAGGGTGGCATGATGCAAGTTTATAACACTCCCTGTTGCTGTTACTCTGGAGGAAACTGTGTGTAGCTCCACTGAGCTGTCAGGCTCTGTGTGATGTCTGCAGCAGTATCTGCCAGTCTCTGCACTCACACTTTCAAACAAACCGAACTCATGGCATTTCACTGATGCTTCCCCCCAGACGCAATAAGGAAACTACCTGACACTGTTGTTATGGGATCTCAGGTTGAGAAGGAGTCCTACTTTTCCACCCCTGAAGTTTCTCCCCCGTGACATTTTGGTACATACTTGACGTAGGGATGCCGTCTCACATCAGCTGCTTGCCGTGTTTTATTTCTGTCGCCCGGTCTGCCAGGTGCTGTATGCTGACAGTCAGATGGTGACCCTCGGCGCTCCTTACGTCGCTGGTTTCCTGGCCTTCCGTGAGACGCCACACCTGCTGGACGCCCTGCGGCGCCTGGAGAGGGACCGGCCGAGTCTGATGCCCCAGGTGCCCCGGCCTTTCACACTGGGTGCCGGGAGGTGGGCAGAGGCCGCGGTGCGAGATCCTGAGCTTCGCCACCGTCGCCTGCTGCTTGGGTTACTCTGGGATCATTTTGGGGTGCTGTGCAGCTCGGGATCTTTACCTGTGTCTCGAGGGTCAGCAGAGTAATAGAACAGAATAGAATAATAATAATAATACTTTATTCATCTCCGTGGGGCAGTTACCTTTTCACGTTCCCCATCCTGCTCTCCATGAAACACACACATATTCAGGTGAGAGCTTAGCGTCACAGTGCAGGGGCAGCTAGCATGCGCAGCATGATCTGGGGCCCAACGACAGCATCACTCTGTCAGCCCCACTGCTGTGTGCTTGAGCGAGGCCCTTAACACCAACCACTGCACCCAGGGATGCTTGCTGACTCTGTTCTCTGACCCCAAGGTGTCCTGATTTATAAGTGACTTGTGGATAAAAGCATCTACTAAATAAATTAATGTACAGAGGTACTTGTTAAGCTTGTGGTGCAGCCGTATGACAGCAAGAGGGCGCTGATGCAGCGTGCATCTTCTCATCTACCACCTATGAGAGTGTTTATTATTTAAAGATGTGAAATGAGTTAATAAGTTGTGCTGATGCAGGGGACTTCTCTGCTGAGTCGATCTGTTAAGCATCAATGTTTTCTTTGTTTCCAAAGGTCGTCTTTGTGGACGGAAACGGATTGTTTCATTACAGAGGTGAGTGTGTACAGCAGCCTGGAGGAACAGGAGGTCTCTAGTGCCTGCAGCGCAATACGAGCTCCATCATGCTGTCTCACTTCATGCTCTCTTGCTCCTGACTGTTTATTTCACTCTCTTTTATTTGTTCTGCTGTCAGTGTGTCCCAGTGGGAGGAGGGTATATTTGTCGTATCGGAGAACACGGCAGCGGTATTAATATAGAGTGGGAAAAGCAAGCCGCCTGAGCAGTTTCGCATCGATCCCTGTTCAGGAAATGAGCCCTAAAGACTTTCACTGTCACATGATCAGAAAGCATCGGTACACTTTGTTCAGCTGTTAAAAAAATCAAATGGCCACGTCAGTTTAACTATAGCAGTTGATAGTTAGCGATTTGCATCTGGTGGCCGTTTCCTGCCGTGGGTGGGGTGGCCCGCCGGGTGATGATGTCATCTCCCTTGCAGAATTCGGATTGGCCTGCCACCTCGGGGTGCTGGCCGACCTGCCCTGCGTGGGCGTGGCCAAGAACCTGCTGCACGTCCAGGGGGTGGTGAGGAGTCAGGAACACCTGTCGCAGGTGAGGGCCGCCGCGGCAGGCCAGCGGCGCGGGAAATTGTTTTACAGGAAGCTGGGCCGAATTTCACAAAGAACATGAAATAAGCAGCCGCTTACTCATTGATCCGGGCTGGACCAGGGAGGCCGTTCTGCTAATGAAACTATCGACTCATCAGGGGTGGGGAATCTCAAACCCCTCGGGAGCCTCAATCTATGGGTTTCAGAAAACATTTTAATTAGTGCCCGATTTGCTCCAGAATCGCCAGCCGAGGTGACTTACTATTCAAATTATTACTTCAGCTGAGCAATAAAGAGTTGGGCCGAGAGAACAGGAGCGCCCCCTGCTGCCTCGCTGTGCTCCAGCGGCCTGATTCCCTGCACACTAATGATGGGTTTGAATGCCAAGCTGTGGAAGCAGCACCTCTTAGCCGTCGGGCCTTTGACCGACCGCAGAGTGTCACGCTCTCTCTCTTTACACTGTTCAATCCTCCTCATTTATGCGTAGCGATGGTGAATGTTTGTTATGAACCCTGCGACACACTGCTGGCATATCCCCGACAGCCTCGAACACACGTAAATCACCCTTCTTCCACACAGCAGGGCTTCTCCTCCGCTCCCCACTTAATTACCGTGAGGTGTGAACCCTTAACGAGACGACGTGTGTGCTGTAAATCCGTCCCGGTACGGGGTTGCTGTGGATTATATACAGGCGTTCGGGCCCATAAATCTTCTCTGGCTGCAGTAGCCGTTTTTATAACGTGGGAAATTAAGTGGCCTGTGCAGGTAGGGGCTGTGTGCACAGAGCATTGAGAAGGAACTGTATTTGCATGGGATGTATTTTAATCAATCACGTCCTGCATTGCGATTACATATTCTGGTGTTGTAATCAAAGCTTTTCTGCTCAGTCGCGATATTCTTATATTTTCTTGCCTTGTAGTAAACAGTGAGGTATGCAGGAGTACTGAGTCTTTTTCAGATGTTTCCGGAAAAGCATCGCACCTCAGAAACCCGTCCTGTCCTTACTTCACTGCAGTGACATTTGACGAAATGAAATTCTCGCTCTTTCAGTATGCAGTACCCACGCACGTATTTGCTAGCTGTCGCTTAGCCGAGCCGTAAGTGCGCGTTAAACTCGCTTTGCCGCTCACCGCTGACCTCCGCGCCGGCTGGAAGGCCGTCACCTGTCCGTTACCCGCAGCCGCGCGTCTGCCTTGAACCCGCGCGCGATCTTGGCAAGCGAGGTGGGCGGGCGGGGGGGGACCGCCACGGGGAAGGGAGACGCAGCGTGGGGAGGTGGCTCTGGCGGGCTGGGGCCAGTTTGGCGGTTTGTGTGCGATGAGGATGTGTGCGTCCAGCCCCGTGTTCCTGTCACTGCCTCTGTCTCCCCCGGGACCCTCGGGACCCTAAACGATTGGAGCTTGTCTCATTCCGAAATGGCCTGCATGGTCCTAGGCACCACTAAATGGATTAACTTCCATGAATTAACCCCTGGCTGTCATTTTATCTTTTCTAATGCTCACAGGTTCCTCCACATACACCAGCTTGGTCCAACCCCCCTGCACCAGGCAGGGTAAAATACCCAGTTTGATTCACTCCCCGTCTAACTCGCCTCTGCTGTTTGATGCATACAGTAACTTCTTGTTATGCCTAAATAAGAATACAAATTGATTATCTGTGGAAGGATCACTTCTACACTCAACTTGCAAGATGCCAAAATTCTAAAAGATATGTTAAATGAACAAAGTGAAAAAGTGAAATGCGTCCCTACTGTTGAGCCCTGGCCATATAGAACATTGCCTCTCTGCAATGTTAAGTTATTCTACCGTGTCAAATGAACTCGCCAAACCTTCAGTTCCTCAATACTGTAATATAAATCTGACCTGGTCTGGATTTAAAAAAATCCAGTGCCTCGTGATTACTGGGGGCTTTGAGGTGGTTGTTGTGTAGGTGTATTGTGATCCTCTTGCTACGTACCTGAAATACCTTTGAAGGTCCGTGGCGTCTAATCATTAAAAAAAAGCACGAGTATAGTCTATCTGATGTGTCAGCTGGCCGCTTTCCTGCCCGATTTCTGTTTCAGTGAGCTGTTTCGCAGAGGTCGTTCAGAGCCCAGATTTCACAAGGGGGCTGGGAGGCGCGCAGCCAGGGGAGACCTGGGTGATCCTTTGTCCTTAATGATTACTTGGAAAGAGCCTAATTACGCAGCAGTGGGCGCTCGCTGCGTTTGTGATGCATGTGTGCATGTGCCTGCGTCAGACTAAGCGCGTCCCCTCCCCCCCTCAGCTGCAGCAAACTCCTGACCATCTAAATTAAGGCAGTAGCTAAAGCCCGTCTCTGCGAAGGGGGGGCGTCTTCCTGCATCGTCCATCACGCGAGGCATAAATAGATACCGGGGTGGTTAATTGTAGCTAATTGGGGATGCGAAGGCCCCTGTGCTCATCCCCGGCCGAGTGTCTGTTACGGGCGCCAAGCTTCTCCCTCTCCGGGGCCCGGAGGCTCTGGCCTTTATCGAGTTACGGGAGTGTCAGGTTCCCCCGCCTGCGGACGTACCGTCACACTCACCACGAGAGCCAAGTGCGGACGTCGCTGGAAACAGGGTCACCTTGGCTCAAGCGTGACAGACCCATCTGTACCTGCAGCCCCTGGCTGGTTTGTGGGGGACAGTGCCAGGGCTGTGAACCCCCCCCTCCCCCCCAGGTATCATTGCCAGAAGGACCCGAGATGAGGTGTTTTAATGGCGTGAACCTGGCAGAGCCTCAGCGGTGATGCAGCCTGCTCTCTGTCTGTGTCATTGGTGAGAAATTGGTAGAGACATCTCTGTAGGCGGCTGTTGGCGAGATGGGACTAAAACTCTAGTGCTGGTGACCGAACGTGACCTCTTAGGCCCACTCCAATGCTGTCAGCGGGCGCACAAGGGCGCGGTGACCCGTGCGGCCCTGCGGGTACCTGGAACAGGTTACGCTCTCTTCCTCTTTCTGATAACTTACGGGACAAACAGAGTCTCTGCGTAGGTTGGGAAGCATAGGGCTTATAAGGTTCAGGAGGCTGTGAAAATGACTATATTGCATATGTTCTTGTATTTACACTAATGTCTAGATAAAGCTCTTTATTTGGATACACGTACTTTGGATATTGAATTTACTTTGCCTTTATTTTTTGGTTTATGGTGTTAGATTGAATGCTTTCTCGCCCTTTTCCCCAAAGAGCATCCCGATGTGGTATTTACTGGGTGGGGGGGGGTCCTTCACAGGCTGATTTAGGGCAGGCTTGTGGAAACTCTGGGAGGCAGCCTCTCCCTGAAGTAGAAGATGCAGCCGATTAGCAGGCTATAAATGTACTGTATGTAAACAGACCTGCTGCAAATAGCCTCGTGTGTGTGTGTGTGTGTGCGTGTGTGTGTGTGTGCCGGTGGGTGGGAGGTGTCCGGCCAAAACGCAGGTGCCTGATTCACAGCACGCGTGGCGTCAGGTCCCCTTGGCTGCAGGCTGCCGCTCTGTGATTTACGGCGTGTGGTGGGTGCCGGTGTCCGTCTGGGGCCGGGGGCTTTTCGGCAGCTCAGCACACCTGCTTAGCAGCGTTTAACTGTGTAAATAAGTGGGTAGTCCCTGTCCATCCTCCCTTCAGTAATTACTGTCTGGAAACCTGACAGAAAGGCTCATTATTGATGACTGCTGGTTTTACCCACGGCTCTGGGACACTCCACTCAAAAAAGCCCCCCCCCCCCCTCTCCAGCGCCGGGGGGCGTGGATCCTGCGGGGTCCTCGTCTGTCTCAGTTCTTAAACCGACACATCGCTGACCGACTCAGATCTGTCATGAGAATGGCGTTGTGTTACCATTACCTTCCAAACATATCCATCACCTCTTGTTACCCGTAGTGATGCAATTTGCTTAGCGCATGGCACTAATGTTTGTTGTTTTTCAAAGCCCCGTCGGCTTTGAGCGAGTCAGGGGTGCAGCAGGTGGATTATTTTGGTGGTAAACCGTAATAAAACACGTGCGAAAAGCAATTTTTTTATATGCAAGTAATCTGCAGATTGTCGCATTGTAGCTGTGGTGTTAATTACTGCACTGAAGTCTCAAAGGCTGCACCTACTGATTGATGTTGAGTGGGGCCTATTACTTCAAGTGACGTTCAGAAATTACATTGTAAGCTTTGCCAGCTCCCTGGGATTTCATTTCATAAAGACACAGTTTGTCTTAATATATTTCTTGTAATTGATTCGAGATGCACTCAAGGATTAACTATTGCCGCATAAAGGTATGTTTATATCTGACTGAGGTTTTATGGTTTGGAATGGGGTCATGTGATGGGGTCTCTGGAGTAGGAGTCATAGCAGATGAGGGAGTGACTTGCCTCTGCCTCTCCATTTACAGATCAGTTCTCTTCAGAAAGCCGGGGACACTTTCCCCCTGACGGCTGCCTCAGGGAGAGTGCTGGGCAAGGTGAGGAGGCACGGGGAGCTGCATGCAGGAGGTGCGGGGAGGTGCATGCAGGAGGCGCGGGCGGGGAGGAGCATCCAGGAGGTACAGGGAGGTGCATGCAGGAGGTGCAGGGAGGCACATGCAGGAGGCGTGGGGTGGTGCATGCAGGAGGTGCAGGGAGGTGTATGCAGGAGGTGCAGGGAGGTACATGCAGGAGGCGCGGGGTGGTGCATGCAGGAGGCATGGGGAGGTGCATGCAGGAGGTGCAGGGAGGTACATGCAGGAGGCGCGGAGTGATGCATGCAGGAGGCATGGGGAGGTGCATGCCAAATGCCGAGGGGCACGGCAGTGGTTCTCCCTCCTCGAGGAATGAGCTCCGGCTTTCTGACGTCTACTTTCCGCAGGCGCTACGCAGCTCCGATCAGAGCACCAAACCCGTGTACGTCTCGGTGGGCCACCGCATCAGCCTCGACGCGGCCGTGCGGCTCACCAGCGCCTGCAGCCGGTACAGAGTGCCGGAGCCCATCAGACAGGTAGGAGCTCCCATTCCTCACTTCTGCATATGTGCCTGTGATTCCTGGCTAGAGGATGTCCATCATCGTAGTTACCATTCTGATCTTAGTTTGCTCTGCTGTAGATATCCTAAGAGGTAGGCTGAGGAAATGTAGGGCTGCCGCAGCTATGGCAGACTATGCAGCTATGTCGGATTACTTTGTAACTCAGGGTGTCCCCTAGAGTAAGCTGGAGATGTCGTGTGTCTTTCCACATTCCTGCCACTGGGTGGTGCTGTTCCCCTGCAGAAGAGCAGCTCCATGAGACTCTCACTCCTCATGACTTTGCTCCGCGCTCAGCCCTGGTCTGGAGCAGCTGCAGCGGCGGCACAGGCTGTATTTTGTCTCAGCTGTCGTTTGCCTTTTCCCATGATTCCCCAGCGGTGTGTGTTTATATATAACTGACACAGAGGGCATATGTCTACAGCGTCCAGAGGGCAGGCAATAAGATTTTATGTGTAGGCACCACGCTGTTGATTCTGAGGGTAACAGCGACGCTTTGCTTTCCAGACGGCCCTCAAGGTCGACCCTTTGGCAGGAATTCCGGTTGCTTGAGAACACGCCCACAGATAGCAGCTTCCGCAGCCAGCTCTGCTTTAGCTGTGGTCCGTTGGGGGCGAGCTAGGAGCCGTGGCTTTCCGCGCTGTGCTGGACTTCCGGAAGTACTCCGGATGGCCAGGGAGCATCCTAGATGTTGCGCTGGTTTGGGGAATGGGTTTGGGAGCAGGCAAGGTCCAGGAACAACGGGCCGTCCGCCAGTCGGCGTGTTTGATTTCAGCTGGTCCTGAGTCGGTGTGGCAGCCTCTGAGAGGGCAGCTGGGGGGAGGGTATCTCTGCGTACAGTTTGTTCTGCCTCATTTCACCACACACATTGAAAACTGAAAGGGGGAGAGAGCGGGAGAGAGAGAGAGGGAGAGAGAGAGAGGGAGGCGCGGCACGTGTTTTTCACACGGGTAGAACGATTACATCACCGAAAGAGTCCGCAGCCGTGGTCTGCTCGTGTAGCGGGAATGCAGCTCTCCCGTCAGGCTCATCAGAAGCTCCTCGCAAATCCTGCTTCTGATCAAACCCCGGCACCCTTGCCGAAGAGCCCAGCAGTCAGCAGACCTTGTCATTCCTGCGGCCCCATTTCCTGTACGCGGTCAGACCGCGTAGTTCCAGCCGCCGGCCGCACTCCGGAGTTTCCGTTGCTGATCGGGCGCTTAAGGTGCGACCACAGAGGGTCAGCCGGCGCTGTGGTGGCCACAGAAGTGGCACTGACTCTTAATGACGTGACTCGTCAGAGGGAAGACATGCCACTAGCTGAGCAGCACACTGGCGACGGCGAGCGTCCGAGTGAGATCCTTAACCTGACGATGACACGACACAGGGGCGGGGTGGATGGGGGAGGGCGACATGACCGCTCATCACCTCGCTTAATGGCGGACAGTTTGCACAGTCCCAACCGGCCGTCTGCCTCCAGGAGAGTGGCCGTCTGTGGGTTGGTATTAGGAGGTACTTGTTATCCGTGGCCAGTGTTGGGGAAGTTACTCACAATACGAATCCATTACAAACAGAGTTGGAGAGGTAATGTACAGAAAGTACAACCAACCAGTTGGGTATAAAGAGTCACAATCACGGAACACTCAGCTGGTTAGCTAAAATGAAACCTTGGCTCTTTCTGGACTTGAACTTTCCACCTGTCTGCAGTGGATTACTTTTGGGAGTAACTTCCCCTACACTGTTCGTGGCATTGTCTGAAAATCCAGGACAGGCATCCTTTAATGCAAGAGGTAGCAAGAGGCAGATAGCTGGTCCTGAAAAATCAGGAGCTCAGTGGCAGCACCCCCTGTCTGTCTCCCTTTGCTTAGCCTCAGCTAAGCTCTTGGATGGGAGCAGGTTTGGAGTCCTATGGAGAGGATAATGGTCCATGGCCCATCCCATCTATCATCCCTTACCTGACAACATGTTTCTCTTATTCTCACGCTACTCTGGGGCCGTGTTGTGAGCACATATGTTGTGGTCACATGGTCCAGCTTTGCCATCTGGAGCGTGTGCTAAACTTTTATTGAAGACAAGATTTTATTTTTAAAACTTCCTAAGAGTTACTTTGGTCGGATTATTACAGTGTTGAGTTGACAAGGTCGGGTGCTGATTGCTGGATGAAAAACGGCCTTTGAGTGCCAGCTTTGAGGGGCGCAGTCTCGCTGTTCGTACAGTCGGGGAAGGACGAGTGGAGCATCGCCGCTTGGCTCCTGACTAGCACCCATCATTGCTCTCCGACGGCATTGAATGCATGCCTGTTAATTCAAATCAAATTTAATCAAATTAGTTATTTAAGTGCTTGGCTTACGATTATCGTACGTATCAATGAACTGGGCTGCTAAGACTTTCCATGATGCCCCAGAGGAGCCCGAGGGGATTTGAAGCGGGAATCTTGGGCCGGATCAGAAAATGGTACAGAAAACCCTAGAACATAAGTGGACAATCTTATCCAGAAAGGGCCGATGTGTATGCAGGTTTTTGGGATAACCTTTGGGTCAGCTGTTCAAACCCAGGTGTGAGGACTCTTCCGCCAAACAGTCCTCTAATTGTTAATCTAATTACTGAGTTGCAGTGAAAACCTGCACACACAGCGGCCCTTTCTGGATAAGATTGACCACCCCTGTCCTAGAAGGTCCCAGAAACCCTGCTTGGAGACGGCCACCCCCCGATCCCAGCCCCGGGGGTCCACTGCTTTCCTTCAGGTTAAAGGGCTTCCAAAACAGTGTCATTAATGTAGGGCGGCTAGCTGTGTGCTGCCGGACGGAAACTGCGATCAGCAGTTTTGGATTCTGGAAGAGGGAGATGCTTCGGTACCCTTGAGAGACGGTTAACCCAAATCGCTATTATCAGTATCATATCCAGCTGTATAAATAGGCCGAGTTACAACTGTAAGCTGGGCACGTTCTGGTACTCTGGATATACCTTTCTGTAAGAGAATTCTGTTGGTGAAATCTTTGGCCCTGACCCAAATTGGCTCACACTGAGTTACCTCTTGGGCTTTGAAACATCAAACAAGGCCCGGCCGCGATCATCCACTAATATGCAGAATGGGCCTGAAAGGACTGCCTGTAACTGAAGTCTGACATTTGGGAGACATGCCCCCCCCTCCCCACTCCCTGCCAAGTCAGTTGATTGGTGGAAAATCCGCAATTAAGCTGTAGCAGTTACTTGCACAGCGTTTGAATTAGCTAGGCGCATGACAAGTGTGCTGCAAACTGTTACTAAGCCCAGCTAGAGTTACATATTGCTGCTGTCCATGCTTTATTCCTGATAGCAGATAACACAGCTACAGATACAGTGTAGGCTTTTATCCGGCAGCGGCATGAAAGCTTTCCAGTTTATTTTGTTAAGTCCCATCCGCAGAAATCCATTAACGTCTTTCACATCCTTATCAATAAGTAAGTAATTTCTCGAAGGCTACACTGATATTTCGGGGAAGCTGTTCCTGAATGCGGACGTTTTTTCTCTCTGGGTCGTATCCGACGCCTCGCACCCGGCTCCTTGTCTCGCACTGCTTCCGGATCCTTCCTGTCGTGTCGTGACCATGCTCCCAAACTCTGAGAGGGAAATCGATGTTCCAGTGGTCGGCTGCGAGACGGGCCTCGCGTGGACGGTGGATGCGTGATGGCTTTGTTTCCTGTCAGATCCTGCTTCCCCCGTGAGCACTCCACTGCGTTTCCTGATCTGGGCTCCAGTGGAGTCTCGGCTATGTCAGAGTAACTCCATAAAATTAAATGACCTTCATGTTGACTGCCTGTTTTCTGCGGCAATGTGTCGGCCTCTCTCAGTCCGCCAGAGTATATAGATAACGACCGCGTAGGCATATTTGCTATATGTGCAGGCTTTGCTACGGTCATTTATAAAGCGAGAGCGCGTGATGGCGAGACGTGACCGTGAGGTGCAACGATGTGCCTTCATGTCAGTGAGCCCTTTTCTCAGAAGCTTGGGGTCTCCACAAAGGTCTCATCAGCCCTGATGGTGGGGGGGGGGGGAATCTGAACAATGCAAAGGCCTCCGGACGCTACCCGATGATGACCACAGACAGTATAAATCATAGCGATGATTAAAAAGTTAATTTCCTAGTCGTCTGCTGAGAACAATGAGCGTTTTATGGGAAAGGCGGAAATCCTCGTTACGCGGGCGGAATGTGAATTTCGCTTTGAGTTATTTCAAAGAGCCGTCGGAGTGGCCTCGCCGCGCAATTAATCTGCATGGGAAATGGGATTCTCCTGCTTCTTTCCATTCAGAAGGTCTCTCACTCGAGCCCCCTCTCTGTCCCCTGGCGGCGTGACTTTGCCAAAAGCCAACTGGCGGCAGACACTCTGGCGGTCGTAATTGTTCTAGCTAAAGACACAACGCTCATCCAGTCGTCAGCCTTGACGTCTCAAAGGAGCTTAAGGGAATTCACGCCAGAGGCTTTTTGAGACCCAAAGGCCCCCTGGTCCACAGGATCCAGGTTCCTTTCCTGGGCTGGTAATCAGGTGTGACAGAGTTCAGTTACGACCATAATGTACTAGGCAAGCACGAGCACATAGTAACACATGGTAATACATGCTGTAATTTGACCATCCTTTGCTAGTTGCTTTCTGGTGGACTCCACAACTGCGAAGTGTACATTGCTGTGATCTTCATAAGGTTTGTTTTGCATAAAAGGCCAAACACTCTGAATTCAGTTGGCAGGTGGTGGGTCTTGTTTAATACCACAGTGCTGTTGGGTTATGATTGTTACAGGGTCTTGTTAACCGCACCGTTGTAGTCCTTGGTGTGCATCATTCGCTGAGTTCCTCTTCTTCCAGGCACTTGTGACCAAAGTACTTGTTTGGGCGAAGCCGCAGAATCAATCATCAGTTTAGCCGCAGTATCCGAGCGCTGGAATCATTAAGACCCACTGCTGCGGAAACAGTTTTATCACCTGTCTGCAGAGCAGTAGAAAGAAGGTGAGAGAAAAAGGTAAAGAAAAGAGCCAATGGATGTGTGAAGGGTTCCTGCGGGAGAACAGGGCATCTCTCTGGCTGGGGAACCAGGCCAAGACTCCCATAATCCTCCATGGCGGCATGATGGAAATTGCAGCAGACTTAGAGATTGGGGGCTTGTAACGCCCACGTGCAAGGCAGGAGAGGTATGCTTGTGCCCCATCCGACGTAGGGGAGGGTCACGTGCAGCTCTTTGGAGGTGTCAGGAGTGGTAGTGTGGGGCAAGACTGCAGCCCCCCCCGTGTGGTGCACCCTCCCCCTCTTTCTCCTCCTACTCAGACAGACTGGCGCACGCCGCTCCTGTAATGGGGGAGGAGGCTGCAGACTGGGAGCGCAGTGGAAATAAGCGCTCAGTTTGATGGCAAACACAGAGCCAGTGGCTTTGAAAGCAGCCCTCTGTCTTCCAGAGTCTTTTTCTCACTTTCTTTCTTTCTGTCTTGCTTTCGCGCTAACTTTTTCCACAAACAGCGGAGAACATTTATTTTTTTTTCTGGTTGTTGTTGCTGTTAAACTTCTCAACGGACTGTAATTATGGTGCCGCATGAAGGAAACTCATTTGTGTCTTGTGCTATAAAATAAATAAAGCAACAAATTAGTCTCAACACAAGGGGACCTGACCAACCCCAAACGGAAAGGCTCAGAGCTGCCTCCTGGCATCAGACGGGGCTTCCGGCCAAGCTGGAACTTCACCTCCAGGCTCAAAGCAGCTGACCTTCTCCTCTCTTTAAAAACGAGAACGTCTTTAAATAAATCCTCGCATTTAAGCTATTGGCTAGCATCCCATCCAGGGTGTACCCCGAGCCTCGTGCACTGTGATCTCTAAGACTAGCTCCAGGCCCCCGTGACCTAGATGAGTGCCGGGAAGTTGGACCAGTTCATTTTGGGTCAGCTGGCTTCCATGGTTATGGAACTGCAGAATTCTACATTTATTTTATGTGCTAACTTTTATATATTTTTTTCCCCTTTTTCTGTCAATGTTGACATCTAATATTGCAACCGGAGCAGCTCCTTGACAAGCCTGTTTGCTGACCAGGCTGCTCAGGCAGCGGGACTGACGTGTGGCATGTGCTCTCCCTCGCAGGCTGACATGCGCTCCAGGGAGTACCTGCGCACGCACTTCCCATCTCAAGGCACCTGAAGGCAGAAATAGCCGGTGAGTGGGCGTGCTGTGCTAGGAAGTGGGCGGGGTTTCGATGGGAAGTGGGTGGGATTAGGGCAGGGAGGTCAGCCCCAGCACGTACACAAATGGGGGATGTGCGTGTGGGTTGACGGAGAGGTATGGCGGGGACAGACTGGTGATGTGCTTAAGCTACTGTCACAACCAATCAGTGTCCTAGGTGACGCGGAATGGCGTTGCAGCTCCCTCCGTCCGGCCGCATCGTGCCTGGGGGTGGTGCATGTCTAACCTGGGGTTTTGCGCTGAGAGGCGGGGCCTGCTGATGCAGCCTTGGGAGAGGTCATGCCTCACCTTTGATCTGGCACTCCTCCTGAAAAAGATGTGTGTATAAGAAAGTGCCACCCGCTCCATCTCCCATCCGGCCATCAAAGGCTGTACATCGTCATGAACAGTACAGATTCCCTCCCCCGATGGCCACTGGCTTGCAAAGAGATCCTTTGAAATGAATATTTTTCGCACCTCTGCCGGCCTCGATACAGATAAATCCTACGGATAAATCCTTTCTCTTCATCCCTCTCATTCCTTCAAATCTGCAGTTTTTTTTTCGCAGTAAGAAAAACAACAAACTTTTTAGCGAGGTGGCTGAGTTGTTCTCATCTGTGGATTTTCTTTGACAGAAATTAATTTAGCAAGCTGTTGGCTCTCAGCACGCTTCAGCCGCCCCCCGCCGGTTTGCGTGGCCCTCCCCCACGGCGCCGTCACGTCGTGGACAGGAAGCCGCAATCCGCCCCACGCATCTCGGGGAGGGGGGCTCGGGGCGGGGACAGGGGCACCGCTGTATGTGAGAAATGGCCCGTCGGGGCCCTCGCGATTCCACGAGGCGTCTGGCTGGTATGCGACACGAAAAAGGCTAGATAGCGGACCTGCTTACGCTGCCATTCCGGCACTGAGATGCAGCAGCAGATCAGTCCTGGAAAACCACCAAATCCTGACCATTTGTTGCATTGTCATTTCTTGGGGGGCAAACAGAGGGTTAGAGCCGGATTCGGAAGGCGTGCAGGAGCCGCTCTGGACTCCGTGGTACTGGGATATGGAGCTGCAGAGCGGGATGGAGAGAAATAATGAACGAGTGTGAGGGAGCCCTGTGTTGGACTGACCCCCTCCCCCATCCTGGGTTGTTCCCTGCCTCGCGCCCGTAGCTTCCGGGATAGGCTCCGAACTGGATAAGCAGTTTCAGAAAATGGATGGATGGATGGATGGATGGATGGAGTGGGAGAGGAGACGGGAAGAGAGGTGGAGGACGTGGGGATGACAGGAGGGGAGGCGGCGTTTGGGTGGGAATGAGCGCGGCTTACGCTGTGGGCTTTTTTCAGGGGCAGGAGAGGGCACCAGCCCTTCGACAGCGACAAGCGTCCGGAATCGCCGTTGTCCTCCCTCAGTGCCCCAGGGACACCAGCACACCATTAACATACTCGCTGGCCACGCTCGCTTGACCCCGCCATGGACTCCTCCCGGAATTGGCGAGACGGCGGCAGGGCGAAAGGCCCGCGTCTGCCTCCAAACGGGACCCCTTCCTCACACGGCCCCGGGGAGGCCCAGGGAAAGTGGGCGGGGGGGGGGGGGGGGGGGTACCCGGGGCAATAACCCCCAAATGGGAGTAGGGGGGGGAGGCG
>JAODKN010000093.1:12195027-12208038 GCA_026774425.1 Petrocephalus zakoni | reverse complement strand
CACCCCCCCCCCGCCCCCCGCTCCGCCCCCCCCCCGCCGCGCCCGCGGCGGCGCCCGCCCCCCCCCCCCCCCGCCGACTCAGAGTAAAAAAGTAAGAGGGCGGACAGAGAGGGATTTGAAGGATCACACGGTCAGAAAGAGGAAAGAGACGAGAGGACAGCCAATGAGAAGCAAGCAAGCGATTAAATGATGGGAAGTATGGGGTGTCTTTTTTTGGGGGGTCAAGAGGTGTCACCAAGGGTGCACTTACATTGGTGATATCAGAATGCAGTGCTTAACGGTAAGAGATTAAGCCACATTTATAACCCAAAGAAGACAGCATTAGAGCAGAAGACATGTTGCAGGCCTGAGGGAGTCTGTGACCAAAATGGTCTCCACTGTCGATGGATGTATGCATATATCCGCCTTTATGAATGGGTCACGTATTACACGTCTTAGAAAACGCTACCCCGCGATTGCTTTGTGTTGAAGTGCAATGATGCCTAATGTATTGCCACAGAGGCCTTTGAATCCCGACATGGATGACACACACATCTTCAGGGCGTGAAGGTGAGAGCAGAATAAAAAGTAACAGGCGGGGGAAGGAGGCCTCCCAGAACAGGGTTTATTTATGCCTGCTTTGTGTGGGAATGGAAGTGGAGATCCCTGAGGAGGACACTGTACACTGTGAGCATTCGGAGGGTGAGGCTGGGTGTCACCGCCAGGAACCGCTCCTTATCCCAGAGATGTTCCCCGCTCGGCACGTCCCAACAGGGCCTCCTACTGCCCGACACCAGCGGGCCATTCTCTTGGCCCTCGACGCAGCTCACAAGCCTGACTGATACGTCTCCACCCCCGGGGGCAGACGGCCTGCTGGTACACCGCTTAATATCACTTACTGTGGCGAGGCTGCGGCTCTGACATCCGGACATATTTTACTGCCTCGAATTAGTTCCTGCACTATATCACTATTGCTGGCAAGACTTGTGTTTTGCACCCTCGTTGACGCTACCGCGAACACTGGTGTAAGCCTGGAATTGAAAAATCGACGGTGCCTTTTTTTTTTTTATCACTTTCGTAAAAATCAATATTGTCTCACTCGCTTCAATTAAAACGGTACAACTTTGGAAGGACGGTTGAGTGAAGCTCGCCATCGGGAGTTGTTTGTGGTTTGTTTTCCACGAACGCCCTTCCGAATTCCTCGCCAGGTAATTAGCCCGCTTCGGGGTCAGCACTGCTCAAGAAGTAGCTTCTCATCCCCTTCCCTGCTCCCATCAGACCCCAGCGTCGTCGGTTGGTAATCGCCAAACTTGTTGGGGCGAGGTCTTCGCCGGAGCTGCCCCCCACCGGTGATCCTCTCTGCTTCCTTGATCTCTTTTTACCGTTCGCCGCTTTGCAAATCCCCTCCTGCCAGTCGGGGTCATCGGCCCCTCCAACCTCCCCTCCAAGAGGCATTGCATCAATGGTAGGTGCTCAAGAAATGTTCAAGTCTCAAGATTTAAATGAACGTGGCTAGCAGAGACTTGTCTTTCTTTGCTGTCCCACTTTTGCTCGATGTTAGCTAACCTCCTGTTATTGCTGCGGTTTCGAGCATTAAATAACAGAGAGCCGCTCTCGGCCACTGGTATGTGTCTTACATATACACCCAAAAACAGTGCTGTGAAAAGTACTTTCCCAAAAAAGGCATAATTAGGGACAATACTTTAAATAGTTTGGAAAACAGGCAGGCACGATTTGAGTCAGCTCTACCCAAAATAAATCTAAGACCAAGTTTGGCTCTTAGCATCGGAGTGAAGCTGTCACTTTGCAAGTCTTAGAATTGCATCATGCCACAGTCAAAAGAAATTTCAGAAGGAAACTGTTGATAGCTGTGTCTTAAAAATCTCTGAAGACTCCAGGGCACCAGCAAACCACAGTGTTCAAATGAAAAAAGTAGGGAATTTTAGTAGAAGTGGCCATACTGCCAACATCTGTACAAGTATGAAGTGTACGCTCTTTTCATAGCTGGGAAGAACCAAAAAACGATATCTATGGGTCTACAGCACACCTCTCTCAGCCCTCGTGAGGTGAGTGCAAGCATGGTAAGGTAGCCCTCGTGTTCAGTAACCACATTCTGTGGGTAGGTGAGTCCGAATTGGATCTTTTGGGCAAACATAGGCTTGTTACCTCTGCAAGCCTAATAATACATCCCAAGGTTAGAAGCATTAGTCCGCCGTGTCTGTGCTGTTGCGGTTTAGGCATTGCTTTTTCACATGAGGAACTCGGTATTGCGAAATGTTTAAGTACCAAAGTGGTGCGTTAATTGGTGACTTGGGCTCTCTTATGTAATGTTCAGTCTTGCTTAGGTACAGTCTGCACTAGCTGGCTTTCTCCCTTAGTTTGGCGGCTCCCCGTGTTTATCCATGTGAAGCACGAGCGTCTTCCAAGCAGGTGGATGTGACTAGCGTGCGCCTTCTGCGCTGGCTCTGAGGAGGGGGGGTGGCCAGCGGTACGGAACCGTAACGGCTGCTTACTTTCCCGTGAGCAGGCTTCCGGGAGCCATCCGCCCCCGTGGCACGCTGACACATCGCCAGAATGTACACACTCCCCCAGAGCTCTTTACCATGGGCCCGTCTCTCTTTCGGATACCGTCCTCCTATGTCTCGCTCTCGGAACGGGGGGGGGGGGCACACCGTGCAGCTCCCGCCGGACTCTCGCCATGCCCGCACGGGGCAATCACGTGACCAGTCCCATTACTCACAGCCCGCCATCTCCAACCCTACATCCTGCTGCACAGTGGCTGCTGGTCCTTCGGCAAACCTTCAGCGTTTGCTGGGAGTTAAAATAGCAGCAGGCTGGCAGCATTCGAGTTGGATCGGTAGGAAGTAGAGCAGTGGAGTTTATACTCTCTGGGGAGCCGGTGGCCAGGCCTGCCTAGCCCATTAATACCATGGTACTGTTAGCATCCTCTGTCCTTTAATTAATATGCCTATGCAGTTATGTGTCTGAAAGGCTTGTCCTGCACAATAAATGAGAGTGAGGTTTTTTCCCAGTCAGCACAACGAATGAGCTGTTAGGTCAGGGGCACATCTGCAGTATTAAAGCCTCGCCACGCTGGCCCTGCCGATGACCCTGGCAGAGAGGCTCTGTCATTCCTTCCGTGTTCTTCTCATCTTCCGCCTGCACTTTCTGATGCTGTCTGTTGTGCCCCCTGCCCTCTGCTCTTCAGTAGCCTCCTTAAAGTCATATGGGCACAGCGCTGTGGCATGACCGTCTTCATGGAGTCGTGTCCTCCTGAGGTAGCTGATTTGATTGGCTGCAGTACTTGGTGGGGGATGGCTTTGCAGATTTATGGAGGCTCTATCACAGGCCAGGCACGATAGCAGGGCACCATCCCATAGTATGCGGACGTCTGTTTGCCCGCTGTGCCCATCTTCTTCCAGGCGCTTTTTGTCGTTTGTTGTAATGCATGAGGACGGTTCTGACAGCCTTGCTGTCTCTCAGACGGTCTCCCTGCAATGGCCTTGGTCCTGACAAATGCCTCTGATGAATATTCTGTTTATTAAGTTGCTGTTATTCATGATTTGGGCCTCATGTGGCTCCATCTCTCTCTCTCCCCCTCTCTCTCTCTGTCTGTCTCTCTCTCTGTGACTCTCTCTGTCTGTCTGTCTCACTCTCCCTCTCTCTCTGTCTCTCTCTCCCTCTCTCTCTGTCTCTCTCTCCCTCTCTCTCTGTCTCTCTGTCTGTCTCTCTCTCTCTCTCTCTGTGACTCTCTCTGTCTGTCTCGCGTTCCCTCTCTCTCTGTCTCTCTCTGTCTGTCTGTCTGTCTCTCTCTCTGTCTCCCTCTCTCTCTGTCTCTATCTGTGACTCTCTCTCTCTCTGTCTCCCTCTCCCTCTCTCTCTGTCTCGCTCTCTCTGTCTCTCTGTCTGTCTCTCTCTCTCTCTCTCTCTCTCTGTGACTCTCTCTGTCTGTCTCGCTTTCCCTCTCTGTCTCTCTCTCTTCCTCTCTCTCTCTCTGTCTTCCTCTGTCTGTCTCTCTCTGTCTCTCCCTCTCTCTGTCTGTCTCTCTCTCTTCCTCTCTCTCTCTCTGTCTCCCTCTCTCTCTGTCTCTATCTGTGACTCTCTCTCTCTGTCTGTCTGTCTCTCTCTCTCTGTCTCTCTCCATGACTCTCTCTCTCTCTCTGTCTCTCTCTCTCTCTATCGCTCTGACACACACGCACTCTTTCATCCAGCCTTACATCACAGCCCTCATTATTTTGGATTTTAGCAAAGGAGGTACTCTTTTTCTGCCCCTCGTCGGGAGTTTCGCCTATGTGTTAGACAGGGAGTCGAAGGAGATTCCAATCATGTGACACAGCCAGCTGGCTTCGGTTTGTGTACCCGGCCCTGCATGGAAAACGTACTTCCCAATCATGCGGCCATTAGACGCCGCTGCACTGATTCATTTGAAGGTGTATTATGGCTTGGTGAGTTAGACAGCACTTTGGGATGGGATTAATTTATGCATGAAGAGCAACTCATCTATCATCATAAAAGCAGGGTCTCTCCTGATTCATGGAAGCAAATGTTGAGGAATGATATCAAAGAAAATATGTAAAAAAAAAAAAAAAACCTGTTACATAATACATCCAAGGCCATACGCTGTTATAAAACAAACAAAACAAGCTGAAAAAACACGAAAATTGAAGTGAGCAGATTAAGCCCCAAGTAGTTTCTTGTTTGTTTGTCTTTTTTTGCCAGCGGATTGGAGCGTCATCATACATATTTACACGCAGGATGTGACATAACATGATTGGGTTCTGTAATTCGACGGAGAGGCCCTGAGCTGGTCGCTCTTCCACTCCACTATCCAGACACTTTCATTCTCTCAGTTGATTACTCTGTGGACAATGAGGAACAATGTGCTGGGTACTCAGGAGAAAAAGAAAAATTAGGTAAAATAGTGGAACATGAAAGCTGACGTTGGTGAAGGAGGAAAAGAAGGTCAATGACGCCTTTGAACTTTGGTGCTGGAGAAGACTTAAGAATGTGGTGGATTGAAGGTATAAAATCAAGCTTGAACTTTCACTTGACGCAAAAATGATTAGATTTATGTATTTTCACATGATGCCGAGTGGCACGGGGTTCAGTGGGTACATGCACATCCCCCCCCCCCCCCCTATGTGTTCTCCCCATGTCACACGTGTTTCCCCGTAGAGCCTGAAGACATGCTCATTGCCATTGAAATCGTCCTGTGTGCATAAGTTAAGGCCAAGAGTGACCTTGGCCAAGATAAGTGGTTAGGAGACAGATGTGGAGGCCTAGTTCCTTGAAGGAAAGAACCAATGTTTAGAAAAGTTGAAGGGAATTGAGGTAGAGGAGGACTAGCAATAAGGAGGATCGGGAATCCTGAGGACCCACACAGAAGACATTCCGGAGGAGTGCTATCTCCATGTGGCCTGGAAGGATCAACTTGATGCCTCCTAATAATAATCCTAACGAGTGGTGTAGCATGTGTCTCTGAATAGGAGGGGAGGCTCCGTAAGCGTTCTTTCACCTGCCTTGGCTGTGCTTTCTGGCTGAGGTGCAGAGGTGCCACTCATTGTCACCCAACAGGGGGAGTCAAGCCTCTTCCAGCGATACCCCAAACTGTGATTGGTGCCCCCAACAGCAGATTATTAATGCTAAAGTACAGAAGCTCCTCACCAGCACATACAAAGATATGTTTACTAAGGTCTGCCTGCAGAGAAAATGTAAAAATATTGCAAATGTTTATGGGAATTTTTTTTCCCCCAGAGTGAAATATTTTACACAGCCTGTGTGATGGTAATACCCTGACCTGCATCGCAAAGCAGCTGCGGGCTCATTTGGAGGCTGGAATCTGCTGACTCCAGCACATAACGTTATTTGTGTGTGAGTCTGCGTGTGTGGTGGGGGGGGGGAGGGTTGCATAAACTCGACAGTGCCACTCGTTGCCACTTATCGACAGCACGGGACAGAGAGGCCTCAGTGAGCTGGATGACCTGCCCGCACCTCCCCCGAAGATCAATAGCTTAATCGGAGCACCGCAGCCATCGGAAGCCTGACTATTGTCATCGGAGGACGTGTACGTGCGTTTCCGTGACATCAGGATGTCGCTGTGTTGGATTGTGTGATGCGTTTGGTGGTATACTTCCCTTCCACTGGGTTTGTGGGCTGTGGGGCTTCTTGGGACTTAGGTCATTACTCCCACATTACCAGAAGTTCTAGGCCGATATTGATATCAACATACAGGAGTTTCTCAGGTTCTCATCCATTCTCTGAACCCCGTGCTGGGATTCTTAATTAAGTGCACTCCTCATCCACCATATAAATGGCTGGTGCCCCTCCGAGACAAGCAGTAATCAAAATCACCCACAGGTCCCACGCCACTCCTGTGACTCTACTGGGATATTCCCTACAGTTATGCAATTGTGCACTCCCTTAAGTGCTCAGCGGGGGTGTTATGTTTGAGGGGGAGGGGCAGGGTTGGGAGGAACAAAAATCCCACGTAGGAATTGAACATTACAGAGATTAAAAATTGCATGCTTGAGAAGATTTGAGAGAGTGTTTAGCCCGCCGAGGGCCAGTAGTAATGCAGTGATGGGTGTGTCTGTGTTGGGGGGGGGCTGTGTTTCATGGTGCTTGAACCATGATTCCCAGAAATGCCCCCTATATTAGGTCTGAGGGACCTCTGGTGCTGCTAATGCTTTCAGCTGCAGCCCGAGAGTTACAGGCCTGCCAGTACTCGGTATATGTGTATTCGGGTTACAGGCCTGCCAGTACGCAGTATATGTGTATTCTGGTTACAAGCCTGCCAGTACATGTATATGTGTATTAGGGTTACAGGCCTGCCAGTACGCAGTATATGTGTATTCGAGTTACAGGCCTGCCAGTACGCGGTATATGTGTATTCGGGTTACAGGCCTGCCAGTACGCGGTATATGTGTATTCGGGTTACAGGCCTGCCAGTATGTGGTATATATGTATTCGGGTTACAGGCCTGCCAGTTTGCGGTATATGTGTATTTAGGTTACAGGCCTGCCAGTACTCAGTATATGTGTATTCAGGTTACAGGCCTGCCAGTACACGGTACATATGTATTCGGGATACAGGCCTGCCAGTACTCGGTATATGTGTATTCAGGTTACAGGCCTGCCAGTACACGGTACATGTGTATTCGGGATACAGGCCTGCCAGTACACGGTATATGTGTATTCGGAATGCACCCTTTCATAATGTATTAAGCGAGATCTTTATTCAGAATCCAATATACTCTAAGCCAGACAGCGTGTAAGGTTGAAGTAAAAGGATAGCATGGGGGTGGAAAGTGCATCAATGATGGAATTTATTTTTAGTGTGGCAGGAGATTTCTTGTCCTACAGAGGTTAAGGTTGATATGTGCATTATGAAATGATGCATCTCGACAATGACAGCTTGACATACGGCTCTCTGATTGGTTAACCTCGTTCTTAAATTGTGCCCAAAATAATTAATTCTAGGTAAGGAATACAACTAATGCACATGCAAGTCATCTGTTGCCGTATGTCCTGGACTTTTTCTGTTATTTATAATTTTCAGCTTGTATGTTGCACTTGGTCCTTGTGGCCTGGAGGTCACTGCTTCTTGGCCACAGAAAGCCCCTGAGTTTTCTCTGTCATTACCTAAATCCCCCATTATACAGAAGGGGAAAGTTCTGGCTCAGAAAGTACAAATCCAGACCAATATTTTGTTTCAACCAACCAGATGAGTACTTTCTGTCTATGACTCTTTATTCTGAACTGACTGGTTGAAACAAAATCTTGATCTGGATCAGCTGAGCTTTCCGACCCTGCCATTATATATCTTGCTTCAAAAATGTCCCAGGTTGCAAGTTCCTTTTCAGTGATACCAAGCGGTGGCTCCTTATCTGATCTGCTCCCGTTCTTAGACAGGTGCTTGGGTGAGAGCACCACACAGCCTGGCAAATGTTCAGACTGCAGAGATGCCCAAAAATGGCTAAATGTAGCCATGTGCCCCTATTAAGCATAAGTGTAATGTGCTTGTGGAGTCCCGATGCGCTTTTCTAAGCTACAGCTCCCGGCGTTTGTTTGCAGTTTAATAATAATTCGATGACATTGTTAGCCTAACTAAATAAAGTCAGTCCCTTGCTGTCCTGGGTTCTGAAATTGGTTTTTGCTGTGAAACCAGATTGGATTCTTGGCCGCTCTCTCTGCTGTTGTTTTTCACGAGAATTTGACACTAACAATGAAGGTGCTAAAAGCCACATGTTTTACATGTGTCGCGGTAGGACGGCAAAGCCAGGAACTCACTCTATATCATAGACAGTCGGCACGCAGCGTAAAACAGCAGGGTGCCACAGCATTGCAAAGCATGGCTGGCCCAAGGACACAGCAGAAGGCCAGACGGCTTGGGAAATATGCAGGGGAACCTTTTGACTTAATAGTCCATAGCTATAGCTGAGTATCGGCTCCGCCTCCTGATGGCCCCGTGGTTGGTGAGAGAGTTTTCTCACGGTGACATCATGTCAGCGTCAATCTTTGTACTCCTGGGTATTAACTTGACTTTTGTCTTTGTGTCCATGGAGATAAACGCGATGGAAGTGCGACGGAGTGCGTGACACCCCAGATTACAGGGTGCGACGACACGACTGGGCATGTCGGCGTGTCATTCGGAGAGATGTCAAGCTAAGCTTCCATTTGTAACAGAGTGATATGACATGGGGACACGGTTCCAGTTTATTACAGGACAAAGGGAGGCAGAAATGGGGAGGACGGAACACAGTCATTGCGGGTGGAGGAGTATTGTTTTCGGCAGGGAAGAAGAAAATCAAACAAAAAGGCTTCGCAGCCACCGGGACTGTCAGTCGTCGGCAGGGTCTGGGCTTACCGGGGGTGTAAAAAACACAGACTCTTATATAAGCAGGGAAAACAGTGATCGGCTGGAAGGAAATTTAATGCAAAGGCATGAGAGAAGGTCCAGCCTGTTGCCCCTTGAGATGAGCTGTGGATTGCGTATAGAGATCTCGGCGAGGGAGGGAAGGCGCGGTGCGTGTAATGGGGCCGCTCGCTCTGTCGGCTCGCCGGTACGTTTTAATAGCCCCTCGTAGCAGGGGTGTAAATGAAGACATCTGCTGTGCTGGACGAGGGTTCCGCAAAGACAGAGGAAAGGCATAGCCACAGGGTGTCGTAGGACACGGGCGCTGTGGACTGCAGATGAGGGGGTTTGGGCATGAGAGACGGGATTTTAGAAGCAGGAAGGACCAGGATAAGTGGAGGCGTCAGAGCAGCGTGATGTGGCTCTTCTCTTGCTAATGAGGGATTAGCGCTGCCGGTCAAGGGTTGCTCTTTCTACAAATGTGCTCTAAGCTAGCCCTTCTCCTTTGTGCATCACTTTCTGTAATACTTCCTCTGGCACTTATTAGCATACACCCACCCTCCTTCTTGGCGTTGTGGGCGGAGCCTCAGGCCACGCCACGTGAATTGGTACGCGCATGACCGACACTGGTCATTAGGAAAGCCTATGGCGGAACGGCAGCTCGCGCCTTGGTGGTCGTCAGCCAATATCCTCGTGATTAAGGGGCTCTCGCCAGTCTGCCATCAGAAACAGGGGCTTGAAGTCACTCTGAGTTAAGCCAGCTGACACCTGATTCCCCGCTAGTCCAGTAGTGGTGGGAGCTCCACCGGTCCATCGATCCACGATCACGACATTGGCCAGTGGGCTCACCTCCTGAGCCTTCTCGCTGTCTTCATACGTCACGGCGGGATGTGACCCGGTCGATGCTCTGCATGAAATTTCTCAATTTCGAAGAGAAAAATCGATGCTCCTGCTGTCCGGTTTTGGCACCTGGCGTGATGGGAAGCTGACGCGCAGCGCGTTTTTATTCCAGGACGTGTGACATTGTGTTTTGAGCGGAAATATAATGCGTGTTCCTTCTCAGGGCCGATTAGTGTAACAGCTGCGGTTACACAACGTGCCACAGCCATCTGTAACCCTTTACCCCGTCCACAGATTTAGAGAACATCCGCCTGGCCTGAGAATTAAGCATCGCAAGTCAATCCGCGATTCTCTGTATGTGTCCATTTCAGGAACAGAAGATCATTATGATTTTACATAAAGAGCTTTAAACCGAAAAGAGAAGATTGGGAGTGACGTGGAGCAGCCTGGATATTGGCATGAAGTCGCTGGAATGACCGGCCAGTAAGAGCGTGGGGTGGGAGGTTACTGCTTATCCCGTGTGGATGTGTTACGTCAATATGGCACTGCCCCATTTAAAACCACTTGCTAATGCAAAATCACCCTTAACCCTTAGAGTCCTTTTAGAGCACTTTTCCGTCCCTTTAATTTTAGTTTAGCCTGAATATACAAGCCTATATATATAGTCTTTATGGTTTTATTTTCTGGGCTACTCAAATATGTCGTAATTTGATGTGTAAATGACTTCATTTGATACCACCATTATAATGAAGAAAAACTACTTGAGCCTATTGAAATTTCATAAATTTTTATTTGTAGGCACTAGAAATATAATCTTATAAATGTTGTGATTGGAGTCTCTATGATGTGGGAATGCAGGGCTTTCATTGGGGACCTTTCTATGGATTAGTATTGTGAATGAATGCATGGTTAGTGCCAGGCAGAAATGAATATTTTTGTTTTTGTATCCAGTGGGTAAATTGTTGACATTATCTTATAGACAGCAATGCAGGCTTTTATATTTTTAACATATTTATTTATTTACGTATTTATTTATTTATAACATCAGAAAGAAATTTAAATAGAAAAGCATTCTTTAGTTTATGAAGTGAAGAAACACTGAAATTTTGGCCTATAAAATTATATATAAATATATAAAATATAGGGTCAAAACAAACAATTTTAGGAGTAACAAACATTTGTCTTGTTTATACTTCCTGTTCTGAGGATAGCTGGTAGTGTGAGGATCATTGCAGAAGAGAAAATGCGCTTTGTTTTGCAGGGTGTGTTTTAGTGAATGTTTAAAATATATGGCTCATTGTGTAGAGGGTTACTCTGGAATGCTGCAGCACACAGTGCTAAGGTAATGGTAATGGTTAGTTCTCTCCGTCCCAAAGATATACGACTCTTGTCTATGTGTTATACTAATTCAAAGTAACGAGCCTGAGATTAATGGGTGCGAAAATCAACACATTTTGCATTTGGCAGATTCTAGGGGTTAAACCCCATACTGAAAAGTTTGGGTGTTCCGTTTGGTGACTATAAATGACAATTGAGTGATGGTCAATACTTAAAAAAAAATTAAGTAAAAATTTCACGTTTTATAAGAATCCCCAGTAGAATATTTTCCCTAATTGTATTTTACCCCTAGCTTTGCAAACAGGTTGTTCTCCTGCCGTATGTCTCATACTGCCTGCAATAAGCTCTAGGCGCTTCGTGATCCTGGGCTGGGTAATCACTGGATAAGAGGCTGGAAGTTGGCTGAGTGGCTGTATTTTGCCAGCCCTGCATTTATATGGAGATGTGAAAGCCTGCTGTTTTTTGGGTCTTTATGGAGCGCTGGAGTTAGACAGACTCTCCCAGCTCCTTTCTCAAGCTTCCAGTCCATTTCATGAAGATACCTTTCCACTTCAGTTTGCAGTGACTAACCACTGATGATTTCTCAGCCAGGAATTAATTATGCCGTGTGTGTGTATATCCCTCTTATGAAGATCAAACAGGTCTTTGTCCACATTTAATCTTCACAAAATGCTAGCTAGTCGACTGACTTAATCAATCACTCATCTTGGAGAATCGTTATGTGGTCCGCAGTCATAAACCAGTGGTTTATTTGCAGTTTACTAGCTGCAACCCGATTGTTTTCTTTTGTTTGGTGTGATTCGGCTTTGTTTTGTTCTTTGTTTTGTTTCAGTTTTGTTTTGTTTGGATTTGTTTGCCCTGCCTGAATATATTAGGTTATAAGTCTGTTACCAAATGATCTGTGGCAGCTGGTCCTTGGCTAGCACACATACACTGCACTTCTGTGGGTTGCAAGTTCCGGGTAATACTTTGTTTGCCTAGAGGAGTGAAGGATATGGACAGGAGATGCTGCATAACAGTCAAATGTAGCACGCAGAACAGCAGAAATGTGGTATTATCTGATTTTGTACTGGGCGGGAGATTGTTACACAGGAAGATAGAGCCAGGAGCAGCCGCAGTCCTGATGGGGGCTTGTAAGCAGGGGCAGTAACAGCACATGGAGGCCCGAGGCCCGAGCGTGTCCGGAATGCCCACGCAGCCCTGCGGCACTGCCAGTGTACTGCGCGTGTCAGAGCTAACATGGGAAGCTGTTCTCGCTGGTTCCAACAGGAAGAATATGCTACCCTCCCCAACCGTCAATGCAGTACAGCGAAGCCTGTGCACCTGCCCACAGCGGCCTGCCTCGTACTTACCACCCCACCTCAGCTAAGAGGCTGCCTGAGCCCCTCCACACCCCAGTTTTCATGCCCCTCGTTCCATCCCGGGGGGCTGCTTTGACTTCTGCTGGACTCCACCCCCCGGGGCGGGGCTTAGGATGGAGCCGCTTAATGTGTTACTGAAAAGGAGGAGTAGACCAGCCTGAAGGAGGAAGCTGGAAATCTTCCTTAATCTCCTGGTTTGATGGCCTTGCAGCTCGCGGTGTTTGTGTTACGCTGGGTGGGCCTTTTCATCAGGGGGCGAGAGGTTAAATGCCGGGGCGCCCCGAGCGGTGTAAACGGAAACGCCCGGCTGTATAAGCAGATTGTTTCACGACGCAGCGAGCCTCGGAAAGCCGCTTTAGAGAAAAAGCCTTCTGCTTGGAAACGGGACACCGGCACGCTCTGTGAATCCCGGGCTCCCGCGAGCAGCGAGTCGGGAGCGGACGTGTAGCGAATGACAAGCAGGCGAGGGGATGGGCGGCCGGCGAGAGAGGGAGGGAGGAGCAGTGAGAGAGAGAGAGAGAGAGAGAAGCCTGCTTTTGCTGAGGGCGTCATGCGGCAGCGAATGGGGGGGCGGCCCCCCCCCCCGCGCGGGGGGGGGGGGGGGGGGGGGGGGGGGGGGGGGGGTGGGGGGGGGGGGGGG
>JAODKN010000093.1:12153169-12176971 GCA_026774425.1 Petrocephalus zakoni | reverse complement strand
CCCCCCCCCCCCCCCCCCCCCCCCCCCCCCCCCCCCCCCCCCCCCCCCCCCCCCCCCCCCCCCCCCCCGGACCCCCTGCCGCGCCAGGGGAAGAATAAACAAGGAAACGCTCTGGTGGCCCCGATAACACACTGCGCTTACGAACGAAACTCCGCCGGAAAACAAAAGCAGAATGCCGATACCAACACCGTCCCACTGAAGTTTCCAAGACGAATAAAATAAGACTGATTTCTCAAGACCAAAAAAAACAAAACAAAAACATATTTAGTGTTTGCACATATTTAAATATTTATATAAATCCCAGCTGTGCGCTTATTTTCAAAGAATATCTCTTTTTTTCTCCAAATAAATTTTAAATGAAGACTAGAACGACATAATCTTGGAAATAACGCATTTGTTGGATTTTGTTTCTCTTCTTCTTTACGTATTTAGTTGAGCTGACGGCAGGGCTCGAATGTCCACTTGGAGGCCCCGCCGTATAATTCAATGCTGGTCTCCGACCAGGCGAAGACGTTGCCCACCAGCGCTTTGCTGCTGCACGTCGCCAGATTGTAAATCTCTCCGGCTGAAAGCTTCTTATCCCATATATTGAAATTCGCCAGTTCGCCTACGAACGCTTGCGTCGCATCAAACCCTCCTCCGAGTGTGTCCTGTGGGAAAATATTTCAAAATATGTGTTTTAGGTTACTGTGTTAATGTTGGCCGCATAATTACTTAATGATCCCTATATATACACAAATACACCCTTTCTCAAGAAATGTGGGTCTTTATCTCCTGGGTTTAATACCACGGGCGTTGCTCCAAAGACCTACATTATGTTTTGGTCATAACTCATAATAACTCATAATGTTCTTGTTTATCCGTCCCAGGATATGCCGGAGAACAGGTATCACTGTATCAGTACGGAGAAGGCCCACGTTGTTGTCTGTTCTTGGTGGTGGTTATTTTTTTTTAACTTGACACCTTCAACTTAATATTCAGCTGAGCATATGCATAAAATCAGTTGACTGTGTAAAATCCACAAAACCTTCAAGATTCGCTGCATTGCTCTAAATTTCTAGATTATACGTTTGTTAAGTATGAGAGGGTATACCTTATTATGCATGTCATTCAGATTCATACAGTCATACAGCATATTAGTGAGATGTGTGTGTGTGTGTGTGTGTGTGTGTGTGCGCGCGCGCGTGTGCATGAATCTCCATGTAAGCTTGCCTGTTCCTGCCCCAGCACCAGATCCCCTTGCGGTTTGATGGGGTGGTACGGAGCCAGGTTCTCCCCGTTGCCCCTCATCACGCCGTCCTGGAAGGCCTCCCACACGCCGTCACGTGTTGTCCAGGTGATGCAGATATGATGCCATTTTCCATCGTTGATAAGAAACGGCAGCTTGGCGACCTATGACGGAAAACAGGTCAAAATTACGCGGTGTCCTTTTAGATCCATATACTACTATTGGCCCTGTTATATAACCACGGGGGTGAAGTATGGTCGAATAACCGTACCTTATCATTTATGAGTATCTCCATGGGGTTGTTCCCCCATTCGATCAGCACCAGTTCGTTGGCTTGGCCCGGCACGGCGTAGGAGAAGGGGGTGCCCACCCCCGGCGACGCGTTGGATTTGATCCACATGCACAAGGTGAAAGCGTACATCTCTGGTAGACTCTTTTTGACTTTGGCGTACATGTAATTCGTTCGCAGTGGAAATGTCAGCTGGAACTTATCGAGGGGCCGGTTGTCTTTCTGACCTGCAATGAGGAAAAGGGAACCCAGTGTAAACCCGATGGAGACTTTCCGAAAGTGTCCTCTTCAGTAGTTGCACAGGGAGATGCATCGGTCGACATTAACCCAACGCGTAACTATTTTCTTAGAGAATCATGCTATCGAACCGCGCGAGTCCGTAACTGTGACATTAATTGTTCAGATAAACCAGAATTCTAATAAAAATAGACTCTACGCTGTCCCAGTAACGTTATTGGTGACATCGCTTTTGCATAGTGAGATTTGATTTTGTAGTATGGTTGAACTTGATGGATTCTACACCTGACCAAAGACTCATTGATCCAATATTTATATTTCGAAATATAACGCGAGCGCAGCGCGGCGAATAACGGCGTCACCCATCTTCCTTTATTCTTGTTTGTCATACGTCGATAAACTTATAATGCTTATGGAGCACAGCAATACAGGCACCGTGAGCCGTCATAAACATCCCAGATCTGCCCGAGTATACGACGGATAACATGGGTATTATCTGTCACCATTGCAAAGTTTCTGAACTTAAAAACGCCAACGAGAGCGACACAAAACAAGGACGGGTTACCCGCGAATAAGGCTGCTTTCGGTGCAGCCTCGCCGGCATGGCCATTTCCGACAGCGAAGTGGCCCATTAGGCTGTAAGGGCGTTAATGTGCGAGGGGATATGCAGGGCAATGCAGCTCTCCCGCCCTGTGCATGTAACCGCAGCGCTCTCTCTGCGCCACCCGGATCGGGAGCCCTTACTCCCGCTTTAGTGGCAAAGGCGAAGCCCGGCTCGCCTAAAATGCTGTATGTCTAATGGTTCGTCTTAGAAAGAAATTCTGCTCCCATGCATTGAACGATTTAGAGCGAAATCAATATAAATACTTTGAGCTATAGCTAAATATGCAGTGTTGTTATTGTTGTTGGTATTATTATTATTAATAATAATAATAATAATCATAAGAATAATAATTTAATTAATTAATACATAAATAACATTATAATATCGTCGTTATTATTATTATCATTATTATTATAAGAAGACGCGGCTGCCTATATATGGGCACAGCGTGACTGACTAGATGGGCTTCCCTACTTTCTGTTGATATCTTACCTTTCTCCAGGTCGGTGATTCTATGGTGGAGCGAAGTCAGCGTCGACTCAACTCTGCCGCGCTGCTCCGTCTCGTTCTTCTGCCCGAGTTTGCTCTCCTCCAGAGTGTTGACCCGAGACAGGACCTGTTTCTCCATGTCGTCGATTTTGTTTTGCAGCAGGTCCTTGAGACTGTTAGTCTGCGCCGAATTGTTATTCCTGCTGAACTGCTGCATAGGACAGAGGAAGGAGCGGAAGCGTTGGAAAGGCTGGTCTAAACAAACACGTCTACACGTGTCGGGACATTTCCCAGGCTTTAGTCAGCTTAAATAATTAAAAGCGTTTATCCTCGCGGCCTTAGTTATATTTACATGGAGAGTTCGTCCCCGATTATACACTATTGCCTTCATTAGGATGAGAGTAATTACAGTCCTGTTGCGGAAAGCTTTGCTAAAAATAATTATGTTTAAAGGAGCGGATTAGTGACGAAACTCCGGAGAACGGAAAGAGACCTTGGGCTACAGAGGATGTCTTGCGTGCATAAAATAACAGGCAACTCAAAGGCAAGTGGGGAATGCAGGCGTAATTCGGAAAGTGCATAATCCAGCAGCGCTGGGGCATTGGCATACATACCTCGAGGTTCTCAAGCCTCTGTTTAAGGGTCTGTAATGTCTGCCCTAGTTGTGCGAGCGTATCCGTCGGACCCCTCGATACATCGCCCATGGTGTTTTTGGAGCCCGTCTCCTTTCTCCTGCCTCCGGCTTTTGAGTCTCCCAAGTCAGGACCAACCTGGCTTTCGCAGCGAATCAACTTCGATGTCAGCTCTCTGATGGTCTCCTTCTGGTTCATGATGGTTTCTTTTTGCTGAAGCACAGTTTCCCTTAGCTGCATTACCGTGGACTTCAGGTCCTCGGCCGGCCCGTTGTTTTGCATGGCAGCCGTGCACAAGTCCATATCCTTGGGCACGGACGTGCAGATGAATTGCGTCTGTCCAAAATCTTGAGTAGAACCCTCCAAAAACAAGAAGGAAATAAGAAAAAGTTTCAAAGGAATCCTCTCCATGTTGCTCTGCCTGGTGCTTGCGCGCTGGCTGTCCTTGGTTAGCGGGGAGAGAGCGCCGCAGTGTCGGAGCTGGTTTCAGCACCTCGGCGCTGTCCAGTGAAGTTGTGAGCACTTGGTGGATCGCGCGCGCTTTATATAGCGCTCGGTCGCTGTAGTGCAGATCCGTCGCATCACAGCGGGATAGAATCCTGGTTTTGCAACCTAATCACCCCACCCCATCCCCCCCGCACACACCCCCCATCAATCCTATTAAGGTGGGCAGAGCAGGCAATTCAATCAAACCACATCGGACGTTTGCGATAAGGAAAAATACGTTTATTTGTAGTTAAATCTGCTTTCCTCTCCCCATCAATGAAATGCACAGAGCATTTCAGCTTTAAAATGGTCAGTTTCCGTAAGTTCAGATGTATTTCCAAGGCAAATCGCAAAGTATATGTCTGTCTTTAAAGTTTTTTTACTCTTTATTATCTCTGTGTATGCTTTATATAAATATGAAGAAACATACAAATAATTTACGCCTTAAAATACCACACACACCCATTTTACGCTATAAATATTAGGCTAATGAAAAACAACGAAAGATGTTATATTATCCCCTAGAATTTCAATTATGGCTTGACATTCCTACCTCCTGCATAGTTTCCTTCTGGGGTGTCTACGCATATCATGTCCCCTAGGCTATGAAATATTATTAGGGAATAATATATATTGTTTTTTTACGCAAAGTTGGAGATGGGAATGTGGAAATAATAATACAAATAATGGTACACATGTTTTGTGGTATGCTTTGTTACAGATATTACATGTATGCACATTTTTGTAAAAGAAAAAGCCCTGTTACAATAATACAGACCTGTTCCGCTCTGTATTGGTCTCACTAACGCATAGGCCGATATTAGGAATCACAAATAACGTTGAACACTATTAAAATGAGGCAGAGTACGATTAGTATCAAGAAACTTATGTATATGCTGCATTTTTTGCCCTATGTTGTTCGGATACAGTACGTAGCTACAAGGGAGTATGTACTTTGTCGTTTTTTGTTTTGCTTAAGTCGGTCGGTTTGCATCCGAACTATTAAAGTATACTTTGCCTTCGCAGTAGCCCATTAATAAAAATGAGAAGCCAACGTCTATCCAACCATCCCTCTTCCCTCCGCTTACTCTGGTCACGGAGTCATGACTGCATTTTAGGGATTTTTAAGATGTTAGGACAGTGTGTACACGCTTAATAATACCGCCAACAATGTCATTTCATTTGCCCATTCCTCGTATGTGAAATTGTTAGTAACGCGACACTGGGTTTTAATTATGTGATCGATGTAACTTTATGGCGTTAATGGGATTTCTCCGAGGTGCGGCGTGTGACTTTCTCCGGTCCACCTTAAGGCAGGCCCCGCCCCCGGGCGGAGGTGGGCGTGGCCTTGGCGCCGCGCCCGCCGCACGGAGCACCGACCCCGGCTCTCCGCTCGCATCGCCCGCCCCGTTGGTGCGCCGTGCGTGCGGCGCGCCGCAACCGCGTGTTCCGCTCACTTAATTTCCTCGGGAAGTGATTCGGCGGCATGCGCGGGTGCTGTCAGGCCAGCGCGCGTCTCTGTGTGGGGGCAGAAGCATGGGGGGGCAGAAGCATGGGGGGGCATTCACACGGTGCCACACACATCCCTCCTGCCTGTACCTGCGCACTCCCAATGCGCATCACTCCCATCATGACTGCTGTAACACGCGTCTATTAAAAAGTAATTACCTGTCGGTTAGACCTTTCGGAATTCTCCGTGTTATAGTACCTTAATTTGTGACTTGGGGTAGGGGGGGTCACTTTTAACTGCTGCTGATTCCCACCGATCACGACAAATAATTACAGGTGGTGTGACGGAGGCATAGCCTGGATATGCATAACGCGATGAGGAGCAAAAACTATAGATTGTGACTCACAACTTGTGTAATAAACAGTTAAACCGTAGCAGGCTGGAATTACGTGCCGTTACACAACACGCGCTGTGCCAAATAACGGGGACTTAGTGTGTGGGTGTGTATGAGAGTGAAGTCTATCCCTCAATCGTGACTCTTCGGGGGAGTGTATCTTTGGGGCGTTTTATATGGCGATCTAGCTGCGTTGCGGCTTATACTTGAGGAAAAGGGTGGCGATCCCCAGTTTTTATCTGCAATTCCCTGACAGCTTACTCCTTATACACGCATTTCTTCCGCTCTGCGTTTTTCGGGGGACAGTTTAGAAAGACTTGGGATTAGGTGAGCTGACAAGCCGAATATTGTTTCTGGCAGAAAACTTTACGAAAGTGGTGCCATATGGATGTGAAGTCGCGGGTTTCAAATAGGATATTTGTGGCGTATTAATATTTATAACATATAAATGTACAATAGTGCCTTCATTTCTTAGATGTAATACAGCATTTCTTGGTCAGGGTGTATTATGTGTGTATCATGTATCATTTGGGGAGAAATATTTCCTCTGACACCCCAAAAAGACTGATAGGACTCTCGTTTGCAAGGTTTTTGAGAGAGGGTCCCATCGTCTTTCAGTCCACGTGCGGCGCTAATTCGGACAGCTTGATCTCCGCTTGAACCGTGGTGCTATACTGCAGCTTTGATTGCGAATTGCGAAAATATTGAACATGGCCATTTTATCACGATAGTTCAACATTGACTCGATGAGCTGGGAGTACAAACAATTGTGACAATTTCAGAATGCCAAGCAAAAAATAGTCTTCTTATGATATAGGTACGACAGACAGGCTACGTATACCTATACGACTCTGCAAAATAACTACAACGTAGTTGCGCTAAACTTATTTCTTTTTTATTTTACACATTCTAGTAAGAAAGATGACACGTTCTGTTCTAGATGTACTCTTCAAGAGAGAAATGCATGGCTTACGTTCAATACACTGAATGCATCTACAATGTAATAGCAATACTGTGTCCATTTAAACAATTTGGGGAAACCAGATGTGGCTCTCAGTGTATAACTACGTCATATTTGTTATTCCCGCATTGACAGACGCTTCCTTCTGACGTTTGAAACTGCTGTTATATCCCACTCATTAAATGTAAGATTTAAAGTGTTTGTGTTTGTCTAGCTTGTTTTTTCCCCATTATTTAAATATGAGGTCAGTAACATTGTGCACCCATAAAATCCAAACATTTGGCTAATTTGTTCCATACAGACTGCGGAGTAATTTATGCAAACAGTGTGATTCGTACGTTCTCTAATGAGTGATCTTTACCCAGCAGAGCGCTTTCTGTGCCCGGGAATACACGGCGTGTTTCACACCGAGGCGTAAGCCACGCCACTCACGGTTGTGGTGCGGCGCACGAATTAGTGCGGGCGTTTTCCGGAGCTCGCGGACCGGGCGCAGCTGATTTAGTGCTCTTACTTTGTTTCCAGGCTGCTGGTACTATCACAAGGTCAGCAGCAGCCCCCCAGCCCGCAGTACGAAGTAGATGGGTTACAGCAGAGCACGGCTGCTGGAAAATGGTCTCCGTAATAATCACTCTCCCCGCATCTTCTGAATAATGCATCCCCTTATAATAGAACGCACTCTCTAATGACAGAGATAGATCAGCATCATTTCACATGTAGGCACCGACTTGCCGCTCTCCCCTGTTTCCCATAACAGCGCCGGTTAATTTCATAAAATGGTTTTAAAAAAGACAAAGGTTTTATTATTATTGCCGCTCGGCAGTATTAGTGAAAAGGCCATTGATGGAGGGATGGCTATTGGCGCTCATAGGTGTTGGAGGCTCTCTCGTGTTAATCACTCATCCTAATTTACAAGTCTTATTTCTGACTGATCTCTAACCGCTATGTTTCACACCTGCTTTCTAACACACAGGTGTGACACAATTAACACAGTTGTTATAAATATAATTGATGATTCGGTAGCAAGTACAAATTGTGGTGTCATGCTAATCTGTCGAACAATCAAATCAGTGGAGGCATTTACACAGGGGAGCGATTGAAAGGCTCTGTTTAGAACGCCTCGTTAATTCCAGTACACGGACACGGCACAGGTAAACATTACGACGGTAGCTCTGTCACGACTTCGGTTGCACCCATCTCTGTGCACCCGTCTCTGTGCATCCATCTCTGTGCACCCGTCTCTATGCACCCATCTCTGTGGACCCATCTCTGTGCATCCATCTCTGTGCACACGTCTCTGTGCATCCATCTCTGTGGACCCATCTCTGTGCATCCATCTCTGTGCATCCATCTCTGTGGACCCATCTCTGTGCATCGAAGAATCCGTTGTGGTGGCACCACTTGCACTGTCTGCTGCGGGTGCTGGACCATTACAGAGCTTGTCCAGGCAGCCCGTGGGAAATGTGATTATTACCCAGGACTCAGGCGGTATGGTAATCGTATATCCGTTGTGTGGCAGTTTATTTTCCTCACCAATATGTGATTAGCGTTTATGTTCAGGGATATATATTTAAACTGACTGAAATCAAACTACACAACAAAGCCTTGGAAAATTAAAGGTTAGTGATCATATTTGCAGACAAACAGAAATGCGTTTTCGATAGATATAACGGTGATGATGATGTCACGCCTTCTGGGTTCTTGGTTCGGTTCTCTGCCCACTAGTTTGTTTCGCGGTGTCGGTTTCTATTGTGGGGGGGTTGCTTATGTCCATCGGGTTTTTACCCGAGTGTTTTGCCTCTGTCCAAAAAGAGTTAGGTGAATTGGTGTCTCTCAATTGCCCGTGAGACTTACAGCTTGATTGCGTGCGTGCCCTTTAAAGCAGGCTGTGCAGGAGTCCCCCGAAGTAATAATTTAATCGTCGGTGATCGGTATATGTCGCTAACCGGGGATACGCTGCGGTAAACTTTGCACTCGGATGCATTCAGAACCTCAATAAATGGCGAACTTTCAACCGTTTGGCCAAAAGTGGCAGGTGCAGTGGCCTCTGCCCTCATCGGTACCCGCTTGCTTTGAAGGACGGGTGTTCTGTCCGTGATGCTTCCCTGCCTCGTATTCTTTGCTCTCTGGGGCAGACTCCAGGCATCTACTGCAAGTCTGTAGTGGATAAGTGGATGGAAGATGTGTAGATGGATGGAATTCCTCTTGTAATTTCTGCATGGCTGCAGATATAAAACCTCGAGTGGAATTTTGTACAGAATGCACTCTGTGTATAACAGTATATTATAATGACGTAATAACCCACCTCCGCGCCTGCTGAAATTACGCCCCTAATGTTTTTCGAATCACTTCCACTGTTATGCTGTAAGGAAGATTTAATCTAGGAGAAGGCACGGTGTCACTTATTGAAAGGGTAAAGCATTTACTTGAGTTTCAGTGACTTGGAAAGCTGCGATATTCGGAGATCTTGACATTATAATAATGATAAGGAGGGAGTATGCGGCTGAAAGCGAGAGGCAAATGCAACGCCCCGACCCCGATTTTCACAAAAGCGCGCTGTTCCCTCTGCGCATCTGTCTTCCCAGAAATTAGTCTAATTCATCAAGCAAAATCCACAACAAAAGATGACTAAATAAATAAATAACGCCAAACAACGGCCGCTGACTAAAACTGCGCGCTTCTCCCGGCTGCGAAGAATGACGTGTGAGTCACAGCCGCCGACCGTAGGAATGCGGGGTGGGATGAGCTGAATCTCGTTCAAAAATCCAATTAATGCATCCCGGCTGTGTCCTGTCACTCGATGGTTTGGCTCACCAGATGGAGGACCACTTTAGCCGTTTTTTGGGGTTACTAGGACATGGACGCGCCACCTTTTTTTCCGCGAGAGGGGTGCGCAGCCGCGTGACGTGCACTACACGTGGAGTTAATCACACCTCAAAGTCACGGCGTAAGGTTTACCTCCAGCCCTCTTCTTATGGTCAGCAGAATAAATCATAGACGCTCTTCCCATGTTTTGCTTAAAAGCATAAGGTGTCTCCTCTTATGCGGGTCAGGGGTCCTTGACTGGTTGGTAATACAACATTTGATACATTGCACTATGTGCTGAAATCGTGTTATGATTCACTGCCTTATTGTAGGAGCTGGCGGAGGAAGACATAATGCAGATAACGACAGACGGTATGTTGGAGAAAAGGGAAATAAGAACTATACTGAGAAGCTTAACAGTTAATATCTACGGTTTTCAGGGTTCATTCGCCCTGTAAATGTTGTACAAGAAATTGCAGCAGGCAGCCCCTGAATGAAAGGACAGCTACATGTGTGGGCAGCACTGGAAAAATACCAATCTATAATATTTTATTTTGATAGGAATAAGCCGGTCTAATTTCCTTATAGCAAAACCTTTCCATTTCCTGCACTTAGCTTAGCTGCTCCATTGCTTCTGAAATGTAAATGCAGGCAATTTCATTAAGTAAATTCCCTTCCCTGCTATGTGCTCTGCTTTTCCCGCAGACACAACTGGCACATTTTCTGTGTGCACGTGTCTAACTGTTCATGCCAGGGTATTAGTATGAAGCACGTATTTGCCCACCTGAGAGCTACATTTGAATATCAAAAGATACCACTTGTATCTGAAATACAGCTTATAATTATGACAAATGACCTTTGATGCGACACCACTAAGCATTCTGCCCTTCTTCATGGACGCAGAAATTCCTTCTATGACAACAGGTTTGGGAAGCTGATGCAGAGGATCAAAGGAGAATGGAACCTGTATCTCATGGATCAGTCACGGATCAGTCACGTGTAGGATTATACGTCAGAACTAATGGCTTCAAAGATATGATCCTTGTAGGAAATCATCTGTTGTACTTTGGGATGCGCCCTTTGCCCCTCCTTCAGCAAAGTCTGCCATCAACCAGAGATGTAACATGGCCCGTGTCGTATAAATTTCAGCCTGGGGCTTCTTTCTTACATGAAGAGAATGTTTTCTTTCTACGAGCACTTCAGCTCTGCATGGAATCTCCCCTCCATCACTCGAGCAGAGCACACATGCACATCACAAGTGTCAGGGCAGTGCACGCTGATGAACAATTCCTCGGGGCAGTAGTAGGGGTTCCGAGAGGTACCAGACAGCCTGCCAACTCTGGGATACTTTTTCTCGAAGCTTTGCGGGACATTCTACCTTGAGTTTTTCTGACAGTCTTCAGCTGTGCGACTAATTAGTTCTTCAGTTTCCATGTCGAGGCCTAAATGGTTAGTAAAGTAATGGTGGGTGTCATTTTCATGTGTGAACAGGGTTACATCTTTGAATACATCTGAGTGCTCCCTAGTATTTGTGCAAATACAAGAATAACTAGTAAGTATAATTTACAGCTCAGATACCCTTAGCTTACAGCGATCAAATTATATCAGAGTCTTCACATTTCTCTGTGTTAACTAGCATTCTGCTTTCTGGTTTTTCTTCCATGTATGAGACTCGATTAGGTTTCTTGAGTAGACCAAACATATGGGTGTCCTTCAGGATGCAGGTATTGGGAGCGTAGCCCTTTGCCAAAGGATGTGGGGTGTGCGTGACAAGGGGAGGGGTGGTGAATGCAGTAGATAAAAATAACCTCTTTCTCATTGAAGAAGTCTACAAATTCTTGGCCAGTCCATATGCTGTATTCATTCTTTGAAAGCAACAAGCATGATTCCCAAGTGGAAAACTTGCCGAAGTAAAACGGGGGCATCGAAAGGCCAGAGAGTATGGCTTCGTGCTTGCGGCCCCTGGCCAATCAAGGTCGTTTTGTATCCCAGTTGCCCTCCGGAGTTGTCGGTGTCCATTTACACTTCATTGACTGCTAAACAAATGTGTCTCGTCGTAAGAAGTGATAGTGAGAAGTGATGTTGGTGGTGGGGGGGGGGACAGGCATCTCTGCCATAGTGGGACAGATTCGAGGAATCGCACTTTGCACAATCACACAATGAAAATTATGAGCCTTGCGCTAAAAACCTATAGATCTACAGGCAGACCATGAAACCGCGACTAAGCCATTACATACTAAGTGCTTTTTCTTCATGTGTATTTTTTTACATTCAATGCCTAAATTAACCACTACACTTCTATAGTACAGTAACCTTGTTCACTAATATGTAATGGAGCAATGGAGTAGATTTTGTGAAAATAGGTATCAGCCCTAACCACAACAAACAGTTAGAAGATGAATGGATGAATTTGGTATCATTTGATTTACCATGTATTGACGTGTTAGTGGCAGTCGTTCTCCTGGGCTCTCCGGTTTCCTCCTGTAGTCTTGATTCTCTGAAACACCCATAGAGTTGTCATGTCCTGCCCACCATGTCCACCTGACCCTTCTTTCTTGACCCTAACAAGCCACGCCTCTTACTCACTTGTCTTACCTCGCGCTCTTGCACTTGTGTTAATCGTTCCCAGCTGCCTCTCGTTAGTTCCCTAGTCTCATATATAAGTGCTTCCCAGTCCTGTGCTCCCCAGTTCAGTCACTGACGTCTAACCTCCTTGCTGCCTGTGCCCTACCTTGTTCCCGTCCTCCTATTTTGATCACTCTTGATCGTACTTATTTCCACCCTTTGTTCATTGAGTTCAATAAAGCCTCTTTGTTTCATCACCACACCTGCCCCCAAGTCCTTTGTCTGTTGTGACAAGAGTATGACTGTGTATGTATTTACCCTGTGATGAACCAGCATCCCATCCAGAGTGTACCCCAGCCTCATGCCCTGTACTGCTTGACATAAACTCTAAGTGTCCCTGACCGGGATAAGCAATTAGAGGAATGGATGAAGTGGCATATTTGAAATGTTCTTTTCCAAAACTATTCACTATATCACAATCAGAGCTCACTTTATTGCCAGTATGTACAAACATAACAAAATTGTTTTTGGTCCAGGGCCAAACATGAAGTACGTAATTATAACGTCAGGGCAGAGTGTTGGTCCATGAGTCGGCTTACAGACAGTAGGGATTTATTTAGTAAGTAAACCACAGCCAAAACAAATGGACCATGAAGGGTCAAAACCAAAGGCAGGTAGGGCAGGACTGAGAGCCGGGATATACTGTACGTGACGCATACGCACCGCAAGCGGTGTTCTGACGATACTTGCATGCGTAGTTTAAGTCTATCTGGATTTCAGGTCATGGCTGCCAGGGAGCAGTGTGAGAATCTCCCATCTCACTTGTTTGTATGACATTGTGACATTAAATGTTCTGCACTTTTATAAAGGAAAAATTTGTTCAAATAAATCAGTTTCTCACAAACAAGTCTATTCATGAGTGGCTTAAACAGCAAGGATGAAAGTGATTAGCATTGACGCAGAGAGCGCATCGCATGCAGAGCTGTTGCAAAAGTAGCAGCAGTGAACTTCAAACTAACGTTAAATACATGCTAGATATTTTTGGTGGTACTGCAACTCGCGCACGCATCTCATTAATTCCTCACTTAGGTGCACAGATGACGCATGGAATCAACCAGGAAAAAGCGTGGCTGCAATGACATGTATATGTACGTCTTGTGAGCGTCGAGAATAATTCGGCCCTACGCTCGGGGAAACACTGGACAACAGGTTTTAACGAAGAACACTGACTAGGGTCTAAAATGCAGGTAACACAAACAAACCACAGACACACCACTAACAGATTTACATCCACAATGATGGACCAAGGAGTAGGGCCAAGGTAAGCACACGTATATATGTATGACGAGGTCTACATGAGGGGCAGGTGTGGGCCATAACAATTAACTAAACACTGGGGCTAGGAGCAAGAGGACACAAATAAGGGTTCTTACCACTTAACACTCAGGGCTTATACGGAGTGGGATGGAATGGGATGGGATGGGATGGGACGGAATGAGATGGGATGACAGGACTGGGTAGGGACTGGTCCTGACAACAATAATATAATACAAGATAAACCAGAATACAATTACAATATAAAAATGTACAGAAGGCAATTATACAGAAGACACAGTGCAAGACATCTTAGAATGATTAATTAATACTGCAAGACCTATAAGTTAACTAATGCAAAAACCAAAAAAGGTTGTTCATTGTTATGTAAGTTGAAATGATATTGCACATATACCATATCAGACAGGGGAAGAGGGGAATTGCTCCTGGGTGAGAGGATTGCACCTGAGTGACAGACTACTGAGGCACTAGTCGCATTTATTTAGGACCTGGTTGGCTATGGGGAAGAAGTTGTGGAGATGGCATGGGGTCTGGGTCATTATACACTTGCACCTCCTCTGTGATGGCAGTTTGGTGAAGAGGTGACTGCCTGGATGGGAGGAATGGGCCAGTGGTTTTCTCAGCTATGCGGCCCACGTGGTGTAACCTGGTTTTGAAGAGGGTGGAGGCAGCAGGAGACCAGGCGGTGGTGGAGGACATCATAACACTCTCAGTGATGGCAGAGTAGAAGTTCAGTAAGATGGGTTGGGAGAAATTGAGCTTCTGAGTTGGCGTAGGTAGAGCAGTCTGTTCTGGGCTTTTTTGGTGATGAAGGTGACGCACAAATTCAATGTGTTGGTGATGGTGGTCCCCTGGAATTTGAATGACTCGGCCACAGAAATGGCCAGGCCTTTAATATCCATCAGGAAGCAGGCAGGGGGCTGATGGCAGAAGTAGACATTTCAACTGCCTTGACCACATTGAGTTCCAGGTCGCTGCTGGCACACCATGCGCTAAGATGGCCAGCTTCTCTGCGATAAGAGGTCTCATCATTATTGGCAATGAGTCTCATCACTGTTTTGTTGACTGCAAACTTTAAGATTCTGATGGACTTGTTTGCAAAGGTACAGTCAGGCAAAGGTACAGTGTAAGGTTAACATAGGAGGGGTGGGAGAACAGTGCCCTGGGAGGATCCTGTGCTGATGTTTGTCAGGAAGCTGGTAATCCACTGACAGATGATTATGGGTACCACTACCTTACTTATCTTACCTAGTTTGGGAACCTGCTCCTGATTTATGAGTACTATACACCACACAACAGGAACTGGGTCCTTTATGGGTGTCGTTTTTTTTTTTTAAGTTATTTGTTAGTTATTGGGGGGGTTGATCGCGATCAGGAAACAGCCATTTATTTATATTTTACTAATATGACCCATGTTCATGATTGTTATTAAATCTGAACAGCACATTGATCTTTCCCTTTCCACAGAATAAAAAATAATGTAACTTTATTGGCGCCAATAAGCGCTGACAAGCTCACAGCTGGCACCGGCAATATCGGGCAGGAGCATATGGGGCACTGATCGAACTTTCCGATGTAGAAATATTGAGTGGCAAGCAGAAGATGTATCGGGGTACAAAAATAATTCCATCTGCTCAGTTTTTGCTCAGTTACACCTCTTATTCTGCCCTTCTGCGTAACCTCCATGTTTGCGCCTTTTACCGTTCATGAGTATTGGAACTGGACTTTGGCAATGGAAGATGACATAAAACAGGCACACAAGAACACAAGTACGGTCAAGTACGTATACTGAGAAACACCCCAAGTCAGGACTACTGAAAAAGGGTTCTGGAACTGCCTCCAAGGAACTACAATCGAGTTCCTGCAGTGTGAACATGGTTCCGGAAAGCTTCTACTTCCAGAGAAAAGTTCTGCTGGTGTGAAAGCCCCTTAATCAATTTGCAGAGGGTAATGGAGGGGCTCTGTGCTGGACTTGCCATAGGCCAGCATTAGGTGTGTAAAGCTTTTCATAACCGCTGAGGTCAGAGCAACCTTGTTTAATATATATTTTTCATCACAAAAACAATTTGTGACTTCATGGTTTATCATTACAGTCCTCAAAGCTAGCACTTCCTAACCAGGGCATGTGGCTAACGGAGGTACCTGGGTATCAAGCGCATTCCTTCCCCGGACTGGCGCCTTCAGCTGTGTTATTATGCTACGTGACACGTAAACACGTTGGGGGGTGAAATCGCGTACGAGCCGACAGAAATTTGTGTTAGACTGACATCTTTCTCCTCTTTTTTGTCAGCCAAATTGCTTTTTGGAAAAACGCCCAATAGCAGAACTGCATGTATTGCTATTAATTTATTAGAAGAGGGCAGATATGACTGAGTAGCGTGCTTATATGAATTATAATGCCAGCGGATGCTTGTCGAACACGTGGCAGACACCTACGCTTTCTTGATTTGCTTCTTCTTCGATTTCGGAAAATAAAGGTTAAAAGGTGCAATTCGGTGTACAAGCTTATTCTCTTTGTCCTAGGAGCTCACCACAAATAATGTTTGATTTACCGTGCAATGTGTGGACTAAGGCGGGCCGTAACAGCAGCAGAGTGTTGTTAATCTAATTCCAATGCACTGTTAGGTTCAATAACCGAGTCCTTGGAGTGATACAGTGGAGCAGAAGGGGTGGTACTCTGGGAGTTAATCACGGACATTTTACATTCTACTGATTGACACAAATTCTTCACTCTGCCACCGGTGTGATTGCCCGGAGCGTTGCTGGTCCAGCTTAGCAGATGCCTAGCTGTACCCAACGGATCACGCAGCATTGCCTTCGCCAACAGACAGCCACGCTCGCAACGAACCTTCCTCCATATTTTTATAAATTATACAACTGAAGGTCTTACCCACTCTAAAAATAGACAACCCTCATAATATATAAATATATATGTACACACACACACACACACACATAAGATATGTCTGTGTATGTGTTGGTGTGAGTGTAGAGATGGGGGCGTATAAAGATAATTTGAGAATTCTACTTTTTGAATGTTCCTCCCATCTGCTGCCAATTGATTTTATACTGTTAGCTCTTACGGTGAGAGTTTTTATATAATTTTAAAGCAAAAAAAATCAATAAAGAATATAATAAATTGCTGGTAGAGTTTTCAAAGAACATGCAATATTTCTTTTAAGAATTTATTACGTTATCAGCCATGTATTGTGATGGTGTCGTCAAATGACACACGACTGATATGTTTTCAAAAGAAAAGTAACAAAATAAAATGCCAGAAATATTAATCTTTGGGATTAGCTCAATCTGCAGAATATGGAAGAAAAATATACACAATAAAAAAGGGAGAACAAAAATACCTTAAGAATAAAAAAACAAAAAGATAAAATACACAATATGCTGGCATTCCTCTTCCTCCATGTAGTTCAAATAAATAAAAAATCAATTACTTTTTCGCATCGGTTCAGCGAAATTTCTGCTTTGATGTTGATTCGGATTTAATTTAAAAAATGTCGATTTGTAGGCAGTGGGAAGGAGCAGGATGACAAAAATGCCCGGTGAATCATTTTCCTTAAGAATGTTCTCCCATTGGTTTTTAAATATTATAAAAGAGTAACATCACCTTCATTTAAAGGTCCATTGAGCATATTCTTATTGATGGATTCGATTTGATAGCTAACATCCCTCACAGAGAATCTTTCCCAGCTGGACTTGTCAGATTAGAAATCTTTCACCCCCTTTATCATTCAGTCCTGGGTTTCTGAGCCCTGTTACTCACAATTTGCACATCTGGTAAGATAAGATAAGATAACTCTTCATTGTCATTGCACAGTCATACTTTGTACAAAAGTACAACAAAATTAGGATACTGTCCCACATTGGCAATAAACCCAACACAATTGTGTAAAAATGTAAATAGTGTGGGAAAAAAATGTGTGTGTTTATAAATAATGTACATTGCACGTTGAAACAGAAACAGAAGCAGTTCACCTGTGCAGCAGCCACTGGAACAACAGAAACATGCCATGTCATTAAAGCCAGACTTTCTCACTCCGAATCCCATGCTTCTCGGTTTCGCTGTTGCTTGTGAGGGAAACCGCGGGAGTGCTGAGCGTGAACTGCCCGCAGAATAAGATGCACCCTGTCAATCATCTGTGGTATTTCCATGTTTTCTGATGAGCTGAAAGCCTAGCATATGCAGTGAGGCCCAGACTTTGCAAATCATTATGTATTTCCTATCTCCGCAGGGGGAGGTGGGGAGGTGCTCTTTTTTGTCAGATTAAACGGAGAAATGAGCGAGACAGAGGGGAGACTCATAGCCCGCCTTAGCGATTCATCTCCTCTCCTGGTTTCCCTCTCTGCCTCTGAATTGAGTGTCCTGGGCCCTGCCATCTTCTGAAGTCGTTTTCATTTTTACATTGTAGAACATTCTCTATTGATATTTCTCTGCACTGTCATCTACCGGTGGCTTCCTCTGCTGCCCTGCTATTGTTTTCAGATCCTCTCTGGGATTGTTCATCTCGTACCACATCGCAGACCCAGATGGCAAGTGTGGCCATCACATATATAACTGACACTATCAGACACTGATGGGACCTTTGAAATGGCAGCTGACTCACCCGATATTCAGCTGAAGGGAGCCAAAATGGTGAAGGACAGAACATGGCACCTAAACGCGGTAGCTTAATGTGCACTTGTGCGTGAGGCGGCCAGAGTCGGCTTCTTCTTCCAACCGAATACTTGTCGGCCAGTTGAAATCTTCACAATTGCAATCCACATATGCACACATGCCCTCATGCACACACACACGGACACGTGCGCGCATGCAACAGGGCACACGGAAAAGTGCGTGAGCGGCATTAGTCAAACTTCTGTCAGTCAAGGAGTGGGAGTGCGTGTAGGTGTTTGTGTGGAAGTAATGGACATTTGATGATGAATTATGTGGAGCTTTGGTTCCAGAAAACACAGTAATGATGTGCTGAAGTTGAACAGGACCATTTTGTAACCAAGATACAGCATCTGTTGGTCTTTAGTTTGAGTTTGAGAAGTCAACAATCAGTGCGTTTCTTTTAGTCACAGGGACAGATGGGAATATTTTGTTGGCAGTTTCCTCGCCCGAGATTAAACACCCGACTCCTGGTGTTTGAGAAATCAGTACAAAGACCAAATGTAACGGAGCTTTGAAAAGGAACACTTTCTCCGGGGGAACTTCATTTGTTCAATCTAAGGAAAACTTTAGAACCCAGACTGTAGTGAACATAGTTCAGACAATAAGACTGTCAGGACCAATATACAATAAATTAAATAAAACGACGCACAGATTTTGATTTAATGATTATTTTTTTTTCGCTTCCATCTAAGCATAATTCATACAGTTGAGCACAATTCCCGAACTCCACATTCATATACGCAAATAATGGACAAAACGCCACAATCCGACTGCGGTACTTTGACTAATATGCTATTGCACTTCTGCAGAGCCATCGTCTTTATCGCACACGCGAAACCCGAATGCACCATAGAAGGAGGATCCAGCCGAATAACCTGCAATCGCAAGGCGCAGCGCCCGAGCCAGCGAGCCGCCCCGCGGTGCATTCTGGGTCTGTCTCAACATGGCGGCGCCCTTGTGCAAATGCTGAGAACGTGTCTCCGTGCGCGAAACCGACTCCATCCGCGTTACGTTTAACCGCTGTCGCCGCAAGGGATCGTCGGCTGCCTGTCTACAGAAGCGCCGGCCGAGAGGTCCGAGCCAGTAATCCGCTAACGGAGCCTCCGGGGCATCCAGGTGTGGCTTAGGCGTGAGAGTCCGTGTAGAGATGGGCCTCCTCTGCAGCCGTTAGCCGGAGAGAAGCGCCGTAGATCCCCCCCAGTATCCCTGTAAACGAGCACGGGGTGTGATTTGGACGTGTGGCTTGAACCCCGGATTCTTGTTCATCTTCAAGTGATCTTTCCGCAGTCGTCTCTCTTTTCGGGAAGGAAGAGAGGGACGGGGACGCGGGAGTGACCCAGCCGGCGTGAAGGATTCGGCCGTGCCAAGGTCTGTGAGCGGTGGGCGACAAATCGCCATTTATACTCATCCGACTGGCATGCCCTGCGGACGGACTGCCTGACCCTTTAAACCGAGACTGCATTGCGGGTACGGCTTTTTGGGAATGTCGCCGCTTGGCTTGCCGGCTCTCCCGCATTGCATACCTTCGGGATACTTGCAAGCCGGCTGCAGTTGCTCGTTGCTAAACGTGTTAGCCTGCCAACCAGCTAGCTTTTATTTGACATGTCCTAGCTAGCTTTTATTTGGCATGGTTAGCATTTTCTTTCAGACGACTGCTTCTCTGCGTTACCCGGGGTAGTGTGCATGCCCCTCTTTAATGTGAGGTGGGGACACTTCTGAAATAATTACCTGTGCAGTTATGTAGTGGCCGTGTGTTTATTGTCACTGTTACCTGCGGCTGTCCGCGTTAAACGTAGGCGTGTCCAGTGTATTGATTTGTCCACTGTAACAAGCGTCACTTTCATGGTCATTGACAACATCGATTGCGGGTGTGACGTGGTAAAAGCATGACGTCAAGCTCGGATAAACCAATAGGCTGCTGGTGTTCAGTTGCTTGATCTTCCATTTATAATTTTGCAGTGATAGTTTAATTTCCCTTTGCATATATGTCTCGCTTTTGCCTTTACCCACTGGTGGTGACTATTGAATTCTTATTTGACCCGTTAATAGGCTGTGTAAAAATATTTTGAGATCCTCACCCCCAAGTATATCCTTGTTTTTTTTAGCACTTGTCAAATTTGCATATTACTGCTTTTAAGTGATATATAGTATGGTATGGTGCCAAGGCAAAAGCAACACTGTTGTGCAAGTGCAAAGGTAATCACATGTCTTTAGTAGTCTTCCAGTAGCTCTGTTTGTTCTGATGAATTGTCATGATGTTTTCCACATTTGTATTGGAAAACAGTAAAAAAAAAAAAATATATATATATATATATATATATATATATATTTGCTGAAAAGGCAGTAACTAAAAAGGACAGTAATATACAGCTGTGTTTCCCAGCCCCAGTCCTCAGGGACCCCCAGACAGTCCATGTTTTTACTCCCTGGGTTGGAAAACACTGGTATATGGAGTGAATGTGAACCCTGGCTGATTCATTTGGGGGACTATTCTAATATTGCACACAGTTGCATCTCAACCCCACATGCATTTTATAATTCCTTTGCTGCGCTTTGCTCAGACTTGTAGTGCAACCTGCTTGCATCTCTGAAATTCTGCGGTTCCAAACTTTCACTTTGGTCCGGTTTCAGGCAGCCTAAGTGCGCTGTGCTCTGGGTCACACCTCTGGCCTTCTCTGCTGGGTATGTCAGAGCTGTCTTTTGTGTCTCTCACTTTATTGTAGTATGCAGACTGTTTTATTGGAGCTTGATTTATGCTGCATTGTGTGTCAGCAGTAAGGAATTAGCTCTGGTTGTTATTTAAAGTGTTTGTTAGTAGATTATAGCTAAAGAACAGGTTATGTGGTGAAACCCGGAGCCTCCTTAACCTGGGGCTGGCTTCACCTCCAGCAGGGACCTGATGAAAATGGACGTGGAGCTGCTCCACTCGCCTGTGGTGGGCCTGGCGGAGGAGGAGGAGGCTGACATGAGCGACTGGAACCTGCCGCTGGCTTTCATGAAGAAGCGCCATTCTGAGAAGATCGAGGGCTGCAAAGCGCTGGCGCAGAGCTGGAGGATGAAGGACCGGGTGAGAGACCGCCGCCCTCCGCACCGCCGCCCCGTCCCTTCATGTCTGCATGTCAGGTTACCCGTCAGTCCATCACACCGGCGAGTGGGAATCGGGCGTTTCGCGGCCGCCGTCTGCCCTGCGCTTAGCCCTTTCCGCGGCCCGGACACACTCTGGGGCGTTTTCCCGGTCGCGGTGTCCCGTGTGGAGCCCCGTTCTGGTGGCTCCCTTTAGGAAGCGGCTCATTGTCACTGACAAACGGTCCGGGGAAGTGGGTAGCTCCCGTTAGCCTCCTGAGGCTCATCGCCGACGTCAGTGTCACGTCTGGCCAAATGTTCTCTGATGCCATCAGTGTTTTTCTGCTGGTTGCCATATGGCATAAAGTCATTTTGGGGCTGTAATAAAAATAAATAAATAAATTAAAAATAAAAAAAATATACACATGCATACATTTTTATATTGTGTGTGTGTGTGTGTGTATATATATACACACACATATATACATATATTTTTTATATATAATATATATATATTTTTCTTTTCAGCATGTTAAATAAAAAATGCTGATTTTGGGTAATAATTGGTAATAAATGTTCCATCGCAGCAGACCCTGTACTCCCATTTCCTTTGAAATGTAGCAGTTCTTAATACAGTAAATGTAAAGTGAGAGAAGTTCACTCTGGTCAGTGGTATGCTGGAGTTGCTTTCGGCTTGTAATTAAAGAAGGCCAAATTTATGTTTACCCTGAGGTTAAAGTGCTGAAATGTTGCAAAGAACATCTGGTCTACAGATAAATAAAGATGCATTTATATTTTTATAATTGCCGATGCCGGGAAGGCTCTTAATTGATAGAGTTCTCCAGAAGGAAATTCTCCATGTGCTGTTTTTGCCGATTGCAAATGAGGATATAGATGAACGTAGGTCTTAATCTCCTCTGTCCAGATGTCCGCTTGCTCTCTGGGGGGGTCTCAAGTTTCTGAAGATCTGCTCCGATTGGACAGGTGGAGACAGATCCGGATAGGATGCGTTTCTAAGATTTGGGGCTCTGTGTGTGTCTGTGGCTTTTAAATAAGTGCTTTGTCTTGCAGTTTCTTTAGCTTGGTAACGGAAGCGTTATCCGTGTCTTGTAATGAATGACCCCGAGCCAAGCTTGAGCGCCCGTGAGCGCCCGTGAGCGCCTGTGAGCACCCGTGAGCGCCTGTGAGCTATGTTCAGCGGCCAGTTTAACTCCCAAGCCACCTCATCTTCTCCGTATTGCCTAGCTGGCTCACTTGTTCTGTGGTCTCTGTGGCTGTGGTCAGTAGTAGTAGGATTTGTTTATGTGTGAATTATAATGGGTTTTTTTTTACTTGCACAGCATTCCGACCGTCTGTTGTCTGTGAATGTCGGGAAGTATACAGCCTGGCTTTCGCGTTTCATCCTCTCCCATCAGCTCGGCAGAGCTCTGCTGCCAGGGTTCCCATCCAAACCCTCAAAAATTCTATATTTGTAACAAAACCGACATGTAACTTAACAATCAGATGTGGTCTGTAACATTTCTGCCTGTTCCTAATGGCCTTTCCCCCCTTTATTTTGGGCACATGGCATGTTGAATTCCCGTTTGAGTATTTCTCTAGTATCTGGGGATCTTGGTATGTTTTCTGTGGCTGTAGTTTGGATACTTTGCTTTAGGTTGTTGTATAAGAGGTTCTGTCAGTTCCACAGATGCAGAATTGTGTTTCAGGTGTCAAAAAGTATTTATCAGAAGTCGCCAGTGCTATCGCTGGAGCCCAGTGGTATTCTTAGGGGAGACCTGGAAAGGGAGACAGTTCTACAGCACAAGTCACTTTATGTTTAGTCTGTGGGGAATCAGGCCTGGTGTATCATCATCTGGAGCACTTTAGTTCTGTGAAAAGAAAATATTCGTGTGTTCATGGACTGCTTTTAATATGTTGGGGAATGTAGTTGGTTTGCTTCTCACTATTTCTACATGCCTCTGATCATTAACGAGGCAGCAGAGAGACCTGAGAAAGTTTTAGGGAACCGTGCGGTTTGCCGTGCGATGTCGTGACCGCGATGAATCTGAGCGGCTGTTCGGTCCTCCTGCGCTTTGCCACGTGGCTCAGAAGCCGTCTTCTCGAAAGTTTCCGGCTCCTCTGGGTCCGTGGATAGATGCACCGGTTGCATTTGATGCTAACTGGTGGGGGGGCAGGGTATGGAAGCCGTTAACTGGCTGACGGGCCGCCGTGACGGGGTGGGTGTGCGTGTTTGGCACCGGAGTGGGGCGATGGAGCATGTCTTTGACGTGGCTGCCCTGGGACATGGAAAGAAGGCACCGGGCGTGACAGTGCCACCCGCCCCTGGCCGCGTCCAGCTGGCAGCGGGCACAGCCCTGCCCCGTCATGCTTGAAAATAGCAGCAGGGTGGGATGAGGCCCGGACGCGTGGACCTTAGGGAATGCCCTACAGGGCCGTGGTTTATTGTAGCTTTTTAAAAATGATTATCATCAGCTTAGTGGACGCTGGTCAGTGGTTCTTTTGCTGGCCCCCACCCCCAGGACCCCCCTTGCCCAGTTTAAATGGTTGTAGAAGTTTGGGTTTACATTCGGCAGCCGAGCGCCTGTTGGGATTTGCCCC